>OU830598.1:28130245-29380245 GCA_917563855.2 Limnephilus lunatus | reverse complement strand
CTGTTTCCCCTGCACTAAGTGTAAGGGTTTTCTTAATTGTTTTATAATGACGTTATTTCTGCGACTCATTTATGTTATATTTTTTAGATTTTTTAAATATACTAAGTAGTGGGGAATAAATAATTTTCCTTATTTTATTATTTAGCGTTACGTTTAGGTCATTCGTTCGTTTATTGATTTCTAATTGTTCAAACAAATTTAATCTAAGTCCCTTTCGTTCTATATGTAATGGTTTTGGCTTGTTGTTTTTAAGTGGAACGTGACGAACATAGATTTTCCTTGATAAATTGAATTAAAATGTGTTTTATGCTTTGTTATTTGGCGGTATATCCTTATCCAGATTTCTGTCTTGATATATTGTTGGTACAGCGAGTCCGTAAATAGATTAGTTGTAAACATAAAAGCCGGGGTCTTATGAACAATAAATAATGTACAAAAAACTACGTCGAAGGCACAAATGATTTGAAAACGATAAAATAAAACAAAATATAGTTCGCTTCGAACAGGGCCCCCTGGTGAGAAGGACATGAACAAACAAAATTCAAGTTTCATATTTTTTTCCAAATTCACAAATACCAAATAAAACAAGTTGTCTTCTAGGAATAATTAATATCCCGTAAAATAGGGTTACTTCAATGAATTTTCAACTTTAACTAAATAACTTTATATAAAAAAAACATTTGCCTAGTAGATTTTTAGTCATATTTATTGCACTTGTTGAAACTATCGAAATATATACATATATACACACTGTATATGTGTTTGCGGGTTATCCAAAATAAAACATGGTGATCAAAATCACGTTTATGAGAGGGATAACTTTGGTATACATTTTTTTTAAATCTATGATAGGTACGCCAATCAAAATACATGTAAAATGGCAGTTACATGAATGCTAAAATCCATATTTATATATTATATCGATATAGTTATATATTGTATATTATATCGATATTGATCAGATTTTAAAAAATGACATGAAACTGTTATAATCGTTGAGGAATTTAAATTATGTATTCAATTTTTTCTGCGTTTGAAAACATTTAAAGAAATTGCTTCATAATTCAACCGACAATAAGTTTGAATATGACTAGTAATAGAAACCAACTTATTTTCAGTGCTTTATTGTTTGCATGCTGCCCGAAAAAAATCTTAAAATAATTTCTGGGTGGTAGCGAGTTTTTATCCGCGTGGTTCAAATTTTCCCCCAGATTCAAAAGTCGCCCTTCATTATAGTACCTGTCTTTTAACAAATAATTAAATTAAATTTATAGAGCTTGCCGCTTGGTGGTAACGAATTTATTTATTTGCAGGTGTGTTTCAAAAACATGATCTTCAAATGAATATTAATCATTTGTTGTTCTTATTGCGGGAGCGGGTGTGATTGCAGAATCTTTCAGAGTTTGTTTCATTTACCGGATACCGAACATCGTGATACAGTTCTGACATTCAAGAGGATCTTTGACATTCAACAGATTCATGCTCCGGGCAGAGTAACAACTCGATATAACTCCTTTATTACCTATAATATTAAGTACTAGCGAGCTCCCGGAATGCGCTGCTATGCCACTTAATAAATAAAAAAAATCTCCCTGTGTGTCTTTTCCCATTCGTTCCGTTCCCCTTCCGCCTCCCTTTCCTCTCCCACATCCCCTTCCCCTCACGCGTCCCTTCTCCGCCCTCCCGAGTTCCAGTTCCGGTACATTCAGTTTTCGAACAGCTCGCGTGCCACCTTTTGCAGATTTTTATACAAATTTCATAATGCCAGAGCTCACCAGTATATATAGAAACCATGGCGGGCATGCATACATCAAATTCCAAAAGTTTCATCGCAATCGGATGAACGGTTTAGCAACGCATTGAAATCTCATATACATACTCATATAAAAACATGCATATTTTGATTTATTTATTTATTTATTAACGCCTTTTTTCGGGGCTTTTACATACAATTTCATACATTTTACATACATTTAACATTTTTATATGTATATACATTACTTTTAACATTACTATGTCTTCATTTACTTATTTATCCCGATATTCCGTCAACCCTGGTGTGGTCTTATGAAACTGTGTTAAACAGGTATTATATAATGTGAAAAATAACGAGAAAAAATCTCAGTGCGGCTAGTCAAATACCGGTTTTCTCAACATAGAAAAATCATTAAAGGGACCTGCAAATTGCTCTCCTTAATTTGTAACGTATTCCGATAATTGCCACTGTTTTAAATTGGGGTATGGTCCTGCCACTGAGAAGCCCAACGTAACTCTCCTTTAATTGTTTTTTTTTTAAATTTTATTTTGTTATTTTAGAAACAAATATTACATAGATAAAATTAGTGGTAAACAGTTCATGAGGTTTTATGAATCTCAAGGATAGCATGTCTCTATGAAATATTTGGTGTGTGAATATATTCATTTTAGTTAGTTAGTATATGCCAGGGAAAGATTTCAGGTAAAGATAAATATAAATGATTAATAAATGAAAAACGTGTAGGTATGTGTATCTACCTAAGCGACTGAACTGTGTTAATTAGTGGAGCGTTGTGAGTGCGCATTGATTAAGTTACCAGTAATGTTTTCTTAAAATACTGTAGGCCTTTGGTTTTGAAATGAGAATCTGCTTAGTTCCTACCGGGATGTCATTTATCTAGTTCCTACCTCTTCCTAACAACCTTGCTGGAAAAGTATTTGAAATTTGGAACAATGGCAAGAAAAATAGTTAAAATTCGAGTGCATTTGTTTTGAAACAGAAAAATATTTGGAACTATCTTGAAAGCGAGTTGTTGGTGTTTTTCATGCACATAATCTTGTTTTTAAGTAAAAGGCAGAAATTAGACGATCTTGGAAGTACATACTATCGTTTTGTACTCATTCGTTTTATTGTGGCCATAAGTTTTTCGAGGTGTCGCGATGGAACTATATAACAATATTCTGATTGTGTCGTGTGCTCCTTCGCAGAGATACTATCACAGATAATATAAACAAAGGGAGATATGCTATGGGCAGTTTAAACCTTGTGGAACTGTATTTCCTCGTGTCGCCGATATTATTAACCAATACTATTACACACCTTCGCTTACGCTAAAGTATACGCCCCTATTCGAACTCACACTTAAAACTTGTCATTTTCGTTGGCACTAATACTTAGAACAGATTTCTGCGTACACGTTTCGAACGCATTCGCAATTAGCAATACATAGAAATGATGACGAATAAGGCTTACAAGAATACAAATCGACAGAGATCGACATTTTAGTTAAAAAATGGTTCCAGTTAAAATTTTGATGAAAAATTCTTATTCTCAGCACCGATAAATCGAAACAAGTGTGATCTGGACTCTGGGCACGTTTAACGTATCCCATCTGTAACAAATCCAAATCAATTGTTTCTAATCTATAATTAGATAACTGAATTTTAACAGTTTTTGGTTTTGTTCAATAAGTTTAATCACAATAACACTCACAGTGTGTTTTTGTTGTTGTAAAAATCCATAAAAAGAGACTCTCATTTTTTACTCATGTTAATTTATTTTATATTTGAGTACTTCACAAGAGTCCCATCTCCCATCTGCTCCCAACCATCTAGAACCAGTGAGACTAGGGCATCCGCAATTGGGGTATTTTATGAGGTTTCAGATGGTGAGGAGTGGAAGTCGAGGAAAATGAAGGTGGGGAAGTACCCGGTTATTCAGATCTGGTCGCTAAAGACGGCTAATAAATTTAAAGCAACCTTTCTGTTCTGAATGGTGGTCTTTAACCAAAGTATTAACTTTAACTGAAAGTATTTACAATTCTGTTTCACAATTAATAATTTTACAATAATAATGACAAGTATTTTGGGCAACGTTGGGTGCTCTACCCGTGTTAGGGCCTTTATTTTGCGATTTCATATTTTGTTTCATAATCTATTTATTAACCGTGTTTTACAGGCAGTTTTTTTAAATAATATGTAAACAGTTATTTTCTTCCTCTTTTGAATGTCAAATGTGCTAGTTTTCATCAATCTCGAACATATGTAAATAAAAAAATTTAAATAAAAAACCCACCTTGGTATAATTAACAAAAATATATAGAAATATGTATGTACACGAGGTATTTCATTTAGCAAACAAACATTTAAAAAATATATATTATTGACCGGTAAAGTGGAGATATTTGTTTAATACTTGTCGCTTCGATAATTTGTGGTGTTACGTTTTTAACTAAGTAATGTAAACGGATATCAAGGTATTTTTCCAAAACGGCTTTAGTGAGTTGAACTGAATGATTATTCATTGGTGATTAGTCATATTGATGAAAATAAATATTTTCAAATACTTTGATTCCAACGAAATGTCGTAAGGCTTTGGTTACTAGTTCCTGTTTAATATAATTTTTTGATTTAATTTTTAGTTTATTTTTATCTACAATAGCGTTCTTTATTATCACTTCCATTGTTTATAACATCAATTGAAGGGAAAAAAGGCCAGGTTGCTGGTTTAAAATCGTTTTGGCCAAAGTGAGACGAGCAAATGATGCTATGGCGAGTCGGAAACCAGTTTTCCCTTTCTCCCCGTTGCATCAATCCATTTTTTCTTTAATTGTTCCGTCCTTCGGAAATCTGAAATAATTAAAATACTATAAGTTACTGCCTTTAAAAACGGATATAAATTATACGTTACCTAAGATAAATAAATTATCACGCTTTTTTGTTATGCTTCTCCCCATCCCGCGAACCCCCCCCCCCCCCTCTCATCACTCCCTCACCCCCGCCAACCCCCTCCTTCGTTTCCCTCCCCCACCTACATAATCCTCCCCCTATCAGATCCCTCGTCCCGGATTCTCTTCCCCTTCTCCTTCCCTTCCTGAGGCTAAACTATATGAAACACGCACATTTCTCAAACTGATCATGCGTCAAAAAATTTACGAATTTTATAACGCCAAAGCTTACCGTTATATATATATTGAAACCTTCACGGGCGTGCCCACACGAAAACACCAAAGTTTCATCCCAGTCGGATGAATGGTATAGGAAATAATTTTATAATGCTAAGAGCCCACCATTATACTCGTATATAGAAACCTCCACGGGCTCCGGCACTAAAAATCACCAAAGTTCCATTGAAAATGGAATAAATGGTACACGAACGCACGCGGAACAAAGAAAGATTAATTTATATAAATAATGATTTTAGAAGAAAAGCATTGTATTTGTTTCTACCACCAATCAGCATCTACAACAATAATTATCTACAAAAATAATATGTTTATACATATTTATATTTTTTTTATAAAGCCCTACTAATATTACGAAATATCGATGGTCGGTATTTAATAGAATTCGCGTCCCCATCACTAGCATCGTAATGGCGGCGATGTTTGTTTTAACGGGGCCTTATGTCAATAAAAACTTCGAATAATCATTAAAAATTGATAACGTACTCTAATTTTGTACTTACCGGTGAAATGAAACTTCATTTATCTTGAAGTTCACATTTCTTGTATTATTTTTGCATAGTTGCAATGAACAAGACGGCATTTTGAATAAAACGGGCACAAACTGTACGCGGTTACGACACAAAACCAATTGAATGAACGAATTCTTTCCGTATTCACACTCCGCTCCGTAGGCCGTAGTCCGTCCACGGTCTGGCGGCCAACATAGCATATCTCGGGTTTCTAATATCTTTGGATACTATGGTATTTTCCTTGCATACCTACCTTGTTTCTCCTTTTATTTTTTTCTTTACATTTTTTTACGTTAGCCCCAAACAGGAGGCCCTGTGGAAAAAATACTTTCCTTAGGGCCTTTGTCAACTTAGGGGATGCTGTGTGGAGGGTCTTTTAAAAGAAATGAAGGAGAGGAAGTTTTGGGAAGGAAAAAGGTATGAGGGATTGGTAGGAATATGGGAGTCAGTGTCCAGGGAGTGACAGACGTAAGAATCCATTCCTCCAATTGCGGTGCAAGGCGATAGGTTGAGAGACCGGCTGGAGAAGTCAAAATACTTACCTTTATCCGTCTCTTTCGATCTGGCTCACCATGCAGCAGGTGGACTGACGCATCTGCCGCCAAGACCTGGTCAAACCTCACCTCATGAACCCTGGCACCCCTTCTAAGCCGCCAAACGTAGCGAACTACTTGGGATGACCTATGGCAGAGGTGTTAAATATTCAATAAATGGTTCCCGGGGCGGCGGTACCCATACCAATATCCCAAATCGAATACCCGCCTCCCATATTATCACCCAATTCCAACAAACATCATTTCATCTCGTTTAAAGTAACTATCTACATCTATAATCCACTTTCAAGTACATTTGCAGCTGTAATTCGTTAGCAGTTTTGGATGCAACAGAAAACGTCAAAAATATGTCCGAGAGATGAGATGAATTTAGGACAAAGATTATTGAACATTACATTTGGAGAACACTGGAAATTAGTGAGTTGTGGTGGTGAACTGGTGAGTGCTACATCATTAGTTTTGCTTTTTAATGTGTAAAAGAGTTTGTCGTGGCAAGTACGCTTAGATGCAGTCTATTTCATTATTTAGGATTTTATACAGGAACACAGTGTAGCCTGTAGATCTTGGGCATGTCTGGTTTGACACGATTGTTAATAATACCGATGAGCTTATGCTATATCAGCGTAAGGAGATGAGCTAAGGTCAAAAGAAGTCGCATTTCAATGATCAGATCGGTATAAATAAATTGATAATATAGCTATAGAGACTAATAGGCACTGCCTATTATATCATTTAATGCTCACGTTGTAAGGTCACCTTCATGTTTTGTAAACTGCCGGGGTAATTTGTAAAGCTTTTATTTTGCATAATGTGTTTATGAGATTGAAACCTTTTGGATCAGTTCTGTATCTCTGCATATAAAACGTCATTATCAGATGAACTCATAATTAGATGATGTTATAATAAGGAAGTATTTTACACTTGCTTGTTTTGCACTTAGATTATCAAAATTGGGCGTGTCTATTTTTTACAACACATTTTTTTAAAACTTTACTCAACGTCATTCAAAACTGGAAAATATCTAAATATCTTGAAACTAGAAAAATTATATTAAAAACTAAAAAAATACTAATTTCGTTCATATGTAACTGTGACCCCAGTTCAATGAACCCTAGAACAAGAGTAATCATCATTTTTGAAATTGAAAGTAATTGCTTGAAGAATTCATACTAGCGATAAAGTGAATACCGCACAAGAGTCCCGACTGCCCCCATCTGACTATGGCATCCCTAATTGGGCTACGTTGTAAGGTTGAAGGTAGCGGGGAGGAGAAGGATATGGGGAAGAGGAAGGTGGGGAAGTATCGGGCTATTCAGATCTTGTCACCAAACACGGCTGAAGCCATTTCATGCAACGTTTTAATGCTGAAAGGTGGTCTTAAACCAGGGCAACACCGAAAGTATCTTCCCCTTTGGAACGTGTCGCAATCCATAGTGGTAGATACTCTCAGTACAGCACTGGTGTAAGCAGTGGCGTGCACAGAGCTTTTGATCAGTGCAGGCAGTAAGAAAACCGCCGAATTCATTCAAATAAAAAAAAAAACTTACCACAGATAACTCCCTTCGTACGAGTTTTCGCTAAATGTGCTTGCTGCTGGCTGCAGATGATGTAGGTTTGGATTATCTAAGCCACATCAAATATCCAATAATAATATTAATAAATAATCGCTTCATTTATGCATATTATCGACTTAATTGATCGATGATATTATCACAAGCCAATTACTGGATATCCGAGGTGGCCTTGATAAAGGCCGTTGGCGTTGTCTCACACTTCATACTTTAGATAACAACAGATGTCACTGTCGTCACTGATTGCCATTTGCTAATTTGTTCCAGAAAGCACTGCATAATACTAACAAAAAAACTCATAGAAGCAAATTCAAAACGACAGTTCTACTCTATGCTACGTGCATTTCGTAAACATTGATATTATATCTTGTATGAAGTTAGCTCTAAGCAGAAATAATTCCTGCTTAGGCCGCATTTTAGTGATGCAGTCGGAAGAGTAGTTTCTAGTTACAGTTTATGCCACGTTTGTAGCATGCCGTTTGATGTGGCGGTCGCGTAGTTTCGGTTGCTCATCTTTGTCGCACTTATTTTTTAAAGTGTGTATTTATTTTTAGCAATAATTTAATAAATTATAATATTATTTACATGTTTATGTTTTACAAATACGTTAGGGTAGGCAGTGCTTATGTGCCTATATGGAGTGCACGCCCCTGGGTGTAAGACCACCATTCAGAATTGAAACGTTGCTTAATATGGTTTTAGACATGTTTGGTGACCAGATCTGAATAACCAGGTACTACCTCACATTCCTTTTCCCTATCTCTTTCCCCACTTCACTACCTTCACCCTCACAACATACCCCAATTGGAGATGCCATAGTCTCATTGGCTCCACACGGAAGCAGTTGGGATTCTTGTGAGACTCTCACTTAAAAAAAAAAAATAAATAAGATTTTCGAACGTGCCATTTAATGCTGCAAATACATTACCAGCATGACGTCGATATATCTTTAAAAATCTTTGTAAAAAAAGAGGTCGTAACAAAAAGGATATCAATAAATCAAGCCCCCATAATCTCAGCTTAAGGAAATATATTTGTAATTTTACAAACATAGGTCCGGAACTAGCAAATACATATATTTGTAACTTTACAAACATAGGTCCGGAACTAGCAAATAAAATCCAAATAAATAACGATGCGCTTGGTCCAAGTGACCACGCGACCAATAATGATTTCCCAACCCGCTTTGTTCTTAAAACGATCACAGAGAAGGAAGTTTCTATAGTAATAAACTCGCTTAAAAACTCTTCATCAACCGGCATTGATGAAATACCCAACAATGTTCTTAAAAAAATTGCCCCTGGTATACTTCAACCATTAACGCATCTACTTAATATTAGCATCCGCCAAGGGCTATTTCCCTCCATTCTAAAACAAGGTCTCGTTATCCCTATTTTCAAAACTGGCTCCAAACTTGATATTAGTAATTATCGTCCTATTAAGTTGCTAAATTCCCTCTCAAAAGTATTCGAAAAGATCGTCAATAATAGTCTCATGGAATATCTCGAAACCAATAACTTAATATCGCCGCGGCAATTTGGTTTCAGAAAACATAAAAGCACCAACGATGCTATAGCCACAGTCTCTGACCATATTTCTGGCCACCTAGGGCTTGAAATGTCTATCGGTATTTCTCGACCTATGTAAAGCATTTGATACAATCTCACACAGCAAATTAAAACGCAAAATGTTTAATATAGGTATTAGGAACAAAGAATTAGGCCTCCTAAATGTTTAATATAGGTATTAGGAACAAAGTATTAGGAACAAAGAATTAGGCCTCCTCTCCAGCTTCTTATCTGACAGATCCCAATGTGTTAAACTCAGTACCACAAAGAGCCAGAATTTGCCCATTAGTTACGGGGTCCCTCAAGGCAGTGTTATAGGTCCAACCCTCTTTCTAATATATATTAACGAGTTATGCAACCTAGATATCGATGCCACTATTATCAGTTTCGCCGATGACACCGTCCTACTCTTCCAAGCAAAAGATTGGCTTACCGTTTATTCCAAAGCGGAGGAAGGAATTCAACAGGTAAAATATTGGCTTGACTCGAACATATTAACTCTAAATGTACAGAAAACTAAATACTTACTGTCTAGTCTCACCAATATCCCAAAGTCAAACCTACCCCCGCCATTAAAAATACACGTATGTAAATATACATCTCTAAACCGGAACTGTGACTGCCCATGCCTAGAGCAAGTAAACATTATCAAATATTTAGGAGTAACCTTCGATACACACCTAAATTGGAAGCAACATATACATAATACTACAAACAAAATCCGCAAATCTATATACTTTTTCAAACAAACACGCAATTTCCTTAACCTAAAACTTTTAAAAACAGTATATTACTCACTGTGCCAATCTCACATTGAATACGGAATTTTAGCCTGGGGTAATGCATATTCCAATGCCCTTGATCCCATCATGAAAGCACAAAACTAATCATAAAAATAATTCTTAAAATGCCACTTACTACCAGCACGGATACTATATTCAATTCCTTCAACGTTATGGACATAAAACAGCTCTACTCAAGATCCATACTAATTAATTTACACAAAAACAACAAAACACTATACAAAGCTACACAAAAAATACACAATACCCGAGCCAAAAACAACGAACTTCTCCAAACTCCTTTTTTCAAAACCACCTTCGGGCAAAGACACTCTAAATACATAGCTTGCAAACTATACAATACACTACCAACTACGATCAGACAAACTGACTCCTTTACAAAATTCAAACAAGATATTAAAAAATGGATTATAAGTATTGGACGCCTCACTATTACAAACATCTGTAAAATAAATCACACATAGACAAAAATAACTATGCACGTACAACCTAACCCATATAAAATAAATGAAAATAATGGAATCCTGTCAAATTGACCTTTAAATAGATTAGGCAGAATTTATTTCTCTACTTCATCTCCAACATTTATAAAATAACTCACTTTAAAAGATTTATCACCCTTCCAAACACCTTTCTGTTTTAATTCTATTCAAAGTGATATGTATTTTACCTTAAATATCCTTGTAACTACAATATTCATTTATATGTCTGTACGCCTGTCTCGACACAGGTATACCCTAGTGAGACAGGCATATACATAAAACCATTGTAAATATATTTTATTATAGATAAATAAAAAAAATAAAAAAAAAATTGCAATATATCGGCTTCTTAAGGCAGGTGCATATAATTTTTTTCCGTAGGTGCATAAGTAATTATTGCATTTTGGTTACCCGCATCAAACACAAGGATCAACAACTGATCGTATCCTTGCCAATAATTCTGTCTTATTTTAAATTTAAAAAAGTTGCCGCGACCAATGCAAGTAGCTTTTCAAGTAATAAGGCCATATCGGCATACGCGAAACCGGCCTTAAACCTAAATTTTATGTTATAAATATAGTTTATTATGTGGACTGCTTTTACCTCCTTCAAGTACGGAGATATTTAAGATATCCTTTGAGTTCAAGTATTTTTGGCATTCAAAATAATTTGAAGGAATTTAATGATAGTTTTATGCGCTTTTATTTATTTATTGTTTGAAATATTTACAGAGGGTTAACCATTATTGCTTTAATGAATTTACTAATGTTAGTTACATAGTTAAAAATACATCACAGAGAAAGAGAAGAAAGAAAAAAAAAAAGGAAAAATGAAAGAAAGAATAAGAAAAAAAACAACGATAAAGCATTAAAAAGCAATCACATATTTTTTAGTTCAACTAACTTACTAACTATTTAACCATCACCCCAGCAGAAGTAAGCCGGGAGGACGGACCGCCAAACAACTTCGTCTTGGCACACCCTCTTTGTCTCACTCACATTCATACATCATCTCATACATACTCTTCTATTATTCTGATGGCCCGACTCAAATATCTGATTAATTTGATCGTGCTTAGTCTTTCTTGGGCGTCCCCGACTTATTCTACCATTCACATATGCATCTTATGTTCTCCTTACATTCCTTTCTTCGTTCGTTCGTACTACATGCCCAAACCATCGCAGGGTCCCTTTCTTAATCTTACTCATTATGCTTACATCAGCCTTGCGTTCCTCGCGGATCTCCACATTTCTCTCACGAGCATCATGGTTTTACCTAGTTACATGCCTCAGTGCCATACATCAGGGTGTGTACCAGCACTTTATTATGGACTGCTAGCTTCGCTTCTTTGGACAGTTTTTGGTTAGCGCCAACTGCATTCAGTCTCCCATTAATGGAGTTACTTGCATTTACCCTTCTTTCATATCCTTCCCATCTCGTATTTTTAGTTCGAATTCTTCAATTTGCCACGACGTCATAGTAGCTTACAGCTAGTGAAATTAGCTCATGGTTTTCAAAATTACTTTTATTCGGTACATGAGTTATTGTAAATTTAACCAAACATGTGAACGGGTTCGTGTTTACGAAGCAATACAAAATCTCGATTAGTGAGCTCTGGCATCATGAAATTCGCATAGCTTTTGTGTTAATTATTAATTTAGCTAATCTTTTTATATGAAACCAACAACTGCTCCCAACCGTCTGGAGCCACTGCGAACTGCGACTATGGCATCCCAAATTGGAGTTTGCTGATGCCTTTAACCAATTAATCACCACTATTAATAACGTCTTTTCTATAGATAAAGGTACATATTTGTCTATTCTTGTTTGTTTTTTGCCATTTTTGTTAATTTTAATTTTATCCTGGCGAAGGAATCTTTCATTGGCGTCGAAACGTGTTGATAATTTTGATTAAAGCAAATGGTGTATACAAAGTGATTTTTTTTTTCGTTTAATTAAAATAAATAAATACTAAAATATTTATAGAAGCCACCGTTTATTAAATGTCTATGAACGTTCGAAGGCAAAGTCTTACAAGTCGTTTATAGGCAGGACCAGAGGTCTACGATCTACATTGCCTAATAAAGGAATTGCAGTTGAACGGCATGGCTTCATGCACGCTATCTAGGTACAACGCCATGTTGTAATAATTGCATTTTTATTTTTCTTATTCTTGCTTTTCAATCAGGGGCCGGGTAAACCAATAAACCAAACTAGTTTACGTTTCCCAAGTGGCCAACTTGCCGGCGCGTTTTGCTACAATATTTCAAACATAATTTACTAACAATATGTTAAAACACTATGAAATGCATAAGCATTCCTTAGCACAGCGTACTACTCTTAATTATATTAGAAGTACCCACAGGAGGTGGTGTTGACGCCCTTCCAATTTATTAAATTATAAAATTGATATTACAAGAATTTTAATAATAGCTAATAACAACAAAATTATCATGCAAAACCGCCATATGGCAGCTTGTCTGCAGGCTCTACCATTTTCTTAATTTAATAAACATAATACAGACGGTCCAAGGGTGAGGCTCTAGACTACCGATCCGAAGGACGTGGGTTCAAATCAATTAAATAAATAGGATACTTGCGGCTTGCGGCACGTTAGAAGATTGAGATTTACTCTCAGTATCACCCTCGTCCAATACCATCGTTTGGAATTGAAACGTTGCATGAAATGGCTTTAGTGCCAGATGTAAATAACTAAGTACTTTGCCACCTACCTCTTCCCTGTCTCCTTCTCCTCCACATTAACTTCAGCCTCACAACACATCCATATTCTTATCGATGGGAGCTGATGGGAAACTTGTGAGGTATTCATATTAAAAAATATTATATGAAATACAGTTATGTAGTGCACTATTTAACGGTTTCGTTCTTATCGGAATTTATTCACAAAATATTGAAATCATGGAAAGAACTCTGAAGAACTACAAAGGTTTCGAAGACATCCACGAAGTGCAGCCACTTCATTTACCCTGGAAAATAATTGAAGAATTAAATGGAAAAACTGGTATCTAGTTTTTATATTTATCAAAGTGGCAAAAGATATAAAAAATAGTACATTTGGGTACGTAGTTCATGATAACATAGATAGGCACATATTATCCGTATCCCTTACAGTACCCGGCGTTTTTGAAACCGTAGATAGATAGTGAACATTTTGAAGGTCAAGTGTACAAAATTTCACCAGTCTTGGAATAAAACTGTACATTTGTATATAAATCAAATCCACGCCGTCCGTCCACTACAGACACACTCTTTCATATAAATAAGATGCATGTACAAAGATAAAGTTGAGTAACTTTTTATGAACATCATTGATAGTTTATTTACAATATATTTCAACAGGTAAAAGATCTCAAGGTTAAGAAAATATAATCTTATGTTGTCATAGTTTACATACTTTTCGGAACTGCAAAACATCTCAAAATTAAATAATGTGAGGCACCACTTAGTTTATGGTTCACTTAATTTTTCGACTGGCAAAAAGCGTTCGATGGTTATAGTTGAGAAAATGAATGCAGGTAACTCTAACATAAGTATTTAGTGTATTTTATTTCATACTCGTTCTTTATATTTACTCGATACCTGGACTACCTGCATAGTTAGGAGTTAGGACTATCAGAAAAGTTGATAATTATACAGATTTTTTAAAATTCGTATTATTCTTACCTTTTTTGATGTTGTGCGAGATCCTTATGTGGAAATCCATGAATAGATAATGTGGTTCTGAAACGTGTAGAAGGCTAGGTAATATTATGCTTATGAAAAGTTAGTATTTCTTCCCAACACTACACACGATTACTTAATACTTACCGCGTTTCAATCAAGGCCACAGTTATTTAGCCAGTTGCACAAATGTCAGACGATAACATTTTGCTTGGGCAGGTAATATATGCAATTGTATGTGCATTTAGTGTTAGCAATTGAAACAATGTAAATTCAGACAAACGATCGTCATAATTTTATTTATAATACAAAACGTCAATTATTCTTATTACTAAAATATTCGTAACTTACACTATAATTATAATAATAATCTTATTAGCTAAACCATAATAAATAGAATAACACTGCCGGAAGGCGAACCAGAGTCAACTTACAAATATTATATTATTCAACATTACATTACATTAATGCATTCATAATGTTTGTGTGTATTTCCAATGGAATAGCTATAGAAACACAGCCTTAAGGCACATTTAGAATCTTTAAGTGATTTATTAAGCGTTGAAGTGGCAGATAATTGATGAAATTTAGATATTTTTTTAAGAGCTCTGTGTGAGTTTTGATTGTTATTTTCTATCCTTTTGAAGGATATTCGAAAATCAGTCATGTAGAGATTATTAAGTTGGTATATTTTTATGTTCCATACGGTTTCCTTGTCATTGTGTTAATTGATTATTAAAACACTTCGATGGACAAATCGATCAGACAGACCAATGAACTGTCACTCTCTAGAATTGAATCATTGAACGAGAGTGAGAAATCAATTGGTTTAGAGAAATTGAAACGATTCTCAAATTAATGTTTCAATCCGCGATCACTTCAATATTGGCTTTGTTTTGAAGGATTGTAGCAATATTAGATCAGATTAACCATGTATTTTGGCTGGCCATCCGTGAAGGTCCTGGACTCCATTTCCCCAGCTTCTGTAGTTGTAGAGTTGGTTGTTCTTCGAAGGTGCTTGGTCTGCCCAATACAGCTTGGATCTCCCCACGGGTCTACTGACCCATCTCCTTGATGCTTGTGGCACCTGGAAATAAATTTAAAATGCCATTAAAAAATACACCACAAAAAATATATACTTACGAGAATTTGAATCGTAGATAAAATTCGATCGTCTAATAGACGTCAAACAAAAACGCATTTTTACAAAACATTTATAACCATCTAAATCCATTTCATTTGGAAATGAAACATATTTTTAGCTAATGTCTTCTAAATAACCTTTACGGATAACCAAATCCTTGTCCTTATCTGATAATATTGTTTAAAAATGTTTTATAAGTATTTTAGGAAACATCGTCGGATGTCGTAAACATTAAGCTGATACAATAGAGGCTTGCTGTTAGGAAGGAAATATGTTTGATAAATTACTTTGGATATCGACATATATTTAATAATCTGTGAGTACAGCTTTATCTATCAGGGAAGTCCCTTTGTTTCTTCATTGACGTAGCCTGAATCATTGATTTATTTTAACTACTGTTATGTTATGCATTATAATATTATATTTGTGGCGTGGGCGCATGAAACGAATAACACGATTAATTATTATAAATAAATAAATGCTAATGATGATATCATAATAATTTACATTCACGTTTTGTATTATTAATATCCAATATAAGAAAAACTTTAATAGACATTCGGACGACTTAAATTGCGGTCGGGTATTTTGTTTGAATATCCGACCACGTTCACTTAATAAACGTAACAACTTCACAGAATCCCGTTACCAATTATATTGTTTATTTCTATTGCAAATTGCCTTACAAGAAAGATTTTGTTATGTTGATTGGAAAATAAAAGAAAGAACTCTACCGTTATCTCGGCTTGAGATATTTCCACAAAGCGTTCGTTTTACGTATTAATATTTTTTTCAAGGCGTACATTTTTCTTCGTGGTTACTTTACGTTGGGAAAAGTTTGATTTGTGATTCTCATGAGCTCAAAATATTCGTGTGTTGTAGATAGCGATTCCATTAAGAGCTCTGACCTCGAATTTCTGTCACGATTAGTGTCAAATAAGTACTAAGAGCGTTCTCTAATAAATTCTAAAGGAAATAATACAATCTGTCAAATAAATCACACCCAATTCCATGTCAATGAGATTATTTTCAATTTGAATTGAGTTCACGAGATTATAAAAGGGTACGTCTTTCACTAAATTGAGTGTAAGACTTTGCTTTGTTTGAGTTCTAAAGAAAATATTTTGGCCCAAATATAATTTGCATGAGAGGTGCTTATGAAATGATTTCTTCTGTAATAAATCAACATAATGATGTTTTTTTATTGTGTATAAATGGCGTCAAAGAACTCATCTTGAATAATAAAACAGAACTCGGTTAAAAGACCTTGTAAAACATTTTATGTAATGATTTTAACGCGCACGTCGAGGAAATAAAACATTACTGTCAGAAATAAAAACAGAAAACACCACATGTTTGACCACTCGTTGACATAATTCTGAGACGTATTTTATAAAAATCACAAATGATCACGTTTTCAAAACCTTTAGAGCAGGTGTTTGCCCGACACAATGAACACTTAACGTTTGACGCACATGTGACATTGGAATGATAATAAGAATATCTAAATTACTTCTACGCTTCGCATTTGGATTAGTTTTCCTGATCACCACACCATAATAACATTATACAAACATTTTCTGAACTTCGTACAAAGTGAACGGTCACATAAAACTTGGAACGATTCCATAATGCTTAGCACGATAATGAGCCCGATTGATATCCGAAAGAGAGTTCAACGGCCGCAATTAAATGATACGAACACTTAAATAAATCATCGAAATTTCCTCACTCTTTGATATAAAGGCTCATCTGGCACTATCACGTTTTGTAGGTTCCATCCCCTTCTGACTCTCCGGGCGCGCAGGAGTTCGTTGTTCACCCTCTTGGTCTGCCTATTTAAATGCAAGACGCCAGATTCGACGATGATGTTATCTTCGACGACGGACTCTTGGTTGTCGAGGTCGTCTTTTGTTATGATGAAAGGATGTTTTATCCTTTGATCCGCGTGTTTTCTTTTGATGGGTGATTTGAACTTGGCTTCTTGATCTGCCGCGAGTTGTTTGTCAACATCCTTGGCGAGCAGGTCGATGGTTCGTTCGTCCCTGTCCGGCGTGACGAACTGCGTGTGGGTGTTGACGTCTGGCAGGTCCACGAGCGACATGACGAGAGGGGACTCGGCGGCTGTGAGAGCGACGAGACAGGCGCAGGCGATGGGAAAGGTAAAGCGCTGCATGATTGCGCCTGTTTGGGATTGCGGCGGTAACCGAGAAGCAACTGAGCGGAGGCCGGGGAGGTTGTTTCTTTTATACCGCAAATTCGTGTGTGTATATTGCCGCGCGATGTCTGCGTCTGCCTTTACACGCGGGAACCTATAAATCCCAAATCGTTAATTGTTTTTTTCCTTCTCATCTCATTCCTTTTCATTTGGTTGTCAGGGCTGTGATGAGACGCCAGGAGGCAATTATTTCGGCCCCATCTTCTTCTTATCCCGGACTATTTTGTTTATTTTTCTTAATCTTGTTCGTAACAAAGTTCGGTGCAATTTAATGGCTTTTTTTATTGAGCGCTTCTATCGCGAGTTTATTGCACGCTGGAAGAGGAAAAAGGAAGTGAACGAAGATTTATATTTTGTGTTATTTAATGGACCGTTATGTTTGCGTTTAAAATTCAATATAACGGTAGAAATGATGAGAGACCTGGGCCATCTTTATTAAATGCGTCAATTGAAGAATAAGGTATTTGAAATGTTTAAAATAGTCCTGATTATGTTAAGTATCACAGTTGCCAATTATCAGTTGAAATGTTTAACAGTTTTCAGTTACAACCAATTATATCTGTTCAGATTTCTTTATCAATCTATGTTCAATTAAAATTTCTTTACATTGGGATTTTCTTATTAGCATATGATGATTATGAACGCTTAAATGATTATTAGTTTACTGTTCTATTAACAACCATTTAAATTATTTTGCCATCTCGAATTCTTAGTCAACCTAGTTTTATCAATTTAAAATGCATTCAGGAAGTTATTCTTGGATCTGCAGACAAAATAAAAATATCCTATTTAATTCTGATACACACAGACTAACCACTTTGTCAGCATTCGGGATTTCTGAACATCGGATTTTGAAATTTTCCGCCCTCATTAAAAAAAATCATACCCCCGAGTTTTAATATGGAGACCTAAACTGCTTATATCGTTGAATGCACATATATTTAACGGTTTATCGCGTATTTTTAGGACTCATAAAAATATTACAAAAATTTATAAACGTATATGAATTCTACGTATTATTTAATTTAAAATTGGTTTACGTAGTATATATTTGGAGAATATTAAATATTATGATTTCTTTATGTTGTCTATTGCCTAGTTGATAATCACAGAAA
The DNA here is from genome assembly GCA_917563855.2 of Limnephilus lunatus. Lineage (NCBI taxonomy): Eukaryota > Metazoa > Arthropoda > Insecta > Trichoptera > Limnephilidae > Limnephilus > Limnephilus lunatus. The sequence goes on along the minus strand of OU830598.1, from coordinate 29,361,657 downwards.
AAAAAATGTATATTGAAATAATTTCGGTTGGCGAAATGTCAATAATAAATAATTCAGAAGTGATGCGAGGTGAAGCTTGTTGAAAAGTTATTTTTGCGAAGCATACAACGCGTGGGAACTTTTGAAATAATTTCAATAAATATAATATATATAATAATTTCAATAAATATAATAATCAAATTAGCCAGATTTTCGACAACGAACACTCGAGGGTGTTAAATTGGCCAAAATGTGGTAAAAAAAAGCTAAAGAAAATACGTTACATGCTAGGTACATTATTATTACTATCATTACTACCTTTTACACTCCAAAACTCCATGTTTCACAGTCAACATCGAAAGTTGAAAATTTACGATCTCAGAGAAAACTGTTCGATAGTTTTGCCTCTTCAGATATTACACTTACAAATTTTCTAAATCTACGTTTAATTAAGATGCATTTCAAATGGATATTCATAGTTAGTTATCACAAGTCATGTTGTTTAATTTATACATAAACATTACAGTGATAGCCTTGTTTGCACAATTTAACTCTCCATATATTCCATGTTTTGTCGTAATTGAAGGTCTCATTAATTACTGATTTTAAAAACGTTCCAATAATAATATATTATCTTAAATTACCAAATAGGTATAATATTATAGAAACAATGGCTTCACAGCCAAAAAACTATTCCATAAATCTCATATGAGTTATTCGGTAGACAAAGAACCACCGATATGGCTGAAAAGCTTAGCTCAGGAGTGGATTCGCCCATAGATACATGGGAAATTAGTTAATTAACTACTAAAAATAATATCAACAGGTGATTTAGGATATAAACAATATAGGTACTTACCTAGGTACATAGAACACAGGGGCGTGCCGTGATTTTTTATTTTTTTTAGTAATTATTGGTTTGGAAATAAGATTTAAATTCATGCGGGTTTGTTAGGAAGTATATATGGAAAAAGCGAATAAGAAGAATCATGTAAATGATTTGAGATTTTAAAGGCCAAAGTATTATTGTGATTTATTTTTGGGTTAAAATGCCGTGTTGAGCTACTTCTTTCTTAAGTCAACGTTTCGGATAGCAGTACAGTATCCATCATCAGGGCAGATATATAATCCATGTATTACAACATTTGCCCTGATATGAACACTATAATGTTGGTGGTATAATAAATAATAATCCTAAAATAAATCACGATGAATAGGAATTATGATTTAAATATTAAAGAAATTGATACAGATCGTTTATGATAAAGATTATTTTGGATAGTGTGAAGAAGGATCATGAAATTCACATTTCCATCATGAAATACGGAGATCTGAAACGGAAGCCTCCTTGTTTGTTCAATAAGAAGATAGATTTCGAAAACCCTGAAACTAAAAACTGGAGTGAAGGTTATCAAGTCAGGTTTTACAAGCTAGTAAATAGTGATTTTTTAATATAAAAGTTCTTAGTTTAAAAATTAAATACACTACTAAAGATTGTCAAGAACATCAATACAATCAGTACAAGTAATAAAATGATTTCGTCAATGTAATCCATACGTTTAGTTTTCTTTAAAATACGATTTTTATCATCATAATATTCAATAATTATAAATCATCAAAATGCGAATTTCGATTGTGGTTATTACTCTTTCAGTTCAATGAACTCCTAATTGTGTTGAATGTGTCATTTTCACATTTGTATCAACAATTCAGATCATCGATAAAGACTCTACCTGCTTAATATAATATTAGAACAGAAATTTATTTTTAATTTGATAGAAATTTGTTTTGTCATTTTTAATATTGGAACTGATATGTTAGAAAATCTTTTCCTTTGATAATTTATTTCATATTATATTAATTTTTAAACCTTCTGCCATCCAGGAAATAATAACTACTCAAATAATTAAACACGATATTAGTGATAATAGATGTTTTATTTTCTGGGTTGGTAGTTTTTTTTTAATTCGTTAAATCTATTTTCATCATATTTTATCATGCATTTCAAGCAGTAATCTTCAAGTGGAGGCGTTTACTAATATCTACAGGAATTCCAAAAACTGAACAAATCGGACTAATTAATATCTATGAGAACCAAAGTGAGGACGAATATCTACAGCTCAAACTGCTGACTAATATCTATGAGAACCAAAGTGAGGACGAATATCTACATCTCAAATTGCCGACTAATATCTATGGAACAGGTGACGTCGACGAATATCTACAGCACTGGCAGAGGTTGGATTTGCAATTATGTATAGCATATTGGCATAACGTAATATTGCGTATGCAGTTTAAAAAACTTAATTTATGTTAAGTTAGGTTAGGTTAGGTTAGGTAAGGTTATGTAAAGTAAGGTAAGATTAGATTAGGTTAGGTTAGGTTATATATGACCGGTCAGTGGTTGAGTGGGCATAGCGCTTGGGTCCCACCCGAGCGTCGCGTGTTCGATTCTTCGGCTGGCTAAGTCCTCCATCACAACACAAGCAACATTTTCGGCTTTCTGTAGTGGTAGTAGGAGATTTTCAAACATTGTTGGATTATTTATTCGTAACCCAAGAATGTTTGTCTTTCTTTAAAAAATATATATATAACGCAATATTACGTTATGCCAACATGCTATACATATTTGCAAATCCAACCTCTGCCAGTGCTGTAGATATTCGTCGACATCACCTGTTCCATAGATATTAGTCAGAAGTTTGAGCTGTAGATATTCGTCCTCACTTTGTTTCTCATAGATATTAGTCAGCAGTTTGAGCTGTAGATATCCGTCCTCACTTTGGTTCTCATAGATATTAGTCAGCAGCTTGAGCTGTAGATATTCGTCGCCACTTTGGTTCTCATAGATACTAGTCAGCAGTTTGAGCTGTATATATTCGTCCGACATACAGGCTGTAGATATTAGTATCTGGAGTCCCTCAAATTAATAATATCCTACCAAGAACAGTACGCCCTTGATAGAGATGAGATTAAGTAGGTACTGCCAGCAATTCGTATTATTGTTCTCGGTCGACGTAATTTGTAATATTATTATAAATAAACAATACCTGTGTATTTCTACAACACGATATTAATACGTACACTGTACACATGATCTACGTTATAAATATATAAGGTTAAGTCAGCAGATACAAAATAATTACACGGATCATTAAGTTACTTAATATTATAGGTTTATGAGTATGTAATGGTTTGTTTATTTTTAGGTCATGAAGTAAATAGAATTTATCTATTATAGATATTGGAATGAGATAAGTTGCCATAACATATCAAACACACCGATTAAATTTAACTCAAAAGGGTATTTTAGACATCGCTCGAAAGGTTATAGAACGTCATCAAATTTATGCTAAAACTGTCCCTTTTGAATACATAAACGTTTGAACAAAATCAATATTTGCTATTTTTGAAGTTTGGATAATTTCTTATTTATTTTATCGCAAATAAATGGCACGTTTGTTTTTTTATTTTTTTTTATTTAATAACAAATAAACGGAACACTTGTTATTACATTTGTTATTCAATGACAAATAAACGGGACATCCGTGACACAAGAATTATGTAACTGCTTGTGAGTTTCAATTAACAGCTCGGTGAAATGGATTCGTAACCTACCTTTAGCTGTTATCCAAATAATGTAATTTTTTGTTAAAATGTACGAATATAAATTTAGCAGATAAAGGTAATAAAATTGAAATTTATAACTAAACCTTTCGGTCTGACGTTATAAATAATTCAATGAAAAACAGCAATTTTCTTACAACTCTGCATTCATAAATGAGACTAATTTTCACCATACCTGTATAATTTTTGTAATTAATGTCATTTATTTATTTATTTTTATTTGATACAAAAGCTTTATTTTTAAAACTGTGTGATGTATTGTGGGCTAGGGCACTGGGGGCTTAACCTGTGCTGAGGATCCCATTTTACAATTTTTTTAAATTCAACAACTAAATAAAATAAAATAATAAATGCAGCAATTAGGCAATATAATATTATTATGAGGTACAGATTTCTTATTTTAAGATATGAAATTTATATAATATTGTCGTTGTTGTTTTTTATTCCAAATCTTAATTTTATATTAATTTTTTTTTTTTTAAATATTTTCCATTTCCCTCATTTCTCGTGTTGAGTGTTAGATAGTTAAATGCCTGCCTGATATTTATAATGTTTTTGGCCAAGACTTGTTCCTGTCGATAGAGTTTTTATATTTTGTGTTTTAAGTGCATATGCACTTGTCTAACCGGTCTTTGTTAGTTGTATTTGTTGAAATGTAAGTTTTTTAAAGTTAACTAGTTGTTAAAACAAAGTTTTTTTCTTTTCTTTCCAAGTCCTATTACATTGGTGAGAAGAACAAAGAACAAACAACAATAATTTCAACCACTAATAAATTATGTAGTATTTATATATGAAAAATATATAAGTGTAAAACCCTTTTAAAAATTAATTATTGCAAAGATCCATGACATTAATGACACACTGACTCTAATCAATAAGAAGGAGATAAATGGTATAGGTCCGTGATATGAGTTTCACGCTTGATACTCTACAATCAAAATCAGGTGGTGGTCTACCATTAGTAATATATTATTGATCTATTCACGCCACCAAAGCGGTCATTATCACCTGAAATTAAAGTTTTTTCAAATACCACACATTCATTATTTATTACTACAATTGGTACAAGGTTCGCTCAACCACTGGCGATCCAATTTATGTCCTCGAAATTCGACGTTTGCAAATAATATTAATATGAATAACATTTATGTTCAGGTGTTACTGATATTATTTATTTTAATAATATTTAAAATTGTCGTTGTCGAATATCATATTATATTTCGCAACATTCATAATATATGATTTGGCGTTACTTCAATGTTGTTTCTCTACGTACCTTACAAAGTTTTTGATTTGAAATGCATTATCTAAATTAAACTTTTACATTGAAGTTCTAATCAGAATTGTTAAATTTCGGAAATACCAACAACGTAGTGCAGTAATGAGAGATAAACAGTGATGTATGATAGCTCATACTCATCACTATACAAGTTCTTAAAGGGAAAACTTTGGAGAGCACCTACCTACGTAGTTATCATAAGTAATTACAGTAATAACTAACAAGTAATTAGTACTAAAACAACTACTACCTATAATATTATAACTATCTCAGAGCCGTGAAAATTTTATAAGACAGTCTAAATTCTTGACTTATCAGTTTCAATTTTGAAAAAGACAAAATTAAGAATTTTCTGTTAAATGTAATATTATAGATATGCACTCAATCGCTTTTGTGAATTCTTAAAATAACACAATCAATTCAAATTTTTAAAATGAACTTAAATTCATAACAAATTCGAGATCATTGAATAAGTACGCACAGACAAAAAAAATAGTGTTATATTTTGAATAACTGTATCTTACGCAGTAAATAAAACAATATCATAAAAAGTGTCTTCAAAAAGCTGTAAATAATAAACTTCATTTAAGAAACATTCATTAGGTTTGAAAGTAGAGTAATTTTATAGGAGGCGTTAATAATGGGCGTGGATAAATTCACTCCGAAGATTCTTATTTTCGCAAGCTTGTTTTTCCTGAGAAGTGCAACCCTGGTTGAAAAAGAGAGAAAAAATTATCGAGGAAAAATGTTAAAGGCAAATAATGTAGTCCAAATAAACCTACAAATTTGGTCCAAACAAATCCCTCGATTTCTTGTTGGGAAGCTGCGACTTTTTGCGGGCATCAATCTCAAGTTCAGCGTGCTCAGTCGGATATTCTTATTTAGTTTGTTTTGGATGTCTGCATATTATATTCAAGGCTCTCATTATAATCTGACTAAAGAAAACGAATACCTGCACACGTACACTATATTGTTATGTTAAATTTAATTAAGTTTAATCTTTATTTATTGTTGTATGATTATCTATGTTGATGTCTATGGACTACGTGCTTTGAATATGAAACGATACAAACGTCTTGAATTTTTAAATTCTTTGATGTTATTATTTGTAATGTATTAGATTTGCTTTTCGGCTTTGCCTGAGTTAAAATAGTTTTTTTTGAAACCATGAAAAAATGTGGGGCGTCGTCTTATTTTCGATAATTAAATAGATATTATATATTTTGAAGTTCTTTAAATCAGGATATAAATCATATTGCGACCTGTAAATCATTACATTACACTTCAGCTCAACATTGGAGAGTATGTGCGTAGAAACAAACAAACTAGAAGATCCACTGTTTTATATTAATTGGTAAAAGAATAAGAAGGAAAATATCCAGTAAAAATAGGTAGGTACTACATATTTTTATTTTAACTAGCTAGAAAATCACGGAATATTATAATCGTAGAACTTGTGAAGATGAAAGTTTATCTTAACTTAACTTGTGAAGATGAAAGAAAACATCAGAACGAGGAATGATCAAGAAAAAATATTCACGAAAAATTACAAAAGTTAGGTACACTTGCTTGTCTGAATTCTTGAGATATAAGTTCCAATTTTGAAAATGACACTTATACTCAAAGTAAATCCAGATTTCATTGAACCAGAGTTACAGAGGACAGTCACGCTACTGAAATTAGTATTTTTGATGATTGCACTATTTTAGATGTTCAAAACAATAAAATTGCACATAACCATTCAAAAATAATACCCTCTTAAAATATGACAAGTGGAAAAACCCAGTGAAAAGAGATTTCGAAATGGGTTTTGTTATGGTCGTCAAAATTGGTAAACTATAAAATTACTCATTTTATTACTAGGAGTTTATTGTGGAGTTCGTCTAGAATGCCAATAACTTTCGTTGAATCACCATCGCTTGTCTCTTGGAAGAGTCGATTGATCAAAGAAATTGAGGGCATGCGTAATATTATGGTAACATTCTATTGGCTGATGGCTGAGCTTGTGAAAAAGTGGGGATGAGTTTATGAACGAAATGGAAAGTGACGTATTGAAGTTACTCGTGATTTGACAAACTTCCCAGCTTAGGAATATACTTGGTGGGTTATTTGTGAATCCAGTCACTTTTTTCACGATAATGAGTTACACATGTTGTAAAAGCGAGCCTGATGCCAAGTTGGAGCGCCAGTCATTCCTTGTAACATAAGAATATATGATGCATTTTTAAGTGTAGGTATACGTAGAGGTTATCCTACAATATCGTTGAATGTTCTTATAATGTTATAATATTTGTTGTTTAGATTCAACATTTTCGCTTAAAATATCTAATATTGAACGTGTACTTGTGGACAAATGACAATTTTCTTTGTCTTCTTGCTCAAAAAATTTTACCCTCGTGTATGAGTCAATGTGTTTTAATTATTTTAAGATTCCTCTCCGATCATTGACTTTCAAAATATGTAGTTTTATCAGTTTGCAAGCGTATTGTTAGAATTTCTACGCCTATAGAAGGGAGGCACCTAACTACATGTACATAATCAGTACAGATGACCTCCGTAGCAAAATGGAAAGATACTCGGTATGGGAAGTAAAAATATGAATTCATACATGTTGGTTAAGACAACAGATTTCAATACTTTTACAGTGATTTAATATTAATTAACATTAAACAATGACTTTGCTGGAAAACCATAAATCGATTAGTAACGCTGCTTGAATGGCTTTAGCTAGAGCCATGTTACTTTCCATACCTCGTTTTCCTTATTCTTGCCATACCTTATTTCATTCTGTCTCGCAACACTCCAAAGTGGTAGATACTATAGGCCCAGGTGCAAAATTACTATTCAGAAACTAAACATTGCTTGAAATTATTTAATGACATATTTAATTGTCAGATCTGAAAAGTCAGGTATTTCCCAACTATCGTCTTCCCTATCTCCTTTCTTTAAGTGTGTATGAATATGTTTGTAAGTTCAACATCTTTCAACATAAATCGTTAGTATAGTTAGTTGTGTGTAGTTTTGGCGTGTCTCAATGGTTACAAGTTAGAGCATCTTTTAGAATGGACATTAAGTCCAGTTAAATATTCGTTGTAAATAAAAAATTTTTAAAAACCGACTAGTAATCTAGGCGAATAGATGTATCATTGAAATTCACGATTTTCAGAGTTGTATCGTTCACCAGAGGAAACAACAGTTTACCACCCCATATTGTGGATGCCATAGTCCACTGGCTCCGAACAGTCAGCAGCAAATGGGACTCTTGTGTGATATTCACGTGAAAAAATTCAATAAGTTGTGCTTTTAATTTTTGGGGCATTACACATTTTTAATGGATACAGAGATATACGATACATGTAAAGCAGAGATTTCATTTTACGAGTACCTTTATCATTTCGTATGTTGATTAATGCTTTAACAAAAAAACTGAAACCTCCTTTGCAATTACGCAGTGGGAATAGATATGTGTACTTATAATTAATAATTACAATGATTGAGGAAGAGTAATTACTATGCAGGTTCTAGTAGTTCTTTCGAGGCTTTTTGTGTTCTGCACCGGCGGTGGATTCACTCACGTACCTGTAATTAACATCCAAATAATGCATGACGTACGAATATTAAACATAGGCAGGTCGGCGTATCAATAACAGATAGGTCTCTCTTATCATTTGGTAAATGGATGAGGCACTTAAAAGTCAGTGCTGTTTGGGTTTAACCAACCAAAGCGCAAGGCGTATCTATTACTAATTGTGTACGTCTTGCATACTCGTATATCTACGAGGTTAGTTCAACATATTGAAGTAAGACCATTAAACTAATTACAGAGACTTGGGTTTTTTGTACAAATATCTAAATTGTTAAAGTTAAAAAATGAATGAAAAATCTGACTGAAACGGAAATCTACTTGATGAATCAGAAAAAGAACATTCGAATGGTGAGCCCTTCAAAGCTCCACAAATCTAGTCGAAAATAATGGGAAATATTGCGAGTCGTAAATAATCTGGTATATTCACAAACTACGAATAACGTTAAAAATGTGCAGAAGACAAAAAGTTTTTACGTTAAGTTTTATGATTCTGATCGTCTTGAAAGAAAATTCTAATTGTAATTCTTAAATCTGTACAAATTTTCTGTAATGATTATATTGGTCAACGCAATCAATTTCAGCTTTTATGATGATTTCCAACACGTGCTGCTGCGAATTTGAAAAAAATAATGTTTCCTGTGTTTTTTCAACATTCGTTACTTAGAGTTTGTCAACTTTGAAAATATCATAAATGATGACCTTATTTTGGACCTTGATATGTTATTAGTCGATAATATAGAATAATCGTAAATCTCATTATATTAATATGTTTATGTATGCATTTTTTAAACCTGTTCCATAGGTTAGTTTGAAGCCTTTTTTTCTGTCATTCCTGTTGAACAGCATATAAACTGATTTTATTATTTCTACACAAACCTAAACACATAGCCTACATGAAAAAAAAACAATTCAAAGGAGTTTTCAAAGAAATAATGACCCTGATACTCTTTTGAAAATGTTGAATTTTATTATTTCTGTTAGTGACTGCTACAAAAAGTGACTCGCAAATGTCATAGAAAATTCATTTGAAAGTATTCACAGAAGCTTCATTGATCAAATAAAAAGTAGATTCCAAACTGATATTGGCACAAGCGATTTTGATCTTGTTTTTCATACAGTTTCTTTATACATTAGGGTTAAAATCGCATTTAAAAAAAACAAGGTTTTTTTCCCGGGCGCCGGCGCCCAACCCACAGAGGAGAGGTAATCTAAAATATATTCTCTACCAAACAGGGTGTTGCGTAGTCTGAACTGATTTTCTAACAACATTTTTGACAATAGATCATTCGGAAATGAGGGAGACAAAAATTTAACATAATTTTATAGTATAGGCATGCAGATAGGTACGTTCCTATTGTGTTCCCACTATGCTAAACGATTCCAGTAGTTTGTATGGTTAGTTAATTTATTTATAATAAATTAATGTTTATCTGCTATCAAGTCGGCAATTAAAAATATCAGTGTAACATTTCGCATTAATTTTAATTGTTTAAATTATGGGCACTAGGCGGTAAAGCGTGCGAACTGTTCCTGACCTTTATTCTATAGAAATAGTAAACAATAATTCAAGATGTATATCTGTCAGATAATGGTTTACTGGATTTAGTAAACAGTGGTAAAGGAAGACATACGCAATATGCGGAAGGCGCGGGTTCATACACCGTGAGGATTAGCTATTTACGCATTTGGGTTTTGTAATTTAATGCCCTTTGTCTAGGACCTAAGTCAATGCGAAACTTTTTTGTTTCAGATTTTCTGATTCCAAGACCTTTTGTGTTAAAAACATTATTTTATCTTCTTCTATCCATCTGTACAACGTATTACAGGACGTAGGTACATGATATTATTTGGAATAATAAATTTAAAATAAAATTTTGTTCTCCGGTGACATTTTTAATGTTTTTTTTTTCAAATTAAAACATTAAAAAAAAATTTAACACACTTGACCTTCAAAACTGGAGGAAGGTCACTGTGTACATGTATTTTGAAAAAAACCATCATTCTTTTCATTTTCCCATTCTTTGAAGCAGAATTGTATACTTCTTGATGAAATTAAGCTCCCTTGACGTTTAAACAAGAGAAATATTACTATATCTGATTTTGAAAACTCTGTTTAAGCCCGAAAAGCTGTTTATATTTTTGTTCGTGGTTTTGGTTTTTGCTGACTGCTGTTTTTTTTGTTTTTTTTTAAGTGAGTTTTATAATTTGTTTACATCATTAGAACAACGTTAACATGTAACAACATTATAATTAGGTATAATCACTTCAGTTTTTAAATTTACTGCCTAAACAATATTTACGATGATCGTTGTTTACAAATTGAAGTCAGTGTGTACTATAATTAGTCAAATGAATGTTTACCATTATATATGACTTAACAACAATAACCAATAATCTTAAATTTATTTAGAAGATCCAACATTTAATATTCTTGTTTGACTACGCCTCAGAAGTTAATGTTCCCCATTCACCAAACCGATTTTATCCACTGTCATCTTTTTTGCAGGTCTAGGTCTGTATTATTTAACCTTATTTCATTATTGAATTATGATAATCAATTTAGAGGTTGCCCATCTCAGTGGCCGAACAGATTCGTAGAATATAAAAAAAAATATAACAATCGTTTTAATATAAAGTAATAAACTATAATGGATTAGTTTAAACTCACGACGGAATTTTGGCATTTAATCAATGTAATATATTATAAAGTATATATATAAAGTGCAAAATTAGATTAAAACGCCTCATTATGTTGAACAGCCATGAACCAATAGCCGTGAATTTAATTTTGTTCTTAATATTATCATTTCCAGAAGACAATTTAAAAGTAAATGCCAAACATTAGGCTAAATATTTTTCATGATTTCATCGTTTCGAATAAGTTGATTTTTATACATCAGCTTCACACAGGAAGCCCTGAGGAAAACAATTTCCCTCAGGGCCTACTTCATCTTTGGGGTTGCTATGTGGGGTTGGAAAGGAAGGAGATGAAGTTCTGGGAAAGAAAAAATTATGAGGGGTTGGTAGAATTTGGGGGTCAATGAGTCCGAATCCATCCCTCTCACTGCGGTGCAAGGCGATGGATCTACAGAGTTCAGCTAGATAGTTCAACAGGTCTTCCTCAACCAGTCACTCCCGATCCGGCGCGCCAGTAGGTGAGTAAACGCATTCGCCGTCGAGACATAGACAAACTTCACTTCATGAACCCGTTAAGCCTTTGCTAATTTATCAAACGTAGCGAACAATTTGGGGCGACCTATTTTAGGGGTGTTGGTTATCAAAATAATGGCGGTACCCATAGCCGCCTCCCAAATTAATGATAACATATTCACACAACCAAGGGCAATTGTACTTTCATATTATTTTTTTTCTGTTATACCGATAATTAAAGTTTCTCCACATGAATTAACCAATTTTTAAAATAACGTTTTACATAGCATAATTTCCATGAAAATTCCAAGTCAAATTTCCAATTGAGCACAACATTTTATTTGTTATACCTTCTTTTCAATAAACAACTTACTGGTAAAATCCAGGCAATGAGTTAGATAAAATTCTATACTAAATAAATGTCCAAAGAATTTATTAATATTTATTTGCCAGTCGATTCTTTTCGTAGATTAATTAATGTAGGAAAAATTGGGACTTCTTTCTATGGAAAAAAAAAGAAATCTACTTGTGGCGTTATTTTTCACTGTAACAGTTATTTCATATTTCGGAAGTATCACCAACGTGTTTATTTACGAAAAGGTATCAGGATCGCAGAAATTTGAAGGTGAAGTCACGCTGAATTAACCTTCCCAAGCGTGCAATCTCGCGGTGGTTGACTGAAAAGCACAAGCACAAAGAAACGGACTCCCCAGAAGTTTTCAGTGTTATTATTTTGTCAAGCCGGAGGTGCCTACGTAGCCGAGGACACAATAAAGACCACGACCAAACTGTTTATCTCGAGTTATTATGTTTATATAAAAATTATGCGCGACGTTTCAGCCCAATCGGGAAGCGAACCAATGTACACTAATGTACAATGTACCCTGTTTGCCATATACAATACAATCCTGCTGAGAAGGCCAAATACCATGTACAATATGATACATTCAAAGGACGATCTTTGATGATTTGTTTTGTGGTCAGGACTATTGTCTCTGTAAGCTATTACGGACTATCACCCGACAAAGGATTCACGAGAGTGACCCATTACAATAAAAATTGTTTTTATGGCATCTTTATTTCTTTTTGCCTTTATTGCAAACATTTGTTTTTTGGTAAACCTATGGTTTGTTATTTACCGCAATATGACACACAATGTAATGCATAATCTACTTAATCCGTCTAACATTTTTAAAAAGATCATAATATACAAAAATGAATGTTTCTTTGTTTGTCCCTTGTGCGTTCCTAAACCATTCTTCCGATTGCAGGGGATTTGATGTGCGCAAGCTCAGGATAGTTTCTATATATAATAGTGAGCTCTGGCGATATGAGTTTTTTCCTTTACTGTTCAACCGATTGCGATGAAACTATGGTGACTTTTAAAAAAAATAATTTAATATGAATACCGCACAAGAGTCCCAACTGCTCGCGTCTGAAGCCAGTGAGACTATGGCATCCCCAATTGGGGTATGTTGTGAAGCTGAGGGTAGTGGGGAGGGGAAGGAGATAGGGAAGAGGAAGGTGGGGAAGTACCTGGCTATTCAGATCTGGTCACCAAACAGGGCTAATGCCATTTCAAGTAACGTTTCAATTCTGAATGGTGGTCTTACACCAAGGCGATACAGAGAGTATCTTTCACTCTGGAACGTGCCGCAAATATACTAAATATTATTGAAAAATGAATAAATTGTGAAATAACACAAAATAATCAAATAAAAATTATTTGCCACGCCAGGATTCGATCCCGCGACCTTCGGTGTGCGAGTCAAGCGCCTTACCGCTGCGCTACGCCCGTGAAGGTTTCTGTATACACATGTGTGCTTCGACGTTATGAAATTTGTATAAACTTTTTGCAATAAGTGGCGTGCGAGTTGTTTGAAAAAATGGGTGCATTTCATATAGTTTAACGGCAGGGATGAAAGTGGGGAGGGGAAGGGGAGCCGGCAAAGGAATGGGTACGAATGGGAAAGGACACGCAGGGAGAAACAATTTCTTTATTTGTGTGTCATTTCAACGCACGCCGGACACTCGCTAGTTTATTATATCCGCATTACTTTTTCAACTGCATAACAAAACTCCAGTTTATTTATATTTTTATAGAAGCTCCCCGGCTATGCTAAAGTTACAATAAGTCTTTTAATTATTATTGAGCAATTAAAAAATTATGTACAACAAAGAATGTTGCGCCTCATGTTTTTTTTTACTTGGCATTTTCGTGATCCACAGACCTTCCCGAATAAATGTGGCGTTTGCTTACCGTTTTACATTTTTTGCAGTTGCAAAACAATTAGATATATATCTACTTCGTAGCTAAAATGTGAATGTTATGCTGTATCAGGTATCTATCTATCTGTCGGATATGATGACTATCTCGGGAAGCCTCAAACGAGCAACACAATGGCTTTGTAGATCTAATGTTGTGTAGACATGCTAATTTTATTTCAAACAACATTATCATCTGATGTCGTCTTGATCTTTTATTTCACGTCGGACTTTGTTTTTTGAGGTGAATGAATCATTTAGGTCACATCGTCTATTATTGGCATTTGTTTACATTTTCAGTACCATTACACCAAAAAGGAAACAATTGATTTAGCATTTGGCTCTCTGTGAGAATCTGCCCATTTAAGACGAATTTGTTGTTGACTGTAGTTTTTTATTGACTGAGCGTGGCGAAGATCTGTTTTAACTCGACCGTTTGCATTTCACCTGTTTGTACGTTCGTTTCTGGTTTCGTAAATCCGCTGCATTCTCTTTATCAAGCAAGCCCTATTTGACAAGATGGCTAACTTTGATTAGGTGACTCTAACCTTGAGATAATCTTTTAATTGGTGTTAGCAAAATTAATCAATGCGACTTCTTATTTTTTGACAATGCATGGGATATTTGTTTTAATGGTTAAGTATGTAGGTATTTATATACCCACTTGCAAAACTTATAATTTTAGAGGAAATTTTGTACGGTTTATAGTTTAGCATGTAGGTATTAAAGGGTTAGCGTACAACACAGAATAAAATCAACTCAGAAACTCCTTTGAAAATACATTAAAAGTGATAAAAAATGGTTATATAAGGTTAGGGTTATGGTCTAGGTATTTAATTTCTTTATTTTTATCTTTTTATATCTTGTCAAAAAGGTGTTGAGTTGACTTGGCATAGAATCGTATTAATGTACCTACTTACAAATCTTATGATTTTAGAGAAAATAGTGTTTTTGATTTCCGAGAAAAATAGAAACATAGTTATTGGACGCGATGTCTATTGTTCACCAGAACTACCAGTTTAGAATACTTTGGCCGATTTCTTCTTCCCTTTATAAAATTCGTACTCTTTATGTAGTTGAAACACAAAAACTTTCGTTTCTTTATCGATCGTAAATATGCACGCACAATGATTAATATTTGGATTCGCAAATGATGCATGAAATTACAAAAATGGCTGCGCCGAACGAGAATTCGCTCAAAACCTACTACTGCTTGCTATTATGCAATGGGCACGTAGTACTGGTGGAAGAAAACATGAGGTTTAGCAAGACAAAGGACATACCGTGTTCGCTCACACAATGGACTTACGACTTAATAATTCTCATTACTTTTTACGTGCAGATATATCTAATAATTATAATTAACTACAGGTATTTTCTCAAGCCAGGATTTTTCACAGGGAAATGTCAGCGCAAGTTAATCGTACGGAATTTTAAATGCTGCCTAGATAAAGATTCATAATGATCAGCGACATTATTATATTGTTTTATTCTAGGCCTTTTCATCTCCAGTTAATGATAATGGCTCAAGTAACTGGCTTAATGTTGGCTATAATCTTGAGATTTTTTCCAATAAACAACATCCCAGAAATATTAGAAATACTTTGTACTTTAAGTTTGTATTTCTTGTTAATGAATAGGTACACACTTTTAAAAGGAGCTAATTTACTTGTGGTAGGTAAAACATGTATGAACTGAAGTCGGCTCTAGAAAATAAGACATGATCAAGTGAATGTCACGAAAATAAAACAATATAATATTATTAGATATGTGACTGTCAATAGATGAAAAAACTTTTCTGATAAATCAATATCTTTGTTGCAGGCCCCGGCACCTCAAGCTCCCCAAGATTACCAGAACCAGCAGCAAGAGATGCCCCAGCGCGCTTTCCCTCCCCAGTTCATCGCCCGCCACCTTCCTCAGTTCGGGCCCCAACCTCCCCAGCAGATCCACTTCCAGATCAGGGAACAGCAGATGCCACAGCCTCAGCCCCAGCACATGCCATTCCAGACTAGGGAACAGATGCCGCAACAACAGAACCCATTCCAGATGAGAGAACAAGAGCCACAACAACAGAGAGTGCACTTCCAGGTTAGGGAAGAGATGCCAAGACCACCAGGCATGTTCCAAATGAGGGAGCAAGCCGCGCAAGAACAACAGATTCCTTTCGAAATCCTTCAACGCATTAGAGAAATCACCCAGTCTCAAGCACCAGCACAAGAAAGGGAACAACAGATCCCCGTGCAATTCCAGGTCAGGGAACAGATGCCACAAGAGCAGACCAGACAGATGCCTTTCCAGATGAGGGAACAAAATCCCCAAGAACAAGAAGTACAGATGTCAAGAATTCCTATGCAGATGGCTCTAGTGCCCAGGGAAGTAAGGATTCACGTTCAGAGGATCCAGCTGCCGCAGGTTGATTCTGACCAGGTCCCTCAAGACACCCACGTTTCCCAAGAAGAACAGACTGAGGTGAGCATCCTACTACTCTAATTAACATTTTCTTTCATTCTTTACGTTTATCTGACGTGACCGCCAAATTCATTAAATTGTACCTGTATTCAACATCAAGTATAGCAGCATTCTCAAGCTTTACCACAAATTGCCGGTAATTTTATTTTTAGACCCGTTTGACCCTGCGATGTTTTTTTTAAAACTAAACTAGTTTTGACAGTTACAATGCAAATTTGACGAGGGGTTTTTTCTCCGCCATTTCTTGGCTTGTGCACTTAAAAAACTGAAGAGGTACTTGGTCTCACTTAATGCGTATTCATTGACATAATGGTAATAAATTTATTCAATAATTATAGCCTGAAGACATAATTTTCCGTGTCCGGAAATTTACATAAAACGAACGCTTATCCCGCGTGCGAGCCTTGTCAAAAATTTTTAAGAATTTTTAATTTTGATACCTTGAAACGGATACTATTGTTTAAATCCGGTTCCAATTCTTCCCGTCATTATACAAACTTCTTCCACCAAGCCAATCCTCCTCTTTTTTTGTCTGCTTCTACGTCACTTATGTTGTGTCGTCCATTAAGTCATATTTTCAGCGTCATGTCATCTGGCATTCTTTTAAACATGTCCAATAAATTACGTTTTGAAACCAGGAAAATTTCTAGCCAGTTTCCCGATGACGTTTTTCATGTATTTATACGATCCATTTTTTCATGCCCTACGATGGACATCGTGGGCATGACAAAAAGCCCCTAGCATGGCGGACGTTGAAATATAAAAAAACCTTTTTCACTCTTTTTCTCAAAATACTCAAAACAAAAGTGTTTTGCTTTACCGCATATTCAGTTTGCCATGAGTTACGATTAACGTCAGGCAACCACTGGACTGGTATTGTTCTCGATTCTCGTGACGTGTGCCAATAATTTTTTGTTTCTCAATTTCCTCAAACGAAAACATTTTTGTTAGCTTAGTTTTTAATTTATAACCTTAAGCTGATCAAAAATTATTTGGGATTGAAAATATATACGAACAACGAATTAAGCAGTCGTGAATCTGGAGATTTTATCTTTACCCTCGAGACTCTCCTCATAAAACGCCGATTATCTTAATCATCAGCGAACGAAAAATAATAATTGAAAGGTGGCGTGCCTTTACCAGAAAATTGCAGGCTATTGTTGATAATTAATTTTTATTGGTGATCTTAAACCTACATATAATAATTATTCATTGTATTTAATTATGCTGGTGTCTTTTAACAAAGAGCTTTCTTATCACGCTTTTATGTGTAGGTAGGTACTTCGAATTGTTATGGGATAAAATATTATGGGGCATTCGTTGTGTTTTTCTTAATTTTATGATAACTGTAACAAATATCCAATCTGTCTTCTATTTATATTTTAAAGAATAATAGCTGTGGCGGGCGGGCGTACAGCGTGGATTTGATTATAAACAAATCTACAGTTTTATTCCGATATTTATGAAATTTTGCATACTTGACCTTCAAAACAAGAGAAAGGTCATTGTTAACACGATATTTCGAAAAAACCTTTCCATCCACTTTTCCCAACTCGTAAAGTAGAGTTTTGATGTTTTTAACGAAATTTTGCACACTAAACGTTGAAAATAAGAGGAAAATTACTGCTTACTAGTGCTTACATCTGATTTCGAACAGATTTCTGGATTTCTGCCAGTAGATCACAATATTTATGTAGTGTGATTACGACATCTCTGAGCATTATTTTATTTACTAAATAGATTAATTATTTTTAGCAAATGGAAACAATGCCTCACCCCCTGATGAGTGTCGCTGACCTGCAAGCTGTGCAGCAAGCCGTGAGGGCTGCTGAAGAAGATCAGGAAAAAGAGCAGAGGGAACACCAGGCAGCTCAACAGGTCGGTATCTTCTTCTTACCTGTCCTTAAAAATCGTCTTTGTCATCTCTAATTACCTATCAATATGTTTCTCGATACTGAAGAAATCTTTCCCAAACAAAAACAGGCCATAAAATATTCCTGATTAAATTTCAGATAGATTGTGTTTTTGATGGTATCCCGAAATTAAATACCGTTTTTGAAATCAGATGAAATCTTTCAGATTTTAATATACGAGTATCAATTAAAAATATAATATTTGTTATAAAAATACAGCTAAATTTAAAAAATCGCTTACTTATATTTTATTCTAGTTTACTATTTTATATGAAACGAAAAAACGTATTTAATTAAGCAAACGTATTATCGCTACTTAAAATTTTTTTTGCTTACGTTTTTAATAAAACAAAAAAATTTTAAAATTGGCAAACCGTGACCTTGCGAAATGAATGGTTGTTTTCTGTCTTGTAGTGTTATTATTCAAAATTATTCGGGAGAGTCTATGATAAAAATTTTAATGCAATGAGAAAGCTTGATTTTATCTCTTTTTATCCGAAATAGAAAAGGTAATATAACGATATTTATGAGGACGTATCAATTGGTCTCGTATAATTAATTCTCAGATATACATATACATAGAAATTACATAGTAGAGACAAGTGGTTTCGGTTAATAAAATCTCTTGTACCGTAGAACATCAGAAATAGATTTTTTCTAGTAATCCAAACAATTGGCGATCTTTGTAGCTCAAGAAAGTTGTAGAAAAAGACCCATATCAATTCAACAACAACCTTGCCTGTGCTGACTTAGCTTAACAAAGCTGGACTTACCCCACTTGATGCCAGCTCACTTGTACATTCGAGGAATAACAAATTTCGAAAACACTAACGGATTATTTGTAGGCACCTACCTGCATTGATTGTATTGCGGTTGAGTACTCCATTAGACATTGCGGTACAGGTTTCATAATAAAACCACAGTTATTTTTATTATTTAAATTGATTTAGCACTATTTTGTGGTTTTTGAATGAGCACAAAACGCACGGACTGCATTTAAATTAACTTCCAGTTTTTTTAACTTCTTATTTTGGCTTATAATATCCTTTGCCCATTGCTTTGGAACTAACCTAAAACTTACAGATGACTTCACGAGTCTCACTATCAAGTCATTATTTTAAGTTGGCCTCTATTTTAGAAGGGATGAACTCTCTCTTTTTCTTCTTTATTGACCTTAAAACCCTTGAACAGTACTGGTCAACTCTAGGAAATTCCTTCTACTGGTTCTAAAAATACAGTGTTTACTCTCGTAGTTCGGCAATCTAAATTTAGGCCAATGAACAACTCTATTCACTCAACATTTGTCATAAAGAGAAGTTTTTTATTGTTCGGTTATCTACCATCTTTGATCTTATGTTCTGTCCCATGCAGTCATCCCTGTTTTATAAATCCATAATCTTCAAACAGTTGTTACATATGGCTCGTAGTAGTTCTTCTTCACCATTTTGTTGCATGGTTCCAAAGATTCAGCATAGGATGTTCCTTTACAGGGCAATCTTAAAGTTGTGTAATCTTTTATTTTTACCAGTTCCTTTGCGAAAAGGTATTAAAGCTTATAAAGGTAAAATCCAATGTCCAATTTCTATACCCCAACTCCTCGCTATCATATCCTGTCACACCCATTTCATTAGACTGGTGGCCAGTCGGGAAGCAGTTTTTTTTGCAGGCCATTTTAAATACACACGCGATAGCACGCAAATATCTTAATTAATTACCATGTATCGCTCTATCTTCTGGTCTAGAGAGGCAAAAAATCGAGATAAAATCCTGATAGTGTTTTTTGTTGAGTGTATCAAATAATAGTTGGTGTTGGATGTTACCGTGTGAAGATTTCTCAAAGTAAAAATGTGTGATCGGTGGTTGACCTTTTGTTTGAACGAGGACATTGGGTTTGTTTTGTTTAAACATTCGCGTCCATTACCATTGTTTGTTGTTCTTTGTCTTTTTGGTCTTCTTTAAGTGGTGATGATTGGATTCTGCCGTGGTTACTTAATTTAGTGATGTCATCGAATTTCCGTAACTACGGAATTCCATCAAAGAAGCTTCCAATACGATTACAAATAACATTTTAAGCTATATATCACCTACGCATAAATAACATTTATTTACCATAATATTCAGGGTGTATCAGCAAGGACAGCAAGTACCTGACAGAATTTAACCAGCGATTCCTATCATATCTGGAGTAAAAAAACGTAGATATCATTTTGCTGTCCGATGATTTTTTTTTTTAAATTAAAACAAAATATTTTTCTGTCACACGTCGCCACTTGGGTACAACCTAGCGCATCACGTCTTGTTGCAGCAGTACTTTACAGATGAGATTGGTGAATAAACGCGATGCCCACTCAACCACTGTGCCGAATTACTTATAAATATTAGAAATTATCTGACCCCTTCTCCCCACTATGTCCCAAGAACATGCTAATATTTAATCATAATTATTCTTTTCTCAAAAATCTTTCTTTTATTAATAATTCAAAAACACATTTTTGGGAAGCAAAGAGTGTTTTATCATTATTGTTATCTGGGTCACATCACTAGCGATGATCATTTTTTTTTTATGGCGTATATCTAAAACTAATATAAATGTCATAAATGTCAGATTTTGAAATAATAAACTCACATTATAAAACAGTTGTATGGTAATGAAGACTATTAATTATGAAGTCTACGGAAACCCTTGAAAACCTCGCTGGATGATAGTTGGAACTAAATAAATGATGAGGAATCAGTTCTAACTATATTTCATCTTCGCTCTTCCGCAGTCATTTGCGTTCATAATCAATATCAGTATTCAAATGAAGAAATCTTTTTTATGTTCGTTGGACATTATCATACATCAACATATAAATATGAACGATACCAACAAAACTTTATATGTTTTATTGCTGGAATGATTAAAAGCTTAGAAAAGATCGTCCAACACAAGGTTTTGAAAAAATTGATTTGAGAAACTGCATTTTTACACTACAGTATGCAGTCTCACAGTCAGGTATCAATGGGAGTATTTTGAGGTGGTCGGATCGGGAGCATTATAGCGGGAGACCTTATAACAAAAGGATCTTGTCTCTCTCTAGAGACCTGAAGCTGCGCGGGCCACCCCACGAAGGCAAAACTTAAACTTTTAAGGTCTTACATGTCTTTATATCGGTCAGCTGTCCTAGCGGCGGGGTTCACATTCATTAACCAATAGCATCCCTATTCGTAAGAGACAATTGATACGAGAAAGAGGAAGTATTCGAGATTGAACACTTTTTAATATACGTTCGAAATAATTATATTTGCTACAGCATTTAAATACCTATTTAATATTTTAGATTAGTTAGTGTTAACGTAAATCAACTAAATGGAGCTATTTCCCCGTATGCAGCAAACAATTGCTTCATATGATTTCCTTATTGCGATTCCTTATATTACTTGATACGTGACCCAGAGAACTTAGGCGAAATAGATTAAAATGTTAATTTAATAATTAGTACAGCATGGTTTTTGTGAAAAATCATCCCAATGGCTCCAATCATTGACGGGGTATACTTGGTCGAAGGCTCCAATATAATATCTATAATCCACAACAGTATCTAATAACTATTTTTTTTAAATAAATCAAAGGAAACCAATGTGAGTCCATGTATTGGGGTCCAATAGGTTAGAACCTAACCTAACTTCTTGTCCAGTGAGATAAAAATGGCATTCGTGAAGTTTGTCATTCGATATTCGGTTTGAACAGAATGAATTATGGATAATAATAAATCATATTATCGTTTATAAGTTTATCGAGTAGAACTAATAAGATTGGTGACCCTCTTGACTCGTGCTTCATAATCAGGGCCGTACCTACTTAAAACACATTTTCGTGCTTTTTTGTGAAACCCGCAAAAAAATTATAAAATGTTTTAAATTATGCCGCTTAAAACGATATCATATTCCTGTCACGCAGATAAGTTAAATATGAACAATCGATATTTATTGTCCAACACTTTAAATTAAGAAAAAATTAAAATATTTCCTTATTTCACTTCTTTCTTGCCTTTTAATTTTAAAAAAAACCTAGTCGTGTCGTGGTCTTGGGACAACTTCTATGGATCCAATTGATCTATATTTTTTAAGGCAGCAGTTGTCAAACTTTTTGAGCCTGCGTACCTTTTGATCCTTACTACAAATTTGTTGTATCCCGTACCCACTATCTATCTTGTGTGCACGTGTCATGAAAGACATGTTTCAATAAATTGTAATATTTTATACTCTCCTTATTACAGGAATTTAACAAACAGGTTACACAAATACAATTAATGCAATTTTGAACAGAGTGTAACACGACTTCGGGCATTTTTAACCATATTACTTATCCGAAATTGAACAAAATTTTGATCCGCGTCTTTTATTTCAACGAAAATGTTCTTTAAACACCACTCCAAACCCACAATGTATTGAGAGGGTGAATTTCTTTTACCTAAAAAAAGGCCTCGAAAACGTTGAGTTTTAAAACCTACATTCGTGCCACGATATTGCCTACCTCCAATTTTTGCTTCGCGTACCCCAAGGGGTACGCGCACCACAGCTTGAAAACCGCTGTTCTAAGGCAACCCTTGTTATTTTAAGGAGGTAGTATTATACTAAGCGAGTTTTTAGAAGGAAATCGTTAGTTGTCAATTCAGTAAAGTTTAATTATCGTAGATTTAATTGTTAATTTGATAACAAGTAAAATATTCAAATAAGTACTTAGTACAAAAAAAAATTACATTATTTTAGAATTAAAAAACTATATAATAATAATATAATTAGTTCACCCCTGTGAGATATCAAAATCATATTATTTATTGACCACCAAATGACTATGAAAATGGTGCATCTCAATACTTTATGCAACCTAAATTTTGAACGATTTATAGCTGCATTCAAACGTACGTAAAAACGCACCAGCTAGTCATGTTTACCTAATGAGACCGATGCGATGTCCAAACAATGCAATGGCGATCATTTTTACTGACTAGAAAGGGACTATCGTTTTTTTAGTACCGTCTGAAAGCGGCTTAGATGGGTTGCACGAATTCGGTTGATTCGTTATAAAAGTTTTAACATTTTTCTTTAATATTGAATTCTCTGTAAGAATATTAGAAGCTTGTATTGGTTGGATAAAGGATTTTTTTGCCTTATAAAACTAACAATAAGGTCTCTGTATCGCCCTGGTGTAAGACCACCATTCAGAATTGAAACGTTGCTTGAAATGGCATTAGCCGTGTTTGGTGACCAGATCTGAATAGCCAGGTACTTCCCCACCTTCCTCTTCCCTATCTCCTTCCCCTCCGCACTACCCTCGGCCTCACAACATACCCTAATTGGGGATGCTATAGTCTCACTGGCTTCAAACGGGAGCAGTTGGAATTATTGTGCGGTATTCATATAAAAATAAAAATAAATAAAAAAAGGGAAGAGGAATAAAGAATAAGGATAGTGGATGATCTCGAAACATTTTACAGTCATACATTAATTTGTGATCATGCGCATTACTTCAGTTCGATATTTCCAATGACTAAATAAAATGCCCTAAGGGAGGACTTGGCGTACCAATAATACATTATGTTCAAACGGTTATACAAAAATGGCGGCCAAGATGGAATCAATATTTATTTCTTATCACATAAACTAATAACCATGGAAACCATTTGAATGTAACGCCATTTTTGTATAACGGACAGAAAGTTCGGTATGCCAAGTTAACTAACTAATTAATTAACCACCACGTCGTTTCTCCGGAGGGGTAGGCAGAAAGGACGGACCGCCAAACAACTCGGTCTTGGCACGCATTCCTTTTCTCATTCACATTCATACATCATCTCATACATACTCCTAATATTATTCTGACTTTTGGCATGGCCCGACTCAAGTATCTGATTTACTGGATAGTATCATGTCTTCCTCGGGCGTCCCCGACTTCTTTTACCATATTTTGTTTAGTCAATAAATATATATGAAAAGGTTAATGTTATATGAATTACGATTATTGTTCGTGAAAACAAATAAAAACCTATTCACTATTTTCCAAGCGCAATGAGTGTCCATTGAAATAACATCCAGAATACTATAGATAACATTATCAACTTGCGTTAAAAATAATCTCAATTGTTTGCACCTTGAATCTCGTCTGCGTTTAATTTTGCCCTTTGTGGGTATGTATTGCGGTTTATAGTGTGTGGTGTCTGACAGGCTGCGGTGCGGTCCGTTGGACCTCCGAGGGAACCCGCTTCGAGGTCTGAGAGACGGTTCGTGGTTCGAGGCCGGTGGAATAATTTCACTCTCGTCCCTCATTATGCGCGCCGCTACATTATTTGATGGAAGAACTACTCAGTGCCCTAGCGATGTGTTGTGTTGGAAAAAAACATTACGAGTTCCTTTGGCGTTTTCAGAATTGGAACTGATTTGTATTGTGTTAAGAAAATTATCAAATTACTAGCTTATGTTCACCCGGCCTTGCACGGGGTTATGAATGATTTGCAGTACAATTTTGAGGTTGAGAGTTATTAAATCTGGGTATAATTTTAAGGTGGAAATAATATTATAAATGTATTTAAAAATAAATTACGAATGACGGATTAGAGCGGAGATGACTGTGAGGTATTGTGTTTGCAGATTATCTCGAAAGTGTAATTAAAGTACCTATACGTGGAGTTATGTAATTTTTTGTGGTTGTAATATTTGCCTTATCCGCAGATAGATAGATACTAAATGTTGTGTTGGGGCTCTTCAGTAAATAATAGGTCCTTATCACAATCTGGTTTATTATTGTTTTTACGTGTTTACAATATATATTATACTTCTGGTCATATGACTGATCTTAACTGGCTACGAATTGTATCTGGGCTCACTGAGCTGGCTGGCGAGCGTTGACTGACCCCAAATCATAAATATACCAAACCACCCACCCCCAGAGGCAGTGGCTGTTCTGAAAACCTCTTTAGTATCTGTATGAACTAGATAGAAGCTCTAATCCTAACGACATCTATTGATATCAATAAAAACTAAGTATATTTTCAAAACACTACAGTTTTAAAGAAGAGTTTTCTTTTTTTGCAAATTTTAACAACTTTTGTTAGGGGACAAACTCGAAGTTGAACCGATTCTCCAGATGTAAAAGGTCAGCAGACAAATTGTAGTTCCTAATATCTGGCAATATTTTGTGTGCTATAGGATTATAATCCTATAGAATAAATTATTGATCTCATCGTTAGTCTCCACAGTTATATAAGCCTTGATTCAAGTGGTTGGCATTTCCGAGAATTGACCGCGAATATAGGCCGAGTTTGTATGAGAATCGATTCTTTTTTTATCACTCGAATCTGTTACGAAACTCAGGCAAACTGGTCGATGTAATTATTCATTATTTTGTCCGACTGAATGAAATTATTAACAGAGGATGGTTAAATTACAGGTTTAAACGAGACCACAATCTATTAAATTGTCTTCGCGGTGTTCGTTCACAAAGCGAAATCAGATCTGGCAAATAATCGTCGAGAAGTTCAATTGAAGTTACCGACCAATAACCACGACGATATTACACGATAAACCAATATGAGTCTTCATTTTAAAAGGTTACCCGACAGTTGATCCCTCGACAGTTAGACCCCCGAAATTATAATTATTACAAGATTTTAATTGTTTGTGCATTATTTACAAATTACAAACCTAAAATCAACTTAAAATACCTTTATTAATAAGTTGGTACGTATATCAAACGACGGTTTTTTGTTCTTATACGCTGATATATATAGTTTTCCATCATCAAGCATATGATTTTAATGGAAGACCAGTAATATTACAATATGTACCATTTTAAGACAAATACATAAATAAAAATATATGTAGTCAAGTAATTTTATCTTTGATGCATTTGAATGAGTAAAACATCAAATTGTATAATGTTTAATTAAATAATAACATAATATTATCAAAACTCAATCGCAAATCTTGAAACAGAAAATTCAGAAAAAAGAAATTGGATAGCATTTAGATCTGGTTTGAATCTTGCAATCTTACATAAAGATAGCAGGCAATAAAAATACGTTAAGAATATGAAGATAATGTTGGTAGCTCTTATTCGAAGTATGATACAGTTAAAAATGATCGAATCGGGACATAGGGACACGCTCTCTGCACACCCCTTCGGGAAAACTTTGTTACATTTTGTGTAAGGAGGTAAACCGTATTTTCCCTATACCGACTGCATAATCCATATAGGTATGTCGGGGGGGGGCCAAAAATCGAGGGATTAACTCTCATAGAATCATTTTAAAGCACCAATCTGTTTTTTGGAACAAAAAACTCTTGAACTGGGAGCTCTGACGTTATGATTTTTTCCAGTTTGTTTTCTGTCTCGTCTCTCAGGGTGAACCAGCTTTGAAATATCAACTAATAAAAAAGGAAAATAAGCTATTTTATTTGTTACATATAGTTCATTGTATTTGAATAAAAGGTTTCTAAATCTTCAGTTGTAAGCCGTGAGGTTGACTACCAGTTATCTACCAACCCAGAAATATCGAATAACCGATGAAACAGATCAAAACTGAAAATAACCGTAAACAATGTATAATATTTGGTATCCTTCGGGACCTTGAAGACGTAAATAAAACGACTCAGTGTTCAAATGTAGAGCCTGTGGTTGCTTTAATCCCTTACAATTCCGGTTGGGTTTATTAGCTTAGCACGAAACAATAAAAAAACAGCTTTTCACGGTCGAAGATACTACCTATATAGTTCGCACACAGGTAGTCGTAATACGTAGTCGGAAATGAATTCGGTTTATATAAGATCTTGAAGATGAAGTCAGTATTGTAAATGTACCTGGATTGAGCTCTGAAGGTAACAAAGGTTACTTTATATTATCAGGTTTGACCACTGTTTATTCAATATAATACATTATGTCAAAAGCTTTCAGTTTATAAGGTTTCATGGTCAACGTCGTAGTTCATAGATTGATAATAATTAGTCGGGCAATGGTTTTTGCGTTCATAATAATATATGAACCATGTCAGGTATGTTCTCGTTTTTGAGAATGTGGCCGAAGTTGACCGAAGCTAGCACATTACTTTTTTTGGGCAGACAATTACAAAAAAAAATCAATCAGAAGTAACTTACTTTACATGTATCTAATAATAAAAAAAACAAAGTTTTTTATTATTAAAGTATGTTACTTCTATTTTCAAATGTCTTTTAAAACTTATTTATTTTTCGTTCGACTGCGAATTGAACCTTCCTACACAGGATCTGAAGTCGACAACTCTATTAACCGCGTTAAATCACGAATTGGTAAGCTCGACATTTTGTTGCGTATGTTAAC
The DNA here is from genome assembly GCA_917563855.2 of Limnephilus lunatus. Classification (NCBI taxonomy): domain Eukaryota; kingdom Metazoa; phylum Arthropoda; class Insecta; order Trichoptera; family Limnephilidae; genus Limnephilus; species Limnephilus lunatus. Next base: position 29,334,052 of record OU830598.1, on the reverse strand, counting down.
TGATGTGATATCATCGAATTTCAGAGAAATGCGTATACATAAATATTGTATGCGTGATTGGCATCAAAAGTTGGTAGAACGCATTGTCATCGACAACGAGTCTATCTGCCAAGTTTCAGCTTGATCGAATGTCGCAAAGAAGGACCACTTCCGAGATTCCACTTCATTCATTCAAACAAACAAAAGCGAATTAACCCGAATTTGAACAATTCGTCAATTAAATTCATTTTCACGGGGTAAGTTCTTTTCAAGTTCTGTTATTATATGATCGTAGACCTGTTGCTTCATAAAACTGAAGTAATCACAGAACTTGAATAAAATTTGATGATTTGTTAAAAAATTTTGGAACAACTCATTTTATCAGTATTATTCAAATGAACTATTTTTGCTACTTTTATTTAATTCTCTCTTTAAAAAAATTTCCTTTCTATTGTTCAGCCTTCCCAAGCTTTGTTTAACATTCTCTCACTAAATGAAATATGACTGATATCTTATTGACTTACTGCAATTATTTGTCTTGACCTTATTTCATATTTCAAATATTAAAAGATAAACTTCTATAATTTATTACCAGATGTCACAAATTCAACACAACAAGGCGCTTCTATCCAATAAAAAATAAATACGTATATAAACATCAATAAAAATATAGGTTACTTCCGATAGTCATTTATCATTGAACACAAAATAGCCATTTAAATATGTAAGTTAAATCTTGACCTTAAAATTATATAGTTTTGACAACCTGCAGTTAAGATTCCGTAGGTTTTATACGCGTAACATGACACCGAAGGTCAACTTTAACAGATATCTTAAATAAAACACGGTGGTCTGAAATGTTTTTATGCTTTGTTGGTAAATTGGCTTTTACGAACACAATTATTTTTTGTATTTTTTAAAATTTTGTGATTATTTGCAAAAAGTTTATCCAATTAATTATTAACATTATTTTAATAAATATATTACTATAAATATCTATGCTATAATTTAGAGCTTTGTGGGTCTGGTACATTGAAATCGATAAATTTACAATATCGAATCGATCGATGATTAAATACCGATTTCTAGAGCACGGTCGAACTGTTAATAGCTAGATCGATATTGACAGAGCATAAATAAGAAAATGATACACGCTGGCAACACTAGCAGATATATTTATGGATTTATATTCCCAAATGTCAAACCGCTACGTACAAATTAAAAAATTCTAATAAACAAACAATTTTGAATTGAAGAACTAACTGTAACATACATACATTGGCACGTCGTATGTACCTTTTAAAACTAACTAGTTAATGCTGTATTTTGTCGTATTTGAACGATTTTCGTTACACCGAGATCAAACGGGATAAATTAATAACGTCTTAGATGAATTAATAAAGCCGTATACGACTTCTTTCAATTCTAAGAGCTTTGTTAGTTCACCATTCCATTAATTAATAACAAATGACATTATTAAAAAAGTTTTGTATAAAAAATTGGCGGCTTTTGTTAACCGACAGACGGAATTATATGTTGACCGTGCTCGCAAATAACGCTTTTAGTCAATATCGTATTGATATAGAATTTTATCGATCGGCAGTGCTATTCCTCCTAAATGCTAGACCTCCAGAGGTAGTGGAGGTAAAATGTTGTGCAAAAATCATTGCAAAAAGATGCTCCCATTTTTGCAAATGGCGTCAATAAACAGAAACAAATACACGGTTACTCCACAAGAACGCAGAATAATAATCGTGTTTTAATAATTATTTGAATTTACAAAGTTATCGCCTAGTGCTGCACATACGCCACGTATACACGAACGAACCAATTGCGCGAACCGCCGTTTGCGGTTGTTTGGTTCCTTTTCCATGATTCATGGTTCAGTTCGCTGTTCGGCTCCTGAGTGTAAACGTGCCTGAGAATTTCGAGTGAGAACTTTTTCGACACCTCGCGAAAACGACAGGCGATAAAAATTTATCCAGTATCAATAAATTCGTGATTCATGGTTCGGCTCGCGGTTCGGCTCGCAAGTGAGAACGTGCCATTAGGATATCGAATGTGAACTCTTTTGACACCTTGCGAAACCAATGGCGATAAAAAATATATCCAATATCAATAAATTAATTATTCATAAGAAGTGATTTATTATATTATTATAAAATGGACATTATTTACCTAGTTGTTGCGTTTTATGGAATGATAAGTAAATACGTATTTTTATTTTCCTCAGAATCCGGTGTTCTATAATTCATAGTTCATTGACATTCAACGAATCGACTGTGTACTATGTTAACCTCGATTGATTTTAACTGAAGTCTTATATTAGATTTACGGTTTATTATTATTTTAATCGGAGATCTGAGCCGTTTACGGTTGTGCTGACCTTTATTGATTGAAGGGGTTCCATCAATCAATCGGTTATGATTTGTTATTAATATTATTAATGGAACTGCATCGCCAAAATGCAAAAAAAAGGTTCGGAAAGAAATGTTTCAAACTCAGCGGGGTCAATGTTATTCCAATTACAAGAACATGAAGGTTTATTTCACATTCTACTTTGTGAACTTTGTTTGACATGAGCGATTGTATACACCTGAATTATTTTTTAAATATATTTTGTGTTTTGACGGCCTTCGTGGCCGAGGTTTAAAGTGGGTTCAAATCCTGATGTGCGCTAAGGAAGAATGAGGAATTTAGGCTTTTCCCGGTGGATAAAAATCGTAATTCTAGAATTTAGAAATCATAACTAAGAAATAATTTGTTTATGTAACTTTGCAGGCTGACGAGTCCCGTGAGGCCAGAAACTCTATGATGGAGCGTCAGGCGATGGCTCGAGCCCTTCCCGTCAACATTCCCGTCTCCATGATGATCCAGGAAGCCAGGGAGCAGGAATCCAGGCCTGTTGTGCAGGATCCTGAGAGGCCCCACTGTAAGTTTTCATTTATACTTATATTAACAGTAGATACCAACAGAGTTCCGCAGTGTTCTTATAATTCCTGCAGAATTTCACTCTAAATGACCTTGTGTGTGACAGCTAACTTCTGAAATATATGCGTTCTTAAAAGAAGATTAGACCGCTGTAGGCGTTATGAACAAAGGACTATTTATTTATGGGTTTGACAACATATAGAGTGATCATGAGGAACGACTAAAATAAAATTAGGCTAGTGACTCCACTGCTACATATAGTCGCGCGATTGTTTACTCGCAAAAATAAAAGTTCCGCAGTGTTCTTATAATTCCTGCAGAGTTTCACTCTAAATGACCTTGTGTGTGACAGCTAACTTCTGAAATATATGCGTTCTTAAAAGAAGATTAGACCGATGTAGGCGTTATGAACAAAGGACTATTTATTTATGGGTTTGACAACATATAGAGTGATCATGAGGAACAACTAAAATAAAATTAGGCTAGTGACTCCACTGCTACATATTGTCGCGCGATTGTTTACTCGCAAAAATAAAACTAATCGTTTCAAATACAAGGGCACGCACATGTGATTAAATAGGTCGCACTAGATTTTTGGTCGCCATGATAAGAAATGGTATAGACATCGTAATTTGGAGGCTTAGCCTATTTTGGATTAGAGGACGAACAAATCAAAATGCATAGGAAATATATAGTACGGATGCGAGCAAGGGCGGATCCAGGATTTTTTTCTGGGGGGGGCACGAGGGGGGGCGGCCCTCCCCGGGTGCCACCCCGATGGGGGGGTGCCCCTCAAAAGCACAATCCCCCCCCTCAGGACGGACCAATTTTTATGAAGTCAAAATTTGTGTTTGTCAACTTTAATGGGGGGGGGGGGGGAGGGCTTTTCCGACCGCGCTTTCCCCCGACCGTACCGCTCTCGCGAACGCTGATTATCATCATTCATTTGCAAGTGCATGAATGGGATGCAACAAACAAATATCGCAAATCCAGCCAGAAATAGACAAGAGTTTGACTCATGTGCTTTCTGTTATTTTATTAATATATTTTAACAAGTCTGATTATTTGAATTGCTTCTAAGTATGTACTGTGATGGAATCTCCACAGGACACAAAAATACAGTCCCGGGCACGGGGGCACGTGCCCCCCCCCCCCCTAAATCCGCTCTTGGATGCGAGCTTTTTTATTATTAGTTAGAGATAACTTTTACAACTTTTTGCGTGTATGAAGAGTTACTATTACATTTTTTTAAAATAATTTGTTTCCCAACCTTCTGTGTTAATAAATTAACAACGTAAAAAGGGCTTTTAACATCGTAATTTTAATCTATACAAGACAAATTTTTATTCCATTTATAAGCCCATCACAATAATTTTTATGCTTATCATTTTTATATTATAGGATGGGCAAAATTATTATTTGTTTAAATTATTAACTAACTCATTTTGAGTTTCCAAAGTAGCATCTAAAATAATGAAAAACTGTTTTTTTTAATTTCTTAATTGTTTTTGACTTTCACCCTACGAGGGTGTTCTAGGCCATCAATTTAAATTATGGAGAGAGGGAAAGTGAATTTTTATATTGATTTTATTTAAACGTGCAAATTTAAAAATTATATGTAAGATTGATTGTATGTTAATCTCACCTATTTGATCAAAAACGTCTTATATATTTTTTTATTATATTTTTAGATGTTCAGCCCCGCTCCGTGAGGTCCGCTCGCTCCGTGAACTCTCCCAGCCCGCTGCACCGCGAGAAGCGTGTCAAGCGCTGCAGCTGTGACTGCAACTGCTAAGCGGTGCATCAATGGCGCTACGCCAGTTCAGTGTGGGCGCAGCCTTATACTACCAGCAGCTTGCAACAGATGATCACAGATGGCACTTTGTATTAATTTGGCCATAAATAAAGTTAAAAAAATATGTTTTATTTAAAAAAATCGTTTGGAGCATTGTGAAAATTGAAACAAATTTCAAGTACAAATTAAAAATGCATCGATTTAAAAAAAATTGTATGAAAATCAAATGTGAAAAGTCCGTCCATAAGAAAGTGTGATTATTAATAAATTAATATTTTTACGAAATAAATAATGATAGATAATTATTATTTTTTATTTTCTGTAGTGGAGTAGATTATTTCTAAGGGATTTCTTTGGTCGGTGATGCAATACTTTTTATCATTTATTTTTTTTAAGTATCCTTGTATATACGTAACTAAAGTGCATTGATTTTTTATAATATTTTCGCTTCGTCTCCAGTATTGTAGATAATGTCTTGCTAATGGGCAAAGTAATGGATTTTTTTTGTTTAATTGAAATGTGAAATTTACTTACTAAACATGTAAATATTTTTGGTCAATAAATGTTTCAAAATACTACCGAATATTATTTGTGTTTCATAGATCTTTCTCTTGGATTCCCAGTTGTGTTTTGACAGATTTTGAAGTGAAAAAAAAACTAATTCTTAATGAGATTTTATCAGACAGGTCGTACGTTAGGTCATCGTTCCAGAATCTTTTGTCTTTTTCGTTTTTGTACAAGATAATTGTACATACGACTTCTCTCAAGAGGGAAATTACTATTTACGTCTGATCTCGAAAAACTCCGTGAAAAACCCGGACAATGCCAGGGACTTTAGCTGGTACCCAATATTGTAAAGGTACCTAAATGAAACTCGTATGGAATTTGTTTACGCATTAAATTTGGTTACTTTATATTCGTTTTAAAACAATAATAAGTACTTACAATAATCGGATTTATAATTCTTGAGGTTCCAAAAATTATGGAGGTGTAACGCAGACAGCATTAGCCCCAGAAGAGGATGAAAACACGATGTAGAATACACGATCTCCACCTGCATCCCCAAGCGAAGTTGACCAACTCCGTTATTAAATTTGGTAAATCGATTGTGATCTAACAATAAAAAGCAAAATAAATTACAAGCATGAAAATAATAAACTGTTAGATATCAGAAAAAAATTAAATTCAAGATTGCCTTAAATAAAACTGTAGTATTGAGGAAAGTTCATAGATGGCTCTCATTCGATTTCCAGCCGAACACTTCCGGGCGCTCACGAGCGCCAGAGCGCTCAGCGAGGTCGGTTGCTGTTTATACGTTCAATATATTTATGTAGTTTGATATAATAAACTTGTATTTGTTTAGGAACTAGGAGTATTCTTTGGAAACCTTAACTATGCAAAGATGTACACCCAATCACAGGGATTTGAACGACATTACAAAAGCACAACAATTCAAATGCTAAATAGTATTTGGCAGACAGGTTATTGAAGCCTGACATGTTAAAAATTCATCAAAGCATACCCTAGTGTGTAATGTAAGAGAGACTGGATTTCCTTGAACTACATGTTGCAGTTTATCACAGCCTAAGGGTTATTTGCATTACTATATGCGTTGAACGTGGAAACCGTTTTCAGCATGGTCAAATTACTTGCTCATGAAATGGGACTAGTGAATGTGCGCTTTTATAATTCTCACGGTTACGGCAAAAAGTTACAAAAAACTTAAAACGTACGTCCTTTATCCTAATAATGCTGCAGCTCTTTCTTACACGTTAAATAATGGTGAGACAAAAGACGAGACACACAATATACGTACGTCGGTTTCCTTTAAAGGAAAAAGAAATCATTTTCTGGCATCTCTCTCACATACTGCACCGTGAGTTCTCCGTGGACCCCTACACTGCGTGGATCCCTGTGGAGCCCATGTATACCTAATAATAAATTTATATTGTGCCTTCGGAATTGAACCCATGGGCCCTCTGTCTTGTCTTGGTCCGTTGAAATTGCATTTTTATTTTGACAGACTAAGTGGTCTACTAATTAAAATAATTAGGACCCACCTGAAGAAATATTGAAAGATCACGAAGCAGATAAATACATGTAAAAAATGTATCGAGACAGATAACAGGTTTGTTTAAATATCACGCTAAGATCTTTGGTAAGTATTAAGTTGATACTTAAAACAATCACGACGAATAAACCATGAAGCTAATAGGCCCTGAGGGTTTAGCACAGTGAAATCGATATCTTTACAATATCGGATCGATAGACGTAACTTCCGACAATTTTATATCGATGCAAGGCTGCACTATTGACGACCAAACTGATATTGACAGCGCAAAAATAAGAAATCGACGAGCCCTTAGATGGATTTACATTCCTAACTATTCCTGACTATTTACCTAGTTGTAGAACTCCATTTAAATTTTTTAATTTATTTTATAAATTCAATAATATTATTAAATCTATAAGAAATGACATGGATTTACATTTCTAACTATTCCTGACTATTTACCTAGTTAATTGACAATTTCGAATTGGAATAATAACTTTTGTATACACTGGCACCAAACGGGCGTTAATTAAGTAATTAATGAGGTCTTTAGTCAAATTTAATGAACCACTCTTGTTTCTCCAAGATCCAACGGAATAAATTGATCGCGTCATAGATGAATTAACTCTATGGATTGCGTATACAATTTCTTTCAATTCTAACAGATTCGTTAGTTTACCGCTAATCATTAATAAGCCAGTTATTTTCAACGAAAGATATTATTCAAAAAGTTGTGTGTACTGATAGCTTATCTGACACTCAGACACGCGATAAAATTGTCGGCTTTTGTCAATCGACTCGGGGAATCATATAATGCCCGTGCTCGCAAATGATGCCAAGTGACCATAGATGACAAATTTATTCAATATCGTATTGACACAGGGTTTTATCGATCTATCATACTAGATCTCCTGCTAGACGTAACTATTTGAGAATAATTTGAAGTCACGGGGTGAGAGAGAATGTATGAAAATGCCAATACCTACTTAATTCTTAAGGCATATCCTATTCCCTGTATCATTAAATACCAGAAGCCGTTATAATTGCATTCAGAATATGAAAATAGCATTAAAATATTACGAATAATACCAATGTGCATACAAATCATTTCAAAAATTTGTCACACAAGATGGCTGCCCTCATCCTAGATTTGGCTTCAATTATCATTCATAAAAAATGTCACTAATTCTCTGTCGAGGGCTTTTTAGGTTCAAGGTGCTCTCCACTATACGAAATGTTTGTAAAAGTAAGCATTGAGCAAACGGAAGCAGATATTCTTCACGGCACATAAAACAGCAGGGCAAAATAATAAAAAAATACTATAAAAACAACAACGTTTTCTGGTATATCCGCAGAGAAGTGTCTTTCAGTTGTCTAAGTCTAAAGGAAGAAGAAATCTTTACAACATAAAATAAATTGTAAAATATAAGCACGACTCATTTAGATGAGTAAATATTTACCATTTAGACAAAACTCTAAATATTCTAAAATAAATTTTAACAAGGCTTTAGCAACGAAAATTTTATCAACATAATTAATAATATATGCCTTCTCCATTAGCTCCATCTATAGAAAATGATTTATAATCCGCTGGAGGCTTTTGCGCGATGCTTACGTAACAACGTGAACGCCATTATTGTATATCAGGTTTTGACAAACGTTCAACAGATGGCGGAACTGCTCATACCTACCCATCATAAAGCGCCTTTTTAAATTTACAGACTGACTATTATAAATATGGTTTAGTTTAATGTGACAAAAGAGTTCATTTAACGCGATGGATGATCTGAACTAATTGGAAATCTAAATAAATAATCAATGACAGTTAAAAAAATATGTAGATAGTTAAGAAATCATCCACATAAGAAAATTGGAATAGATATAATATATTGGAATAAATGCAAACGGTACCTATGCTAACATTTTATTCTATTGAAATCAACTAGAAAGCAGAAAATAAACTTTTTTTAAATAAATAAAAGCATTAAATACACATATTAAATACATACATAAAATAAATAGATAGTGAAGAAATCATATTAGAATAAGTTAACAATAATAATCTAAACGAAAATATGAAAGGAACAAGACACAGAAAAACAGAAAAAGACAATGGTCGCAACTGGGACTCAAACCTAGACCTCTCCGTCTAACCAGGACGAGTGCGTTAACCAATTTCGCTATTGCCACCTTCTGTCAAAACGTCATAATTGTCAATCTCATATTTTAAAATTTTTTTAGAATCACATTATTATCAACTAATTATTTTTCTCCATATTACGGGCAACTACCCTTTTTATTAGAAAAAATCATTCTAAGAATTGGTTTGTGACCTGGATAGCGTCTCGGATAGATATATAGTTGCCCGTAATATGGAGATAAAAAAATAATGTTCTCTTTCATATTTTCGTTTAGATTATTAATATTAACTTATTCTAATATGATATATTTCACTGATGGGAATAACCTTCAAAAAAGGATAAAAAGAAAGTTTTTCTTATAAAAAAAGGTGAAGAAATCGCCTACGTAAGAAAATTGGAATAGAAATATATCTTCTGCAAACGGTACCTTAAAGAAAATTGTACCATCATAAATTTTACCTAGGTAAAACGGTGGGTACCTTCATAAAATTGTATTCTATTGAAATCGACGAGAAAGCAACCGACAAACTTTTGAAAAATACGCCAGAATTTTGGTCGTTTTTTGACAGTCGATAAAAAAAAACAAATTAACATTTTCAATTTGCCTTTTTTATAATTTATTTATTTATATATAAAGAATTCACAAAAAATATTTTAAAAATGTATATATTTCATGAAGTTACACGCTGTTCAAAAAAGAGCGTGTCAATATTGTCTCGATGTCCACCCTTCTGGTCATCTGAAAAATAAAAAAATAAATACTCGCGAAATGGCGGCTACTCAAAAAAGAGGTACTTAATTTTTTTCAGTTATTTTTTTAACTTTTCCGAATTTTTAAAAAATACTAATATATATATTTATATATGTTATGGTTAAGGTTTTCACGGGTGTAAGATGTAGAACAATTTTCTCGGTTTACCCGCGTAACGTAGTCCTTAAAAGGACTTTTTAACTCCTGACGTTTCGGACAGATCACACTGTCCATCTTGAGAGGCCTTATGTCTTGAGTTTTTTGTCTCAAACTGATAGCTTTCGCATATCTGTTCGGTCCAGAAGCTAAGACTTAAGTGAGTGCAAGTCACTTCTTATGTCTAGAACGAAGTACCCGGGTTGAAGGTGATTGATAGTGGAGGGGGTTGGGGGCGGGGCCGGCAGTAGATACCTGATTGGTTAAGCTAATTGGAGATACTACTGGTAATTTTGGAAATGCCATTTTTGGGGGATTTTCATCGATTATGACTTTCCAGGTGTTGGGAATTCTGACTGAGTCATTTCTAGCATTCATATTATTTTTATGTTTATAGATTTCTATCGCTTCGCGGTAAATTCTTTTTGGTTCATTGTAAATACAAGCTATTGTTGTTGTATTATTAAAGTCTATTTTATGACCTTCCAGGAGTTAAAAAGTCCTTTTAAGGACTACGTTACGCGGGTAAACCGAGAAAATTGTTCTACATATATACATATATATATATATATATTTTTTTTTTTAGTTCCTACCGTATAAAGAAAATTCAGGCCAAATTTCAAGAAAATCGGATTAGAACTGTTATTTGACAAAGGTTTCGAAAAAAGTAGTTTTAGGAAAATAGCCTTTAAAGTTTTGAGTAAAGTTTCAGGCAGTCTTACTGTTGGAACATTATATATAACATACCTATGTTAGGTACCAAATTAGATAGATTATTCTTAAAATATACGAAAGTTAATATTTGTAATAAATGAAAAATGAAAATTTGAAAAAAAAAATTTAACTCATAGTCCCATATTCAATGAATTCCGTTAACCTCAGCTGAAACGGTGTCCTCCCCCCTACATACCCATCCTATAATAATTTGTCTCCCTATAATCTATTTGTATCTCTTTCTGTCACCAATAAGGTGTCTTATTTTTTCTTTTGAATATCTGTCACACATTATTTTATTTTCTTATTTATATGTCTGTACGTATCTTTAGTTAATATAATAAGTCACGATGAACCTTGAGATAAACGAAACCTGGTTGGCTTTCACGTGTTAATTCAAATAAAAAAATGATGTATTACGAAGGGTGTTTTCTCATTTAATATAAATATAATATCACACCTCAAAATATTTGCTACTTTCGAAGAAATAAGTTATTTAAATGCATTATTTTGCTTCTCCGGTGATTGAAACAGTTGTTACGCATTGTATTAAATTGTTCCGAAGCTTAAAAAAATTAATTGAGCGTATTAAAGATGGGGAGTGTTTCCGGATATTTATCAAACGATTACGAAAGGAATACAATTAAAATTGAATAAATACAATTAAAATTAGATGCCATCTCAAATTGATAACTTCTTTTTTTACATTAACTCTTCACAGAAGGCCCTGAAAAAAAATTCCTTGAGGATGCTCTGTGAAGGGTCTTTTCAGGGAAAGGAAGGAAAGGAAGTTCTGGGAAGGAAAAAGGTATGAGGGGTAGGTAGAAATCTGGGGGTCAATGTGTCCACGAGTGATGAACGTATGAATCCATCCCTCCCACTGCGGTGCAAGCCGATAGATAGAGAGATTCCGGCTGGAGAGATCTAGGTTAGGTCTCCCTCAACCGGTCCTAACGTGGGCAAACTCATTCGCTGCGAAGACCTAGACAAACCTCACTCTATGAACCCGGCCCCCCGTGCAAAATCACCGAACGTAGCGAAACACCTAGAGTGACTTATGGCAGGCGTGTTGGTTATCCAACTAACGGTTCCCGGAGCGGCGGTACCCACACGCGTCTCCTAAACTGAAAACTATTTAAATACGTTATTTTGCTTCTCCGTTGATTGAAATATGTTCCTCTGTTCCTCATTGTATTAAACTGTTCTGAAGTGTTAGTTAGACAAGTTGAGCGTAGGATGAAGAGCGTTTCTGGATATTTACTTAACGATTCCGCAAAGAACACAATTAAAACTTTGAAATATGTACGTAATTATTTTTTCATACAAACTTTGTGAACTAAATCCAAGTCTCGTATTGAGGTTATGTATTCTATTCTCTCAGGCTTAATTAAAATTCCTTACAAACATCATTAAGCGACATCAATTAAGAGCAAAAAATTATATATTTAGTAGGCGGTCTTAATTAAGTGGCATGTTGGCAATATTGTAAATGTCTATCTTAAGACTTAAGGTCTCGGGTCGGAGCTCAAATCCCAGTCAATGTTAATTATATCCCCCGCCTCCAAGGCCATGGTTCAAGCTGGCTACATTGTTCAAAATGCTACTCTCAGGTTAATGAGATGCGTAATTTAAGATAGCTCACAGAACATAGTGCCGTCTACAAGTGATAAAGTACAGGGTAAGTACTTGGTTACCTTGAAGTAAATGCCTTTCAAGTAGATGGACGACTTATTACCTTAATTGATGAAAATAACAAACTTTGTACCCTCCGTTTAATAAAAATTATTAATATGTTTCAAAATTGATGGTTTTTTCATCAGGATACGACGTATAGGTAATAAAAAAATACACTTAAGTATGGACACATATATGTTAACTACAGTTCAAAAAACTTTTTTTCTTCCTCTTTCTTATAATATAACTTAAGTACTACACTTAAGTGAACTCTACACTTACCATGTATCACGTCCATTTTTTGAATTTTGTGGTTATTTTATACATTTCTTTTTTAATTTTTCTCCACACAGGAGTGTCATATGTTATCTTTGGGGATGCTGGGTGGAGATTTTTAAAAAAGAAAAAGAAGGAGAGGAAGATCCGGGAAGGAAAAAGGACAAGGGGTGGAATCGGGCGTTCAGTGTCCAGGAGTGATGGATATTTGAATTCATCCCTCTCACTGAGGTGTAAGGCGATAGGTCAAGAGAGTCCTGCTGAAGAATTAAAAGAGCTTCTCTGAACCAGTCTTTCCAAATCCAACCTGCCAAACAATAGGTAGGCAGACGCATCCGACTCCAAGAACTAGACAACACTCATCCTGTGAATCATAAAATCATCCCTGCTTAGCATTTGGGGCGACTAATGGCAGAGATGTTGGTTATCCAATTAATAGTTCCCGGGGTGGCGGTACCCGTAACCGCCTCCCAAATTGCTCTCAGTATGCACTAAATCAAGTAAACTGTAAAATTATTTAAAATACCATCATTAATAAATAAAAAAATAAGCACCTACAGTAAGAGCCAAGAAAATATTACAGTAAGAGGGGATAAATCAAAGATATTCAAATACAAAGAGATACTATGATATGCGCGCGACTGTCGGCGAACTATTACCTAATCAGGGTAGTTTGCATACAAAATGAATCGGTTCATTTCATTGATTTTTTGAAGGTGTGCATTAGTATTGGTTAACAATATAGTTTGAATACGGAAAGAATTCATTCATTTAGTTTAGCTTCGTTTAGTGTATTCGTTAATTATTCGTTCATTTAGTTTATTCGTTAATCGGTAAACAATATCGGTGACACCCGCAAGCGCAGTCCCACCTAGTAAAAACTGCGTATAGCACATCTCCTTATATTTCAATATCTTTGGGATAAATCGAAATGATGGACTTGCCTTTGTTCAAATAAGTCACAAATTCATGCCTGTAGAATTGTAGAACATAGGAAAAAAGCTGTGGGAATATTGGATGCGACCCTTGTGGGTGGATTACACCAAGAACTTCCATTAACAATTTCAAACAGATTTATGTTAGAGGAACGTCACAATTGCACAAATTTTAAATACCACGAATTATCTTAGTAGGCACGACTAACTTAGACTGATATGACTCGTTTTACTCTATATGAAAATCTTAAATCGTGGCACAAGAAGGATAAGATCATTTTAACAATATTTCATTCTGGAATTAGGCGTTTACAGCCAGAAAAATAACGATTGTTATAATTTCTCAGAAGTTCAAAATTATAGTGAATAATACACGAGAACACTCTAATTTCTAATTTTTTAAATGTTTTAATTTATGCCGTGTGTATTCAAACGAAAATTTTCTTATTAAGTATGCAAAACAAGACATTGACCTTTCCGAAAATTGGTTCCGTGAGATTTTAGATTCCGGTGGAATTGTGTATATTTAAATATGGTTTATTATTTGTGTGGTTTAGACTGTAGATTAAAGCAACACGAATTGTAGCGGGCCATTGTGCGAGGAATTGCTAGATAAGAAATGTGAAACAAGTAAAGTGGAGCACTATCTAGGAATGGAAACACCATCTTTAAGAGTCTGCGAGAAGTACAATGGAGAGAATAGTGGGGATATCGCTGTTAATTGAGAAGCATTAGGATGGTGGATTAACCGGGATTTGGTGATTAAAAAAGAAGACTTTAACTCCTACAGCGCGGCTGGCTACATTTGCAGTCCAGTGAAATAATGACTACCTTGAGGTGCAATGCAGTTTACTGTATGTAGAGCTATGTAGGTTTTAAAAGTTTTTAATGTAGGTATTTCATTACCGTCAATGAAAATTCTAACGTAAAAAATGTTGCTATTGTAAAAGTTGCATTTTATTTCAAAAATAATATTCAATATTATATTTTTTGAGATTAGAGGCTTTAAGATATTTACTAAATTTATGCCGCATTCTAGAGGACAGAACAAGACACAGCATATAAAAAGGGTAAATAGGGATCGAACTCAGGACCACGTTTTATCGGTGAGCCGAAAATTGATGGCTTTCCGAAATTATAATTATTATAAAAATTATAATTTTTGGTTTATTATTTACCGATTTCAAAACTAAGATCAAAAAACATTAAATAATACGTTGGTTTGCATACCAAACTAATTTATATAATTGTTGATTGTTTGTAGTTATAATCTGGTATATTCAGTACCTATTAGTAGAGATGTACTTAACTTAATTTAACCGGTGATTCCTGACATTATTTGGAGTAAAAAATGTACATGAAATTTTTAATTGAAAGTCTCCCGTGACTTTCATCATGTTTTTTTTTCTATAAAACATAAGAAATTGTAGGTGTTGGACAGTAGGGGGCGGGTGTGGGGTTATTTGGTTAGTTAATTTTTTGTTGTTGTTTGTTTTTGAAGAAAATAAATTTGAAAAAAAAAACGTCAAAAAATTCACCGGTGACCAAATTTTTTTACTCCAAATAATTCCAGGAATCACTGGTTAAAGTACGTCCCTTAACCTGTACCATCGAGTAGTTTTATTCTTGGTGTATTTGAATGAAAATGTGTTTTAGTCTTTTGTTATTCACACTTCCTCTCTGCACAACCCTTCGACTACACTTAGTTATATTTTGTGAAAGTAGGTACACCGACTTTTCCCTAAGCCGGCTGCATTTTTATGTAAGTATTCCGGGGCGTCAACTGTCATGAAAACAGAAAAAAAACACCTATTAAATCATTTGTCAGCAGATTGATTTGATTTTGTAAGCAATGAAAAAATATCCGGCTTAGTACGGTGGTTAGGTTAGGGGTTGACATTATTCGCTGATCAATCTCGATCTACTTGCTGACAAAAGATGGCTTCACAACTGATCAATATTTGCCTGTAGAAAACCTCTTACAGTTGACCAAAATTTCAAAATTATACTCACTAAAATTTTCAATGATGGCCCTTGCCATTCACTTCATTTCACAGCGAGTTCACTGTGAAGCAGTAAATATTAGGTGGGTTTGCAACCCTGTGACAATTAAATTAATTACACGAGCAAATAAAATGGCACAGAAAAGCACCGCTAGCCCGATCCGCCATCCTACTCCATTCTTCTCCATTCTATTACTGTCATTCCATTACGGCAATTTACTATACGCCATACATTCATTCTTAGCAGAAAAGCCCGTAAAATGTGGGGACTTGTTCCAATTCTGTTGCGCACACAATTCACAATGTGAAGTGTGCATTTGAAAGCACGTTCTTCTTTCCTCACGATTTTATATCAAAAGGTAATTTGATGCCATTTAAGGAGCACAAACCCTTTGTTGGAAGGGCTTATTATTATTTAAATTAACATAAAATGGCAAGAAAGGAGGATGACTTAGAATGAAGATATTGGCAAAAGTTTCTAAAGGTCGGTACTTAATTTATTAGACTTTCTAAAAAAATCCATCCAGTTGGATCGATCTTGCATATTAGGTTATTGAATTGACGGCCTCGGATGTTGATTTCGACGGTCGTAGGTTCAAATCATGGCGGGCGCAAGGAAGTTTCATTTGAATGATTTTTGTTATTTCACAATTTTTTTTTTATTTTTATTTTTTTTATTTAATATAAAACATGGGTTACATTTTAATTATACATATTTTACAAAATATCATATTCAAGGTCATGATTGGTCATGTATACCTTATCAGAAAAGAGGAGCTCTTGTGCCTGATAAGGGAGCCACAGTTCTTACTTAGGTTACATTTTATAATATATTTTGTATAAAATATTTATTTTTTAATGTAAGTTTTTTTGAAAAATTGTTTAATTTTATTTATTTGTTCTGATTGGTTCAAAATACAGCGCAATTCAGAAGGAAGATTATTGTAGTTTTTTATAGCTTGGTAAATATAATGGTTGTGCATTTGTGTTGTTTTAAAAATTGGTGTAATAAATTGATTTCCATTTCTCATTAATGTGTAAAATTCTTCATATTCTTTATTATTTTTTTCTTTACACATTTTAATAATAGAAGCTTGCTTAAATATGTCATCGACATTTGGTACTGGAAATAATTTAAATAGTGATTCTGTTGAGAAGGTAGGTTTTTTTTTAAGGATTACTTTAATGATGGTTCTTTGTGAAACTTTTACTGAGTTTAGATTGTTTTTGTAAGAACCTCCCCAACCTAAAATTCCGTAGATAAGCAAAGAGTGAACAAAGGCATAGTACACATTTTTGATTATTTTTACATTCAATATATTTCGTAATCTAACAAATATATATATACATTTCCTTATTCTCTTTACTAGCTCTGCAATGTGACTATTCCACTTCAGGTTTTGATCAATAATTACACCGAGATATTTAATTTCAGTAGAAGAGTTAATTACAGTACAAAAAGGATCATTTTGTTTACAGCTTACATTGTCACATTTTTCATCGTGGATTTTAATATTAACTTTCTGGTTAGGTATTTTCTGTAAGGAGAATAAGACATATGTTGTTTTTTTAGCATTAAGTGTGAGAAGGTTATTATCAAACCATGATTTTAAGATATTAATATCTTCGTTTGCAATTTTGTTAACTAGTTCCCATGTTTGACCTTTTATTAATAATACAGTATCATCTGCATAAGAGATTAATTCGCCTTTAATTTTCTGTTGGAAAATGTCATTTACATATATAAGAAACAATAATGGTCCGAGGACGGTACCTTGAGGGATGCCAAATTTACTTGTTAATGATGTACTAAATGATTGGTTTAATTTTACAATTTGAGGTCTCTCTGTTAGGTAGCTTTTTATCCATTTAAGGGCTATATGGTCAATGCCATTTTCTTTTAATTTTAATATGAGTTTTTCATGAGAGATGCTGTCAAATGCTTTCTGTAAGTCGATAAAAATTCCTATACATTTATTCGATTTGTCTAGGGTACTCTGGATACTTGACGATATTTTTGCGATTGCATCTTGGGTACTTTTTCCCTCTGTAAATCCAAATTGATTTTTATTTATGGTTGAGTTATTTTTTATGAATGCAGTTAGTCTTTTTTTAGCTATTTTTTCAAAAATTTTGGATATATTAGATAAAAGCGAAATTGGTCGGTAATTAGAGACGTCCTCCGGATTACCGGATTTGAAAATTGGAGTTATTATTGCTTTTTTATATGTGCTCGGGAAAGTTCCTGTTTTAAAACTATTGTTTATGATATGAGAGATTGGTGTAGAAATAAGATTTTTAATATTTTTTAATATATTTACGGAAAGGCCGTCAAATCCCGGAGCAGAACCACCTCGCATTTTTGATATAATTTGTATAATTTCGGACGGATTAGTAGGTTCAAAAAGTTCTAGTTTATTTTCTGTATTCGGAGTATTTTCAATATAATTTTTTTTTTTTGTTGAAATTTTTTCTGCTAAATTCTTTCCAACATTTGCGAAGAAATCATTAAATACATTTGCTCCTTTTTTAGGTTCCTCAATACAGTTTATTATATTATTGTTTTGTATTATGCATTTTATGGGATTATTTTTATTTTTTTGTTTATTTTCCAGGATTTCATTTATTATAATCCAAACTCTTTTGCTGTCGTTTTCGGAGTCATCAAGTTTATGTTTATAATATTTTTCTTTGTGTTTTTTATGAGAGAAGCTAATTTATTTTTGTATTCTTTAAAATGATTTTTTAAATTTATGTCCAGTGGTTTTTTTTTAGTTTCTTTGTAAAGCCATTCTTTGTGTCTTACGGACACAACGAGTCCATGTGTTATCCACGGTTTGATTTTACGAAATTTGGCTGAGTTTCCCTTATGAATCATTTATGTAATTAGTTAATCTATTTTCAAAAATTTTACAGCACTCATTGACGTTATCGTTATGGAGTATATCCAACCATAATTCAGATGATAATTTATTTTTTAAAGTTTCAATATTAATAACAGTTATTTCATTATTATTATTAGCAGTTAGTCCGCAGTGTTGATTAATCGCCTGAGGTATTATTGAGTTGTAATGTAGTAAAGTCATGTAATGGTCGGTAATTGAAGTTTTTATAATTCCAGAATTTATATTATTTATATCTTTGATATTTGTGAAAATATGGTCAATACATGATGGACGTTGCCCATTGACGTTTCTAGTATAAGACTTTATACACGGTACATAATTCAATTCCGCCATCATGTTTAGGTAGTTATCTTTATTATTCGATGTAAAATCATGTGATATATTTAAATTTATGTCACCTAAAACTATTGTATTTGAATTTCTAAAGTTTACCAAGACTTGTCCTAATTCATCAATAAACAAACAGACACTGGATGAATGTGTTCTATACAAAGAGATAATATCAATTTTTTTGTTATAATACTTAATTTGTATATGTAGGCAGTTTGTTCCACTCATTTTAATTTCTTCCTCGCACAATATGTCACAATGATTTTGAATAAACATAGCGATCCCACTGTTCTTGTTTATTCGGTTTGCCGTTGATATATATTTATAACCCGGTATATTGTACGTCACTTCACAACATGAATGAGTTTCTGTTAACACAATGCATACCGGCTTTTTGATTCATTAAGAATAATAATAGATACGTATGTGCTGCACATTCTAGAGTGGAAGATAATCTCAGTATCGCCCTGGTGTAAGACTACCATTCAGAATCGAAACCTTGCTTGAAATGGCTTTAGCTATGTTTAGTGACCAGATCTAGATAGCCAGAAACTTCCCCACCTTCCTCCTACCAATATCCTCTTCCCCCTACTACCTCCAGCGTCACATCATACTCTAATTGGGGATTCCATAGGTTGGGTGCAGCTGGGACTTGTGCGGTATTCACATAAAACAAGAACAACCAAATACTTCTTAGCAACGGCTTTTTAAAATTCTTCTCATTTCGGGGGTTTGTGTTTTAGGGGGAAAAATTTCTGAAATTCTTGAAGAAAACTGATTCAAAAAGTCTAAAAAAGGGGCTAAATTGATCACTTGTCGAGTGCAGAGCGGCATACTTGTATCTGCGATTATCTTATGAAGTAGTGATAATTAGTCATTTATACCTTCTATTAAAACTTATCTGCTAATATTAGATAATATTATACAAAATACAAAAAAATATGTATTTAGAAGTATATCGCTAATAATAAAAAAAACAGTGGATTTTTTTTCCTCAAAAATTACACGAAATAAATGCATGTTATGGATGCCACTTTATATTTGCATTAAAAAGTTATTATTTCTTTACAAAATCCTCTTCGAAGTATTCGAAAATTGGCCACCATTAAAATTACAATCATATAACTTTGCATTAAGTGCTCTAAAATTGTCTTCAATATTTTAAAGGATGAAATTCGCAGACATATCGACTTTATTGAAGATCGATGATATTCAGAAATCGAAACGAAATAGAAAACTCTGAAAATAATATGTACTTTCGATTTTTCATGTATTAAATAAATATCTAACAGAACTGTTAAATATCCAAATATTTAACAGTTGTGACGTACTAGATATACGCCAATTATATGTTAAAACACTGCTAAACTACATTTTTGACCAGAAAAACAAATTTCAACAATCTCAAAATATCACTAACAGACCAGTTAGACAATCGTACAAAAATAACTTAAAAACTCCGACGGTAAATACAAGCTTTGGACAAAGGCACTATAAATATCATGCTATAAAAGCATTCAACAGTCTTACCCTTGAAATTAAAATGGAAGAAAACAAAAATAATTTCGTACTCAAAATTACAAAATGGATTAAAGAACAAAAAAGACAATATTACCAAAATTTCTTTACAAAATAAAAATAAAACACAACTACACGAAACACTCAAAACCAATATAAAATACACATCACTCACAAACACACAACACATAATATATATAATATATACCGATTTTAATTTATTTTTTTAGTAATAAAATAATTCATTTTATCCTTTAATTTTAGCTTAATTATAAATTTTAATTTTTAGTTTATTTTGTTTTTGTTTTATAAAATGGAGGCCTCAGCACAGGTGAGCTACCCAGCGAGGCCGACATTATTTAATTTTATTTTTGAAATGTTAAATATTATGTCAAACAAATGAATAAATAAATAAATCGTATTATTACCGTAAAAAAAAATAATATAAGGATAACAGTCCCAACTGAGTATCGAACCCAGGACCTTTGTCTCAAACCACTGAGCTGCTGAGACCCGATTATTTTTCGATCTAATATTTTAATTAAAAATTACTTGTATTATCCTGAATTAATAACCATTTACACATTCTTAATTGAGGTGCTTGATTCTTAAATAATGTTATTTGTCATTCTGCCAAACTTCTCCCTTTCTTCAGTAAAAATGTAAAAGCGGAAATAATGGGGAAAATCAAGGAGGGCTGACTTACCCTGTTTTCTTCATTCGCTTGTCTAATTTTCGCTAGTTCATCAGATTAACTACCAAACTCGCGAATTCATGATGATTTTTTAATGTTTTTCACGGCTCTGTAATCAACACTCAAAATGAGTGTTGACAGGACCATTATTATTTTTCAACTGAACACAATGACACATGATTGTATTTGGTCGGCATAAGGGAGGTAGGGAAAAAAGGATTTGTGGGTAGGAATTACACTTTTGGGAAAAGGTAAAATAATGAATGCTTGGTACCAAAAAATTTAATAACGAATGTTCTAAAGCAACAAAAATCACATAAAAGAACACAAAAAAGATAAAATCATAGAGTTTGCATGTATCAGAAAAATCAAATGTCATGTACCAAAAATGACGAAAAACAAATTGCTTACCAAACACGTTTATAAATTTTTTTCTTCATGCCTATAATGTACTGATGAAGTAAGGATCTCAACGAGAGGACAAATATGAAAACTATTGATGGAATTTTGAATAATAAAATACTTATTCCCTGTATCAAAATGCAAATTAAAATACTGGTATATATTTACGTATCTACATTCAATTTGAAAACATTTGTAAAGAGGATCATTAATTTTTCATTGAACGCACATATTTTATACATAACATAATTACGTCTTGTGAAATAACCCGACAAAAAAACATCATTACTGCTCGTATAGTGACAAATTTTAATATGTAACAAGAACTCACTTGTTGAAAGCCTTCGCAAAGAAGGTTACAGTTTTGGGTCACGTAACGTCTATATATTTTCCGTATTTTTCAATACAAAATCGAAAGAGATTGAGCACATTGGATTGTTGAGGTCGATGTATGCATATTGTTAAGAAGATGGGCTTATTTCAGAAAGAAAGGCGGCTTAAGTCATCGCTCATTTCACACCTGTCAGAGAGATTTGCAACGGTGTCGGTTGGATGCTGACCCGATAATGATAAAAGCATTTTTGGATCACCTAACTTTTTAAATGATTTCTATCCCAATAGCGTGAGTATAAAATCGTAATTTGGGAAAAAAAATAACCCCGTTTAATCACAGGAAACCAAATTTGTCCCTGCTCATATAGGTCTCATATAAATATTCGTAACTCCTTCTAAACGGTGTCATAAAGACAAAATTCCATGCTGTATATTAAAATCTTAAAAATAAGCACCATAAAAGTCAAATGTGCACCTTTAGAAAATCAAAGTTTTGAATCGCAATTTGAAAAAATAAATTGAAACTTTGGGAATTGTTTATTAATTATTTTCACATGAAACGACAAAAAGTGAGTTGAAAAATACGTTAATAAACGTCTTGTTGAAAATTTGTGTAAAAAAAACATTTATGTTTTTTTATTATTTTTCGTTATCAGTAATGTTAATTAGAATAAACGTAAGGTGAATCATTTTTAGAACTTTTTATGTTTGCGTGCAAAATTTATATATGTCAAAAATTATATGATTATTTTGATTTAAAAAAGTTGAAAGCGTAAATATGCTTTCAACTAAAAAAAATATAATTTTAAATTAATAAATAAAACAACATGAAATTATCACCGTTCTAAAGTATATTTTTTAGTTTTTTTATACGTTCAGAAATATTCCATTTATTTGCATTTTATTGTAAAGCGAAAATATTTTGACTCTCTGAAAAATACGCAAAATTTCTGAAGTGTTAAGCTTGTTGTTGAATAGGTGTTACTAATATATTTTAGATTATTATGATGATTAATTAAAATACAAACAAAAATATAATCTTATCGATAAAGCAGAAATCTATTTCTTAGCGCAGAAATACTCGAGAAACTTGGAGAGTTGAGCTTTAAAATTGGCAATATTGTCGGTCTTGAATTTATAGACTTATTTTGGCTGTTTTCTGAATTTCTTGGACATTTATTATGTAACAAGAGTAGTGTAAATGGTTATTTGAGAGAGGGGGGAGAGCGGTGGGAGGAGTCAAAATAACAAGGAAACATGGTCAACAAAGGTGACTTACAGGGTGCTATTATTTTTTGATTTAATTTTATAGTTTATTTCTAAAATTTCTAGGGCGCACAAATTACACTCACCTAATAATTTCTTTAATTCTATAACTTTTAAGTTAGTTTTAAGAACGCTAGTGAATGATGGATATTTCTAAACCGGTGGAAAATAAACAAAATTAAATAACAAAGTACATTTTGAATTAAATATTTCAAAACAAAATAAACTATTTTCAGTTCGCAAAGTTACTTCCGTCGTGAGAATTGGGCTCAGAGAAATTAAATCACTGTAATGGAGTCAGCTAATAATATTATAAACTTTAAAAAGTTCAAATATTGAACAATTGAAAAGAGTAGAAAACTCGAGAGCAATAAGGTTGTAAATACATGTCGTAAGGTTAAAAAATAATAATATTCCACTGGGGTCATAATATCGCTAGGAGAAACATTTATTATTATAAAAAAATGTAAGTATGCATATAATTATTATGCAACATTTTCCCAAGCTGATGAGTCCTGTCAATCATACTTCTGCCCACCCCTACGGGAACATCGTGACGCGATGTTATGTATAAATTAGCATATAATCTCATGTATGAATTCTTTGTCAAAAATTCCATTCCCACATATTATGTATTTATGCTCGCGTAGATCCGATCTTTCATCATGCCACGTTGTAGGAATTACCTTTGGTACTTGGATATGCACGTAGGATAATGCGGCGTCCATTTTCATAGTAATTTGGAATCGTTAGTTTATTCGCCATGCAAGGGTCCCTTATGTTAATGCTCAGTAATGCTATAATCTTTGCATTTCTTATGGAGTGTAAATCGACTGTAATCA
Organism: Limnephilus lunatus; assembly: GCA_917563855.2. Taxonomy (NCBI): domain Eukaryota; kingdom Metazoa; phylum Arthropoda; class Insecta; order Trichoptera; family Limnephilidae; genus Limnephilus; species Limnephilus lunatus. The sequence continues at coordinate 29,310,353 of OU830598.1, read as the reverse complement.
AATATGGAAGATATTGAAATTAAATAATTTATTGAAAAGTACCATTAGACAGGGCTTCAAACGTATTTTGTTACCACTTACATATTATTATTGTGCAAGTCCAGGATGAATATTTTATTTAAAATTTTTTAAATAGTAAAATTAGTTAATCAGTAAAACCTCAAACTGTACTTAACATAATCATTGAAGACAATATTAGCGTCTTTAAATTCGATTCTTCCTTAATGACATGCAATATTAAAAGTGCCTTGGACAAATATATCGATTTTTATTTTAATGTTCGACATCTATTGACTTTTCTGCAAGTCCAGGAATTTTTTTAAAGAACGTAATGACTACAACCTCAAATTGTAATATTTAATCATTGAGAACTCTCAAACGAAAATTTCTCAAAAACTCTCAAACTCTGAAATAGAAAAATCGCTCTTGCAATATACATATCTATAGGGTCTTTCATTAAGAGCTTCCTATCTTTAAATTTAAATAGAACAGAGTGTGTGCGAGATATCATCGAAAAAAAATCGTTTGAAAGGCCTATCGATGCCATTGTGTATGGAATATAACATTCTTCAAACGTCTGTCGCGGCTTCTCTGGGTGGAGCGCATACAAAATGTCCTATTTCCCATGACTCTGGAGCATCAATCACGCTGAATTTGACCGATGGCATGAGTTATGTTTTCTTTGAGGGCTGTGGTTTGTGGCTTATTTGCATTGACCTGCAACTTAAGAGATCCAAGAGCGTCCAATGCAATTCGAAAAATTCACTGTTTGGTGTAGATTTTGGGCTGGCGGCGTCATCGGTCCATATTTCTCTGATAAAGACGTTGGCCAGGCCACCACCGTCAATAGCGAGCGCTATAGGTTGATGATTTCCAACTTCTTTTGGCCTGAATTGGATGATATGGACCCCGATGACTTGTGGTGTCAACACGACGGCGCTAAATGCCACACAGCTCAGGTTACAATGGACATCCTGCTGTTTGAGGGGTTGAGGGCAAGGTTATTTCACGTGGAAGTGATGTGAACTGGCCACTGAGATCTTGCAAATTGACCCCATTAGACTTTTTCTTGTGGGGTTTTATTAAGTCGCAGGTCTATACAAATAAGTTGAAAACCACAGCGGCCCTCAAAACCAACATAATCCATGCCATCGGTCAAATACAACCTGATTAATGCGCCAGAGTCATGGAAAATTGGACATTTCGGATGCTCGCCACCCAGAGAAGTCGCGGCGGACATTTGACCGATATTATATTCCATACATAATGGCATTGATTGGCCTTTCAATTGGAAAAAAAATCGATTATATCTCACACACACTCTGTTTTATTTAAATTTAAAGAAAGGAAGCTCTTAATGAAAAACCCGTTATAAAGGTATTAAGGTAGGAGTCAATAAAAATATGTGTCTAGAAAATGAAAATACTGTTAGCAGTTGTTAGTTAAGGCGGAAGAATACCATAATAATGGAGGGTTGCTCAAGGCTCATATTTTAATTAATTCTGACGAATTCGTAACAATAATAACTTTTTTAAAACCGATACCCGGGGATGAAAGTTATTTATATTTAAGATGAATAAAAACAGTACCTTACCATTAATATATTATACGTAAAATGGTTGGAAATTTTATAGACCGTTTTTCAATTACAAATTTAGCGGTAAGAACCAAATTTTATTATTCTAGACGAAGAATTAATAACTTTAGGAGGGATTCGTTTAGAAACATCTGAAATATTAGTAACATGTTCATCAGAATTAAATAAAACAAACCCGGCGAAAAGGTTAAATTTCCAGGCCTGCGAGGGCGAATTAGACTGTAGGTCCTCCATTACGCCGGGCCGCGCGTATATTTGTGTACACGCTTTCGTCACTTACGTCGTTAAGATTCCTACATTATTTTGTGTTTGGTAGGGCAAATTCGACAGTAGATCCATGCAATACATCGGGTCGTCGCTAGTAGCAATTTGTGTACGTGGCTTCTTTACTTACGTCATTAAGGTTCTGACTATACTTTAGGGTATTGTGTCATCTAAAATATGACCGACGGATAGGAACTAATTAGCTCAGTGGTTAGAGCAAAGCCCGGAAAGACTAAGGTCCTGGATTCCTAGATGCAACCGCATTTTTGAATTTTTTCTATTTAAAATTTTCGTTTGAGAGTCGTTATTATTATTTGTCTTCAATAATAATTATTATCCTTCAACATTTAGAATGCTCTTCTAGTGACATCATGACACGATGTATACATAGACACATGTATATATTTTAATTCATAGTAAAATAAATTACTTTTAAAAACGAGAAGTAATTTAATGTTGTTATTCAGTTATTTCCAATCGAAATTCTCAAACGATCGAACACGGAATGGAAAACACATTGAAAAATTTATAATTCATTATGACCAAAAGGTTAAAAATTTGCGTTTTGGGTGGACAGACAACAAATATTAAAACAAGACCCAGCGTTTTGAATAACTATCGTACCGATTTATGAAAACGACTTCGTAACGATGAATTATTCAGCCCTTTGAAAATTATGAACGATAATGAATAACGAAGTATCTAAATCGATACCGCTTACTTTAATGCATCGCATCGATAATGAACATTTAATTTAATCGTTCTTGAATAATTAGATTGAGATGTTCGCTTAAATAAAATAATCGTCGGTTATTAGAAAAATACGAAACTAATTTTCTTGAAATCAACTAAGAATATTAGGCCTGTTGTCAAGATCGACAGCGTGTCCTATTTCAAACATTACGCCAGCCACAAGAATTCGTTTAGAAGAAATTCTTTAAAATATGCAATAAATTAAACTTTCTTTGTTGCATTCTAGAAGAATAATTAATCTTGAACATGTTTACAATTATAATTAAATTATAATAATCGACCATCTTAATTAGGATGGATAACCATTTTATAATTAAATCAACACGACTACTCTTCGTGAAAAAAAAAATTGTTGCCGAAAATCGACGACGTTTCTTATTTAAAATATTACGCCAGCCATAAAAATTCATTGGAATGTAGGCCTTTCATCTAAAAAACGTAATAAATTGTATGGTGTACATATCTTGATTGGAATCAAGCATAATAATAATTAATCTTGTGCCATTTTACTAAACATTAAAAATGGATTTATGAAAATTAGATCAACGTTCTGCGATATAATTTATAAATTATTATGTAAAAATGCTAATTACTGTTGTTAGAATCAACACGACTGCTCATCGTGATACAGTTTCGTGATAATACCACACTCCTTTATCAAACAAGGTTGCGATACTTCTTGAGATTATTTAATCCTATGACAGGAGGGAGATGTGTGCAATAGATAAATAGAGAATAGAGCGTGGTTTAATGTCGGTCAAAACGTTACGTTTACGGAAAGGATATTGCAAAGGATGTCGTGATAAGATGATCGAATGTGGTGTAACAACACTTCTAGATCATTATTCAATGAAACTGAGAACTATTTTAGTACGTACTTTCCAAATCTAGGACATGCACACTGCACACTTAATAACTAGAAGTCAACAGAACCGGAACAAGTTAAAACTGTTAGGTACTTGTTACCGAACTTAAAATTTTTTTTGAAAAAGGTTTTTGTTCTTTTTTAATGAAAATTGAAGTGTAAAGAACAAATAATAAACCGTTTCTGACACACTATTTTGTTTGAGAGTATCCGAGCAGTAAAGGCGTACTATTACCGAAGAGAAAAGCAGCGAAAGCACTGCTAATATTTGAAAAGTGGTTATTTAAAAGTTTGGTTGAAAGGTTAATTTTCGTCAGCTTTTCTTTTGATCTTGCTTTAACAGATTTTCGTCGTTTCCTCTCTCTGTCTACTAATCTCTGAGGAATGTCCTTTAACAAGGTTCAAAATTTTCTCTACGATTTCTTCACTTTCAAACCACCGGTTTTCGTCAGGCGTGGAATAGAAAAACTCTTACAAATTAGAGAATCAATTGATAATAATTGTGGAGTCCGTTGATATAATTGTAATATTTAGTATTTTTTATTGTATGATTTTACAATGCCTCTTTGCGGCTCTGCAATGAACTGGTTATATATATTTATTTGGTACACCGTTACGTTCTCCTTAGCTTTCGTAATTTGCGTTGGTTTGACAAATATACAATAAACATATTCATAAACACCGATAAACGAAATATTGTATGCATTTATTGCATAACCGTTAATCTATAAAACACCTTTATTTGAGAGTAGTTATTTAGAAAGGTGGACACGAAGAATGGTCGAGTGGAAACCGCAGAGATCCGGAAAGATCACGACCTAGTTGGTACAAAGTGGATCAAAACTGCAGCTGATCAAAGACAGGAGTTGTGAACCAAAAGGAAAGTCTTTTTCCAAATTTTCACACAATTTGACCGACGATGGTATAGAATATGTGGATTGAAAAAGCTTCCAGCAAACCTCTCTTTTCTTTCTCTTTTTCTATATAGTCTTCTTCTATAGTCTTTTTGATACGTGCATTACCAAAGCGATGGAAAATTATGAAAGTTAAGATTTCGATTACATGCAGCTTGCAGTTGGAATACGATAAAATGATTAAATCATTTAATCAAAAAGATTTGGTGTTGTGATTAAGTGTTAAATTTGGGATTTCTACAAAGAGCGATACCAATTTCTCAGTTGTTTTTGCTTGTTATACCTTTTAGTAAATTGCTGTATTATGGTATTTGGTATTTAGTAGCACCGAGTGGAAATTTTAAGATTAAGAACCTGCTAAAACTACTAAATATTGTGTTTGTTTGTATCACAAAACCAAAAAAATAGGCTTAAATTACCAATAAGCATTCCAAATGAACACACCTTAAAACAATAAGGGAATATACTCCCTAAGCATGCAAATGTATACAGCAATTAATATCATTCGATATTAGATTGTGTACATAATGGGTCACTTACATTCTACTGTAATTAAATGTGTTACAAGATAACCGTACTTTATGCATGTTTTGCAAAAGCCAACCGAGACTAAATGAATCATTCAAAGTTCTAGATACATAAAAACGAGATCTGAAAGAGCATTATACATTTTTAGATCTTTTATACGAAGCATGATTTTTTTAATGTTTCTCAGTATACAATGTTATTGATTGAATACACAAAGTTGCAAGATAATACACTGATTGCAAAGCAAAAAATGCATTTCTCGTTACAGGTGGTGAGTGGGCTGATGTATTTCAACATTTATTTTCCAGCTAAATGGTGTTACAGATGGCCGTTTTGAAAGGTGTACTTAATGATATCGGGGGCAATTCAACATACGAAATATATGATGGTTAGGTATCTACGAGAATGTATTTTTGAAATTTGTGTCGTAAATACCAGAAGAAACACGGTGGATACATTTATTTTGGTTAGAAATTGTTTTATGAAAACAAATTTCTTTATGGGGACACTCTCTATTGACAATATAAATTTTATAAATTAAAAAAAAAATAATATGTTGTTTCGTTGACTCAAAAGACATCCTTTATAATTATGTACGTTCTTACTCAGCTCGAGCAAATATTATATTTTGTATCTCTTGTATTCTGCATCTATTTTGTATCTCTCTCTTCATCGATGGCGCTAGACCCCATATCGAGCTTTGGCCTCCTGCAACAGTCGCCTCCAACTCCTCCTGTTCTCAGCGGCTGACTTCCAATTTGGTACTTGGAGAAGCTGTGCTGCATCCCCTCTTACCTCGTTTTCCCACCTCAGTCTGGGTCTTCCCACTTTTCTCTTTCCACCTGGGTGTCCTTTTTACATTTTCTATCTCTCTCAATCAATGTTTTTATATAGATACATATATATGATTCCATATGTAATTATCTTTAGTTAATATTATAATTAATATATCATTGAAGAAGATGATAACACTGATAATATAAACGAAAAAAACCGTGACGAATTCTGGGTCCATGTTCCAGTTGCGATCGTTATCTTTTCTATTTTTATGTGTCTCGTTCTCTTTTATATTTTAGTTTAGATTATTTGTGTCATCTTCTTCTTCAATGATATATTACATTGATGGGAATAACCTTCAAAAGTAATAAAAAGAGAATTGTTCTCATAAAAAAAAAATAATACGCCCTGACAAAGCTTGACCTAAACAAGACCTGATTGGCTATTAATTATTAATTTAAATAAAAGATCGTGTATTACGATGTGTGTTTTTTCAATTAATATAATACTATATTTATTTATAATGTATGTTTTTGAATGTGGAATAATTATAACCAGTAGATTTTTCCTGTTTTATTGATCGATTTTTATGAACATTTAACACATTTGATACTAAAAATAAGAAACATGCCTACTGTATAATAACTGCATAATGAGAATGACGCGGGTCCTCAACAATAAATATAACTTCGACCATCGCATAGCTTTAAATACGTCTATACGTAAACATTTTTGGAAAATTCTCTTTTCAATGTGTTTATTGTACCCTATTACAAATGCATTTATCGAAAGTCTCAAGGTCACAGATCACTTGGCTAATTTAAAAAGATTATCGTGACATGTAAATCTTGGGAATGTGTGGTGAACTCTTTATCAAAAAATCGACCTACCTTTGCGTCTGAAAAGAAAAGTTTTAATTAATACACATTCACAGTACTAACTAATACGAATTCGAAACATGGACACTTAATGCAAAAGAGATCGAAAACTGAAAGTAAAGAAACGTGAGCGTGGGATGGAGAGATGCATGCCGACTCCGAGAGATCGGAAAAGAAACGAATTGATAAGGAAAGAAACAGAGAAAACCGACATAGTTACTGAATATGCAAAAACAGTAATTGGCAAAGACAGGACATATCACTCGGAAGATTGACAATATGCTGTACTAAAACCCGCATGGCGTTGAATAGAAGAAATAGCAAGGACCGCAGTAAGTTAAACATAGCACCGGGGACCTTTATTCAGCAGTGGTAAACCAATCAACTTATGAATAGTACACGCCAATCAATCAAGACCGGCCTGAACATGAAGCGTAATTCATTCTCCCGCATTTATCGACTTTACAATGAATATAAGCCAAAGAGAATGATGCGTAAAAACATACGTGCGACAAGAATGAGAATGAGGGGCATGCCACGTTTCTGTCCTTAAATTCGGGTACTGCGATGATTTCTGATCAACTTTAGACCGGTTTTAATGTTTGGCGTGTACTATACACACTAAAGTAAATAAATATCATGTACTTACATTTTTATCCTTTTCTTTAGTAAGCTTTTGCTTTAATAAGCTATAAAAATAAAGAAAAAGGATAAAAAACTGACATTAACAATTATTTCACAAGGCCTTAAAAATGAAAAAGATATCACGAAACAATGGGTTAAAATTCCTTATATTGGCGAAATATCAACAAAAATATCCAGATTAACTAATAATGATAAATGCAAAACAGCTTTTTATAATGTGAATTCTCTAGGGAGAATTTTAATCAATTATAAAGATAAGAGAGAAAAACTTGAAAACTCAGGCGTTTACCAAGTGAACTGCGCTGACTGCCCATCGTATTACGTTGGTCAAACAGGGAGATCATTCAAAACCCGAATTAAAGAACACTTTACAAACTGGGTGAATGACAAAAGAGAATTGTCGAATGTAGCATCACATTTATTAGAAAATAAACACTCGTTTGATAAAGACAGAGATGTTAAAGTTCTTCATACTTGCAATAAAGGTCATAAACTAGATAGACTAGAATCTTTAGAAATTACTCGCTTAACTAAAAAAATAGACCCTAACTTTGTAATCAATAAACAATTAGAATCATTTGCTAAGTCTCCGCTTTTGTATCCATTGTAATTTTCATAATAATTTCGAAATTTAAAATATGTATTTAGTTTAAACCATTCCTAATCTAATGTAAACATGCATCCCTTCATAAAGTAACTTTGTAATTAATAAGCTATTAGAATCATTTACTGAAACACCAGGTTTTTATCCGGTAAAATTTTCACAATAATTTTGAAATTAAAATATGTATTTAGGTTTGACCATTCCCACTCCAATGTAAATATACATCCCTTCAAAAAGCAATTTAAAAATCCCATTGATCATAGATATGTATAATAACGATTTGACAAATAAAATTAGTCCATTAATAATTCAAATTACTTGTAAGGTTTTTCCCTAATCAATAGATATTGAAGTGAGCTACAAACCCAAAGTAATTAGCCCACTGGAATTACCAAAATACTTAGAAATTTGACAGTCTAAAACGACTTAGTAACAAAAATAATTCATTAAAATTCTTGTAGACTACCCCTCTCCCCCTCCCCCATATGTTATGTATATAAACCGTAGGCTAAGAATTATTTGTACCAGTCTGAAGATGGCTCTGACGAGCTGAAACCGGTTACGGTCAAATAAAATTAAGTGGAATAAAGTTTTTTATTTGTTTTATTATAATCTATTATAATGGACTTCCACCACGAATTATCAGTTTCAAAAATAGAAATATTAAATAAATATCAATAACGTACGCATATAACTAAACATAAGTTCACTTGGTAATGTATTTTGTAAATATCAATTTTTGTAACTGCTGAATCTTAGAAGAATTCCATTGTAATGAATATATTTCTCCTTCTTTAGCCAACGTTTCGGAGAGCGTTAGAGCGTCCATCATCAGGGCAGATGTGTAGATTGTAGTGAAGTATGTGTTACATATATTTTTTATGTGAATACCGCAAAAGAGTATCAACTGCTCCCAACCGCCTGGAGCTAGTGAAACAACTCGCGACCACCGAATAGCTAGTCGAGATCCTTTTCCCTCGACCACGGAGGTCGTCAGTGTTATTAGGAATTTGTAGTACATTCATTGACGACCGGCGTGATCTAGGGGTATCCCGGCGTGCCCAAATAAATTTATTAATTAAAAATAATACACAGTATATTTCAGGCCCATTTCAGAGTGGAAGATACTCTCAGTATCGCACTGGTGAAGGACCACCATTCAGAATTGAAACGTTGCTTGAAATGTCTTTAGCCGTGTTTGGTGACCAGACCTGAATACTAGGTATAATTCTAGAAACTTCCTATAATACAGGGTATTTCCCACCTTCCACTCCCTTATCTCCTTCCCCTCCCCTCTACCTTCAGCCTCACAACATACCCCAATTGGAGATGCTATAGTCGCACTAGCTCCAGAGGGGAGCAGCTGAGACTCATGTTAGGTATTCACATAAAAAGCAACAAAACTATTTAATTGAACAAGTTTTTTACCGCTCCCCATTAACAGCTCATTAAAATTAGTCAAATGTACGAGAAATGTTTAGTTAACACAATTAATTAAATCATTAAAAATATGATTCCCTAATAATTACAACTCAGGTTTTAAAATTTCGCGAGAGTGTAATTATTATAGTTTTGGCATTACAATGCTGTACCACACAATACGAAATCGTAATTACTTTCTTTATGAAGATGCAATCGTGATTTACGTCGGCTTTCTTCTTTTACGCTTTCAGTGTAATTGTTCAAAAAAACACTCGTAATGTCCGACATCTTTGTTGTTCCGCCATTTCATTTTTTATTTTTATTTACTCCTCTTTATTTTAAAAGTTACTACGAATTTGCTCTTATATTTGATTACATCATACAATCTTCACATGTCCAGTAGCGTGCGGTTGCTTTTCTTATGTTCTATTTTAACTATAATAAATTGTAATATTTTAAAAAGTACAATAAATTTCAAATAAAAAAAGAAGTGAAGATATGTTTCAAGGTGTTCGGTAAAAGATACTGTGATCGGATGATATTTTTGTGATTATTTACGTGATTAGTTTTTATTATTTGATACCGTAATAAAAATTTTGTTTGATACTTTTGTGATTATTTACATGATATATTTTTTTCTTTTTACGAGATAGCATTGTGCCACGTTTTTATTGACATATTCATCATCTTCTTCCCCTTGTCCTTTTTGGGTCAGGGACCCAAATAGGACGCATCGACATCGATATCGACAAGGCTTGCGCTGATTGTTCGGCCTGCATCCATGGCAGTCCCATCCTCTCCTCACACAGTTTCTGGAGTTGTCTCGCCCAACTGTGTCTGGGGCGGCCCACTGGACGTCTTCCCTCTGGAATCGCACTCAGTATTTTACTAGGAATTCGATCATCAGACATTCTTAGTACGTGCCCAAGCCAACTCAGATTTTTCTACGAAGAGTAACAGTGGTTACAAAATATTAAAAATACAAATAAAAACGTGTTTTATCGGAAAAAATCGAAAAACCGAAATGAAGTCACAGCACGCCACTGGCATATTCATTTTCTAAATAGTCAAGATTAATTATTGTAATAATTTGAAGAGCAATCGGAAAACTTTCTCCGCCATATTGTATTTGGCTAAATACATACATTCTAATGTTAAAGTCAATTATTAAATATTCTTTAGGTGCCAAAGCCTTCTGCTAGTAATTAACACAACAGTTTAAACATATTTAAACAAGAGAAAACTTATTACTTACCTAAAGTAAATATCTGAAGTAGGGATAGGATTTAAATTTACAAAGAGTGTTTAATAAGTTCTGCTAGGTTAACATGTTTCAGCGGTTTTGCTATTTGGCGGCAACATCAAAATGTTACTTCTCCACAAGCAGCCAATTTATTTAAATATTTTTCAATATATTACACAATACCTATTTCTTAGTTTATGGATATGTATACGTAAATACTTATACTTAGTAATTGGTAGATAGTGTTTAGTTGCACTTTGATCCATGTATATAGAAATTATAATTCATTGCAGGTACTGTAAGGTTAACTTTAAAATGTAACCTGCAATTTATTATATATTTTTAAGTGATTATTTAGGTTGTCTTTATGTTTTTTTATTTTTTTTTATTTATTTTAGCGACTATATAAAATAATTGTTACATACAAGATATAATGGTGAAATTAAGTATAAATTATTGTATTTCTTAGTCCTCCTCACTAGGGGGTCCTGTGCCGAGGCGGACTAAAGTTATTTAAATATGGTTTATTTGTCTTCTATGTCGTTTTTAATGTCTTCATTAGGGTTTTTTCATTGACCTCTTTTAGCCATATTTTTATTCTTGATTTGTATTCATTAGGATTTTTTATTAGTTTTATGTCTTGGGGAAGGATGTTATGGAGTTTTGTTGCAAAGTATGTATAGTTTCTTTGTCCGAAAGTGGTTTTATAACTTGGAATATTTTTTATATCGTTTTTATTCGATCTTGTGTTATGCATACATGGTCTAGTAGAGGATTCATTATTTTTGAAAAGCTTCAATAATATATTTTTGGCATATATTTGCTGTACATTTGGTACGTCGAAGCTATTGAAAATTTCAATTGAAGGCGTTCTAATTGGTACTTTCAATATGGTCTTTATGATTCCTTTTTGAATCGTATTCAGGTTGTGGAGGTACGTATGTGTAGCAGATCCCCATCCTATGATTCCATATTCAATTCGAGAATGACACAACGCGTAGTAGACCTTTTTCATATCATTTTTATTTACCACGTTTCTTAGATTTTTAAAGAAATATATAAGGCTTGTGAGTTTTTCCGTAATACCTTTAATATGTAGGTCCCATCTAAGATTTTCGTCAATTATTACTCCGAGATATTTTATGTTTTGCGTTTTTTCTATGACGGGGCAGTTACATTGTATATTATTTCCATGGCATTCGTGTAGTTTTAGTTCTAGTGATTTTATTGGTTGGCTCCGTGCGTTTATTGAAAATGTTATATATTTAGTTTTGCTTATATTAAGGGTAAGCGAGTTGATTTTAAGCCAATTTTGAAGTGCATTAAGCCCTTGTTCAGCCTCATTAAATGTATCCGTCCAATTTTCTTCTTGAAATAATAAAACAGTATCATCAGCAAAACTGATTATGTTTCCTTTAATGATAAGGTTATGTAAATCGTTGATATAGATAATGAATAGAATCGGTCCCAGTACACTTCCTTGAGGAACGCCATAGTTTAAAGATAGTAGTTTGCTCTTTTGTTTACCAATTTGTACTTGTTGTTCTCGCCCTGTTATATATGACTCTTATAAGTTCATTGTTGTTTCGGCCATTCCTATTTTTTTTAGCTTAGTTAGTAATATTTTATGGTCTATTGTGTCAAAAGCTTTTTGAAGATCTATGAATAAAGCCAAACACTTTTTCCCATCATCTATGTTTTTTTATGGCTATGCTTGTTAGTTTTTCTATGGCATCATTGGTGCTTAGATTTTCCCTAAAGCCATATTGGGATGGTGATAATAATTTGTTTTGTTCAAGAAATTGAACAATTTGCTTCTTCATTACAGTTTCCAAGATTTTTGAGAAGGAGCTTAAGAGACTTATGGGTCGGTAATTATATATATCCTTTTTGTTACCACTTTTATGTATGGGTATAACTGTAGCTTTTTTAAGGCATGAGGGGAATACATTCGTAGATATAGACAGATTGACCAAGTATGTCAATGGGAAGGTCAGCTCATTTTGGAGTTGTTTTATTGTTTTATTTGATATTATATCATTTCCGGATGATTTATTAACATTAAGGGATACAATTGCATTTCTGATTTCAGTATTGGTTACATCAGTTAACTTTAATTTATCTATCTGGTTCATACTTTCCTTTTCTTCTGGTAAAATGCTAGTTTTTGGTTGTCTGATTTTCTTTGCTAATTGTGACCCTATATTAGTAAAACATTCGTTTACGTATTCGAGAATTTTGTCCGGATGCTTTGCGAAAGAGATTTGGGTATTTTCAATTGTTAGTTCGTCTATGCTCTTGTTATGGGATGATTTTGCACTTGTAATTTCATTTATGATCTTCCATAATTTGCGTGGGTCATTGTTACATTCGTCTATTTTTTTCTTATAATAATTTTCTTTGACATTGCGTACAACATTTTTGCAAATATTTCTGTATCTTTTATAATATCGTTGTATAAAAATATCACAAGGATTTAATTTAACTTTCCTGTGTAGCTCATCTCTTTTTCTAATGCAATTTATAACGCTTTGGGTTATCCATGGTTTAAGATGTTGGTTTTTGTGTGAAATCTTTTTTTCTATTGATTTGGTATTTGACATGATGGTTTGAGTTATATATTCAATGAATTTACTCCAGGCATTATTTGTGTCAAGGTTCTCCAGTAGGTTTATCCAGTTTGTATTGAGTAACTGTTGTTTTACTTCATTCCATTTGGTTTCTGTCTTCTGCACGATATTTGGGTAGGGCTGCGATCTTTGTATTTTCTTTTTTTGTAATAGATAATATTGTTGTATAGTGGTCGGTTATAGTAGAGGTGAATATGATAGAGTTGGTTGATTTAATAGTCTTACTGAATATGTGGTCGATGCAAGATTTACTGTCATTGGTTACACGCGTAGGTTTATTTATCAAACTTTTAAGTCCGTGGGCGGCCAGTGTTTGCAGACAATCAGTTCTATTTGGATGACCGTTTTCTAATATGTCAATATTTATATCTCCGATGAGGAAGACATTTTTTGTGTTTTTTAGAAGATTGAGTTCATTAGAAAGCGTTTCAAGAAACTGATTAATATTAGTTGTAGCTGGTGATCGATACAGTGCTAATATAGTGGTTTCGTCACCCACTTTGATTTTCAAACAGTTTGCATTTGGAAATTTTATTTCATTGACTTCAGTTTTAATGTCATCTTTAATGTACACTATCACATCATCATTTTTTGTGTAATTCAATTTGGTTGCATATGAGGTGTAGTTATTAATATGCAAGGGTGAATATTTATCCTTTATCCAGCATTCAGTAAGGATGATTATATCGAGATTCATTTTTAGATTCTTAATTAGTATTTGAAGTTCATCGAAGTTTTTGTTGATACTTCGTATATTTTTATTTAATATATTAAAATTGTTTTTAAGAGTTGAAAGTTCATCTGGTTCGTTTGTAGTTATTGTTTCCTTATCCATGTTCTCAGTAGGTATTTCAGTTTGGTGTATTTAAGTAAGTGATTTGTTATATTAATTTATCGAGGTCGTCCAGATGATTTACGTACAAAATTTTTTGATCATGACCTTTACGAACCATTATTTTCCCATTTTTAATCCAAACAAATTCATATTTTTTTTCTTTTGCCAATTGTTTTGTTTTCCAAAGCAACTCTTTTCTGTAGGGACTAATAACTTCACCGATGTATACTTTTTCGTTTGTCAGGTCCTTTAGTAAATCAAAGTCTAGTTCTCTTTTTTTAGATAGAAGGATGTCTTTTTGTTTAATGTCTGTAAATTTTACGAGGATTTTTGGCGGAGCATTTAGTCTTCGGTCTGTAGTTCTGGTCACATTGCTTATATCAGCGTGTTTGATTTGTATTCCAGCTGCAGATGCGACTTTTTTAATAATTTCCACCAGCTGTTCACCATTTTTTTGTGGAATTCCTGCAATTTCCAGATAATTCAGATTTGATTTATATTCAATTTCATCTAGTCGTAGTTCCAATTTTTTTATTATAGCGTTTTTGCCTACTTGTTCTTTTTTTATATTTTCAAGTTCATTTTGAATTGATTTATTTTGGTTGTTATTTATATCCAATTTTTTTATAATTTCATCATATTGAGCACTAATGTACTCAATACTTTTTATAGATTCCGTATTCTGACATTCTATTTTTTGAATTATATCCTTTTTTAAGGAATCAAACTTTTTGTCGATATAATCAAAAATTTTATCCATAGTTTGTTTGTCCTCTTTATCAAGGTTTGATTTATTGCTACGTGTTTGGGTATTAGACATTTTGTTCACAGTTGACAAGAAAATTGGGTTCAAAAATGCCCCCACTTCAATTCAAATTTAAAATATTGTCTCTTGTTACAGTGACAGCCAGAACAATATTTCATTAGATTTATGTCTATGGCTTCAAATGTCACTTGTCACGCTAATAAGATTTTGTTTTTAGAATCACTATTATAATAGATCTGTTCTCACTATGATTATTTAATAATCGGAATACGATCCACTTATTTAATGTGATACAATTAGTTTTTGTATAAAAAGCACAATGTAGATAACGATTTTTAAAACTTTTTGTAGGATGAAATATTTGCTTGCTTAAATGAAAACTCCATAGAAAATAAATTGATGTTATAACCTGTATATTTTATATTGTTGTATTTATTTGAACACCGAATAGGTTTGACAGGTGCCTGAAGCCAGTGGTACCATAGCATCCCCGGAGGCAGAGGGGATAGGAGGAAGAATGTTGGGAAATACCATGCTATTCAAGTTTTTTTAAAATTAAATAATATATTTTAATTTAATAAAGAAAGAAAAACATTCCTGGGCTACGAATAACTCAAAAACGTTTAAAAATCTCTTACTACCACCACAGTAAGCGGAAAATGTTGTTTGTGTCGTGATGGAGGACTTAAGGGCCTTCCTTACTAGCGATCTCAATCGTTGTATGGAGTATCATGAATTCTCAGATTAAAACGACAATCTAAGTTATTAATCGTCAAAATATCGATGCTGTAGCCACGTTAAGCTATCATTAATACATTTTTCTATCGAGATATATGCTTTTATTAACAATTTATTTTCGTTAAATACTATATAATGAACATCTAAAAATTCTCCTACTCATTCGGCTCTAAGAGGTGGCCGTGAACGCACGCTACCTACGGTCCGTCGTGTCAATCTTTTTTCAAAGTTCGAAATTCCGCGTAATTATTATGCTTCCATGCGACGTTTCAATAATATTACACTCTATGCGTTGAGCGTAGGGACTATAATGGTGTGTCGCCTTTTTATGCTTCGTCTGTGAGTTTTCGTCGAAGCTGTGTAGTGTCAAATAGTAGATATTATTAAGAATTAATTTATTATTAACATTTTTTCGGGTTTCTAGGAAATAAACAATTTGATATTTTTAAAATATAAAAGTATGGAAATGGCTACTAAAAAAAAGAAAATATCTATGCTCTAGAAAAGGAAAGTTCTTCGCTTCAACCGGTAGTGCGCCAGGGGAGATCTTTTGAATCGCATGACTAAGAATGGATTTAAGGGAGTTCACTTGCATCAAATGGCTATGATTTTATGATATCTTACTATATAATTATGTACTGTATGAATGGATTTTATTATATACATTTATATTTTATATACATATATTTTTTATATTATTTTTCTAATTACATATATATCTCGTGTCTGAGATATAGGTGTTAGAAAAAATTATTTTAAGGCCGATTGTATATATCTCGTATATATATGTATATATATATACAATCGGCCTTTAAATCATTTTTTTCTAACACCTATATCTCAGACACTATAGGGTCTACTGTGACTAATAATATATCAAATTGTAGTAAATTTAGTCTACTATAAAAACATAAAGAATGATATTTGGAGAAAATTTTGTTGTTTGGGGTCAAAGTGACAAAAACGGTTTTTGGCAAGATCCGGAGATCTGACGAGATTGAAAATTTAAATTTTTCATTAGTCCTTCATCATATAGAATATGTAAAGAAAATCAGAACCACCCCATTAGATGCAATAATTTAATTTAACTGGACTATAAAGTATAGAAAACTCATAAAGCAATTAGAATTAAAAAGATTGCAGAAAAATAATCAAAAAATTACAAGTAAAAAAAAAAAGAAAAGGAAAAATCCTGCAGCTCGCTTCAGCAAAAGATCAGCATTATGGTCCCAATGCAGAAAAACCTAATATGGACCAAGCATCGTATGAGGCAGCTAAAGGTGATTTTTAGAAAGGCTTTTCACCATAGCCAAAGATAGGCAAGCAATTGAAAGGGCGACAGAAGGTACTTCATGCATCTAGTGGAAAGTGGATCGAGATGCGCTGCAACATGATTACGGCATCATGGTTTGGAAAAATGTGCAAACGGCGGCAAAATATCAGTTGCGCTCCATTAGTCAAAAATATACTGTACCAGCAATCCTTATCAAATATTCCTTCAATTCGACACGGACAAAAACATGAAAACAATGTCCTAAAGGAGCTTGCAGAACAAGAAAGCATTACCATAGAAAAGTGTGGTCTTTTCGTGGATGAAGAGTATCCGTATATGGGTGCGACCCCAGATGGAATTTTTTCTGAAGACACCGTGATTGAATTTAAATGTATTTTCACAGCACGCAGCATTCTCATATATGAAGCAGTAAAAACCCAAAAAATTACTTTTTGGAAACTTAAAAAAAATGGAGAAATACTGGTATATATGCATCTCACGATTGGTTTTACCAGGTTAAGGGCCAATTACATGTAACAAAAAAAGATTTTTGTATGTTTGGTGTATGGACTGAACGAAAATGGAATAAAAATCGAAAAAATTTTACAGGATGACGAATTTTGGCAGACTAATATGGTTGAACAGCTGAAACGCTTTTACAATTTTTGCATGCTACCCAAATTAATTGATCCTCGACATAATCGCTGCATGCCTATGAGAAACTCTGAGAATTTAGAAAAGTGCATAATAGCGAAAAGAAGTAAAGTAAAATTGGTTTCAGCTAAAAGCAAAACATGTAAGAAGAAATTGTGTCGAAGAAATCAATAACATTTTATTTCATTGAAGTGTCTTCAGAAGAAATTTCATTTATATTCCTAATTTATATAGTTCACATTTTTAGAGATAGGGAAGAGGAGGGTTGGAAACCATTTTATAACATTTTATTTCATTGAAGTGTCTTCAGAAGAAATTTCATCTATATTTCTAATATATGTAGTCCACATTTTTAGAGATAGGGAAGAGGAGGGTTGGAAAGTTCCTGACCATTCAGATCTAGTCACTAAACATATCTACGCCGTTCTCAAGCAACTTTCAATTCTGAATTATGGTCTCTCACCAGGGCGATACTGAATGTATATCCCACTTTGGGACGAGGTACAGATTCATTAAATGTACCTATATACATTTTATTTTAATTCTACAATATGATTTACTCATATAAATTAAATTAAATTTGTTTTTTCCTCGCCGGCTTTTGAACCCGTGACCTCAATTCAAACTAGACAATTTAATATTAACAGTGCCCAGCCGCACTGCGAAACCAGGCTAGAACAAAGGCCAAGCCTTTTGTCAATGTTTATAATTGTATTACTATGTGTACATTTTTCATCTATGTATGTATCAAAAAAAAATCCAAATAAAAAGTTACATTAAATGTTTTAAGTTACTGAGAACCTCCTCCATGAATTAAGCTACCGTAATATTGCATTACATTCTAAAACATATTTTAACATTATTTTTATAATCACAATATTTTTAATTAATAATAATTGGTTTTGCTCTGTGCGTGTCTTGATTTTGAATGGAACGCACCGGCCAGCTGCACGTGCAGCTAGTTCGATATTCGAATTCGAGCTGGAAACATTTAATACCGAGGGCCCTTAACCTGCCAAGGAATCGAACACGCGACGCCCGGGTGGGACCCCACTCAACTACTGACCGGTCATTAGTCACTAGTCACCAAACATGGCTAACGGGGTTTCAAGCAAAGTTTCAACATTGAATCGAGGTTTTCCACCGTGGTGATACTAAGAGTATCTACCACTCAGATAAGTGTGCTAATGTATGGCGTTGAATTAATGTACGAATGACAGCAATAAGTAAAAAAAATATATTAGCCCGATTACGGAGGGGAAACCCATACAATTTGGTACGTTTATACTTCTTATTATTTAGTCGTTGCATTTATAGCACAGAAAAAAACTTAAATTTGCTCTACAATCGTGTCATTAGCTACATAACCGTTAATATAGCGGCCCCTCTACGAATCGTGATAATCTGATCATTGTTCTATTATTTAAAGATTACACGACCAAAATACCAAATTCCCGGTAAAGTCTTCCACTGTACCCCAATCAATTTATCTTTGATAATGGACCATACACCTTTGCAGAGATTTTTGAAATTATTTGGAGTAAAAAACGTAAATGAAGTTTTGGTGTTCGATGCTTTTTTAAAGTTTTTTTTTCTTCTAAACCTAACAAAAAATAAATTCTTCCACTTTCACAAACCCTAACATTCCAATTCCTACTGAATTTTATACTTTAAGTTGATAACAAAAAAAACTTTAAATGTCACCGGGGAACAAAATTTCATCTAGATTTTTTACAATTTCGAGAATTCTTTGACCAATCGTACAAATCGAAGTACAAAATCAAAATGTAGTCAATTTTGTCTTAAGACAATGTTTTTGTCTAATCAGATAAAATCAATATGCAACATATCGTCAATGTGGACAAAACTTTGTAAAATTGGACAATTTCACCGTCTAAAATAAGATCATCGGATAAGTCCTTTCCGACAATATCCAAGTCCAAGACATCAACATCAAGCACAAGATATTGTCTATTTATTAATGTTATTATTCAATTGTTTAATTGTACCCATTTGGACAAATATTTGTCTAATTTGGATAATAAAAGTGGAAAGCGTCCGTGGTAGGCGGAAAATTTTCAGGAGCAAAATATCGTCAAATTTGTTGATGGTAAAATATGGCAGCACTTGTGCAGCATTTGTTGATGATAAAAGATGGCAGCACTTGTGTTTATAGCTAGCATGTGTAGTATGTACAACAGACCTTAAACTATTCAATGGGAAGTAGGTATGTACATCAGACATTAGGGTATTAATACTATCGCGGGGGTTTCCGGGTTTATGGGGTGAGGTTTGTCTAGGTCTTGGAGGCGGATGACCAGAACATACTGAACCCCAGATTCCTACCCTCCCCTTAAACCATTTTTCTTCCCAGAACTCTCCTCTCCTTATTTTCCTTTAAAAAAACCCCCACAAAGCATCCCCAAAGATGACTTAGGGGGAAATTATTTTCCTCAGGGCCTCCTGTTTAGAGCTCGTGTAAAAAAAAATGTTTGGATGAAATAAAAAAAAAAAACAAAAACCTTTGACGTCTAAATCTGGATGTCAAATTTTTTTTACATATCATAAGAGCATTATAGTTCTCGTGTGCAGTTGATTGCCTGATTTAATTTATGATCCGGAACGGTCCGGACGAAAGATTGCACTAACCGGAGCAGCGTTCCGGTTTGCATCGGTCTTATCCCACCACTGATACAGCTGCTTGAGGATGAATACAAATTAATATAATTTGAGTTGACACGTCTATTCAGATGAAATTATTTTTTAGAAGTAAATCTCTCTCGTCCAACCATGACTAATTTACATATGTATGACCACAAGCATCAATAGCCATTATGGTGATGATTTTGGTTTTCACGACTTTAAACGTTTGAGTGGTTATTGACCTATAAAATTAACCTTTTTGGAGTTTAAATATGACGTAGTATGGAACTATCTAATTTAAAAATATATATTTATTTTTTAAATTGTCAAAATATATATTAAGATCATTACTCGACATGTTAGTTGAAATAAGTATGTATTATTAATTAGTATTACTTTAATTAAAGGGAAACCCGGTTATTATATAATTTCACGCCTCACGTGTTAGTTTCGCTTCACATTTCGGAATTGTAGTAATTAATTTTATGAAACGATTGCACACATGTTTTCTCTCTACCTACATCCTGGTGGGAACAGTGGAATATGAAGTGGAAGAAAGAACAAGAAGGCTACAGAAATGTTTGTACATTATAAGAAAATTGAAAAGTGACAAGTCAAGTCATTACCTTGGTAGAAGTCAAGTCATAATTTTTCTTCACAAGCTCAGGGATAGACAAAAATCATTTAGACATGCACCAAAAAAAATAGGGTTTTGTCTTGAGTCAGGGGCGTAGCTACCGCCGTATAAGCCGTATCAATGATACGGGGCCCCCGGGCTACAGGGGCCCCTAACGTGTGTAAGCAAACATTAGTAAAATGTTATCCACAATGTCACTTAATCTCACGCTTCCCGGGAAAAAACATATAAAAAACTGTCATAAGTGCCTATAGAGTATTCACTTCAGGAATGACAAAAGTAAAAAAAAAAAACATTTTTTTCCCGGGTTAGGCGTGCGCCCAAAAGTTGGCAACATCCTACATCGGTTATAGCGGGATTCCCCCGTTTAAGTCATTCCTTAAACGGGAGAATCCCGCAATAACCGATGTACAATGACATACCACGGAGAGCAATATTTACGCGTTTTATTTCATTCCGGTTCAAACGTTATTTATTACTACAATACAATCTTGTTCTTCTGATTATTTATTGGTCAATTAGTTTGATTTGTGAAAAGAATGAGTGAAAGGAAAAGAGATAATCCGAGTGGAGCTATGAAAAGAAAAAGTAAACAGAAAAGGGAGGAGGTTACAAAAAAATGCCCAAAATGTCTTCATTTTTTCAGCAATCAGCATCTGTGAGTGATTTAGATCGTAGTACTACCTATTTATCTACCAGTAGCGAAGGGTGCCTTTAGTTTTTTGAAAGAACAATGGCAACAAAATGAATGAGTAATAATAAGGGCCCCAACTAATTTTGATACAGGGCCCCTCCAAGTCATGCAACGACACTGCCTTGAGTTGACCAGTCTACACATTCTGGACAATGGTGAATAGCATCTATAATTAGTTGAGTCTTGATTGAGGAAGATAAGTGTATGGGTGAGGGAGGATATTTAACGGGATGAGTTGTAGTAAAGTAGGTGAATCAAAAATACCATTAATACTTTTGAAGAAACAAAGGAGAAAGATTTAGATTTAGTTGAATTTCATAATTTAATTAATTGTCTATCAACTCCTAGCAATCCTTCTTAATACCCGAACAAACCTCACCCTATGAACTATGGCCCCCTGCTAAGTCGCCACTTGGAGTGACCTATGACAAAGGTGTTGATGATGAACGAACCGATGATGAACGCATTCTCTGTGACGATTAATTTGAACAGTATAAAAAGGAGACCAAACGACAAAT
This sequence comes from Limnephilus lunatus, assembly GCA_917563855.2. Classification (NCBI taxonomy): domain Eukaryota; kingdom Metazoa; phylum Arthropoda; class Insecta; order Trichoptera; family Limnephilidae; genus Limnephilus; species Limnephilus lunatus. The sequence goes on along the minus strand of OU830598.1, from coordinate 29,288,475 downwards.
CATGTTGGTTTTCAAGATGCAGTAAAGAACCGAGGAGAAAATAACTATGGTGATGAAATTAATGTTTTAAAATGTAAGTTGCTATTAGAAGTTAGAAGGGAATAATGCCATTACGAGATATTTTGGCTAAACGATATTATCACGTTATATAAAGGTATCATTTCCATGACATTTAACGGTCGTAAATATATTCTAATAGTTGGTTAGGCTGATTATGAAGTATAAACCCAATGATCATTATTATTATTGATTCATTTAATGTGTAATGTGAGCAGTTTTGTAGCTCTCTGAGGATTAATCTGTTTAAAATTAATTATATTTATTTAAAATGTTATGTTGATTATTTGTGGATTGCAGTATTTGAATTATAAATAGTTGAATCGATATCGACTTGCAAACAAAACTGCAAAATGGAAACTCATAGCAGTTTTATTGGTCCTCGTATATTTAATCTTCCACCAAAATAAATTCAAATGACAAATAAGATATCACATTAGATAATATAATTAAAATGATGTCTGAATGATTAGATTGTTGAAACACTTTTTCTATAATCCCTTTTTTAATCCTTCACATTTCACTTTTCACTAACTTGATTATACTGACTTGAAACTGCATTAAAAAAATATATGAAACGAATTTTAGATTTTCACGCCCAAAATATTTTCGTTATTTATTTTTTGGATGTTATACCGTGTTGCGCTATCTCTTTCTTTAGCCAACGTTTTTAACAGCGTTACAGTGTCCATCATTAGGGCAGATGTGTCCTGATGATGGACACTGTAATTCTATCCGAAACATTGGCTAAAGAAGAAGTTAGCGCAACACGGCATAATATCCCAAAAATAAATACAAAAATATATAATAATATATTTTTTTTAAATTATGAAACTTTTATAAAACACCTTTTCACTATAATAAATATGTACCTACACACCTACCTGTATTTTTATACAGTAATTTTAAATTTAACATTTATGCTTAGGCATGTACTTGATGTTGATGTACTCGTATGTATTTATTGTTGATGTGTTTTAGTATTTTTAGTTCTATTACATACAAAGAGGCAGTGCGTTTGTCTTATATTATTTACAAACTTTACCTTATATTTAGAAACTTACTTTTACATTACTTATGAGTTACGTTAAACGCAGCTATATTTTAAATGTTTGATAATGTTTTAATTTGCATAATAATAATGGAAAAATAAAGAATGTTTTTTTTTTAAAATCAATCTGGTTTAGGTATCAAATTTAAAAATTAAAAAAAAAACAATAAGAAGGATTTAAATCTATCTTGAAAAAGTGCATGGAATATGTTAGGTAACGGTCAATATCCCATACATGTTGAAATTAGCCGCTATTATGTGTGAAACACTTTCGCTACAAAGCGATCGGATTTTTTGCCAATAAGCAGATCTGATTCATCGGTAATAGTTTCACACGCTTTTGTACGCTGGTTACGTAAACTTCTCACATGGGTTGGTGAACACAAAAACCAACTACCAGTACTTATGCTCGATCGTTATATGTAGCACTTGATGTAGTATATGTAGCAAGGATGCTTTGATAAATTTCCCACGATTCTTCTCATTTACATAGATTTGAAACTTATGGATGACTTTCAATATGAACAATTGCAATGAAATCAACAATTGATGTACTTAATGTAATTGTGTGCATGAATGTATGATATTGTAAAGAGACCTTTTGAAGAAACGTATAAAGGGCCTATCTATTATAACACGCGCTGTAAATCTTAACTATCAAAGGGATCTGTATAGCAACGTAAACAAATAACAAAATGACAGCGCATGTCAAACAATTACGTAGCAATGCTTTGCTTTTCGTCTGGATTATAAACGTATACTTGTATACAAATTTCATAAAGCCAGAGCTCTAAGTTCTAGCCTATAGCCTATTCTGATGTATGAGCTATATTACTGTAAGGTTTCATTAAAATTCATTCAGTATTTATTGCGTGGAAGAGTAACAAACATCCATACATCCATACAAACTTTCGCCTTTATCATATTACTAGGAAGGATTTTAAATAAATTTTTGGGTTATTTTTTATTTCTTTTATTTTCTAAATTTGGCGGGCGAGTATTGGGCCTGGTTCATGGGGTGAACTTTGTCTAGGTCTCTGCCCACCTACTGCATGGCGGGCCAGATTGGGAGAGACTGGTTGAGGGAGGCCTTTTGACCTCTCCAGCCGGACTCTCTTAACCCACTGCCGTGAACCCCAGATGGAGGGATGGATCTATAAGTCCGTCACTACTGGATACATTGACCCCCAGATTCCTACACACCCATAATACTTTTTTCCTTCACAGATCTTTCTCTCCTTCCTTACCTCAAAAGGACTCCATACAGCATTCCCTAAAGTGACATAGGGTCTGAAGGAAATTATTTTCTTTAGGCCCTCCCGTGTGGAGCTAATGTAAAAAAATAATATTATTAATATATGAAAAACGAATAATTTATTGTATAACATTTTTAAATGATTTTTAGATATGGTAATTAGTTAAGTCTCATTAACTTCACTTAAGTAATAATAGATACCAGTTGTAGTAGAAGTACGTCATCATCAACTGGGGTATGTTGTGAGGCTGTAGAGGCTGTAAGGGGAACAGATGAGAAAAGGGGGGTAAGGAAGTACCTGACTATTCAGATATGTTCACTAAATACGACTTAAGCCATTACCAGACACATTTCCATTCTCAATAATTGTCGTTTACCAAGGTGATATTGGGAGTATCTACTATTCTGAAAATGTATTATAGCCATAAATCACATTATATTAAATTTGCTTTATCACGTTGCCACTCGCGATAGGTTTTAAGGCGCTTCCAGACTGCATCTAACTTGTTTTATGTATACAACTGCATTTTTTGAGAGCGTTATGTAAATCATATTGTTTAATAATGCAGCTAAGAAATAGATGACTTGACCTATCAACCCTGCTTTACCTCCAGCGTGAGAGCCTTCGATTAACAAGGGCTGGACAATCTGGGCATGCACGCCGAGCGGGGGTGGAGAGAGCCAAGCAGTATGTAGCAAAGCATAATAACCCCAGAATAGGTACTGTACCAGGTACAGAGCCTAATAGGGAAAGTCATGGTTTTAGGGACAATGTGCTGGCTGACCTGGAGAGGCTGTGAAAGAAAATTTTGCCAGGAGCAAAGGGAGAATGGATAGCAGGAAGTGGAATTAAATCGTCTTAGCGAGCCATCGAAACAACAATATTTCTTGTTTTTTTTTCAAAACCCTATCTAAAATATGCCTAAGCTTATTTTAATCTAAAATATGCCAAATCCGTTTTAATCCGATACAAAATAAGAAGAAGGTCACTGTCTACATGAGATTTCGCAAAAACCACCCCCATTACAAAATAATATTATTTTTATAATACTCAAATATATATGAACCTGCTAAGAAAGTATATTGGCAGTACAACGGGTTTTATAATGAAGAATTAACAAAAAAATAAGAAATTCCACTTTTTCCACCCCTTTTAAGCGGAATTTTTGCACACTTGAAGTTCAAAATGAGAAAAAAATTACTATCGACATCTGATTAAAAAAAAAATTTTCGTCTCTAAAGCATAAACGAAATGTGGGCATGCTGAGTCTGTTCTGCAGGTATTTTAAAGGAGCCTGCTCTAAAGAGAAAGCAGCATTGATCGCCGGTGAACCGGAGCACGTGCGTGAAAATCGACAGACACGATCGGAACACTCGTTCCCAGTCGATGTTGGCTTCTTGAGAACGGGTCGTTTCTTCAATTCGTTTTTTGTGTAAGTCAGCTCCAAAACCCGCATTAATAAATCCCTTCCTATATTCGTTCCCTTAACTTGCCTCACAACGCTGCCCAACCCGCTGCCTTTACACCGTAGAGAGGGGGGCGCTATGGCGCGGTGTCACATAAAAAAAAATATATATGTAGCCCGGGCGATGCCGGAAATTTAATATTATAAATATGTGTCATCACAGTTTAAAAAAAAAACAAAAAAAACCTACCACTCTTAAATAGATTCTTATTAGCATAAATAACTAAAATTTTGCCAGCGGAGTGATTTTCATACAAATTTTAAATTAGTTGAGAATCCAAATAAATAAAGCTGATTCATTTAACAGATTAGTATTTTTCTTCATTTTCGTGAGTAAACGGATTACAAATGCAACCTCCGTTAAGAAATACCCATACTTAACAGGATATGTACATTCACTCTCAAAAATAGTAATAAATCTTTAATGTATGCCACCAGATAGTAAACCCCGGGCACGATCGTGCTGCAGACCGTTGCCCGGCGTTTGTCACCCCTGTCAGTCCATATAAAGTCCCTTCCTTTCCTAGCCCATACTCATTTGCACCAGATCTCGGTACACGATACTGTCCCTCCGCTGCTTATCCAGATGTGATAAACCGCGGGCACGGACTGAATTATTCATGAACTGAATGGCTGTCGGATGGGCCGCAAGAATCAACTCCTTTAAAGGATTGTAGGAGAGAACACCGACAAATAATTGAAAAAAAAAATAAGGCAGAATTTAAAATATCCTTGATTGTGTTAAATGTACCAACCTTTAAAACAATAGGCAATAAGGAACTCCAGTCCATTTTTTTTTATTTTCTTTAATGAATAATGACCTTCTAACAAATAACTGCATAATTATTTTTATTTTTAGAGTTACTTTTAATAGTTAAAATAAATTTATAGATCCCCGAAAACCACCGTATGTGTATTGAATCGTGTGACTTCATCACTCACTACGAATAAGTTATTTTTATTTTCAACAGATGTTAATTTTGTATGACAGTTATATAGAAGAAAGTATTATACTATTCGATAAGTTAAAACATTATTTAGGTGGAATTATTTATTTATTATATTATATTTATTATATTTTTCAATATTATTACGGAAGAGTGGTAGAAAAATTGTTTGAAGTTATTACTTTTTTAACTTTTAAAATCAATATTATCGAAAACGAAGCATCATCTGCACAATTGTAGGCAAATAAGATACGGCGCCGATCAGCTGTTCGATGTCGGCCATTTTGGATTTCGAAGTTCGCAGAGTTGGCCGTGGAGTAGGTAGCATTATGATATAGCATATCATACGATTTTTTTGTACAGTTTAAAGTTTTTCAATATTTTAATAGAGATAAACTAATAGAGATACCTCTATTTTTGATACTGAATTATTTAGGCCTAAATAATGTTTTAATAAACACAACAACTAAATCTCTGTAAACAGTATGAAATAACGAATAACATGAAATGTTGTTAGTACCGATGGATTGTGTCATACCCACATTTCAATCCAATGATAAAACATTCAATAATACCAACTTTACAGTGTGTTTTAACGATTCGTTTAAAAATGTACTTTTTAATAAGTTTTTTAAAACTCTACGTTTAATATAAATCTGTATTGCTCGTTAGTACGAAGCAAATTAGACTAAAATTCCACCATTTGGTCACCATATTACAAAATCCATTCTCAATTATTGGAAAAGGTACAAAACAAATTCCTTCGGTATATTAATGTTAAAATGAAAATTCCAATCGAACTTTTAAATTATAATAACTTACGTGCAGATACCAGACTCCTTAAACTATCAGATAGAAGAGTGTTAATTGATTTGTTATTTTTATTCAAAATTATCAAATCTTTAGTTGACTGCCCTAATTTATTAGAATTAATCTGTATTAATGTACCTGCCAGACTAACTCGCAATAAAGATATTTTCAATTTTAACAATACCCTCAATACTAACTATTCTATTAATTCACCAATCCCTAGAATGCATACCCTTGCAAATAAACATTGTGAATCTATAGATATATTTGGTGTTGACAGTTTTGCAATTTTCAAGAGACAACTCATCTCTATTTTATCTGTTAATAATTAACTTTTCTTATTTTTGTTATTTTCATAAAACCTCCTCTCATTTAAAATCTTACCAGTAATTTATAACCTTATTTTATTTTATTTTGCTGTTCTATTTAGTCCTGTTTTATCATCGTACATTACTATACACATATATTTGTTTATTTATACCTACTAACTAGCCTTTATACATTGCACTTTATTGTATTTCTGGCCTTATTACTGTTTTTTTCTTATTACTCATACTATTTCATTTCTTTTATGATGTTGATCTTTTTTATGTTTTTAATTTCTGTTATGATGTTCTATACCTTGTGATGATGATTGCTTTATTATTTATTCTGTTTTATAGGTTTAGTAACATATGAGTATATAATTATTATTGTTATTATATTTTTGCTTCTATGCTTGTAAAAGCCCACTAGGGCGTAAATAAATATAAATAAATAAATATTATTACATAAAACTTATATATTCAGAATCAGCGTTTATTGGTCTACATGAACATATTTTTTTAAAGCCATAATAATTTTCACTGGAGTTCCTTATTGTAATTCATTTTTCTATTATATTTACCAATAATAAATTTATAACATTTTTTACATATTTTGGTTTGCCCAATAAAATAACTTAACACAAAAAAACTCTATTTCGGTTCGAATAGGTACCGAATAAGTACATACGGTACCGCCCGCCCGTAGATCGGATAAGAGCGACTATCTTTGTAACCATTCGGGTGTTAGACCTAATCGTGCGACAGTTGTCTCTTTCATGTAATAATTACCAATGACACCTATTGGGACACTTTAAAACTATATGTAACCACAAATTTAACGAATTCTGTTGAGAGACATTGAAACTTAATACTCCAACGACATCTGTTGAGAGACATTGAAACCGTATTTGTATTTACAAACAATCTTCGATATTTTATTTGGTCATTGCAACACTACATTATCAAGGTTCCATGTCAACTCAGAATGAAACCAACTCATTAAAAGCCATGAAAAACTAATTTAAAAATAGCCGGTAACCCTAACCTAACTTACATTTTTTTTATCATTGACCTTTCTGAGGTTGTTCTGAGTTGGTTTCATTCTGAGTTGGCCGGTCACCCATTATCACATACGAGTAATCTGCCAAAATCGCGCTCGTTCCGAAACACTGAACGCACGGTCAAGAATCAAACCCTCTAATTACCAGTTTCTAAGAAATAGGAAATATAACATATATAAAATAGATATACAAACATGTTGATTATTTTTTTTAAAAAGGTACCAAATAAACATTTTAAATTTGATGTAATTTGAATTTGGCTTAGTTTCGAATGGTAACACGGCAAGTGATTTTTCATTTCAATGTTTTCAATACTATTGTTGAACACTGATTTATAACTAAGGTTGATTGCATTTTTTTACAGTAACTCCTTAACTTCATACAGAAGGCCCTAAGGAAAACAATTTATAAGGGAAAGGAAGCAGAGGAAGTTATGGGAAGGAAAAAGTTACGAAGGGTGTGAAGGAATCTGGGGGTGAGTGTGAATCTGGGAGTGAGGGGCATGTGAATACATTCCTTCTATTGCGATGCAAGGCAACTGGTTGAGAGAGTCCGGCTGGAGAGGTCAAAAGATCTCTCCCGATTTGGCCTGCCATCCAGTAGGTGGGTAAACGCATCCGCTGCCAAAACCTAGACAACCTCACCCCATTTGCTCTGTAAGTCACCAAACGTTGACCACTTGGGGTGACCTATAACAGGTGTGTTGATTATTCGATAAATGGTTAGGGCGGTATCTATACCCGCCTTCCAAATGGTAATTATAAGCCATTTGATTTTAGTTATTCAACTAACGCTAAACAAAAAAAATACTTTGGGCGCTTTAACAGCACAGAATCATGTAAATAATTGCAAATTATGAAACCAGGTTATGAAACATAAATTAACTTTACTATCGAATATTACGTAGTGGTTGAAATGTACTTGTACCTAAATACACTGTTTTTCTCAATTAAACCGTTGATGTGTATTACCTTACAAACTATTATCTATCTGTGGGCAAATATTAATAAGTATTTCACCATTTGTACGTTATCTGCCTTCAATCTTAATGCTTTATGTAAGTACCCAATGAACTTGTTAATCAAAATAAATTTAAAATGTTATGATTTCCATTTAATTTAAAAGCAGAAAAGTTGTACTTATTCAGAATATCGAAACGGCTGGCGAAAGAAATAAAATTATATTATAAAAATAAAACACAAACACTTTGTATTTAACCACGAATTTATTATTGCATATATCGACCGGTTTCACTTCGACCAAGCTTCTTCAGGATATAAATAATAACTAAATGCTAAGACAGAGTTATGGCTAATATATAAGAGTGACAGAGGGAGAAAGAACAAAATTAGAGGGTGACAAAGTATTTGACATAGGTAAAGTGGATAATCAAGCAGTGGGAGGGAGACAACAAAACAATAATCAATTACTGGGAGGGAAACATCAATACACATCATAATCACAAGTAAATGAACAAACAACAGTTAACTGTAATCTATGAGATATTAAAAAGTTTGTTGTATTTTACATTAACTAAAGGACAATATTTCGATATATGATAATATTAATATTATCATATATATTAGCCATAACTCTGTCTTAGCATTTAGTTATTATTTATATCCTGAAGAAGCTTGGTCGAAGTGAAACCGGTCGATATATGCAATAATAAATTCGTGGTTAAATACAAACGGCCTTACTAAAAAAAAACCACAGCGCGACCGATAACCTGTGTTTTTGTAATATCATGGATACAACAAATTTACACTAAAACACGAAATATTACTAAAAAAGATTTTCACTCTAAAACACGTTTAAATTTGGCAACACTGCAATTTTTCAAATTTTCTATACAAATTTTTTTGTTTTCATTCATAGCCGCTAGATGGTGATAGCGTCGCGCCTGCACATATGTACTATCTAGCCCGCGCAAAAAATAGCGGTTTAGTTTTGTATGTGGCGGGAATATTTCTAGTAAATATTGAGATTTTATTGAATGATTTCTATTATAGCGACCAATTCACTCTTCAATTCATGTAATTAATATATTTGCCGTGTTATTTATGTGGTTTCACATCAGTTTTATCAAGTTATTGCACAACAAACAGTACTTTAAAAGTTGAACTGTCAAAATATTGTTTTGGGTTACATAAAAGTTCAAATTAACGTTTTTAAATCTTTATTTTATGAAAATTTCTTAAAAGTGGTGTTTTTTTAAAATATTAATATCAAATTCACGTGTTGGTAAACTTATCAAAGAAATTAACATCTTTAGTGGTGCAAAAAATGTGTTAAAATGTCAGAGATATTTTTAAGGTTATTTTTTTGGCATTAAAAAAAACTTTGAAATTTTTTATAATTTTTTTATTGTATGCACGAGGAAAAAGTGAGGTGACAGTTTCATTTCAAATTCATTATTTAAAAGGTCTGTATTTTTTAAATTTTATTTTTTTAAATATTTCTGTACACTTTCATCAAAAATGTTTTGGTAAGAAATTATTTTACATTTTTTTCCGTGCTTAAATCTTAAAATATGGCAGTTTTTTAAAACTAAAGTGTATTTCAAATACACAAATCTAAACGGTAATTATATCTGGTTTTTAAAAATGATATTTGTTTATACGGCACCTTCAAAAATAAGAAATATATAGAACATTCAAAATACTTAGGAAAATTCCAAATTTCGTTCAGACATCATCCTTAAAACAGAGATAAACTACCCCCCCAGGCTGTGTAAACGGCGTGTATTTTTTTCCAAGAACAATTTTTTAATTAGTAATGTTTTCACATCCGCGGCCGTTTGTCAATTGAATAAATTTTTCACAGGGTTTTTTAGTAAGGCCGAAGTGTTTGTGTTTTATTTTTATAATATAATGTCTAACCACAAAGTAATTGCTTCCTATGAAAAAAAAAAAAAAATAATAAAATTATATCAAAAAAATATCTTGTGTTCTCTGAATATATTAAATTTATAGGTAGATAATACACTTTATCTTAAATGTAGGTGATTATTAAAATTTCATGTTGTTTTTATTTTTTTATTTTATAAGATTTTTTATTTTAACAGTATCTACAATCAATTATAAAAACAATGTTTTTATTTTTTATAATAACTTAATGAGTCAACCCTGAAATTGTGAAATATATTCTTAATAACGCACGTTTTTAATGAGAGCAACCGATAAAAATTTAAAAAGTTGTTCTTAGTCAACGTATGATACGGTTAAAAATAACCGAAGGGTATAGGGTTGAATTGCTCAGTAATTTCAGCAGAGCCGAGGCAAGCCTAAGGTCCTGGCTTCAATTTCTAGATGCAACTGTATTTTTCCGGATTTTCTATTTCAAGTTTTAGTTTGAGAATCGCTAATTTGTTTTTTTTTCAGTGATTAAACATTACAGTTGGAGGTTTTACTGATTAAGTCATTCCAAAATAAAACACATTCATCTTAGACCAACTGCGTGGCAGGCCGGATCGGGAGGGACTGGTCGAGGGAGACCTATTGATCTCTCCAGCAGGACTCTATCAGAAAATCGCCTTACACAGCAAGAGTGTTGGATTCTTTCGTCCTTTAATCATGGATACACTAACCCACAGATCCCACCTGTCATACCGTTTTCCATCCCAGAACTTCCTCTCCTTCCTTTTTCTAAAAAAAACTTCCGTACAGCATCCCCAAAGATGTCAAAGGCCCTGAGGGGAAATAATTTCCTAATGTTAAAAAAAAAAAAATAACTTCGTAATTCAAACTTTGAACCGCAATATTTCAATTTCTTGCAAACTACAAAGAACCTTTTTGTTCCAGGAACATCATTTTGTAGAATCTATTATGTAATATTATACAGCTGTACGATCAGTCCGTAACTTGTACTTCTCCATGAACTGGAATCAAGACTTTTTTCTTGCGATTCGTTTTGTTGTTTTTTATGCCGGTTTGCGTTCATCTTACATATTCGCTGGTATAGTACTGGGAACGGCGAGGTGTGTGAGATCAGATCCATAAGGACTACTTTCGGAACCACTTTCTAAACCGTGGAGAACGTCTGCCCAACCTCTTTAGTTGCAAACTGTGGCTGCATTCCCCAATACGTAGCTGACATCTCCTACCTTATGAGATGAACTTCCATTTTATTAGGTAGGTACTAATTTTAGTCGCCAACTCTTGAAAGCTTTACTTCAGTTTTATTTGTGTGTCTATGATCAAATTGTTCCTGGTTGCTTTTGCAATAACTAAGTAAGTAGGTCCTGTACATTTTATTTACCTTCACTGTTTTCTTTTCCAAATATGAACGGGCAATATATTTGTCTTTGAACATTACTGAAAGTGTTCTTCAAAGGAAAAAGATGTTTTCTATCGACTATGGCCGTAATAATATTTTAATAATTTGTATGATCATGCATTTACCAAAAAATATGAATTAAATAAATAAAAAAATTGTTTTGACAATATATTGTCAATATTTATACATATTTTAGTAAAATATGTTTTATTTAAAATACGAGGCATCTTACAATTTTGGTGTATTATTTATTTATATTGCTCTTATATTAACCCCTCAAGGTAATTAGTTCTCTTTTCGGAACAACTCACAAAGGTCTCTTAAAAATCGTTGTGTCTCCCTTGCTATCATGGTGAAAAATATGTTCTAAATGGTGTTAGAAAGAGAAAATATCATGCTATCAAACACTAAAGAAATAAGAGGTACACCTTTACGAAACCAAAGTAAAAAAAAAAAAATTCTGTTATTTGTAATTGAAAAATTTGTCTAATAAAATATGTACGTGTTTTGACTTTTTTCGTTAACAGTAATTTTAGTTAGAAAAAACCAGGTGAGTCGTTTTAATTTTTTTTTATGTTAGATCCGAATTTTTTACATATTGATAATTGAATGTTTATTTCGATTTTTAAAATTTGCAAGCGTATTTTATCACATTTAAAAGGTATTTTTTAGTTTTCGGATAAGTTCAAAAATATTCCATTTATTTTAATTTTATTACGAAGCGGAAATATTTCGATCCTCCAACTAAATAAGGCCGAGGCCCAATGGGTAAAAATGCTACCCAGCCGGGTAGCTTTGACATTTTAATAGTTTGTGTGACAGCGACGCATGATATTTACACCAAGGAAAAAGATTGACTTTATGCAGAAGAAATGAAAACCCTGAGGTGTATGTATGGCAAAACAAAGTACAGTGGTATTACGAAAAAGGAAATATAAAAATAATTAACGCTAATGCGTTACGAATGAGATTGTAAAAGAGACGCTCTTATGGTGTATGTATGTTTAGGTTAGGTAAAATGTAGACCGGATGGACGGATAATAATATCACGGGGATTATACGGTAGTGGATAGTAGAAGTCGCAAACTCCGTAGAAAGACATGTCACGATCAAGTCAATCAACTACTTGAGTGGGGTCATGTCTGATGTCAAGAGTTGGAATAACAGCAAAGAATGTCTGGGACGAACTACGAATGAGAATGAAGTGAGGAGTGTAGGCCGAGATAGATTTGTGACGTATCACCCTATATGACTACCTCTGCGGAGAAATTGGAATGATTGTTAGTAATTTACCGCACATTTGTGAACGACAATTAAAATTAGTAAGGGTATGTTCGTCGCTTAATGTTTCTGTTTTCTTCGCCGTGTTCCTGAGTGATAATCGAACATACTAATTTTGGTTGTCTGCATTGCAGACAGTGATGTAAAATATTACTTCACAATGCATCAAATGTGTTAAATTATTAACGTTCAATGAACTTTTAACTTAAATTTGAACTGATTGTGGGATCCGTACGATAAATTAGGTGACGAAATTAATTTATTCAATAGAGGAATTGTATATTTTAAAGGCCTTACTAACAAACTTGGTGTAAATTGTATATTTATAAAAAAACACAGCACACTTAATTGTATACTTTTATAAATTTCAGTATTTTAATGCAAAATCTAAAACTTAAAACTTTTAAAAACAAATTTAAAATAGGGAATCTGCAAGAAAACACTCACCTCTGTTTTTATCTAGTTTACAAAATAAAATAAAAATATATAATAATTATTCCCAGAGAATAACCAAAAAAATTAAATTATTGATTAATTGTTTGCGCAATATGAACGTTGATTTATTGGATTTATATTTACCTGCATAATGTATTTTTATTATTAAAAAAACATTACTTTCGTAGAATTCTTGAAAAATCTCGCGGTAAAAATGGATAAAAAAAATTGTATGACAGAAATAGCCTGACGCCTAACCTTTTCAAGACGGGAGCCCCATGTGTCAAAATGATGAAATTCAACATTGCCAGCCCTATCGCAACCAGTTACAGACATTTTTTATTAGTAAGAGTTCGAAAATCTTTATTCAATGTGTAACTGAATCACAGTCGTATAACAGTTGGCGAGTGATTTTTTTTATTAGTATGGCTGTAAATGTATATTCCCTTATTTCTTCTTCTTCTTTGTGTGCCCTATCAGGTCCCCCCGATGTTGGCGATCACTCTCCATAGCTCCTCCACACTTCTAATGCCGGTCCACTCTCGTACATTTCGCAGCCAAGACCTGGCCCTCGGCGACCCTCTATCTTGCCTTTCAATATTAAATGGAGCAAGTGATACTTCTCCCCTTGAAGTATATGACCCAGATACGAGATATTAAATTTGCCTGTTCTTTATTAATGAATTAAATTCCTTAATTGACAGATCAAATCTGACTAAAAGTTTTAAAAGCTTACTAATGGTTTTCATTCAAAAGATGAATTTCTGATCTTCTCTCTAATTATTTTTTGGTAGTTTTTGGCTTTATAAATCCCACAATTATAATATCCTGTGGTTTTGCATTGTTGTCATATTTTAACCCATTTATGGGTGATATTCTTCTCTATTAATATGTGTCTTACGTCAGGCGATAAAGATTTTTTTATTTTACACCGTCAATTAACGACCACGGAAGTGAACAAAACATTACCTCACCATCTCTGATGGTTTCATCGATCAATCTCCGTCAAACTGGTTCACAATGATACCGATATAAAATTACGAAATACTTCAATATAATTATCGTGTAAGATAAAGTAACTACTTTGTTTCAGTACAAAAAACAAAATTCTTTCGTCGTTTGTAGTAGCAAGGTGTCTAGGCAGTAGGTACCAGTCATGAGAACTAATCAGTTAGTGCATTGGTTAAAGATATTGCTACTTGGTCGTTTTTTGTCTATGTAGTATGTTGTAGTGACGCTACACGTGCTAAAGGGTTACGAAAGAAAACCATTGTAAGAATTCATGAAATTAAACACCTTTTTTAATATGGAAAACCTCGTTTTATGGGTTACGAAATGATAAATTATTATTCTTACAGATATTAAAAGTAAAATCTATCTGGACTATCTATATATGTAACATAGTTGGCGATAAGAAAAAGTGCGTAGTATATTACAGTTAATGTCAGTGGAAAAGCGTCCAGGAGAGGTTTGTCACTACGTCACTAGGTCAGGTATCAACAATCAATAGCCTTCTGCAGTCGCGTTTAATCCACACACCGCCATCCAATGGGCACAATCACACCTGATCTGATACCAAATCCTCCAACATTGAGTCCTTTCTCACGGCAATAAAACCCGAGATGCCTATCTCTAATTGGAATTTTATTGAGAGCTTTTGTTTGAATGAACATTTTATTCCGAATTTTCGGCTTAACAACAAAGTTCATTATCTAATATAAACAAAGATAATCTGCTAAAGAACTTAGAACAAATAGTCATTAACGATACAAATTAAGATGTCTTGATTACCCACTAACGTCAACATCAGATAAGTGGGTGGGTACCGGTATAAAATGTTTTATATGGCTGATTAAATTGACAAGGAATGAACAAAATGTCAATTAAGATATCCAGATTAATATCCCTTTATACCGTTGCATATAACTGTGGTTCTTTTATTGGCGACTTCAATCGGTAGGTATTTAAAAAGCTTTTATAATTAATTTAATCGTTTTTAATTTGCAAGCTTATTGATGACTGTTTTATTGGTTTGAATAATGCAACTGGAATACTGAAGAGAAAAAAGTAATAAATGTCGTATAAGTAAGTAAATTAGTTAGGAGTTGAACAGTTCTTTAACGATAGTTCTCTGAAACCGGACCAATATCAAATAGTGCGGAAAAAATAGATATTTTTTGTACACTCCAGACTGGAAGAAATTACAGCATCGCATCGCTTTGAAGAGAGACAATATTCACATTGAAAAATATAACTTGTCTCTCATTTACATATATATATATATTTATAGATTTTTTTTTTTTTTTTACAGTGAATACCGCACAAGTAACTCAACTGCTCCCGTCTGGAGCCAATGAGACTATGGCATCCCCAATTGGGTGGGGTATGTTGTGAGGCTGAAGGTAGTGGGGAGGGGAAGGAGGTGGGGAAGAGGAAGGTTGGGAAGTACCTGGCTATTCAGATCTGGTAACCAAACACGGCTAAAGCCATTTTTAAGCAACGTTTCAATTCTGAATGGTGGTCTTACACCAGGGCGATACTGATAGTATCTTCCACTCTGGAACGTGCCGCAAATATATTATATATTATTTTAAATGAATTAATTGTGAAATAACACAAATTAATCAAATAAAATTTATTTGCGCACGCCGGGTTCGAACCCGCGACCTCCGGATTGTGAGTCAAGAGTCTTAGCCACTGGACTACGGAGGTCGATAATAATACAGATAATATTACTTATTTACTTCTTTCACTTCTTTTCTCCTTTCTATTTTCTACTTTTAATTATAATTTCCAATTTTAAGCATCATTTATACTAAATCCATATGTTTACACTAGACTTCATATTCCACACAAAGTAGATAACAATACTCCATTGGTCACCATGAAACAGGCAGCCGCCTAGAATGATGATCTAATATGTCTACTCTATGTAAATGTCTTAATTATGTATCATAAATAAATAAAATTATTTACTTTGATTTCAAAGTAGGTACTTGTAACTAATTCCAAAGAGTGAAAATTCAAAACCAAAAATACCGGGAAGAATAGATATATTTAAAAACACTGGAAAGGTGACCTCTGGCGTTGTGCAATTAGTATAACTATATATAATAATAATGATTAGATAAACTGCTTTGCAGGGGGCTGTACAAACATATTTGCTTACTAGGATTCGCCTTAACGTGTAGAAACAGGTACTTAAAACTACCATACGTTTGAAATTTCTATTTCCTTATAAAGCACACCCCCTTATCTGACATTTCTTCCATCCTCCAAGATAAATCCCGCAATGCTTGGGCAGAGTATTAGCACATTGCTAGTCAATCCATCAATCCAGGGGAGCGTGCTATGCCTCAATACATAAGACTATCTCATTAAAAGCATGAATTACCATAGGTCCATCAGTCTATCCCATCAAACCGTGGTTTCAACAATTCCACCATTTTTCCACTTATTTGTTTTAGAATGGTTCTGTTTCTTCTCACCAATTAAAATTCACGTACTTGATTATCCAGATTTTACTTCTGTGGTCTATATGTAGGAACTTTAGATCACAATTTTTTTGTTCGTCCCTCTCTAAACAAATATCTTCTCTTCCATCAAGACTCATCTAAAATTGTCTCCCTTCCATTCAAAATCTTGTCTGAACTTGACTCCAATCGTCCAAATAATTTAGAAATTTGCACATTAAAATAAAATTAATATAATTCTCCCTCCTTCTCTCCGTAATTTGAATTGATGGCCTAGAACACCCTTGAAGAGTGAAATCCAGAAACATTTGAAAAAAATCCGTCATCCGGCAACCTTGACATATTCATTAAATTATCAGAAATAAGACGACACACCAATATTTTAATAAAATTAGAAAGAAATAAAATAAAAAATTATAAAATGTGGTGAACCCGATAAATAACTAATTAAATATATAGGTATGTAAAAATATAATTTTGGTGCACCGTTGTTTTCTCTGAAGAACAATACGATGATGATAAACGACAATGATTACGAGGCGTTAACGTCCGTTCTAAAGGATGCTCTGTGTTAATCTGTAACCACCTGTGAATCGGATATGATCTACTACTGGACTCGAAGGGGCGACGGTTTTCTCTCTAATATAGTACAACATACTGACCCCTGTTGAGACAAACTACCTATAATAGACATCTGTTGAGAGAAATTGAAACTACATACATAAACACATATAATACAATGGTTATATACAAGTACAGATTTTCTTTACTCACGTACTGACACTGAATACAGCTGCTCGTGCAATAATGTCATAGAATTTCTATGATGCATTGAAAGTATGTTATTAACCCTGTCGAATTCAACACAACAAAACAAACAACATTCATGGTGGGTAAATAAATTCATTGTCCTTCTACAGTTACCAGTCACTAGGTGAATCTAATTCTGATCAATTATCATTGGTCGAGTTTATATCAATAGTGAGGGTATTCAACCCTCCCTCGTGCGCTATATTTCATTATTTGTCGACAATCAAAATATATTGGAATCAATGTACATAGAACATACCAACAAACAAGGCGGGCAAACCATTATGGTCTATTATAAACGTATAAATTTACTAGACATGATATTTAAAACGATGCGTTCAAAATTATGCGATAATTGAAATAAATAGTAATTTTTTATTTTTTACGTGAATACCGAACGAGAGTCCGAACTCCTTTCAACCGCCTGGAGCCAGTAAGACTATGGTATCCCCAATTGGGGTATGTTATAAGACTGAAGGTCAGGGAGAGGGGAAGGAGTTGGGAAGAGGAAGGTGTGGAAGTACCTGTCTATTAAGATCACCAGACACTGCTTAAGTCGTTTCAGACAATTCTGAATGGTGGTCTTACACCAGTATCTTCCACTCTGAAACATGGCGCAAATATACCATTTATTATTTATCAAGTATTATATTGTGAACTAACGCAAATCAATCAAATAAATTTACTTGCGCACGCCGGTATTTGAACCCGCAACCTCCGGATCGCTAGTCGAGAGCCTTACCCCTCGACCATGAAGGATGTCAAGAGTAGGTAACTTTTAAATAAATATATTATTACATATCTATTTAATAGAAACACGACTTTTACAAAACAATACTAAACAAGTCAAACGAATCATTATTTAATTACGGTCGTAGTATTAGCGTATCAATAATTAAAAATGTGCCTTCGCAATCTATATCGCTCATAAAATTAAAAGTTCCAGCTAAAAACTAATCAATCTTAAATGAAATAAAATTTTCTTACTTAATTTTCAAGTGAATTTTTGAAATTATTCTTGGAAAACTCGGACAATTACCCTTGAAAATATTATATGTTTTTAAAATTGTTTCAGATATTTTGTTTTGAAAAGTTTTATTTTTATGTACATGTGTTAACTTAATTTTTTTAGATAACAAATGTACACAGAAAATATAACTTTTCAAAACAAAATGTCTAGAAATTGTTAATGTCCAAGACATACAAAAAAATGTTTCAGATGTTGGAAACCTCTGAAGAATAAGAATAGTAACTAGTTAAAAAAATATTATTACTACTCTTGGAAAAGGTTAAATGAATGCAATTTTATTACAGTACATTGGCTAATATAATGAAAAGACTCGTAGGAAAAAAATCTTCCTATTATTTAATGGCCGGCGTAGCGCAGCGGTAAGACGCTTGACTCGCGCACCGAAGGTCGCGGGATCGAATCCCGGCGTGGCAAATAAATTTTATTTGATTAATTTGTGTTATTTCACAATTTATTCATTTAAAATAATAAATAGTATATTTGCGGCACGTTCCAGAGGGAAAGATACTATCTGTATCGCCCTGGTGTAAGACCACCATTCAGAATTGAAACGTTGCTTGAAACGGCATTAGCCATGTTTGGTGAACAGATCTGAATAGCCAGGTACTTCCCCACCTTCCTCTTCCCTATCTCCTTCCCCTCCCACTACCCTCAGCCTCACAACATACCCCAATTGGGGATGCCATAGTCTCACTGGCTTCAGACGGGAGCAGTTGGAACTCTGGTGAGGTATTCATGTAAAAAAAAAATGAATAAGAACCATTAAATCATTCCACTCTTGAATGGCCAATATTAGAATAATTGATGAAGCTCGTATCAGATTTCATCATTTACTTTATAAAGTGTACACTATAGTCTGAGTGGATAGGCAGGAAGGTGCCTTTTCATTAACAAAAGGTTACTTTCATTCCATACTTGACAACAATATTACTAAACCTTTCACGAGCACAGCAATCAAACTCCATCGTAGAATAGTGAATGTATTTATTCGTATCGAAAGAAGATTACTTTCATTTCTGTTAATTACATCGTTAAGTCATGTTTCTAAAAAAGACTTAAAGATAGGTGTAATATTCTTGTGACCCTGAATGGAATTATTAAATAGATGCACAATTTTATCGGGGAACACAATCAGTCTTTATTTTGGGTACAATCAATTGCAAGTATGACAATTATTTATAGCAGTTCAACAATAACGGTCCTCTCAAAGGAAACCTAATTGTTCCCCTAACACTTCGATGGTTGGTGGATGTGCTCATTGTAACTGTAACACATTTCTTCAGACTGATTCGTGGATGGTTCGAAAACTCGGCTATCATGGAGAGCATCTACGTTGCCGATGGTTATCTCTATCACCGACAGCATAGACTGTTTTATCTCCCGGCTTGCAGAACTAACTTGCAAATGGTTATGCCAGTCAGGAGAGCAGTCTTGTTTTTAAATAGAGATCTAAAATATCTTTTCTTTTAATGTTTTTAAAATAAATGAATTAAATTGAACTGAATTATTTTACCAAAAATGTATTTTCTCCCTCTAGGTTAGCCGAAATCCGATGTAGACGGTTTACGAAGCGTTTCTTGGGTCCGTACTGCCACAGGTTCACACGAAGTAGCGCGGTAGGCACCGGGAAGCAACAACTAGCTCTCTAGAAACTAAAACTTGACGTTTTATCGGTCATCATAGCTGTGAGATCCCTTTCAGGGATCACATCTGTAAGCCTGAGCAGCGGGAGAAAAACTACTCAACAACATCCCTTGTCCGTAATTAGTAAGGACAAAGCGATGCGGAACTGATAAAGTATCATATTCAATGTATACTTGGAAATCTACATAATAAACCGCTGGTTTGTTAATTTTTACAACCCGATTTATTTAGTCAAATAAACATCTATAGGAAAAACAATAAATTAATAAACACCTGGTGCAAGGAAGCGAATTATATGTGTTCATGGTTGATGAGAGTATTAGATGTTAGGACTGCTCTTGTTATATAACACTTCATATTATGTTCACGCTCAACTTATTGATGTGACATAAGGCTGCGAATAAACAGGAGAAAAAAATGCGCGAGCCGAACCATTAATTATTAAGCATAAAAAAGTGAAATGAAAATCTTTAAATTCGTCTGCAATTTGCTTATAGAATCATCCATCATTCTCTTTTCCATAATTCGTGAGTACAGTCTGGTTATAATTATAACGTTCTGGATTGAATTGATTCCATTGACTGAGAAATGCTGTAACTGTAGGTAAGGTACATTAACCTAACATGAGAGATCGGAATTGAGCAAAGCGATTTTGTCAGACTATTTACGATTTTTATTAACAAAAAGATCTCGATTGATGACGTGAATTTTGAAAACTTTGTTGAATATTTTTTTTTAAATTTTAATAATGAAAAAAATCGTCTTTTTATTTTCGTTAGAGCTAAAACGTAAATAATATTGTTATTTATTTATTTATTTGCAAAAACAGCATAAAACCAATACATTGCAAGAGCGGTAAGAAAAGATACATAATAAATACATTTACAGTTAAAGTAAGTAATACATTTCGTTAAAACATAAGTGTTATTTCACGCTTAAAATCGTTGTAGGAAATGTGGAATATATCCACATTTCCTACGAGGCAGTTAATTAACCTAGTGAGTCGTCCCAGGGGCATCACTATTGGTAAGTTAGTTCTGCACCTAGGAAGAATCAAAAGCCTGTGTTGGCGGCCTCGCGTGAAATTATCCGGGACATAGAATCCTATTTCAGCCAGAATATCTGGTACCGATACAAAACCATTTAGAAGCTTATAAGCCATCAGCAGTAATGCGACATCTCTTCTGGAACATTCTGGTAATACTATAACATTCTGGTTATAGTATTACCAGTAATATTGTATGAGCTATAGGTCACCTCAAGTGGTTGGCTACGTTTGGTGATTTAGCAGTGCTCGGGTTAATGGAGTGAGGTTTGTTTAGGTATTGGCGGCAGATGCTTTAACCCACCTAGCACAGACCTTGGAAGAAACTTCATGATGGAGATTTTTTTATCTCTTCAGCCGGACTCTCTCAATTCATCGCCTTGCACTGCAGTGGGGGGGATGGATTCGTACGTTCGTCACTCCTACACCCCTTCCCTGCATATGCTTTCACGGGCAACCCCTTTCCCGCCCTCGTTTCCCTGCCGCGTCCCCTTTCTCTACGGAGTTTTCCATTCACTTTCCTCGCCTTCCCCAACCCTAATTCCTCCTCCACCTCCCGGATTCCTCTCTCCCTCCCTCCATCCCTCCCTGCCGCTCAGATGTACGAAATACACACATTTTTTAAAGTACTGTATGACAGTTTTTTTAATACAAATTTCTTTTTAATACAGAACTCACTAAAGTTTCAAACTCAATAATTTTTTTTTAATACAGAACTCACTAAAGTTTCACCGCAATCAAATGATGCTAGATATAAGAAATAATAAGGGACAAACAAGGAACATTAATATTTATATATATATTATGCGATATTGTGATATGCAACAATCAGTAATTGGTATAAATAACGCGCAACCTGAAAAACAAACCAAATTTATTAAGAAATTTTATGGCACAACATATTATTATTTTGTAGAAAATTATTTATTTGTTTTATTACGGAGCATCACGTTAGAGTCATATGGGAGGGCCCTCTTTATAATGATGTGTTACGGTTGATACGGCTCAGCACCTGCTTGTCGGTTTCCTCGCTCTGCTTATCATGTAACCAGAAGATGCCTACAAAATATGCCAATTTTTGCAGTTCTCAGACTTGCTGTAAATCACATTTACGACGTAGAAAATTGAATTACAAATTTCAATAATAAAATATGCGGATTTGATGTTCTACTTGGTACAAATCGGAATTAAGCCTGATTCACATTAGACATTTTACGGCGACGCAATTTTATGAATTTAACTGCAATTTTTTTAAAAGATACTTTTCCACAAAAATCATCTTTTTTGAATTGCCGCGCGCTAACCAGCACTACAAAAAGTAATAAGAACGAGTGGCTTAAAGTAAAACAAGGAAAATAATGATTTTTCATGCCGGTCGACCAGGGTCCCGGGCGCTGCAATGTGCCCAGTGATATCAGTAGTTATAAAAAATAATTTATGTGGCTGTAAAGTAAGTTCGCTGTCATTCCCTACAGTAAGAATATTTTTACAATTTGGGAGGCTTTGGGATTTTTCTATGAAAGAGGCTTTACAGGAGAAGAACGTCAAAACTCTGACAAATATTGATTTTATTGCTTTCTTGCGAGGGGTGTGAATTTTTGAAAGCTTAATGAAAAAGTGTTTTGAATTACAATATATACCCTACAGCAGGGGTTCCCAAACTTTTCCAAGTCGCGGCACCCTTAGAAAATTTGAATTTTCTCACGGCACCCCGTCATATAATGTCTATCTGTGGTAGCCTCGGGACCGAGTGTCACCCCCAAGAGCACAATTCTCTAGCCACCCCCCCCCCCCTTTTACCTACTCCACTGAATAATAAAACTCATTTTTCAAACCGGGGAATAAGGCTTGATACAGCCACTCTCATTTCTTTTTCCACATTTATTTTTGAGCGATATTTGCTCTTTATAACCGCAATCGCTGTAAATCCAGCTTCGCACAGATATGTGTTGTGTTTGTATTCGTTCATGTCAATTTTGATTTTTAGTAGAGACATCAAGGGCGCCTCGCGGCACCCCTGACCTCTGTCCGCGGCACCCCAGGGTGCCGCGGCACCCACTTTGGGAACCTCTGCCCTACAGAAATAATACAAAAATACCCATATACCACCTAGTAATCACACCAAAATTATTTTATCGAGCATTTCTTTGCACTAAGATTTTTAAAGCCTTTTAGTTCTTCGTTGTTAATCCGTTTACTCCCATTTATTCTCTGCTGATGGTAGATGAAACGTTCTCTTAAAATTTAATAGAATTCCATTAAAATAAAATATACAAGTAAATTAGCAAACTTAATCGTAAGTTCATAATTCTAGTATGGGTTTTATAATTGTACTTTGATTAGACAATTGCCTTTTTGCGCGGTGGTTAATCCATTTTGCTCCATTTCTCCAATGTTGTTGATGTTTGATAAAACATTCTCCTCAAATTAAAGACATCAATTCAAGTACAGATAATTTAAAATGACTTCGTTAAAATGCAAAATCAAACTCTATGCAGTATTTTCTGCAATGCAGTGTTGTGTTTCTTTTTTTGCGGAGCGGTTTATCAATTTACCCCCATTTCTCTTGTTGATGGTCGATGGCCTAGCATTCTCTTCGGCGAGAGAGTGCAATGGCGGAGCGGTCAGTAGCACTTGATCTGCCGTTGGGAGAGGACGTGCCGAGATTGCCGACCTCGCGGATACTCGCGGATATACTCGATACCACGCGTGTGTTTGACAGATAAAAAAAAATTAATGAAACTTCATGAATAAAATTCGATCTCTCTTCAGACAACAAAATAAGACATTAATTAATAATAAAAATATATGTATATTTACGAGTTAATAATTTGATACAAAAATATATATGTAGTTCAACTCGGGTTTTTTTAATGTGCTTCTTTTTCTTTACTTTCTGAATAGGAGCACGTAAATTAAAAGAGCTTTAAAACCCGCCCATTAAAATATAATCAATTCTACAGCTACTTCTGCTAGAATTTCGTTTTCTATTTTATCCACCAAACTAGATTAATCCATCGTGAGAGTTTTTTTTTGGGCAAATTATTATTTATTCTGGCTGTTTATATTTAAATAATGGCTAATTAGTATTTGTGAGAAATTTCAAGAACAAATCACAACGGATATTTTTGTAGCCGTGAAGTTGGGGAAAATAATGATTGCAAAGTAATGAGATAAAATATAACATTGAATTCTACAGTAGTTTAACCTCAAGTGCGCTTAATTGCTGACAGTAAGTGAACATTTGCTGACTTGTGACACGGTTCTTTTAGACGTTTTGTGCTTTTAACTGGACAGTTGAACTGAATTACTTTTATTCAATATTCAGCCAACAGAAGTGACATTTTCACAAAAATTAATTGAGTTTCTTTAAAAAGTTAAAATGACAATGGATTCGTTTTTCGGCAAAAGGAGGATTTCGATCCCAAAAAGGTAAGATTTTTATAGTGTAGATTATTACGTAGTAATTTTTTTAAATCGACGTTGGTGGAATCATGAAAACTGAAGCTATTATTATAGATTTTTTTATTATTTAATGTACATACATATTTGAAGATGGTGATAAATTAATTTTCTAAGGTCAGTCAAAACAAATAATCATCACAACGATGAAATTGGCTTTTTGAGTTGTGACGGGGTTCGAATTTACGGTGACTAGACAACTCAGAATGAAATCAACCCAACATCCCCATTGCAAAGTCTTTAAAAGTTTCATTAAAAAAACATATAAAATAACTATATATGAGATTTTCACGGCAAAAGTATTTTCGTTGTTTATTTTTGGGTTGTTATGCCGTGTTGCGTTACCTTATTCTTTAGCCAACGTTTCGGACAGCGTTACAGAGTCCATCATCAGGGCAGATGTACCACTCATCTGCCACACATCTCCCCTGATGATGGACACTGTAATGCTGTCCGAAAATTTGGCTAAAGAAGGAAGTAGCGCAACACGGCATAACATCCCAAAAATAAATAAAAAAAGTATCAAAAATTGGTTAAATAGGTAATGTCAGGTTATGGGCTATTTTAAATTTTTTTTCATAGGTTTTTAATGACTTTTTAAAGATGTATTGAGTTGACCTGATTCTAAGATGGCATGGAACCCGATTTTACACCCTAAACGCCGCATCAAATTCAAAAGGGTAGACATTATCAGTTCTGGTAGGTAAACTGTAATATTTTGAAGAAAAAACATAATACATATCTTAGTGGTCTAATCTTTTGACTTAGATCCTGCAGGTTTCAACTTCTATTCCCATCGAAGAACAAACATACTATTGTATGGTTTTTCAGTTCGTGTGCGAGTGTTGAATATTGCGAATGTTGATAGTTTACAGTCATTATATTAATGTTATGTTGAATAGGCCACTAGCACGGATTTCATAATGATTTGGAAAAAATCGTGTGGATAGATTTTTTTTACTAATATTACGAAAATTTTAAATTTTTTTTTTAGCAATGTATAGTTTTTATTATTTTTAATTAAATAAATCCGTTATTTGAGCTCGTGACGTCACTACATGAAAATGTCCCGTCTCCGATAAAGTTCCCTTAATTTTGTAAAATTCCACGCTGATTCATTTTTTTTACATGGCAACACTTTGATTTCCGGCGAATTTTTGAATTTGCGTTTAATGTTCACTAGATTTATTGTTTGTTCTATGCGAACTTATCCTTTGGTTTGATTTTCCAATAAAGATGGCGGAGCTTTAGCAGATGTTACGAAGAGAACCCCGTACAATTTATCATTTTCGTATGGAAAACGTTCTTTTTTTTAAATGATTTTCGGCAATGTAATTATCGTTTTTTCGCACCCATAAAATTATGTCCCATCTTTCCGGTTTATTAAAAATGGTCTGATTTTTCAGATTGAATTTTTCAAAAAATCGCCAGGGTTTCAAAAATAAGATTAAAAAATAAAATAAAATACAGAATGTCTTAGAATATTTGCCTTAACCGGAAAAAAAAATAAAGAAAGTGGCCTATTATACTCACAAAAATTATTTGAAATTGCGTAACGCATAATTTTAAACAATATTGTTTCAATGTATGAAGGTCATAGAACATGATAAATATAGAACAAACACGTAATGTGTCAAAATCAAATGCAAATGTTTTACAGTGTATTTGAGTGGGAAATGGTAAGACTGGGTGCAAATTTCCAAGTTAATAATTAAACCTTGACTTTTAAAATTGGCACCCAACTGTGCTCTCATGGAAACACGTGAATTTTCACGGATATCTGCTAGGTAAATAATTTGATATCCATGAAAAACGTAGAGTAAACAATGTTACATACCTACTCTTTCATAAACGTTAAGAGCTATTTTACAAAATTTGAACATCTAGTATACCTACCCATAATAAAATTAGATATAAATGATAAATGAAAAAAACTATACTTCTGTGCATTTTTTAAAAACCATTTTTATCAAATCTAATACCCTTGATTTGCAAGGTAGAGGTGATCTTTTAATAAAGTTAAGAGTTAAATATAATATATATTTAAATCAAATAAAATTTTATAATTAAATAAATATACATACTTTCCGAAGTAGCATGAGGCAATCACAAAATACGACATACTTATACGTGCAGTTAGCTTAGCAAAAAAAACGCTAAAGATTCCTACTTGCATACAATATATCTTTTATATCTGAACATAACACAAGAGTCCCAACTGCTCCCAAGCATGCTGCTTCGGAGAGTCGAAATTATTAGTAAAAATATTTTTACAGCGGATTTTCACTCAAGATGCCTTCAGATATAAGTATATCGACTTTGGTTGTACGGCCATATATCCTCTTTGCATACTTACTTAAAGAAAACATCTTCTAAACCTTCAGCCGGACCAATTGTCGCCGGACCAATTGTCGGCCGGACGAACTGTCGGCCGGACCAACTGTCGCCGGATCAACTGTCGCCGGACCAATTGTCGCCGGACCAATTATTGTCGGGTCACCGTTACAACCATTTGATAATTTGTCTCTTTTGTTCTTTAATTCATTTTTTAAATTTTGTATCTGAATTTTTTTTTTCTCCTCAATTTCTGTTTTAAGTGAAAGACTATTGTTGAATGCTTATATAGCATAATATTTAAGGTGTCTTTGTCCAAAGCTTGTGTTTACCGTCGGAGTTTTTTTTATGTTATTTTGTATGCTGGTCTAACCGGCTTATTAGTACTAAACAAGCCGATTTCAGCTGATCACTTTTTCTTTAAAATTTATTTCTATTTGCGCTTGACGGACGATCAAACAATACAATAAAAGATTGCACTGAAATGTTCTGTGAAACAACCGAGCCTTAGTGTATTTAATTAATGTTCCTGCCAATTAGATAGGTTTATGTTAGATTTATTTATAGGCGATCATTCATTGGTGGTCAAAAATGTAGGTGAGAATTAATTTGATCTGTGCACAATTTTTTCGTGGTGCGCTTTTGTGTGTCCATAGTTCCTTGTGGAATCCCATTATGTTCACATATACCTAGTGGG
Source organism: Limnephilus lunatus (assembly GCA_917563855.2). Classification (NCBI taxonomy): domain Eukaryota; kingdom Metazoa; phylum Arthropoda; class Insecta; order Trichoptera; family Limnephilidae; genus Limnephilus; species Limnephilus lunatus. The sequence goes on along the minus strand of OU830598.1, from coordinate 29,261,034 downwards.
GTAGAATGGTGTTTAACTTAATGTTGGCACATAATGTAAGCCAAGTTGTTGATACAATGTCTTTCAAATAATGGTTAATCTTTTCCCACAACGTTACGCAGCTTTGGCGCAATTTGAATAAATTACCTTCCGCACATACTATCACGAAGGAATAAATTCACCTAGTGTAGGTACATATACATATATATAGTTTTCCAACCAGTAACAACAAATGACATAAAAAATATTATAAATGAATTAAAAGGTGGATCTGCACCAGGATTTGATGGAATCACAGTAGAAATATTGAAAAAATATAACAATTTTTTAAGCATTCCAATTACACACATTATAAATATTAGTTTGAATAGTGGAATATTCCCTTCCATTTATAAAAAATCTATCGTAACACCCGTTTTTAAATCAGGCAGCCCTGAAGAAATATCAAATTATCGACCTATATCTCTTGTCTCAAACGTGGCAAAAATTTTTGAAAAAATCGTAAAAAAGCAACTCATGTACTACATTGATAATAATAAAATACTTAGTCCTAGCCAATTTGGATTTAGAGAGAAACTCGGCACTCATGATGCCATTGCTAAATTAACATCAACTATATACAATGCATTAGATAAAAAAAACAAATGCCTTGGCATTTTCATTGATTTACGCAAGGCTTTTGATAGTATCTCCCATACAAAACTAATCAATAAATTAAATGATATCGGCATTATTGGTACGGTTAGATATTCGATACAAAGCTATCTAACTCAAAGAAGTCAAAAAGTAAAATTAAATAACTCACTAAGTGTGGATGAAACTTTAGAATTTGGAATTCCCCAAGGGACTGTTATTGGACCAATTTTATTTATAATATACGTTAACCAAATGTTTAAATTATCACTTAATGGTAAACTTATATCCTTTGCTGACGACACTGCAATAATTATTGAAAAAAAAACGTGGAACGATATTACCATTGCAGCCAATCAATACATGAAGGTTATAAAAAAATGGTTCGATAACAATTTATTATCACTCAACACAGAAAAAACTTATTGTATTCCATTCTCTCTACAAGAAGATGTACCAAACAATTTAATTAACATAATAATTCATTCCAAAAATTGTACAAATTACGATACATGTAATACGGACTGCGCTAAACTAAATCATAAATCAAATGTAAAATATCTTGGAATCCTAATAGATAAAAATGTTAAATGGAAAGATCATATCAATCTCACTGTGGAAAGAATAAGAAAACTTATCTACATATTCTATAACATACGAAATATTTTAAATACAAAAACCATAAAAATGGTCTCTTATGCATTAATCCAGTCCTTATTACAGTACGGCATTATTGGGTGGGGAGGGGCCTTTAAATCTTCCTTACAGCCCATTATTATAATTCAAAGAATAATTATAAAAATCATCCTTAGGAAACCATACGACTTCCCTACTCTAGAATTATTTCGGGAATTTAATGTACCATCAATCATAGAATTGTATAAGAGAAACGCCTTATATCAAATATATAAAGAATATTTTATTCAAAAAATCCACCCCTCAGATAGCATAAGCAATAGATTTAAAACTAATGGCTTAATAGCCATCCCTGTGCTTAGAACAACTACGGCTCAGCATCACTATTTGTATTTAGGTGTAAGATGGTACAATTTATTATTGTCCAAAAACAAAATTAATATAACGGGAACATTGAAATATGAACAATTTAAAAATCAAATTAAGTCCCTGAAATTGGATAATGATATATTGTACCCTTAATTTAATTTATATATATATATATATATATATATATATATATATATATATATATATATACTGTTATTGTCCTTCTAAAACTATTTTTTCTAAATTATGTACCTTTGTCAAGTAATATTTGTATTTATTTTCATAATGTTCTTTGATCATTGCTTAAACATCTCATTAAAACACTATTAATTTTTTTTTTTTTGCATGTTAATACTCCTCCCATAAACACGAGCTCTTGAGCTCAAATTATGGAGTAGTAGTAATATAAAATGAATTATTGTATAACCTTGCACATGTAATCATTTGTATTGTAAAAACAAAATTTTTGAAATAAAAAAAAATAAAAAAATAAAAAAAATAAAAAATATAATTATCACGAAGGAATTTTCAGTTATGTATCTTTATTTAAAGATCGGAATGTTATCCTTCCTTTGAAACTCTGAAGAAGTTTTTTGTATCATTGTTTGTAGAATCAAGAAAGATATATGGGCAATAGAAAGTCGTTGGATGAATGTAACACAAGAGAGATCAATTGCGGAACAAAAAATACGTCTGGTAGCCGTAGAAACTTTAATAATTAATCATCATCGGTGATACTGTCCTTTAAGGTCTGGCTGCCTCTAGGGAACACTTATGGAAGTGTTTCATAGACTTATTTATGCCATACCCTATTTCAATGCTTCAACAATTTATATGCCTCCCTCAAATATAAACATTTTATATGTAAGAAACTGCGTACTGTAAACCTAGTTTTTATTAAAGACCCATTTAATGCATAAATTATTATGTAAGCTCACTTGCCTGTCAAGGTGCTGTACTTATTTGTCTATAAGATATTATTAACGTAATTATTCAATACAACAAACACTGCACGTATTAAGTACAGCTAAGTAAGTGGGAGGAAACTTTTTCTTAGAGTTCAGTTCATTCAAATGGAGGTGCGAAGAAAAACGAAGTGAATTATCGGCAATAGTTTATTAACAATACTTGCTGTTTAATGTTCGCTTGACTTTCATTGCCACTTCTCTTTAACTTAAATGATCGGGAAACATCACTTCGAAAAGTCGTATTATAAAGGGTGTATCGGGACGACAGACTTTAACCAGCGACATCTGAGCTAATTTGGAGTTTAAAATTTAGATGTCATTTTGCTGTCCTATGATAGTTGTTGTTCTCAATTTAAAAAAATCCATCATAAGTCGCCACCGGTTACATTCAAATGCATCACGTGGTACCCCGGCTGTCTCGTCTATCCAATATTGCTGAAACGAGACAGGGAGCATACCATATGATGTGTTAAATTGACTCCTCATGATCAGATAGTAAGCACGGCCCGACAAAGAAAATAATAATAATTCGACTGGCAGTCCTGCCTACTAACGATCGATTTGCAGAGACTCTTTAAGCCCTGCAAGCAGTGCTTTAAATCGGGTGGTGAGTAATGCGTTTTAGATTGTAAACCGTGGCAACATGTGAAAGAAAAATATTTTTGTTTAATTTTTAAAAGAAAAACTTTCATTTTATACTTTCAAGGTTATTCCCATCAGTGAAATATATTATATTAGAATAAGTTAACAATAATAATCTAAACGAAAATATGAAAGAGAACAAGACACAGAAAAACAGAAAAAGACTATTAAAGATTATTGTTAACTTATTCTAAAATGATATATTTTCGTTTGTTTTTAATAACCGGACAGCAAATTTATAACATAAAATAACTTTTTTTAAAATCTTCTTTATTCTTTGCTTTGATGGTTACATAATTTGTGGATTTTCGACCTGGAATACCAAAGAATATAAAATAACCTAGTATTAAAGAATGTGAATTAGTACACTTATAATATTATGAAAATTAGTATAAAATATTATAAACAGAGTATGAAAGAGGTAAAAGAATATAAAAAGCATGGGATATGAAGGAAAATAAAATGTTTGTAATTTAAAATATAATGTTAGGAATCGCTGGTTTTTCTTTCGGGTAAGTCCTGATGCGTCCTGTCGTTGAGTCATGGCGTTGGTATCATTGTGATAATCAAGATGCATGCACTTTGAAAAATTGTTAAAAATGTAATAAAATATAATAAAAATACACGTCTAAAGTCGTAAACTGAAGAAAGTGAAGAATAATGACAACTTTTCATATACCTACTGTGTAATTTACCAATCAGTACTACAGAATTCATATTTATAATGTTGAAATAATTCAATGAAAATTACTTTTCATAAATTTCAGACATAACATCTCTTTAGAGCACATAATTTTTTTTTAAATTTTCCAACTTAAGAAAACAGACGAAAAATAAATGACCCAACCTTTTTATTAATCGTTAAACTCTAAATTCGATTGTTGTGAATTTCTGCATTAAATAAATTTACACGAACAACTAAACAAACATTTAATAAATATATAATAAATACATCTCATTCCAACTTTAGTCTGCATTCCCAATACAACATTTACATAGTCTTGGATGTATTTGACCAGAAAGCAAACTTCAAACGCCGTATGTGTGAACTATTTCTACCTTTTTCATAAACTATTGTGAACAATAATTTAATGTATTCTTAAAACATTATCGCTGATTAGGACGATATTATCAGATTATCTATTTTTATTTCACTAGTATTCTATGTTACCCATATTTTGTCAACTCTAAAATTTTAGGAAACCTATATTTTGATTCTATCATTTTATGTTACCTGTATTTTGTCAGCTCTTTATTTTCATTATAATTTTTGAAAACATATAATATACTGGACTATATGTAAAATCATTTGGGCGTTTAAAGAGAATAAAAATAAAATGATGTACGTCATAACAGCCGCATAATTTACAGGAGTTCTAAAAAAAGCAGTATTAATAAATGTGTGGATTTTTCAAATGAGTAAGTATAATTTTATTATAATTTCGTATTAAATAATTAATTATTACTGAACAGTAGTGAGCAAAAACCTTGCTATGGCTTACTTGTAAAATCATGGTCACATATGTAAATAAGACAGAACGGAATCTCACAGTGGTAATAATAATATCTATGCCTAGTTCAAAGCAGTGTTCACAGTACTGTATGGACAATAAATTTTGAATGAATCTTCTGGGAAGGTTAAAGGGCTAACCATTATATCGGTGAACTGTACCTTCTTGGCTAAATGATGTCTCATTGTCTACCAGTGAAACAATTGAATGTTTTAAAGGTTAATCTATATTCTTCGCGTTTTCAAGTACCTACGAACTTTATTTTCATATCAATTAGTTTTTAGATGATAAATGAAAAGGGTTAATAAATTAAAATGATTACCCAATTATACCTACCTGACATATGAGAACCTACGTCGATCTAGTAATCCTCCATCTCGACTAGTAATCCGAAGGTCGTGAGTTTAAATCGATTGATTAATTTATCTTATGTGACAATGTATTCATTTAGTTCCAGAATGCTCTCAGTATCGCCCTTGTATTGGACCACCATTAAGAATTAAAATGGATTTAGACGTGTTTGGTGACCTGAATAGCTAGGTAATTTCACACCTTCCTCTTTAACATCTCTTTTCCCTCCCCACTTCTTTCAGCCTCACAACATACCCCTATTGGGGATGTTATAGTCTCACTGACTCTAGATTGAAGCAGTTGGGATTCTTGTGCGGTATTCAAATAAAAAAAAATCTTCATACAAAAATAGATCTTGTCGCAAACTTCTGCCTTTCGAGAGACTACTCTAACCACTAAGCTTAAGCGGTAATCTTCGAATTCGTCGTGAACTTTCTATACACCAAGTTGTCAATATTTAAATACATTTTAGAAATTAAATTAATAAATTTAAACAATATCAAAATGATAATTTTGAAGTCTCTGCTAACATTGTTTGACGTAAAGTTTTTCATCAAAGTGATTTATTTTTGGGGTATTTTGCCGTATTGCGTTACCTCCTTCTTAGCCAACGTTTCGGACAGCATTACAGTGTTCATCATCAGAGCAGTTGTGAAGATGTGTATTACACATCTAGTCTGATGATGGAAATTGCTTTCTGAAACTTTGGCTAAAGGTAGCGCTACTGATAGTACAACACGGCATAACACCCCAAATATAAAAATATATAATTTCGGTGTTGTGTACGTAACATTCTATTATTATTCTTACCACTTATTCTTACATATTTACCTAAATATACATCGGGGGGGACCCCACCACTTTCCCAACGGCGTTATAAGGAAACATGGTTTCCTTTTTCACCGCACTCGTCAAGACTCTATTTTATTGAGCGAAGCTACATTTATTTGAACGACTCTAGATCCTCTAATGACTCTAATGTCCATGCATACGGGGTTAGAAAGCAGTATGCAAGTAACATTAACATAATACAAATGAATAATAAATGTGGCAGCCCGTGGATTAATTCTTCTGAAATCTATAGAGAAAAATATATACCTACAGCTAAAACTTGCTAAAAGCGTTAGAAAATAAAAAAAGAAAAATAAGAGCTGCGCCCGGTTGAGAATGCCTGGAATAAGAGAAATAACGAAAAAATAACAGTTATAATATAATGCAAGTATTTAAAATAATAACATAGACAAAATAAAATGCATAAAAATAAAATATTCAGAAAAGGTATTCCACAAACCACCAGGCAGTCCCAATGACAATGTGCATGGCTATCGGCCCAACCGCAGACGTAACCCGGAGTCCGCACCCTTTAGCCGGTTTCCCGATTTTCCTTCGAAGTAATATATGTGGGAAAGAAAAGAAAGTTTTCAAATGTACATTGGAAGTTGCCCAACCACTTTCCCACGGTGTTCTAAGGAAACAGATGGTTTCCTCCTTCACCGTACACCTCATGACTCTATTTTATTGAACGAAGCTACATTTATTTGAACGACTTTAAACCCTCCAATGTCCATGCATACGGGGTTAGAAAGCAGTATGCAAGTGCTTACATTAACATAATACAAAAGAATACAAAAGAAAAAGAAAATAAAAAGAAAAAAAAGTAAAAAAATAAATAAAGTAAAAGAAAAAGAAGAAAATAGGTAAAAAAAAAGAAAAAGAAAATAATACAAAAGAAAAATAATAATAAATGTGGCAGCCCGTGGAATAATTCTTCTGAAATCTATAGAGAAAATGTACAATAAATTTATGCCGGTGTTCTTCTAATGATGGTTAAATGGTCAATAAAGTAGCTTTCCAAGTTGCTGATCGGGGTTTGATTCTCAGCAGTGACAATTATTTTTTTTTATTTAAAAAATATGTACATTTTTTATTACCCGTCATTTTTCACGGCTCTGCACCAGAATACAATAAAATTATTGTGCTCTCTACGGGAATCAATTCTTCTTCCGTTAGTTCGTGACCAAATACGCGCTTCACCATTGTACTATGAGTCCCGGGATGTGTGGTGTGCGGTGTGCGTAGGTCTTGTTTGTTCTGGGTGTTCAACGAGACGAAATCACATTGTTATAGAACCAGTCAAAACTCACTATTTTTTAACAATTTGTAATAAAATATTGTCGCTGGATTCGTCTATTATATTTATTCAGTTCACACCCGCACTATTGATGGTAAATCAGACGATTAAAAAAATCAATATCAATTTGGGAGGCGGATATTGGTACCGCCGCCCAGGGAACCTTTTATTAGACATCCAGCACTTCTGCCATAGGCCAAACTGCGTGGGTGCTCGGTTTCATGGGGCGTGGTATGACCGCATCTTGCTTCAATTGATCAATCTGCCCTTGTGGCTCGTGCGTGGCAGGCCGGATAGGGAGGATGAGGGAGAGCTTTTGATGTATCCTGCAGGGATCTCTCGGAATATCGCCTTGCACCGCAGTAGGATGGATGGATTCATAAGTCCTTAACTCCTGGAGACACTGGCCCCCAGATACTCTCCCCTCATAAATGTTTCCTTGCCAAAACTTCATCTCTTTCCGTTCCTTAAAATACCTTCCGAACAGCGCCCCCAGAGATGACATGGGCCCTGAGAAGAATTATTTTCCTTAAGACCTTTTTTTTCAATAAAAATCTTTGTACGCAAAAATAACTAAACTTCAGATGTTCGATGGTGAAAATCCATTAAATCTTAGCAAAGACGGTCCCACATAAATTAGTTCATTCAAAGTTAAAAAAATTTAACCATTTCAATAAAAATTGTACAGTTTTTTTTCGACCAATAATTTTGTTAAGACTGTTGTGTAAGACATTTAAAAAGGTAAATACTTCCATATTATCCATAATTAATTTATTATATCACATCTTTGAGACGTAGCCGCCATACAGTAAGTACTAGTATTCTACAAATTTGACAATATACCGTTCTCTTCATACCTTCGATAATATTAATTTGCCCAAACTCTAACACCGACATATTTCGGATTCATTTAAAAGGAATATCATTTTTTACATTAACCCCACACCAGAGACACCGAGGAAAATAATTTTCCTCGGACCTATGTCATAAGTGGAGATGCTATGCGGAGGGTCTTTTTAAAGAAAGGAAGGAGAGAAAGTTCTGGGAAGAAAAAAGGTGTGACGGATGAGTCGGAATCCAGGGGTCAGTGTTACCAGGAGTGAGGTAAATACCTGCGGGAGAGATCAAGAAGTCTCCCCAAACCTGTTGTTCACAGGGCAGTTCGCATCCGCCGCCAAGACCCGGACACATCTGACCCGATGAATCCGGGCACCCTTGATAAGTCACTTAACAGTTGGGGAGACCTATGGCGGAGGTTTTGGTTATCACTTATAACGGTTACACTCGTGTGTATAATCGTTACGGTTCCCACCGCCCTAATTGCTTTAATGTCAATGTTATAAACTGCTCTTCTTTAGTTTCACTACTCACATTACAAACACACTCCCACATACACACAAACTACTACACCATGTTCGTCACGCAGTTATTAATGTAGGTACCTTCCGTATCATAGGTACCCAATATGAACCAATATTTTTTAAATAAGTAACCAGTTTCATCACTGTAACCAATGTTTTGTTTTGTTTCTGTAATATAAATAAAAATATAATGTGATTAATAACAAAAATGGAAGTCCAACTTCTCGATTGTAGTGATATATAATAATAATAATATAATTTTTTTTTCTCTTTTATGCGCCCATAGTGCTTTTAGATTGGGTACATATTGTCGGTAAATAAGTCCGTTTATTGGTTTAATTTTTTGATAAAATTCCAAAGATTTTTGTCCCTAGATCACTGTTTTCAATTTCATTGAAGTACATTTTAGTTTCTAGCATAAGTGAAATATTTTTTTTAGTATTTTGGTAACATTTAAGTTCATTATGAAGAATTGTTTTTTGCTATAGAGCGACTTTTAATTCAGATGACGACCAAACTGGGTGTATTTTCTAGCGTCGTATAAAAATATGTGTTTCACTGATGTTAGAATATTTAAAAGACTTTTTTTTAACTAGAGATCATCTAATTTTTTGTTGATGATTAAAATGATTTAATCACCTAAATGGAGTTGATATCGACTCGTTTGAAGTATAGATTTCTTTGTACAGGTTTTCTTTCGTTTCCGCAATTAATATTTAAGTTAAAGTACATTTGATAATACTGCACACTGTGTGCAATAATTAAAATATCCCAATTATAATAAATGTAAGCAATATCCTTTATGGTAGCTTGAACGTAATTATATACGCATACATTATATTTATGATGAAGCCAAATACATTTCGCCATATGTTTACACACATGTTGTGGATACAGAACAAAAGGCCTTTTCAGAAGATTTTACAAAGTAATGATCATTCTTCGATCGTTTGCACATATGAAGATTAAATTAAATTCGCAAAGAAACCATTAAATACATTTTTTTTTAAATATTTTCAACTTATCGTTATTTATGATCCGTAACACATCTGTTACCGACGTAATAATATTCATGAAGTTGAGCCCCCGGCAGTTTTTCCCCCGGCATTCTTGTGTATAATATGCAGTCGGTTTAAGAGCGAATAACCAGCAAATTTAAATTCAGATTCCGACGTCAGCGCTACACACTCGCTAGCGGGCATTTTTAGAACTAGAGTTCGATCCGCTCCAAGCTTGGTTTCGAGATATACTAGCTCACGCGCTAGGACTGTATAGACGCCACAGTATGGGTCAGATGAAGATGTTAAATTCTCGCTTCCAAAATTTTGATGAGTAGTAGTTATTTGTAATTTTTATATCGAAGTGCATAAACATAAATAGTTACAAGTAAAATGCGTAAACCCAGTAGGTATTAAGTAGATACCTATATGAATAAACAATTTGTTATATTCTTTTTAATATTTTGTTTTTAATTGTATTTTACGGCCATTAGATATCTCAGTATCGCCCTGATGTAAGACCACCATTAAGAATTGAAACGTTGCTTGAAATGGCTTTAGCCGTGTTTAGTGAACAGATCTGAATAGCAAGGTACTTCCCCACCTTCCTTTTCCCTATATCCTTCCCCTCCCCACTACATTCAGCCTTACAACATACCCCAATTAGGGATGCCATAGTCCCACTGGCCCCAGACGGGAGCAGTTGGGACTCTTGTACGGTATTAATGAAAAAAAAATAGTAATATTCAGTTGGATTGTAAAAAATTACTCATTTTAAAATATTTATTCGTGTGCATATTTGTTTATTTTATATTTATGTGAATACCGCACAAGAGACCCAAATGCTCCCGTCTGGAGCCGGTGAGACTATGACGTGACTATGGGGTATATTATGAGGCTGAAGGTGGTGGGGAGGGGAAGGAGATGGGGAAGAGGAAGGCGAGGAATTACCTGGCTATTCAGATCTGGTCACTAAACACGGTCATAGCCATTTCTAGCAAGTTTCAATTCTGAATGGTGGTCTTACACCACCCAGGGTGATACTGAAAGTATCTTCCACTCTGGAACGTGACGCAAATATATTATTTTTAATTTAAATAATTGTAAAATAACCCAAATTATTCAAATAAAATTAATTTGCCTACGCCGGGATTCGATCCCACGACCTTCGGATTGTGAGTCAAGAGCCTTACCCCTTGACCACGCCGGCCGTCAATAGGTAGTATCAGTAATTTGGAAGGCGGGTATGGGTACCGCCGCCCCGGGAACCATGTATTGGATTATCAACACCTCTGCCATAGGTCACCCCAAGTGACTTAGCAGGGGAGCTCGGGTTCATGGGGCGAGGTTCGTCTACGTGGAAGTTCGGATCAGGAGAGACCGTTTTTTTACAATCGCTCGACACACTGCCTATCTCTACTTTGGGAATGCTGTGTGGAGGCTCGTTTTAGGGAAAGGAAGGAGAGGAACTTCGGAGAATGAAAAGGGTATTAGGGGTGGGTAGAAATCTGGGGGGTCAGCGTGTCCAGGAGTGCGGATGTATGGGGCCATCCCTCCCACTGCGGTGCAAGGCGATGTTCCGAGATGGTAAGGCTGGAGAAGTCAAAGGGACTCCCTCAACCACTTTTTCTAGATCCGACCTGCCATGCAGCTGGTGGGCAGACGCATCCACCGCCAAGACCTGAACAAACCTCACCCCCACGAACCAAACGTTGCGAACCACTTGGGATGACCTACGGCAGACGTGTTGGTTATCTAATAAATGGTTCTCGGGGCAGTGGTACCCATACCCGATTCTCGTGTTTGTTATTTTTGTAATACGAAAAATGGATATAAAAAAGGCCTACCCTTCCACCCCCTCTCAACCCCCCCCCCCCCCTAAACCCCCCTCCCCTCACCCCCTCACCCCCCACCTCTAACACCTCTCCACCCTCCGGCTCCTTTACCCCCCCCCCCCCCCTCAGCCGCCCCATTCGTCTCATCTCAACTCTCCTCCAACCTCTCTCCCTTGGGAGCTGTTGGACTCTTATGCGGTATTACATAACAATATTTTTTTGGAGCATTTGGGACTCTCGTGCGGTATTCACATAACAATAATTTACAATATATATATATTTTTTTAATTTAGTCTGCTTTAGAGTCAAACACGACTGAAGTAAAACTTAACAAACTTATAACAATAAATTTAAAAAAAAAACGTGCTTCTCAAACGGACAGCTGTATGCGACCTGCGGACGTGTCGGACGAAAACACAAAAATTTATGTGAACCTATTCAAAAGCACTTCAACAAACAGAATTAAAGCGCACAAACCCTTTCTTTCTTTGAGTGGCCTGGCAACGCCCGCCGGGTGTCCGCTATATATAATGTTATATAGTGCAGGCGCTTGCATTATAATGCAGTTTTCCGGGACTTGGGATGGAACCGTTACAGTTTAGTTAACCCCGAGGTTACATTGGTCTTGCAACGCATGCCGGGTACCCGTTGTATATAATGTTATATAGTGCAGGCGCTTGCAATATAATGTAGTTTCTTGGGACTTGGGGTGGAACCATTACAGTTTAGTTAACCCCGAGGTTACATTGGTCTTGCAACGCATGCCGGGTACCCACTGTATATAATTTATTTATTTATTTACGGAAAAATAGTCCATTAACAATAATACGAATAACATGCGTTCGTTAAGGCCCGACCCGCCTAGCAATCGATCACCGTTCGCATCGATTACCGTTCGCAGGACATTTTTCGTAACAATCATCACTTTTCGTAACGCATTTACCGGCTTACCCCCCATGTGTCGAGCGTGCGCAAAGAAGTTTTACTTCAAAAAAATTATTTTGAAGCTGTTGGGACTCTTGTGCGGTATTCACATAAGAATAATTTACAATAAAAAAAAATTTCAAAATTTTCATAAAAATATTCAATGAACATGAATTTTTGCGTTCGGTAAACCCTGTAGTTTTTACAAACACGAAACAATGAAATCGTATTATTTGTTTCGTTTTAAATTCGTCATTTCCAAATATTACGATACAGAGCGCCGCGGAGACAACCGCCGGCTGCCACGTTTGCGGGCAGAGTGAATTCTCAATTCTCGAGTCGTCGAGCTATAAGAAAAATGGTAAAACGCGAGCTGTAAATTAATTAATATTAATTACTTTTTATGATTATTTTTCGATCAAAATTTTTATGACTTGTCAATAATGTCTAAGCAAAATAAGTATTTAAAAAAATCTTGAAATATATTAGTTTGGAAGTACGCAAATAAATACACAAACTGGCCAATTTACGTCAAGAAACACATGTACGTATATATTTTTTAATGATTTTATTTAAACTAAAATTAAAATTCTAAAACATACGTTTACCAGATAATGTATGGATTTATTTAACTGCATGATTATATGATTTGAAATTGGTGTTGTATAATACATGTACTTTTTTGAAAATATAACAAATCTGCCAACGAACTATGGTATAACCTTATTATACTTAAAATAAACATTTTTTCTCAAAATTTAATCCATAACTTTACTAGATAAAAGAACAATCTTTCAAAATCAATTTATAATTTTTTGTGGAAACGAGTCAATAAGTCTAAACACTGATTTAAAAATGACATATTTCTGGTTTCTCTGGTAATGTCCTCTTAAGGAATATACGGTATATTTACTTAAAGTATACTTACCGCCGAATAACAAAGGTATAAAAAATATTTTCATTCAAATACATCAATGATAAAACGGCTTGTCTGCATATCTACTGTATAATACAAAAAAATCGACCCTGTAAATAAATATCAACTTAAAGTGGGATGATATTTCGATAACGTATATAAATATCGATATAAAAACAAAGCAACTGTTTTTTTCGATTGTTTTCTGTTTACCAGATAATATATATATATATTTTTTTTATTTTTTATTCAGAGAAAGATACATAAATTACAATAAATTCAATATAATAATTAATTACATAATATGTGTACATATTTGATTTATCCCCATAAAAAAGCAGGGCTTGTGTGTATGGGGGTGTTATTATAATGGTTTAATTGTTTTATTTTTTATATTCAGTTCAAATTTTCGGTATAATTTTTAAGGTGAGTTTGAAATTTTTTGATATTACTGTTCATGTTTCTGATTTTTTCAGGAAGTGAATTAAAAAAATTTACTCCGAGATATTTATGACTTAACTGTCCTAGTGTTTTTTTACATGTATCTTATTATTAATGTATATTACACGATAATCTCGTAAAAAATCCCAGATGAGAGGTCGGGTATTTTTGAAGTCGATTTTGAGTTTGGATTTGGTTAAAAATTCCAAAAATATTATATTATTATAATAATTATAATTTCGGGGGACAGTCGGGTCACCGATATTTACACCGGTTTGAATCAAAACTTTTAAATTTTGAGCATAACTGTAACTTTGCACGGAGAAAGCCCTCAAAAATAATAATATTTTATCAAATGATCACAACGTCTCGGAAACTAACGGAGTGTATAACTTTATACAGTAAATATCTGATAACAAACACCTAGTTGTTTAACTTTATATAATTAAAAGCATCTTCATTGTCTTACAAGCCGTAATCTTGATGGTTTGCCTTTATGGCGTAAAGAAATTGTGCACTTTTATTTTTTTACCGTATTTTATAGCTACAGGTCCGTAAGTACCTGCTGGAATGTTTTATTGGCAACCCAAAGATGGATTACTGTGTGAATTTAGTATTCTTGAACCAATTTTTTCAACCTTCATTCGCGTGCAGGTGGTTTTTTGTTAATTAATCTATGTATGTTACTTCTCAATGAACTAATTAAAAAATAATATTAATTTTGGTGACAACTCTACTAGCGGCACATTCCAGAATGGGAAATACTCTCAACATTGCCCTAGTGAAAGACCACCAATCAGAATTGAAACGTTCCTTGACATTGCTTTACCGGTTTAGTGACCAGATCTGAATCGCCAAGTACTACCCCACCTTCCTCTTCCCTATCTTATTCAATGATTTGAGATGATATTTCTGGTGGTTTAACATGGTTATTGTGTGTTCCTCCCCATGCGCTTATTCCATAGATAAAAGCACTAATGCGTCATGAATAAGCTTATTGTTCTTATAATGGCCATAATCTCACTGGCATCCAATTTGGGAGATAGATATGGGTACCGCTGCCCCGGGAATCATTCATTGAATAACCAACACCCTTGCCATAGGTCATTCCATGTTGTTTGCTATGTTTGGTGACTAGCAGAGGTGCCCGGGTTCATGGAATGAGGACTGACTAGGTCTAAGCGGTGGATGTGCCTGCCGATCTACTGTGTGGCGGGTCGGTTTTGGAGAGACTGGTTGAGGGATACCTATTTACCTCTCCAGCTGAACTCTCGCGACTGCAGTGGGATGAATTCGAACTCATTTACTCCTGTCCGTCACTCCTGGACACAATGAGCTCCAGATTCCTCAAACTCATCCTTTTTTCTTACCAGATCTTTCTCGCATTCCTTTCCTGATAAAAACCCTCAAAACAGTGTCCTTAAAGATAACACAGGCCCAGAAAGAAATTATTTTTCTCAGAGATTCCTGTGTGGAGCTAATAAATAAAAATAAAGACGGTCGGAAGCACTTGGGACTCTTGATTATCAAACAGGTGCTCGGTTATTTTCTACCTTTGCTACATGTCCTATCCAAAGGATCCGGCCCAGTTTAGCAAGGCTGGTTTGGTTTTAACTGTTTTTTTTTTAAATATCCAATACCCTTGCGAGGGGATCCAGCACTTTAAGCCGTTGCGCAACTCCGGACAGAAGAGCATTTTTATTTTAATTACTTCATTTGTAATTTGTTTAGAAACCTTTGTATTACCTATTACACAATGCGATTCTACAATTTATTTCTTCTGCCAAAACTGAAGTATCGTACAATGTACCTTATATTCTATCAGTTAAAATAGTTATTCGTAAGGTAAAATTCTTTACGATCTCTAATAAAATCATTTAGAAAAAAGCGTTATATATACTGCATAACTTGCTGCTTCCGGTTTTGGCGAATAAAAAAATAAAATAATGAAGCCTTGGCCAACAGATTGATAAGGAAGATAACAGTTTTTCTTAATTAGTATGCAAGACGTGTGAAAAAATTCTTATTGGCCCTTCGGAAGTAATCTTTTACTGCATCGCTAGCAACTCAGGAAGGAATAAATATTGCCAAATGGACAAGTGTTCTCACAACTTTATACATTTATTAGCCTTCCTTAGTACATTTTATAAGAACTGTAAAATGAAAAGCTTGAAATATTAGATAATTCGGTGTTTCTTTACTTTCTTTTTAACTTTGAGATACGGTTTGGCAAAGGGGATAGTAAATATGTAAAAAAAACCATTACTACGCCAATTTAACCTTCCTGAGAGGATTAATCGATATACCACTGTGTATTTTTACACACTTATTGCTCCATGCACGTTTATTCGTTTTTTTATTGGGAATTTTTTTATACATATGGGTACGACCTAAAATATGATGTTAAAAAAATCCACAATAGCTAAGCCTATGTGGGAAAATCATCAAAAAATTTTTGTTTTTAATACATGTACATAATAAAACAATGGTGGTTAAATAAATAAAGCAGTAGGTACCAATAGATAAATTAATGTGATATACTCGTACACTCACAGAAGTTTCAAGAAAATTAATGTTTTTTTTTTTTTTTTTTTTTTTATTATATTTCAGATATATAGATGTAGATAGATGAAGTATAATTTATAGGAAAAGCTTACTAACTTCCAAATATTGTTTTTATTTATCTTTTAAATTTTTTTATATGAATTCAGGTTTTGGTACACGTTGATGGAATTGGGTGGGAATTGAACAATTTTGGGACAGATAATGTGCCTTCGGGCCAGTCTGGTTTTGCAGTGGGGCACTGTTTACACGCGTGTTTGGTGACTAGAGCGATTTAGGTGGTTTGAATTGTTAAGACGAATGTAATTTAAGACATTGCATAGAGTATTTCCGCCTTAGTTCCATAATTTCAGATTCGTGAAACAATATATTAGTGGGATAGATATTGGTCTTCTGGTACATTATTTTAATGATAGACTTCTGAGCGATTTATAGTGGTTTTACATGGTTATTGTACATTCCTCCCCAGGCGATTATTCCATAGATAAAAGCACTAATGCGTCGTAAATATGCTTCATGGTTTATATAATGGTTAATGATTCTTATAACTATTAATACGTCATTTCACGTGTAGTTCATATGCAATGTTTACCTACCTAACACTTTGTTTGTTATTTCTACTCTTGAAATAAGCTAACATAAGCAGGTACAAATATTAGTATTTGGATGACTAAAGATTTAAATAAATAATGACATAATCGTGGCATCAATAACATTATATTTATTAAAAATGTAGTGATGCGTTCTTGTACAGACAATAGAAGGACAGGAGAAGAGGTGTTTTTTACACACAGCACAGCACAAATGCCAAATGAACCCATGTGCCCCGATATAAATATATTGTGCTATGTTATTGTTTGGAATCAAAGAAACTTGTTGTTAAAAAGATGCATGCATTTTTCGATATTAACATAGGTAGGTACTAGTAGTTCTGTGAACAGTAGACCTAGCGTCCAAAAAGGATGTTTCTAAATTTCTCCATTTTAATAAATCATAATTAAAAGTTCCTCTGAAATCATAAGGACGAGTTGTTTCAAAAAATATAACGATTACTTTTTAAAGGGGTGTTGATATGTCATTTTGTTGAGTTGTCATGGAACCGTCAATGAAAATTATTATTTTTTTAATCTTTTTCCCAACAGATATGTATCACGGTACTAAAAATATTAATAAGTTAGTATAAATAAACACAAAGATTTATCATATTAGTAATCTAAACGAAAATATGAAAGAGAACAAGACACAGAAAAACAGAAAAAAGACAATGGTCGCAACTGGGACTCGAACCCAGACCTCTCAGTCTAACCGGGACGAGCGCGTTAACCAATTTCGCTATTGCCACCTTCTGTCAAAAAGTCATATTTGTCAATCTCATATTTTAAAATTTAGAATTAACATTATTATTAACTAATTATTTTACTCTATATTACGGGCAACTACCCTTTTCATTGGAAAATAATCTATTCTGAACACGTTTTAACAAAGATTTATCTTTTGAAAAATAATCTGTACTGAACAACAGTCAAAGTTAGCCATCCAATCAAAGTTAGCCATCAGTCAAAGTAAGACTTTCTTGAATAATAAAGTGGATGCAACAGATTTTAAAAAACGGAACACACACAAAAGTTTGCCAACAGACTAAATGCCAAACGATCGAGTAAAAAAATTATTTAATTTGCCAAACGGTTGAGTGAAAACATTAAAAATATGAATAAGTTAGTCCAAATAAACACGAACTACACATTTCAAAAAAAAAATCTGCATTGAACCACAGTCAAAGTTATCCACACAGTCAAAGTTAGCCATCAGTCAAAGCAAGACTTCATTGAATAATAAAGTGGATGCAACAGATTTTAGAAAACGGAAACCGCAACGGAACACACACAAAAGTTTACCCACAGACTAAATGCCAAACTGTCGAGTGAAAACATAACTCATTGGAGTACGCATTGGTCGCACATCGGTTCTTGGAACACGCATTTACAAAAGTAGTTCAATACCGGATTCCCAGCGACCGCGGCGTTTCGCCCCATTGCATTGGTTGTTTGAGAACAATTATAATAATTATTACCGCTGTAAACATCAATAATACTCGTACTGTGAAGCGCATCACAAACCCATTACGAAGGTTTATAATAATAGTCATGGATAACACCTGCTCTTGAGGGCTATTTTCATGTAAACAAACAATTGCTAGCCTAAAAGAGAGACGTTTTTACTTATTGGATATATTGGATAATTTGTACAGCGCGGTTTTTGTCAAAAATCACCTTAACGGTGCTGTACAAATATGACTTCCTAGGGCATATCTTATTAAGCACATAGAATTACTACCTATTACCTATGTACAGGTTGTTTCAGCAAGTTTCCGAAAGATTTCAATCTCTGATACCAGACCATGTTTTGGAGTTAAAAATGTAGTTGTTGGTTCTATGATAAATTTAATGATAATCTTTTTTCAATTAAAAACAAAAACATTTTTTTTAATTATTTATTTAAGGTGATTTTTTGTTTGGTAAATACTTTAGATGCATAGAAATACTACGAGTTTAACACTTATTTGCCTTTGAAATATGCGAATATTTTTTTGATTTGTCTTTTTATAAGTCCACAAAAACTGCTTTAAAGTTTAAAATCTCCTACTTACGAACCCTTCTTTGGTTGTGGTTTTTTTGTATAATGTGAGAAATTTATTCTTTAGAAAATGATCGTAAAACATTTAAAAAATTGCAACTGAACTTCTCAAATGAAAAAAAAAAATGCTTTTTGGCGATGTTTTTTTCTTCAATAAATGAAAACAGAAAGATACTTAGATAATGAGTGTTATTGTTAACGGCGTGTTCTCAAATATTAAACGACGTGGTGCATCGCCTTAATGTTTTATATAATTTTACTTATCTTTCTCCGAAGGTCCTTCAAGGTTTCAAGGGGTGATCCATCCAGGCAGCTATTGCATTGCTTATAAATTATAGCGACGTTGGATTGGTGAACTGCGTCACAGGCATCCCAGGCGAGGGCGGAGAGACATCAATTAAGTGAAAAACTTGTTCTTGAAAGGGAGTAATACAGTACAAGTTGAGAAATTATAACCTGTTCCGTCAGACTGCTAGTCGAACGTCCTACACAACTATTATCGAACACCTGACTTTATGCTTGTTTCCCAATAATCAAAATCACAAATTTCGGTTGCGGGTCTGTTTTTCTTCCCACTGTCTGTGCGTAACTCTGGTTCAATGAATTAAAATTTAAATGTCATTTTAAAACTCAGACCTGTTTGTATCAAGAATTCAGAAAAGCCAAAAAAAACTATCAATTTTTTTTTTTTGCAAAATATTAGTTGTATTTAAAATGTTATCCATGTAAAAGAAAAAATTATGACAAAGTTACAAACGCACATTAAAATAAGTAGATAACTACTTTTATAGAAGATTTAAAGTATATAAAAACGTAAACTAATTAATAAAGTAAAGTGGTTTTAAACAGAGAACTTTTTTCATTTATATTATATGAAGCCTAAAAATGTTTGTTTTCTTTGATAATTTAATATCAGCGAGTACAACTGAAAAATTCAATTGTGCGGTTCACACGCGGTAGAAATGAAACCTTCAGAAAACGAAAGTAGACAAGAGTGGGGAGGCTACGAATCACCGCACGAAGAGGACACCGATTATTCTATCTCACTTTCTCGCATGTTAAATCCTGTAGACGTATGTGTTTGTCTCTTTTTCGTGTAGATTTTTCGTTTCATCGAGTTTTAAATCACAACGGTGCTAAAGAAGTTTTCGCTTCAAAAAAGCAAAATTGTAAATAAAACTTTTTATTTCAATCAATTTTCTCGAGATTCTTTGCAGTATAGTACATAGATAGATAAATTAATATAAGATGTACCTAATACCTACAATTTATTTTATTAACATATTTTTTATGTAGGTATCTAGGGGAGAAGTGGCATGAAAGAGGCAGTTTACTATACGAAAAAACCTTCAACACTTAAAAAAAATCAATGAAACATTCATTTTTAAAAAATGTGTCTTTTGGCTCTTTCATAACATTTCGGTATTGAAAGAGCTACTAAAAGTTATGAAAGAGACAGTCTATATTATATAGTAATTAGAAAATTGTGCAAACTAATAATAATTGCCCAAATAAAAAAAAAAAAACAAAAAGACATTTCTAACAAATCCTTTTTAGAAACTAATGATATTTTTAAGAATTTTTAATTCTATCAGTCATTTCAAGTAATTCTCACAAACGCTTTAATCTTAACATATTATTCGGTCATACTTAGTATATATAATATAATCTTAACATATCAGAGGCGGATTATTTTTTATAAATATCAATTTCTAAAATTAAAAAAAATAACAAATAATGTCTTCTATCAAAAACGTTAAGCTCTTTCATGGTTCATTCACCCGGCTCTTTCATAACTTATTCGTAAAAGAAATATAACCTTCAAAATAAATAAAAATATCGAAACTTTTGTGGTTCAGGTTTTACACAGCTGCAATGCCAAATGTATGCACAAACTCAATCTAAAAGACATTTACCTACATTTGTTTATAATAAAACACCAAAAAAAAACTTAAATGAAGCAAAATACTTACTTTTTAGTGCCAAAAACTTTGACTCGATGTACCGGCGTCCGTTGGTTTCGGCGAAGTGTCAAATGTTTGTGGGTGACGGGAAATCAGTGTTGCTACTTAAAAATAAAGTTACCAACCGCATCCATTCCTAAACTACCAAAATAATGCAAGTGGCTCTTTCAAAACTTGGTTCCTTCATTCCACTTCTCCCCTACTCCTTATTCTTTCGGTCATTAGACCAAGAAAGGTTGTCTATGCCAGGTAATAGATAAATCATGGATAACATGTAAGCGCGTTACATTTTAATTGGTACCTTGGCTATTAATAAGCATCCAATCTGCTTAATAAGACACCAAAAGTACAATAATTGTATGACGCTAGTAATGATGGGCCACGGACCCTCCCGTTCCAACATTAATCTCACTTTCCTACCGGCCTACGGAAGAAATAATTTCATGGGTGTCGGACCGCGACCAAACTAGTTCCCTACGAACACCTGATTCAGTTTTTGGTATTGTATTAATCTATAGTCAGTAGTCGAATCAAAAATTTCGTCATAAAGCATTATTGTTTCATTTATTCATTCAATTTCTGTATCGTTGGTAACACGCATGAGCTTCCATCATGCTCTCGCGCATCGAATAAAAAATATCGTTTCAGAGTAACAAAAAACGCTTTATTTTATTCATCGCGTTCGTGATACCCATCTATTTGTTACTTAAGCAGCCGGGATGACATCTAAAAATGTAAAAACTACATCGTAGCTCTTGATAACAAGGTTCCAAGTAGGAAATTGTTACGTTAAATTATAGACGGCAAAATATGTATAAACAATATAATTCCATTAGTTTTTCCTGTGCCAGAAAAAAGAAAAACTGCGGCTTGTCTGTGTACAGAAATCGGCGGTTCGTTTGATATATTCCCATACCTTAAGCGGAATGCAATCTTTAAAGTACAGGCGTCAGGTGGGAATGCGGTCCTTGTTCTATCTTTATTTCTTCATTGATCCCTTCAGCACCGGTGCATAGTCGGGAAAGACGCCAAACGTGCGTCCAACATTTGTACACCGTTGGCAATTTGGACATGACTCTTCAAAACACATGTTAAAAAGATCAGTTATTTTCCTCGGGGCCTCCGGTATGAGGTTAAATTAACAATAAAATTTCTTTTCAGATACATTTTCGAACATTAAAAAATACGATAAATCAGAAGACTGGCAAGATTTGAGAATTAAGCAAAAGCGCTCTTAAATCTGTTTTGCATTTTTCTCTATGCAAAACGATGCTAAATATACCGTTGATGATTCAAAAGAAAATTAGACTATTATTAATTTCAAAATCAAATCTGACCTAGTGCAACTGCAATTATTAACTATCCAAATTACGTACACGAAATGGGTTAGAAAAATAAAAATACACATATATTATTAAACCATAACCGTTTCTGCAAATGAATTAGCGATAATTTCCGAATTGAGATTTCAAAGCCAATATTCGTGAATAACGCAATAATAAAACCATATCCAGTTGTGTAACCGTTTTCACGATCTGGATATGCGAGACGGCTCTACTTAATAATGTATTATTTGTGGATTTACGCAAAATAAACGAGACAGCTTGCTCACGATGTCTTCAATAGCACGATATGATGAAATATATTATATAGGTACTTCAAAATAACAAATCAATGCATGTCTATTGAGTGCCAACATATCAAAGCAAATTGTAACATGGTTAAAACAATAGATTCTTTTGAATAGCATATATACTTAACTAGTTTGACCCACTTAAAATGAACTCATTTCAAAATTTTATTATAATAGCGAAAAGCTGTTTATAAAATTATAACTTGTACTTAGAAGGTACTATACGGCTACGCTGAAGATTTGCATTGAAACATATGAAACAAGCTTCGTGTACTTTTTAAAGCTCTGAATTAAAACATTATTGCGAACTGAAAATAGTGTTGCTTTTGCCATGAAAATACAGAAAGAAAAATTGTGAAAATGCTATGAAGCTAAAGTTCAACGTTCGAGAATTTTGCTGCTTCAGATATTAAATACTCCGCTTCACTTAAAATTTTTGAAACAGTGATTCAGGAGCGTTTTCTCAAAGAGAAATATCTACACACACTATTTTTTTTCGTGGGACATTTTAAGTGAATAATCACTCTGGATAAAAATCTTATGATAATCTTTAAATCGACATTCAATGAACTGTTGGAAGTCATGGTGAATGATAAGAAAACTTAATTAATTTGTCAAAGGCCATCTCTATTAAAAATAAGTCATATAAAATAGAGAAATAAATACAAATATGAAGAAAAAAAACCACAAAAGAATGTTCATACATTTTAGGTTTGCAATAAACTCTTTATTTTGAATAAAACTTTTTTATGCCTAATTTTTCAAAGTTCTTGCTTAGAAAGAATTTTAAAAATCTTTTTTAATATGTAAAATATAATACCTACTCGACATTGATACATCCATACATACATTAGTTCATACAAGGTGTTACATAAAATACATTCTAGGCAAAAAATGTAGAAGGGAATCAGAAATAAAGTTAATTTTTTTTGTAATGAGGGCCTATTCAGAAGAAAATTATAATGAATCTGTTTAATTATAAACCTACCTTCATAATTAATTCACTTCTATATAGATATAGGCATATAGACATTTCACTTTGTGAAAATTTATCATTTTGTTGATACCTACGTATGTATATAGAGAATAAGAAAAATGAAAATAAAAACGTGTAAACGATAATGTGGCAGATATTTCTCTTCGATTGTTTATTATACCTACCATTGTGTCATTATGTGTGACCGAATGCTTTTTTCTTGTAAGCAAATTCGACAGACAATTGAACTCGATAGACAAGTTATTACCTTCTTAATTGTAAGAACGGACTTAATTGAAAACATAATAAAATTTATAGATTTTATTGCTGTTTTTGGTTTTATAATCCAATCCAACGGACCACGTGGTCGAGGGGCAAGACTAGCAATCCGAAGGTGGCGGCTTCAAATCCCGGCGGGTTTTTATTTTATTTGATTAATTTTTGTTATTTCACAAACTAATCAAATAAAATAATACCTATATTGTATATTTGCAGCACGTTCCAGAGTGGAATATACTCTCAGTGTCGTGCCGGTGAAAAACCACCATTCAGAATTGAAACGTTGCTTGAAATGGCTTGACAAGATCTGAATAGCCAGGAACATTCCTACCTTCCTCCTCTCTTCACAGCCTTCAGCCTTAAATTTGTTGTTGGCGGTTGGGACCAGTTGGAACTCTTGGGAAAAAATATTTTTAATCAGTAATTCTACAGCGGGAATTTGACTCGAATGGACCGCAATAAAATCAAAATATTTTGCAGGTTACAATTTTTAACACGAATCAGATGCATTCTTTAAAAGCATTTTTTCAATGTTTTAAATTACGTTATCGTAATTTGTGTTAATCCTGGAGTTAAACACCAATTTATAATAATATTTATTCCATTTTCTTTCCATGGCAAAAAACAATTACAGTTATTATAAAGTGGCACATATTACTTAATACAAAAAATATATAATTATACCCTTTAGCGTCACGTAGAGGTGTTATGAGATGCGTTCGTCATGAAATAGTATCGTGCAGGTAATTGTTGACAATTCATCATGGCAACACGCACGTTATTGGTAACTGTGACTGTTTATTAGAAGAAAAAGATGAATGTGTCAAGTTCAAGATCAAGGCTGTGGGTTCTAATATTATAAATAGCTTATTCGAAGGGTGAGAAACACATTACAATTTCAAAAATTAGTTATTTAGTTGTGCAACCTTTATATGAAAAGATGTTCTGCAGTCATGGTCTCAACCTTGGATTACGAATGCGAATGGTCAGATGCTATGTGTTTTCGATATTATTTTATGGAATGGAAGCATGGACGCTTACTGAAGAACTAATTAGGCAACTTGAGGCATTCCAGATGTGGATCTACAGAAGAAGACTTAAAATAAGCTGGATAAACAGTTTTACGAATGACGATGTTATGGTTCGGATGAATAAAGAAAAATAAGTTATTAAAAATATAAAAATCTGAAAACTTCAATATCTTAGACATGTGATGAGACATCTAGAGAAGTATGAGATATCTAGAGAAGTATGAGAAGTAGTATGAGAGCACGGTTAATTGGCAACTAATTCGCCAATTAACCGTGCTCTTCATATGCTAAATAATGTTTGTTTAAATTCTAATATCGACATTTTCTCCGATTAACTTCCCAAATTTAAAAATAGCATCATTTCAGTAATGTAAATTGTTCAAGGCGCATACATACATACATCACCACTTTTCACATCCACAAACATACTCACCCTCACACACACACAAACACACCCTCACACACACACACCCTCCCACAACGCACATCACCCGGTAAAAATTTAATATAAACAAGATACTTCAATGAAACATATCATAGGTACCTAACTTGAAATATACTTATTAACTGTAAACTTTTTTCACCACTGTAAATCATGTACAGTTTGGCAAGAAAGTGTAGAAAATAAATGATGGCACCACGATCGTTTTTTAGGTTTTAAATGGCAACACCAAGATGGCTCATAAGACAATGAATATAAGTTTTAAAAAACACTTCGTTCAAAATGCATATTTCATAATGTATTTGTATTCTCAAAAATTTTGCAAAAAAACTATAATTTAATCGAAGTAAAATTACAATTTACTATAAATAAAATAACACAAAACAAATTATAAGTGGGCTTGTATTTCGTTATAAGGTAATATAATAATATTAATATAGGATGGGGCACTATAGGATGGGGCGGTATATATACAAATCAAAAACAAACAATTTTCATAGGTATCACAAAAATTAATTATAAAAACAACAACCTTACTCATATTCGTCAGAACTTTTATTCAAACAATTTAAGGTCAGAAATTTAAGTGCATTATACTATTATCATGCAACATTAAAAAATTTATAAAGATAATATTCAAAATATAGTTGAACCCTTTAAAAATAACAGAAATCTTAGGCAAACATCAATACTTCCTACTCCGAAATGTAAAACAAACAAAAGGACCGTTAAATCATAATTATCTCGGAGTTAATTTTTTTTAATTAACTACCTGAAAAAATCAGAAACAGGAACAGTAATTTAAAAAGATTTAAAACTCAAACAAAACAACAAAAAAAATTAAACCAATATAATAACCCACTCCCCCCCCTCCCCCCATATACACGAGTCCTACTTATTTATGGGGGTAAATCATCCGTCGCGTCCGTGCCATTCGTCAAAAAATCATTTTTTTACATAGTACGTAAAGAAGTCCCAACATTAAGAACTTTACTAACCGTACTCAAAGAAGACATTGGATTTGATGGTAGCCGGGAAAATTTACGAAAAATTTTGCATTCCATTGGCTTTGTTTATAAAAAAGTGCAAAACAAACAGAAATGCACTTATTGAAAAAAACAAATGTAGCGGCTAAAAGAGAGCATTACTTAAAAATTAACACGGATATCCGAAATTTACCAGAAGAACTGCAAAAAAATATAATTCACTTAGATGAAAGTTATATCCATTCATCCTACAAGCTAAAGAAATGCTGGCAATCTATATATGTGACTGGAGTTCAGCACGATATTTCAAAAGGTAAGCGCTGGATCATGGTTCACGCTGAAAGCCAAATGGGTTTTGTCCCTCATGCTTTTTTCCTTGACGATTCATCTTACCGTTGATTCAGATTTATCTGTGTGGAAAATATCATTAAAATTATTATTCTATAGAAGGGAGTTTAAAAAAACACACTAGATAATATTCATTTAGAAAGAAAGACTGAGAAAACTAAGAAAAAAGTAACTTTTCTATGAGTTTAAAGAAGTTGCATATTATTATTATTTTTTTGTTAATTGAGTTATTCCATTTTTCTTGTGGCCTAATATTAACTGTCAAATTTAAATGTCAAATTCGGATTTTTAAACATAACCTCAAATCAGATTGTAATGGTTATAATCGCTCGAAAATTGGCAAAAAATCTTGTAATACTAATGAAATTCATTAAAAAACGATACTACGTACCAGTCATTTCTGTAGTTCGTTTGTAAACATCTTTCAGATTAGGCATAGGAGCTTCTTCGCGCGATAATCGGCTAGGCAGCGTTGAAAACCCAGTATATAACTTCTCTTGCACCACTACGTATTGGTTTGTTATTTTTATTCAACTCAAACAATGCACAGGCAAACAATGATAAAAACAAACATTAAACGAGTGATTTTCAGCGTTTTCTACACTTTTTAAGTCAGTAAAGCCAAGAGCCATACGAAATGTCATTGACAAAACGAATATTTCGATGTTACCATAGTTATGAAAATTTTTAGTTCCAAAATAATAAATTTCTAGACTTAATTGCCAAACAATACTGTTTGTTTCTGTTAATAAATAAATAAAAAAATAATAATTAAAGATTGCCGGACGACGGCGCCATGGAAGAAGGAGAACCTCATGGCTAAAAAACCTATGACAGTGGTTTGGCCAGTCTACCGTAGAGCTGTTTCGGGCCGCAGTAAACAAAGTCCGCAAAGCCAACGTACGTTGAACGGACAGGGCACAAGAAGAAGTAGAAGAATTTAAGTATGGAGAAACACTCATTTTTATCGATTCTTTCAGTAACGCAAAGACGCATCTCCTCATGAAAGAGAAGGTACTATTGGTATTAAATAATCTAGAACGTATCTCATTATTTCCAAGTAAACATAACAACAACGGATAGCCTCTTACATTTTTGTGTGTGTGATGCTATGAGGACTGGCCCGTGAAAGGTTAAAAGTACAGAAACCTATCAGGCATTTAAGTTTTTGGAGGTGACCCGACGAATTGATCCGGCGACGATTTGCCCACCGACATTTGATCCCCCGTACTGTTGATCTGCCGGACTGTTGACCCGCCGGACACTGGAGGTTATCCACCACATACCCGCCCCGGTATAAGTAACTTATGGTTACTCCTTCAGGGCTCTCACAAGGAAGCTAATTTTTTTTTATTTGAACGTCTCTACATTTAATTAAACAAAACTAGACCCCCAATGTCCCCGCATACGGTGTTAACGAGCAGTATGCAAGTGCTTTATATGTACAGGTTAGTATTAAATAATTAAATAAATATATACATTACCTCTTTCTTTGGGGAAAAGCAGAGGGGAGAAATAAAATTTTCAAGTGTAGGCGGTATGCCTACCCTGCCGGTTTATTGTACATAAAAAAATAAAAAAAAAAAACATCACTCAATTTTCATGTGGTTGCTGATAGGGAGCGAGTGTGTCACAGATACACCCGGCAGTCCTGTTGAGAGGTGCATGTTTTCAGGAAAGCCAAGCTTGAGATTGGTTTCCGCGCCCCTAAGCCGACTTCCCGGTGATGCATTGACGACACGGCTATTTGGAAGTGGGTGACAGAACGCCCAAAGACTCTAGGAAGGACAGCGTCGGGTTATCGGAGGCAGGGCGGAGGGTCCCCTTACTCGCGCAAGACACCCTTACGACCCACACCTCTCCCCAGGGGAGGCGCGGATGATCCATGAGACAGCGCTCCGGTTCGGCTTCTCTCCAGTGTCCGCATGCAGGGACGGGGTCACAATCCACCCCAATAGTAGGGATATGGACGAGACACAAACGCTGGTTCAGCTTTCGTCTCTGAGACGTTACTATAGAATTTTTCCGCTGGAATGTTAACCGGGTACCCAATAAACAATTACAAAACCAATAAAAATCAAGTTCACAAAACAAAGAAAACTAATTTAAATATAATAAAAGAAACGGTAAGAAAGGAAACCATAAGTGGCTACTGTGGGTGCTCTCAGTACTATTATCAGAGAACACAAAAGAGCGAAGTAATTAAGAATATTCCATTTTAGTGATAACTTATTTTATGGATGCATACAGTACTTGCGAGTGGTTTCTTAAAAGAAAAATAAGTAAAAAATAAAAATAAATAAAAATGGAAAAGAAATTGTTCCCATACTAGCGAGTGGTTGCAGTACGAACTTGTAAGCGGTTCCTGATTACTGGCGCAATTCCTAAGCCCCAGGTTAGTGTAGCAGTAAACACATTGAAGTGGTTTCACTATCACAAAATGGTAAGGTCAATCCTACAGTAAAGGAAAGAAGTATAGTATTGCATATCGCACCCGGGGCCGACCCATGAATTGTCAAGAAGATAACCACTGGAATAGTGGTTACCAAATGGGCAATCCGTGTGGATGGCAATAGTGACAAGGAGAAAAACGAAAAAAAGATAAAAATAAAAATAAAATAAGCCTCAGGTGTGGTAGCAATATGAACATCGGAGTGGTTTAGGTAACTAGAAACATAAGTCAACAGCAGAAATAAATTAACAATTATGAGAGGCAATCATACAAGTGTTGCATTATGGACACACAAACGGCTTTCTGATTTAAGCTCAGATTAAGGTAACTCGGGCCCATGCTACAGTGAACACACCGAGATGGTTTCCTACGCTTGGGATTTATTTGATAGCTGTCCTTGTCAGTGATGCATACTGCACATATAAGTGGTTTGTTGGAAAAGCTCAGATAAAAATTTTGAAGATTGTTTACTATCTATATTTTTGCATCATCTATATTTTTTTGGCTCTTTTCCTCCAATCATAAGCTCAATTAAGCGCTTTGTTTATGGTTAATGTTGTTTTGTCTATGGTTTTTTAACAAGTCTCTATGTGGAATATTCTAAAATGTCTTTGGTCTCTATTAACTCTGGGTGTGATTCACCTACCTCAGTGTGATCACGGCAACAAACCCCCAAACACAGTAAAACCCGGTTTGTGTTACCATTGCAACATATTAATACCAATGTTAGAGAACAATAAAAAATGAATAAATAAAAGAAATATTGAGGTGCACGGAAGTTTATGAAATGATATCTCACGAAGGCGCCAGCACAGCAAGGTTTTATTTTCTTCCTGTATGTCAAAAGGATACATAGTTGTTGTAGTGTTGCATACAACACCCGAAACCCGCTTGTGTATTATTGTAGGAGTTTAAGTGGACAACTGGTTGCGATATAGGCACTCCTTGTTGGGGCAGTGTTGACAATGGAAGGGTTTCGTGTGCTGCATCAACACCACATAGCAATATTGACCCGCCGGACAGTTGAACCGTCTGCCAATTGATCCCTCGGAAAGTTTATCCCCTAAAATATTATTTCTTCAAGTAAGTATGCAAAGAGGATATACGGCCGTACAACCAAAGTCGATATACTTGTATCTGCAGGCGTCTTGAATGAAAATCCGATGTACAAATTTTTATCATATAACAATAATTCTAACTGCCCGAAGGACGAAGGCGACGCTATATGGCCGAATAACAAAATACGACATACTTATATTTGCAGTAGGCTCAGCAAGAAAGCCGCCAAAGGTTCCTACTTGCGCATAAAATAAATTATTTTATATATTTTTATCAATTACCAACCGAAAGGCTGACATTTTTACGCGGCGCGCGGTAGCTTATTGCAATAATTTATTGTTGACTCTTTGGTTTTCTACCTGTTGACTAGTCTTAGGTTAAACAATTCAATGTTTTATTAATGTGGATGGGTATAGTAATTAATGATTTATTTATGGTCTACATTGTTAAAAATCATACTAAAATTACCCATCTGATCACTAATATAATTTATTTTTTTTTACTTTCTCCATATATTATATTTTAGTGTTTTGAAGTAGTGTTTTATATTTTAGTGTTTAGTGTGTTGTGTTGTTGAAGTAGTGTTCTGCTTCACTCAGATTTATAAATCTTAACCTCAATAAACGCATTTAGTCTTATTAAATATGGTGAGAAATTATAAATAAATAAATAAAAATCCTGAAATAGTTTTGTTTTTAAAGATTTAAAACCGTATTTAAAAAGCATAATGAAACTCACGAGGAATTCGTAACTGTTTGAAGTGCTATGCTGCTAAAATATACACTCATGTTTTCGCTGGATAAAACCTACCTAAAATAACACAATTTCAAAATATACTTCAAGTTGAGTTGCAATGTTGATAAACGGATTTTTACTAAAAATGCACATTGATATAATTGGAGCACAACATTATTATTTTTTCCATACCTTCTCTTTTGTTTTTTGTATTGTTTATTTTAACATTTCCATTTCTTTTGTTTCAGGTAAGTTCAAATGTCTTCATTGAAAATTTTTACATTTTTTCAAACATCTACATCTTCACAATGGACGACTTAACTATGCAAGAGTAAGTCAACTCAAAACATAATCTTTTTTATTTGACAGCCACGTGCTGAAGTATAAATTGTTTGAAGAACAGTAAATAACGAGATGTTTTCTACTGAACACAACATGTAGCAAGAATAGAACATTGTCGTCTACCAAAAGGTTCCCTGTAGGGTGGACGAATGTCGGGAGACTTGTGAGTATTTCCACAACCTTCTGAAAAAGTGTGGTTTATTATGCTGATTATGGATGGAAATCAAATACGTTTTAAGCCTTGTGAAGCCGAAACAGTCGTCACGTTAATGATAACAGCTAGAAAATTTTATCTAGCACAATTTTTTAGTAAAAATAACACCCCTAGTGCACTTAAAAAAAATATTTTAGTAGGTTGTCGTTTTTTGCCTCTTTATCATCATAATTTTAGTTGTGCGAAATAACGCTATTTGCTGTAACGAAGGAAAAGAACAAAAAAAAATTTAAAAGATAATAAATAGCGTTCTATGAACTTAGCACAAAAAGAGTTCTAAGAAAATACTAATTCTAAAGAATGTCAATGTTAATCACGATTCACACAAATTTTCAGACTCGACGAATTTACGATTAATCTGTGACTAAAGCCACATCTTGCCGGAACGATTTGAAATTTCACACCGTTGCAATTATGCGGTAGTCGCTTCCAGGGCAGAATGGCTCCCCGGTTCATTACACAGACACTTGGAAGTGTTGTTAACACTTTTTATGGTTGTTTAATGTGTAGTACCGGTTTTAATTTAAATAAATCAACTCGGAGTAATTAGGTAACGAAACCATCTCAATTATTACTGCACACAATCATTTATATAGAACGTAATCGAGATTTTCGTTTTTAGTACCTACCTCCGTTATCATTTGCTCGTTTGAACTTCTTGGAGTCTGTAGATTTTTCTTAAAAAGCGAATATTATATTTTTTGATATTACCAGAAATTAAAAGATGGGGTTACTGCAGGTGCATAGCCTAACCACCAATCAATTTTCAGTAATAACATAAAATTGCTTTTTTCCCTGACAGGTTTATTTCAAATAAGGCTTTAGTTTTGCCTCAAAAGTGACGTTCAAATAGTGTATCATAAGACAACTTGTCCAGAGTGGAAAGCAATAACAAAGTGTGAAAGCTCTAGTGTGACTAAATCACCATTCCAGTTAGCGTAGAAACGTAGTCTGAAATGATTCTTAAAATATTATCATGATCTGAACTTTATTGTTAACCTTCACTGCCTTTTTTTCCTTTATTCCGAACTTTGCTGCGCACCAAAAGCTGATGTCAGGGATCAGGAATCATAAGAATGTACGAATTTCAAACTTAGAAGAATGCTAACATATTCTTTGAAACTTGCAATACATTTAGTAGAAAATTGAAAGCTGTTTTCCAATAAAAAATAACTTTGTTTAAACATTGTGAACTTTTCCTCAGTTCTTCTCAGGACGGGTGGTTTCTCAGAATTTGAACATAAAATTTCAAAGTTTATTTTCAAGTTTGTTGAAAGTCCTATTCAAGTTCGGTTATTATGCGAAGCAACCTGCCCATGATGAAATAATAACAGAATATGAATGGAACTTTCATAGAACTTGATTATAACTTTGAAATTTGTTGAATTGCTCAAATTCTATGAAATAATCCTTCCTAACAACATTTTTTCATTTCATTTTTCTGTCTAACACAATTTTTAGTTTAGTTAAAAAAAAACAGAAGATGTCGTAATTAATGAACCTCATTGCTTTTTCCAAAAATGGTAAATGTTATATACAAAAGTGTATATAATACATCAGCTTTGGGAAGTCTCATTACCTCATATGTTCCAATTATTTTCTAAACCCATTCTCACTTGCTTTTTTACCGATCAACATACAGTTAGTTTCACCAAATATAAAGTACACCGGAGCAATATAAAACCAATCCAGTTATTATAAAAACAATTTCTTTTTTATTATCCGTGATTTTTTAGTAGTACGTATTTCAACTGTACTTGAAAATCAATTTAATTTCACAGACGCATCCGAAAACGCTCACACCAATCGTAATTACGACGATTGCTCCCGAAGAATACCTTACGGAAGTCAGATATTTTATAATACAAATATAGCAATCTTTATGACTTTAAAATAAGGTCTCATCGTTGTTGCATTGATTGAGTTAACTCACATCTATACGAAATGCCTTCATAACCATCAACATAAACAATAATAGTTTTTAAATACAATTCAAATAATTCTTAGGTATGCAATTGAAACTAATAATTTAATGACCCGTTGTTATTTGTGTAGAATTATTTGTATTTCATGTATTCTTAGTTCGGTCGTAAAATAATGATAATATATTTATAAGTATAAAAAAAGGCTTGAAAAACATCGCAGTAGCCGGTGAAGAAAAGTCAATGACCATAAAATGTATATTAGGTTTAAAGTGAAGTCCCCAACCACACGGAAATTGTAAATCAAAATCCATTAACTTAAACGCAACCGCAATCTATTTTACGTCGGAAAATCCCGCTTTTGAGTTGAACCACCGTTTAATTTTTCCTAACATCTTTTCACTTTGGAGTCCCGCCTTTACTCCGCAATCTATGATTTACCTAAAACAATTTTTAAAAGACCATTAAAAAATAAATAAATCTTTTCTAGGTATACACCACTTTGATGAATTTAAATCCAGTGAGTTTTGGATAAAACCGTACCTTCCACGGGGGTCTACAGAATAATATAATATGTTATTATTCATTTGTTACATCATAAAAGAGCGAGTTCTATAAAGGAAAGCGGGATTAAATGTATTTGTTGTAGCGTAGCATGTATATTATATAATAATGTATGCACTCGTAAACTTGCAATGTTATGCGCACTTGTCTTAAATCATGTGAAACATTAACGTTCTCTGTTATCATAAATCATAACTAACATAATAACTAGAGATAACGCCAGGGGCGTGCACTCCATATAGGCACATAAGCACTGCCTACCCTAACGTATTTGTAAAACATGAGCGTGTAAATAATATTATAATTAATTAATTATTGCTAAAATTAATACACACTTTCAAAAATAAGCGCGACAAAGATGATCAACCGAAACTACGCGAGCGCCACATCAAACGGCATGCCACAAACGTGGCATCAACTGTAACTAGAAACTACTCCTCCGACTGCATCACTAAAATGCGGCCTAAGCAGAAATTATTTCTGTTTAGAAGCTTTTATTTCTGCTTAGAACTTCATACAAGGTATAATATCAATGTTTACGAAATGCACGTAGCATAGAGTAGAACTGTCGTTTTGAATTTGCTTCTATGAGGTTTTTTTGTTAGTATCAGGCAGTGCTTTCTGGAACAAATTAGCAAATGCAATCAGTGAAGACAGTGACATCTGTTGTTATCTGAAATATGAAGTGTGAGACAACGCCAACAGCCTTTATCTAGGCGTTGGATATCCAGTAATTGGCTTGTGATAATAAGCATAAATGAAGCGATTATTTATTAATATCATTATTGGATATTTGGTGTGGCTTAGATAATCCAAACGTACATCATCTGCAGCCAGCAGCAAGCACATTTAACGAAAACTTGTACGAAGGGAGTTATCTGTGGTAAGTTTTTTTTTTTAAATGAATTTTTGGTTTTCTTACTGCCTACCCTGATCAAAAGCTCTGTGCACGCCACTGGATAACGCGAGGGGTACCACAGGGATCGAAGCTTGGGCCATTGTTTTTTGCTACTCAATATATACAATTGATGTGATGCAATCTTTTGCACACTGCATGTCGCATAGACGAATGTATATATAGGTAATAAGTTTGTTTATAATTCAACTATAAATTTATTATTCAAACGTAAAACTTTAATGCATTCTGGGAATCAACAGCGCATTGAAACATTGATTTTTTTCGTGGAGATAACCCCAATTAGTAAGTTGAGTGAGTTAAAATAATCTTGGTGAAAGTTTATCAAAACAATTTAAAGAAAATAATGCTTGCGGAAAATGTTTGTGGAAAGTTTCACTGATCTTTTTATTTGTCAACAAATCAAATGTTCGTGCTTAGTAAATAAATAAATGTAGATTAGTTTGAAAGGGAAATTTTAAATGCATATTTATATTTTTACGCAGATGTCTCTTTTTACAATTAAATGGTTTGCCGTGGTTCGTGATTTTCGATTATCAACGTGCGTTAATTTATTGTGTTTCACTTTATATAATTTAACCAAGCGTTTCTTTTTCCGTTTTTGGATGTTGTCCAAATGGTTTGCGTGTTTTTAAATCAGAATTATTTTAAGATCAAAAGAGTGGAGTGAAATGTATCTTTAAAGATATTCGCAATTAAATAAAGAGTGCAAATAAAGGTGTGACAGCAGTGTACCTACCCGTATAATATGTTATAATTGTCGTGATGCATAGCTGTACAATTGGTTATTTACTCAATATTGGAGCCAAGAACTGTATGTATGGTCATCATGGATGGACTGTTTAAGTGTACAAATAGAAAATTGTGCGAAATACTTTGACAGTAATAAATAGTACAAATATTTACGAATATACTTAATACTTAGCAATACCTACGGTACATCGGTCTCTAACAGAGCACTCTCCACATTAACAAAATCTTACACAGTATGGTATGTTTCTAAAAATTCCATCTACGAATTTTGCTTAACCTAAAAGTAACTTAAAATCAACACTTATCGAGGTACCAAAATGTGTTCCATAACTTTTGTTTAATAAAGTAAACATGATTTCATTACAACGGTGGTTAAATTCTTGTCTCAGTATAGTTAATTATATGTGATGTGAGTGTGCAAAACTGTATTTGACTAAATGTACGGAAAAAAATGTGTAAGTATAGAAATTATTTGTCCCGTGAATCAATATGTACAAAGTTTACCCCTTAAAATATTTTTTGTCGACATCAAATAAGTAAACACATTCAAACGTTTGGGATTCGTTGTTTCACAGAATTTGAACAATTCATCAAAATTTCAAAGTAAATTTTCAAGTTCTATGAAAATTCCATTCAAGTTCTGTTATTATTTAAGTTTCATGAAGCAACTAGCCAAATTGAAATTTTATGAACTGGTCAATTTCTGTGAAACAACTGTCCCTTAGATTTAGAAACTTATAGAGCTACGTTCAAAGAAGCTGACAAGTGAAGAGTTTTCGAATTCAATTCTTAGAACGTGTTGTTTCGCAGAAATTCAAATGTAAGCTTTTGAACAAATTGTGATCACCAGAAGAGGACAAAGTTGGTGTTGTTAAGCCCGTCACCTTATTACAATTTTATAGAAATTTGAAGCGCACCTAGAATCGGCGCTTAATGCGACCTTTCAAATGTAAAAAAAAGAAATTAGCGCTGAACGGCCATTTGATGACATCGCTATATTAAAATTTCTGCGAAACAACTGTCTTTAAATTTAGAAATAGATAAAAGGTATCCGCAGATTCTCTTTATTTGCAAAAAGATTCATAAAAAAACGTATTTTTAGTGTGCAACAAATATCAAAATTACTAATGTCTGTTACCTAACGAGAAAAATTACACACTGACCGATATATTCATAATTTTTCCGCTCGGGTAAGAATAAAAATTATAGTGTAAGCAAACCATTCGTATTTCTCAACCATATAATCTTATTGTCTTTTCTTATGGTGACCGTATTCCTCTGTATTTAGTCGTTCCTATTTCATAATCCAATTCTCACTGACGTCCACTGAAATCTGAAATGTAGGTACCGGGTAGGTCCGTAAGTCAATACATTAGTGGCACACGCTTACATAAACAACTCGCGAAAAACAAATCATGAAACAGCGAAGTAACATAAAGTTCTCATGTGCTTAGGTAATGAATTGACTTTTCCTCGGTAATTGGATATGGCATACATATGTTGAATGGGCTGGAATAGTTACTGAGGTGAGTAAAGCGACATGGAAATCCAGTTGACTCCGATGATAACTGTATTCTTCAATTCGATTTCTATTGGAACTGTTTTTATACCCTACTACAGACACGTGATTGAGACACGCCTGATTAATAATCTTGAAGTCCATTGATGAAATCGTTTCTTCTAAAATATATAAAATGTGAAACAGCTATATATTGCACAAACGCTTTGTAGATTTCTTAATAATATTAATATTGCAGAAAGAACACTGTATATTCGTACTACTAGAATTATATCTGAACTTTGAGGCAATTCAAACTAAATCTTCTTTTAGTTAAATAAATTATTTATATTGACACCACTCTAATCACAAAATTGCCTCCAAGAACATATTAAGTCATCCAATTCCTTGAGCACTTTTAAAAAGATTACAAAATTATTTGTGATAACCAAGGATTACCAATTTATTTTTCGTCTTTGTCCTTTTACATTTTCAAAGAAAGGCTTAATATTATAATATGGGTATATTTTATTTCTTTTCCTCTTAGTCGTTTTAAATGAAGATCATAATCAGTGGTTGAGTGGGTATAGCGCTTGGTAACCCGGGAATGTTTGACTTTCTTTTTTAAAAAAAAAAGTTATTTCATATCTAATTTCATCTCATGGTCAGCCTAAACGTTATATTAAAATGTATTAGCTTCCTTCAGCTGAGTAGGTACTCGTTATCTGTAAATTAATATAACAATATTGTTCTTTCGATAATTATATAATTTGGTGTCATTTTCATTACTTTATTAA
Source organism: Limnephilus lunatus (assembly GCA_917563855.2). NCBI lineage: Eukaryota > Metazoa > Arthropoda > Insecta > Trichoptera > Limnephilidae > Limnephilus > Limnephilus lunatus. Next base: position 29,223,232 of record OU830598.1, on the reverse strand, counting down.
ACTATTAACCTTATAAAATTATTAACCTCATAGCTTGTCCTAGTGAGGTAAAATTTAATTATAAAGTATCTAGGTACCATCTAAATAAACAATAAATATTAGCATAAAAAATTACAGAAAATAAGGAATTTGTTCCCATGAACATGGCTGGGCCAACTACTCGTAAATAAGAAGTATTATTAAAAAATACATATTTTCAAAATGATCTTTCTAAATACAATTTTTTATTATCCGATCCGATGTTAAGCTTAGGTTTTCATGCCGTCATAAAACTATCACGGGAATAAGTTAATGTCGATCTGTGATTGCTAAAGGATGCGGAAGTTGTATTAGGATGCATTTAAAATAAATAAATAAATTTAATATGCAAACGATTTAACTTTTATTAAGCACTCAAATATACAATAGCTATGTTATCAGAATAGGCATGCATTAAAGTGTGGCAACTAAATGAAAATTGCCGGTATTAAAAATCAAATTACGAGTAGTTCCTACAAAACGCGGTAACATTTGAAACTATGATGATAGTAGGAAGACCTACATAATATATAAAGTAGGTACACCTGAAAGTTGTTTTGTTTCAGACTCTTCTTCTGGTGCCCTTTATTATTGGACATTGGCTATCAGTACCACTTAAAATTCAAAATAATTTTTTTTTGCGTCTGCTTAGTTTATTACAGTCGAGAAAGTTTTCACACGAAATCTAATGGCAAATGTGGATCTTACCAGTGTCATTATTAAAATTTATCCATGAGAAGAAGCATTACTTCATGAATAACCTATAAAACATCAATTCTTTCACATTTTTTCTCGAATTTCACAAGATCACCTATAGCCAAAATTTTAGTTAGGAAAAAAAAACAATCGAATTGGACTGTTTTGCATACGGATTCCATTAGCATATGTTTCATTGGAGCAGAAAGAGTGAAAGTCATTCTTTCCTGTAAAGAACAATGGTAAAAATTCAATTCAATTAGTCTGTAGAAAAAACTCCCACAAGGTGGCGAGGTATTATTTCTGGAATTGTCTTACAGAATGGATAATAAATTGGGTTTAGCCGACTTCTGATTCAGTCATCGGCGTTATAAATTGTGTAAATCTCACGAATAAAATAAATAAATTACTTAGCTGCGTTGGTTTTTATAATTCGTGTTTTAAGTAAACCAGTCGGTAGAAAGTGGGTGTTTTAATCTTCTTCTATCACGTCTTTGGTTTTGCCGGAAACCAACAAATCAAATGAATCAACTTTTAAAGGTAGCTAGATTTATTTTACTTTATAAACCAAAGTTTTAAAAAAATACGCATTGTTTCTTTATCAGTCAATCATCCATGGAAGTTAGAAGTCAAGCTGTTCTGCGCGATCTGATTAGACTTCATATCCGACAATCCGACGTTGGAGAAAAGATTATATACTATAAATAGATTGTAAGCCTTTTACCTCAATTACTTATAAAGCCTTTCTTTGATAGCTTATCGTTACTATTAAATAAAAAATTACATCAAATTTGGTTTCAAAATTATAAATAACCATCTAGAAATCTAGAATATTCCCCCTTCACCACAATCATAATCAATATCAATTACCGTTAATTAAGAAACGCGAAAATTTTCATATTCCTTTCCAAATAACAAACTTAACCTTCTCACAAGCTGTTGTGAACTATAAGTATTATGTGGCAATGGTGGACTATATGTATAATAGTGGACTATACGACACGTATTATGTGGCAAGATTCTGGACATATTTAGCAATAGATCGCGAACCTTACAAAATTTCTCGAATCCTTTGTTCTCGCTTAACTTCACTTGACCCAAACTTGATTGTCTCTGTTTTTTTGTTGATGTTGTTTTACACGTTTTGTTCAGTTGGTATTTATTCATTTTTATGTCTTTGTAATTTTTTATGTAAATCGACGTCTTTTGTGTACACTGATAAAATAAAATAATTTCTTATCTTGCTGATTTACAGAAGCGTTGTAGGTGTATAGTATATGAACATTATACATACTATGCATTATGAGTGCCTACCCATTAAATATTCATAAAAGGTCCGTTTGAATACATAAAGATTTCGAACAAACATTCCCGATACAAAATGCTTTCAAGAATAATTAATCTGAATTACTCTTAAATTAAAGGCTGTGTCATTTGTTTTCTGATACTCAAATATTTTCTGCAGCAATGGTATCAATTTAATTACTGCCAATTGATTTATGTATGCTCACAGTAATTGCCAATTGCTCGATGTAAAAAATCCTCTGTACCGAGCGCCTTTGAATGTGATGCGCAATCTAGAAATTAAAACAACATAAAATAATTTCGAATTAACGTCCGAATTCCTAATAAATTATTGATAGATGACATTCCAGTTTCGTATCTAAGAAATAAATCTGCCAGATGATGGTGATAAATCTTCATTTTATGGTGGAGCTCTGTAAGTGAATAATTTATTGTGCTGTCGTGGGAGGACGCTGTCGTTTACTTTCTTCTTCTTCTTCGTGTGCCCTATCAGGTCCCCCCGACGTTGGCGATCACTCTGTTAAATGTCTCTCTATCTTGAATAGCTCCTCCACACTTCTAATACCGGTCCACTCAAGTACATTTCGTTAACTTTACTAAGTCTTTTTACATTAATTTTAACCGGAAGAAGCGTCTGCAATATCCAACCTACACACCGTTTAGACATGAAGTCCAATTTCTGAGAAATTACTGTAAAACAGTGGTTACGACCATGTGGCTGTTTTCTCTATTAACTTTAAATGGCACTTACACTCCCAGTTTAGTTAGTTTTCTAAGCATGTTCGTACAGTAAACGTTCATTCCGTCAAATCTAAACAACCGGCGCGTGTTGTGGAGTTACCCGCCTAAAACATCGTTTCCGAACTGAATTATTTTTACGTTGTTTATGTAATGGCAAAATCACGGAAGCTCTTATCACGACAGTGATGGCCTCCATGGTCGAGGAGTAAGCGGTGAGAGTTAAAACTAGCAAACGGAAGATCGCGGGTTCAAATTTCGGCGTGCACCAGTAAATTTTTGTTGATTGATTTGTGTTATTAATTAAAAATAATATATAGTATGTATATATGCGGCACAATCCATACTGGAAGATACTCTCAGTATCGCCCTGGTGTAAGATTACAATGCAGAATTGAAAAGTTCTTTGAAATAGCTTTAGCCGTGTTTAGTGACCAGATCTGAATAGCCAAGTACTTCCTTACCTCCCTCGTCCCCATCTCGTTTCCCTCCACACTAACTTCATCCTCGTAAGTTACGAGTCGTAACATACCCCAATTGGGGATGACATGGTCTCATGGGTTCCAGACGAGAGAAGTTAGGACTCATGTGCCGTATTCTTACAAAAATTTATATGTCTATTAAAAATGTTAATCATTTTAATCATAATATACCAAATAAACCGAGCTACGCAGCATTTTCTTGGCAATAAAAAAAGATAAAAACAAAATTTGTGCAAGACGTAAAATAAAATTAACTTTTCCGAACTTAATCCGAAATAAACATTTGCATTTTATCAAATTTATGCATGTAGGTATGTACTTTCCAACCAAATTTTATTGTTGAAAAACCGGTAAACTTTTATATTATTTTTACGGAGTGAAGTGCAAAGTTATTCTGAAAAGCTAACTTAGTTTATGTGTTCCATTGGTTTTGACAACGTCGTAAGGACGAGCAAACAACTAGGATTGTTCGTATTATGCATCGGGGAGCTAGGCTGAACGTTCTGCACCCCAGTAAGATGTTTGTCCTCATCCGCAAGTGCTACTTTTATATGACTTCCACAACTGCAAGGATCCAGTAGCTCACGTCATCAACGCTTTGTACCGCAGTTGGAAGGATGGTTTCAAACGTCCGTCACTCCTGGAAGCACTGACCCCCAGATTTATACCCATTACCCATCCCTCATATTTTAATCCATTACAGAACTTATTCTTCTTCCTTTCCTTTAAAACACCTTCGCACAGCACACCCTTAGATGACGAAGGCCCAGATGGAAATTATTTTCCCCAAGGCCTCTTGTGTGGACCTAAGTTAAAAACAAAAACAAAAAATCCTCATTTGGGGTAAGTTGTTAAGTGAGGGTTAAGAGAGTAGAGATATAAAATGGGAATAGGAAGATTGGAAAGAACCTGGCTATTAAGATCTAATCACTAAACACGGTTAACGCCATTTCAAGTAAAGCAACGTTGAGATTCACATTCCTTATACCACTCTGCTCTTCACCAAATCTTGTCCCTTTACATTACCCCCACAGTACCCTGAACTGCCAATTACATAAATTAGTTTGAAAAGTCATCTTAATGAAAACCCGGCAGGTGCCAAGCAATTTTAACATTTTTTGCGGGCGTAGGTAATCGCGAGAAAAGCTAGCAATCTTAGACCATCAGGCATACCTCCGCACACCGCGCTGGGAGCTTCCATAATCTCAACCTCTCGTTTACTAAACTTTATAACTTCCTTGGTCTGCCGTACAAGAAACGTTGTGCAGTGAAATACAATATCACGTAGCTAGGAGCAAAACGCCCACGACAAAACATGAGAATTCTTCATGTCCATACGACAAAATAACGTTAATCTCTTGGTAACTTGTTTTAAGCCAGCTAACAATATCTTTGAAGCGTTATCATTATTTAGCTTGTAATCGAGTAGTATTTATGACGTTATTTGTTTCTGTTTATAGATATACAAGCTTTACATTGACCTTTAAGACAGGCAATTCACCAACACGCGTAAAACGATAATGTCGTTTGTTTTTACAGCAGTAAACGATGAATCAAAGGCGGGTGCACGGTTGTGGAAAATATTTCTCACAGTACAGTTTTAAGAGATTTTTTTGTAAGATGCATCAAATTTATCAACTCAACTACCAATTAGCTCATCACAACAGCGTTTAAAAGCTTTATTAAATAACAGTTGATGTTCTCATTTCTTCTTTTTATGAAAGGGGACTCCAAATTGTGTCTATTTAGACTAAGATTTTTTGTTATTAGTCAATTTATCACCGACCTATTTTTATCTAAAACACTAGTAGTAATTTTTAAAATCTGTCGAATTTCATTGTTTCGCTACACTAGAGTCTACATATTACGGCGTGAATTTCATTCATCTGGCGATCTCCGTCTATGCTAGAAAATCTATTTTTATTCTATAAAAACTGTTTTGAATATTACTCTTTCAATTTTTATGCCCTATTCGAAAATGCCGTGGCAAAATAAATGACGTCCATTGCCAGAATTTTTATAATCAATAAGTTTTAGTTGGCTAGAGAAAGATGCTTTTAAATAATTATAATATATTTAAATAATGGAGAAAATAAATTAGAAACCGGTTTTTAAGTTGCAGATGGCATAAAAATAACATAAAAAAATAATTTAGGTTCACAAAACATAACTTACAAGAAAACATTAAGGAGATGAACACGAACATAGCATTTAAACAGCCCAAGCAACCAGCGTACGGTGCGGCGTGCAGTACGGTTAACTTACTGACGCGCGACGCTTTGCGATTCAGTGGGAACGCGCGAGCAGGTCGGTACTGGGTCTGGGTACTGATGGTAAATAATTCTAAATACGGCAGTCGTGCGATTCCGACAATTTCACTCTAACGTTGCTTTACCCAAGCAGAAGATGTAGGAAGAGCCATAATAGCGGTAAAATCAGCTCGCGCGACATGGCGGCAGGTGCAACTTAAACGACCCTTTCAGTTTCATCCTACATTATTTGTATTGTTTTAACAGCTATAATTAAGTATTGTTTTTCCATTTGAATTTAAAATTCAAAAGATATTCAGTCAGAGGCATAACGAAGACCCCCAAGATGAGATTCATCCGGGCGTTGATTTTCCCCATATTTCTAAACGGTGTGGAAACAAGGGCACTTAGAGCCAGAGAAAGAGAACAGATAGACGCCCTCGAAATATGGTGCTATTTGATGTGACAGTCAGGCACAAATGTGTCCATTCTAGAAGAGCTAAGCATGCACAATAGGCTTTCACAATAACTATCTGCCTATAACGTATCTTAAGATACCTTGGACACGTTGCTCGCCAAACTGAGGACTCCAACTTAAAGAAACTCTTCGTCACTAGCAAAATGGAAGGCAGAGGGAGCAGAGGAAGGTCAGCATTGCACTGGAGTGATCTAGAATCTCTGGGGTCCAGTACGTTGGTGTCCGCAGCTCTCCATGCGGCGCAGAAGTGGAGGAGCCTTGTCCATTATGAAGATTGGAGTAGGGGTCACGATCCTCAGTAATGAAGAACCGACTTTAGAAAAAGAATTCCATTCGAAATAAGATATTCACACCGTACAAACCACCAATTTAATTATATATTTTTCACCTCGTCCTTTCACTTAGGTTAGCTTCCTCAAGGCATTAAACCTTCGCGGAACCACCGGAAGGTAACAAATTTGTGGTTGTTTTATTTCACGTATAATGTCAAGTCACTAAGTGATCACTTTCTACTTAAATATATTATGGTTGTTATGTACTCCTACCCGGTAGCTCTTAAATATATTTAATAAAATAAAAATAAATTAACCTGTCAGCTTCCAATTGAAATATGAACGTTTTGACTACCACGACACGGATGCAGTCGAATATTAATAACATATTACATAAAAGTCATTGCTTAACGACGTGGAATGCTGGGTAATTGTTAGATACATCGTTGATTAACTCAAATATAATAAGGATTACCATTAGATTTTTGTTGGTTGACTTTTGGTCTGTTGAACTGCGATCTCCCCTGGTGAAGTACTTGGCAAGTTGCAAGGCCGTACGATACTTTGACCCAAAAAGGGAAAGGGAGTGCAACATAGCCCAAACTACAAAATACAAATTAAAGCCAACAGTTATTATTGGCCATGAGAATTTATAATCATATCATCATTAGGCATTATTGGTACAATTGTAAATATTTCTAAGGAAGCGGTCAAAATACGACGAGGTCGTTGAAACCATTCTCCGAATGTTGTTTGTAAAATGCCTTATCGATTTGCTTACAGAATGATATTTCAGCAATTTAAAATACACAAATGTGCAGATTGCTAGGTCCGTAGAAACTGAATAAAATCGGAAACTGCAAATCATTCGACGTTTTTCAGCAAGTTATATAATTCACTTTGTAAGTAACATGTATATCTGATTAGGGCCAAATTAAGGTTGGGGCTACCGAGGCACTGTTCTCGGGCGCGATGTAATAAGGGTGGATAAATTTGCGGTGAAATAAAAACATTTTAACCGGCTTTTGATTTTCACCGATTGTTATGTATTCCGCCCAAGTTAACACTACCATAATTGTCTTATGCCATACTATTTAGATTTTCTTTTCAGGAATGCCTCTCTTATAAAATTATTTCCATGGCAGTTTTGGTTTATAATAAGCAAACTTGCTGCTACATTATAAGCAGTTGTTATTAAATCATGCAGATGAGAATAAACATTAAAGATGTGAGGCAATTTGTAAAATTGAGAGGTAATGAATAAGAAGTAAATAAGTGTGATGATTATTTACTTAGAATATAATTATAATTATATAGTGTGAATAAGCAAGAATTCTACAACAGTGTTGATAAAAATAAATTTATAATTAATATGCATAAGGACTAAAATAGAACCGAGAGCAAAACGACAGCTTGTTAAATAAATAAGATTATTTTGAATAGGCAGTAAGCTAAAAATGCAGCATTGGGCAAAATTCCAAATTTCTCCGAGGTTTAAAAACAATTATACTTATATACGTAGTTAAAGCTATTTTACAACGCAATATGATAATATAATACATTATGATAATTTTCAATACAATACGATAGTGTACTACAATATGATAATATAAAACATTATGATAATTTTCAATACAATACGATAGTGTACTACAATATGATAATATAATACATTATGATAATTTTCAATACAATACGATAGTGTACTACAATATGATAATATAATACATTATGATAATTTTCAATACAATACGATAGTGAACAACACCATGATAATTGCAATGGAATATGATAATATAACACAATATGATAATATGCAACAATATGTAAGTAACAATATAATACAAAATGATAATTTCAAATGCAAAAATATAATAGGTTTATGTAATACAAAATGATAATTTGTAATACAATATGGTAATATAATACAATTTGATAATATAACACAAAATATGATAAATTGGTATACCTACAATACGATAAATTGGAATACAATATTATAAAATATTACAAAATGATAATATAAATAAACGTTTTCGGTTTATATAGATCTATTAGAAATCAGCCACGATTACATTTCACACCGACCAAAGAAAGAATAAAACACGACAGCAATTTTGCCTCGTTATGGAAGCGTGTTTCGAAGTAGTGTACCAAACTCCAAAATACAACAGAAGCCCCACCATAAAAGTTGTTACAAAATTTCTAAAAGAGTACATATTAACCTGAAAGTAGTTAATACATAGCTTCTTACAATGGACTTGATAACAGACATATATTGAACAAATAACCCCTAATTACCACATTAAATAGAAAATACATACTTGTAAAAATACACAATAAAAGATTTTTGTAATAAATCAATTAACCCACGGAGTCGTTAACCGATACATTTTGTTAATTATAACTTCTATCCCCGGGTATGGCCCAGCTCTCTAATAACCTTCAATCTTAATATTAAAATAACCAGCTGCAATGCATATCAGATGATTATTGTAGGATCGTAATTCATGAGCAGGATTTAATCACAGCTATAATTAAACAGACTATATGATTAAATTACTGAATACAATTATTATTGAATCGCCGATCTGTGATAAAGGAGTATTTCTGAATAGGCGTTCCTTAATGTGTAACAGGTAGCATATGTTGGGTTTATTTAATGAAAAAATTTGTAAGGCAGTGTCATTGCACTTTGGTTTTCTTTCAAAGTTCAGACAGCGAAAAAACCTCTTGAATGATGCGAGTAATCGATACCAAATAGAGAAATTGATTCACAAAAGGAGCAGTGTCGAAGCGTTTTTATTATTTGTAATATCGACTGTTACGTAACACCGCAACGTATCATTTTTAATGACAACACTTTGCGAAGGTAATAACCTTGCTTAAGAGGAATATAAACGCCAGAAATATTTCGATTCTTGTGTTTTATTAAATCTAAAACCGAGCGCCGTGAACCGTCATATTTTGGTCTGATTTGCACGAGGCAAGTAATTTGAAATAAATACTGTTGCTATGACGTGGTGCTTGCAATACGTAAGAAGCGCCCAGCGAGATCTCCGTTCGCCGATGTTTCTATACATACCTTGTTACCCGGTGGATGAATACCGTCAATTCTATTTAACCAGCAGCGGCCGCGACGGGAGCGTTGTCGATATTATCGAGAATCCTCAAACTATGGGGAATGCTAATAAAAGTAAATTTTTATAAAATTTGAATTGATTTTATTTATTTACAATCTAAAAAAGTTTATGAAAGTGAATTATTAATACATATTATTTTAAATACATATAAATATTAATAAAAAGAAACTTGATTCAAGTTAAATATAATATGTATATATGTTAACAAAATGTAACTAATACGTACTTTTATAAAACTAGGTATAGGAATGTACTTTTATCAAATTTACATACACTTTCAAAATACCCAAATTACATATACTCAAATTTCCACATCTAAAATTTTTGTAAAATTCATTTACGAAAATATTTTTTTTGCAAACAAATCAATACACCAATCTCAGTATTAGAAATGATGACGGAACAACTCACAGCTACGTTTAAAAATATTCTACATTAGAAACATCAGTTTATTGAAACATACACTTAAAAAAAACGGTGAAAATAAATAACTTGCATCCACATATGCTGAATTTATCCTAAAAGAGCATAATTAAAACGAATGCAATATAATATTTTAAAATAAAAAGTAAAATTTCGACGGTCTCCATGGTAGAGGGGAAAGGCTGCCAGCTAGCGATCCGGAGATTGCGGGTCTTAGTATTAGACATTATCAAGGAACAGTTCCCAGCTACATGTAGTAATAAAAAGAAACTTGATTAAGTGAAATGTAATACATATGAACAAAAGGTAACTAATACATACTTTTACAAAATTAGGTTTATGTACTTTTATCAAATTTACATACACTTCAAATTTCCGCATTTAAAATTTTTGTAAAGTTAATTTACAAATAAAACTTTTGGAAACAAATCAACAAACCAATTTCAGTATTAGAAATTATGACGGAACAACTCACAGCTAGGTTTAAAAATATTGTACATTAGATACATCAATTTATGGATACACACACCTAAAAAAATTGGTGAAAACAAATAACTTGCATATACCTATGCTGAATTTATCCTAAAAGAGCATAATTAAAACAAATACAATATATATCGCGGGTTCAAACCCCGGCAAACAAATCTTAGTATTAGACATTATCAAGGAACAGCTCCCAGCTTCATATATTAATAAAAAGAAACTTGATTAAGTGAAATATAATATTTATATATATTAACAAAATGTAACTAATACACACTTTTACAAAACTAGGAATATATACTTTTATCAAATTTACATACGCTTTTATCAAATTTCCGCATTTAAAATTTTTGTAAAATTCATTTACAACTAAATTTTTTGCAAATAAATCAACAAACCAATCTCAGTATTAGAAATGATGACGGAACAACTCACAGCTAGGTTTAAAAATATTGTACATTAGATACATCAATTTATGGATACACACACTTAAAAAAACGGTGAAAATAAATAATTTGTATCTACCTATTCTGAATTTATCCTAAAAGAGCATAATTTAAACAAATACAATATATATCGCGGGTTCAAACCGCGGCAAGCAAATCTCAGTATCAGACATTTTCAATGAACAGCTCACAGCTACATATATTTAAAAATTATTCTTTTAAAATATTAATCCTACTGATAATGAATTTAAGCATTATATTCGTCAACCTAAAATTTCTCAAATGATATAACATTCTGAACATCAAAAGAGTTGAAATCAGGAATAGTTGATGCTGACTCATTTTGAGCTCACGCTGTTTGAGAACCAAAAATGCTCGCTGTAACAACGAATCCGCTACGTATATTGCAAGTAAAAAACTTCGAAAACACGGGCACAGGTCCCACGTCCGTTTCTGGCCACGGCTCGCGGCATGGCATTATGGTGGAATCAGTGTTGCCAGCCGTGTCTTGTAAAAAGTCACCTAAAATATATAAAAAAGTAACCTTTTTGTGTGAAAAGTAACCTTTCATATTTTTTTCCAGTGGTATGGTAAAAAGTTGACGGAATACATGAGGGGACATCCATAATTATGTGAGCACAGACGGGGGGGGGGCGGGGGGGTCCAGAAAAAATCTCATGTTACTTGAAAAACTATACAACTTGGCCCAAATTTATCTCACCTAGGGGGAGGGGGGGGGGATCTAGATTGGAAGAAAAACTGCTCACGTAATTAATGTATGCTCCCTGAGGAGCTCAGTTTTAAAGTGGGACACAAGCCATTTGGATTATTTTTCAGTAGAGCGAGTTTTTTGTTTCGAATATACCGGTATGAAAAATCTAATATTTTTTCTACGTGCATAATCCTTGCGCGTAAAGAATCACAAGCCATTATACATAAAATTATATTATTTAATACTCTTAGCTGTTTTATTTTTAAGTTTAAAAATGCTTATGTTTGCTTTTGATACTAAAAAGAGCAATTGTCCGTTTATGAAACGCATGAACTTGTAATTGTCCGTTTCTGATATAAAGTCTTACAAGGGTCCAGGGTCCACAATATGAAATAAAAGGCTGTTCAAGTTCATTTTTAAGAAGTTTATTTTTTTAATAACATAATAATAAATTGAAACAAACAAAATTACCCACTTAGTGATAAAAATAAGCCGTTTCCGGTACAAATACAAAATAAACGCCGTAAACTCAATATTTTAGAGCAGTTAAAAAAAATTCTAAAAATCCGAAAGCTAGACATGTGAAAAAAATTATATAAAAAAATTTCGCTCGCCCCTCTTAGAAATATTTAAACCAACTTCACATAGTAGAGACCAAATATAAATTGAATGAAATTTTTAATTTAACTGGAAAAAGAATCACCTGAGTCATCCCTTAACGACATTTGATCAAGTCTAAAAACAACGCAGTAACTGGGGAAGCTTTCAAGAGAACCATTAATAATTTCCGATATTTTACTCGGAAATCAATAAGGTACCTAACAAGTAATAAAAAAAAGCAATATACCTTTTCAGAAATAATAATTCGCCTATAAGTGGCCTAAGCACAGTTTGGTAATGCCTCCAGCAATGCAAGCAGCAGTCACGCGATGTTTTTTTTAATTAAATAATACTATAATTGAATATATAAAATAAATCCACATTAAAATAGAGTTCCACAAAGAACCACCCCGCACTCCGGAAAATTTGAACAAATTCGGTAGGTTATAAAATCACACAATAGTGTGAAAGAGAAAGATGTAAAGTTTTGCAATATGTGTATAGTCTATGGTTTTGCATGCCGTTAGCCAACATAAAAAGAGCGTTCCGTTTGACGTTGGTTCTAATTCCGTAGGGAATTAGCTTTACGAATTCCGAAAAATCACCTAAAAGTAACCTTTTGAGTAGTGTAACCTAAAAGAAACCTTTCGGAGTTAAAAATCACCTAAAAGGTTACAAAAGTAACCTTCTGGCAACGCTGGGTGGAATACAAGCGTTGGGCGCAGATCGTATGAATTAGTACGGTTCTAAAAATTTGACGTAAGCGCCAAAGCGGTTTTTATTTTTTTTGTGCATAATTTTATAAGAACGAAAAAAAGTTAGAACGTAGAAAACGTCAAAAATAGTCTTAGCCATAAAGGGATATTTTTTAAAAATTGTTACTTACATTACTTCATAGTAAAGTCATGAAAAAACTTTTTTTTTAGTGGTTTACGCTTATTTTTTTTGTTACGTAAATAATAATTTTATTGTTATTCTGTTACGTAGAAAAGGTAGTTAAAGCTTCAATTTATCCGTAGCATATTTTTTTATATTCGTACTGTAAACCGATTCGTTCTAAAGATTAATCTAAATAGTGATTTCACGTATAGCTTCATCTTAAGATGTAAAGAGATATGTCTGTAGATAAGTCAATTTCATATTGAAGACATTCGAAGCAGAACACAAACCTTCCTCTGAGAGTTGGAGGAGTATTGAATTTCTTTAATTTTCTTTTTTAATGTGGCTTTGTTAAGGGGAACGTATGCGTGGCCCATTTCGGCGCGTTTCATACAAATCTTAGATTTGGATTTGAGATCAAAATACCCAACCAAACTGAAAAATTATTTTTGATATCAAAAGGTAAATCAATACCTACTACGGATGTGAGCTGTTTTATTTATTTTTGCTTTAAATTATAAGATATAGGCCCTTAAAGATTTTAATGTTTCTGGATTTTAGAGGCGATTTGGGCAAATATTTGTGAATAAATGAAAAACAATCAAAAAATTATTTTACTATATTTGTCATGCAAATATGATGAAATATAAAATAAAAAAAATAAAAATTTTATGGGTGTAAATTAAAAATACACATGACCTATTTACGGTGGAATAAAAAATAGTCGTTTATATATTAAAATTACTACCCGAAATTTTTTTTAGAATTTTTTTATTTTATTTTTCATTGTATTTTTAAATTAAATATACTAAAATATATTTTTTAATGTTTTTCATTTACTCACAAATAATTGCCTAAGTTGCCTCCAAAATCATGAAACATTAAAATCTTTAATGGCCTACATCTTATAAATTGAAGCAAAAATAAATAAAGTAGCTCACATCCTTACTAGATATTTGATATACCTTTTGACTACAAAAATAATTTTTCAGTTTGGTCGGGTATTGTGATATCAAATCCAAATCTAAGATTTGTATGAAACGCGCCGAAATGGGCCCCACATACGTTCCCCTTATACGACTTTATTAATAAAAAATCATTATAATTACAATTTTAGAAAAAGATAATTTCTTTTACATTAGCTCCACACGGGAGATACTTAGGAAAATAATTCGACTCAGGGACAATGTAATCTCCGTGTGCGGAGGGTCTTTTAAGGAAAAGAAGGAGATGAAGTTCTGGGAATAAAATACGTATGAGAGGTGGTTAGGGACGTGGGGTCAGTGTCTCCAGGAGTGACGGACGTGTAAAGACTAATACGTTTTTCATCTTACGCACAAAGTCAAGGCATTCTAATGAGTTTATCTTTAATAATAAACGCATTTGTGCTTTTGATGAAGTTGTGAAAAATAACATGAATACTACAATTACATAAATCGTTACACCATTGTAGTCCTTGGTCTGGGGGATACGAAGGTCACGGAGGGCCATTAATAAAATAGGTACCCATAATTTAAGTTCGTAATGAATAGATTTACGAAATTATTTTTCTGTTTACGGAAGAGCGTGAGCTTAGGCTTGAAGGTTCAATAGAATTGTAAAACTAATTTGAATATAATGCGTAAATACATTTCTGATATCCAGTTTAAAGGGTTTATAGACAACTAGACCATTAACCTATTTTTTTTAAATATTAGTGCCACACAGGAGGCCCTGAGGAAAATGAATTCCGTCAGTGCCTGTATCATCGTAGGGGATGCTATGTGGAGGGTCTTTTCAAGGAAATGAAGGACAGAATGTTCCGGGAAAGAAAAAGGAGTCAGGAGTGGATAGGAATCTGTGGGTCATTTTGTCGAGGAGTGACGGACATTTGAATCCATCCCTCAAACTGTGTCCGGCTGGACAACTCAAAAGGGCTCCCTCAATCAGTCTCTCTCGATTCTGCCCGCCACGCAGTCTAACGTGAACTCGGGCACACCTGCTAAGTCACCGAAAGTAGCGAACCACTATGGCAGAGGTGTTATTCAATAAATGCTTCCTGAGGCGGCAGTACCCATGCGAACCTCCCAAATTGAACCTATGTATCGATTGAGATGTTTTTCTCCCATCACTATATTATTATTTTTTATTGATGAAACGACCCCTTTGAACAGACAGATTCCTTCTGATATTTTGGCAAAAATTGACAATTTGCATCAAAATTCTTAAGTTTTTTTTCTCTTCAAAACCCCGTACAAAATATGTCTATGTAAGTAAGATTGGGGATAATTATGCAAAAAAGCTTCGTTTAAAATACTTTGATATATATTTTTTTAAATCCTTAAGATTTCATTTGAAAATTTTACGGGCAACTTAAGCATCAACTACTTATGTCAAAAATTCAGAAAACACTCGAATATGACGTGAAAACTAAATATAGCGTGTATTGTGATTATACAACGGTTAATGAACCTAATAATAATTTATTGCACAATTTGCAGGCATAAGGTTCATTACGTAATTTTAGTACCTTGGCAGTTTTATTTGCCATAAGAAAGCTTGTCAAAACGGCTTTTTACAACCAGTTTCTGTCAATAATCAGGGCAAGTCCGGTGGATCTGATGCAATGCTTTGCTGCATACGGTTTCTGGTGCATATAAAACTGACGTACATAATTATAACACTAACCGCCGCGCTTTTGTCCGCGGTGGACCTTGGCAATTTCGGAATAGAAAATTCACGTTTTTAGCGGTTTTACGTTTAGTATCGCTTTCTGAAATATGTCGGCTTCCGGCTCATGTATAACATGAACAATATTTATTGTTTGGCCTTCGAATATTGATATAATTGATAGTTAGGAATCCTTCATGTGTTCAAATCTACTGAATCGTCAAATTTAGACGCAATTGCTAAATTCGCAAACGTTTGTCTTCATTACGTTGAAAGCTGACCTTTTATAAGACTCAATATCGTCTGTTAGTAATTTCTCAATTTAGACAGGACAGAGCTAAGATTAGAACCTGATTACAATAAATTTAAAAATAAATTAAATAATAATATCATAAATAAATTAGCTAATTAGAATCAGTAAATATCTCATTGATTTTTTATAGATACTATCACTTTTTTTTCTGCCTTTTCAAACGAACAATACACTCTCGTAAAGGTTATGCATTATATATTATATATTTTAGAGAAATGTCTGTTTTTTTTAAATATATGTTATCTGTTCTTCAGTGCATATATGTACGCTAATAAATTGAATGTATATAGTGTTAATTATAGGTATAATTCTAGAAATTAAACAAATCTTGTAAAAATTCCCTCCCTAAACACGAGTTATTCTCAATTAGGGAGGTATTAAATTAAATCAAGAAACATGTTATGTACTTACCAATATAAATATAAAAAAGTTACATTAAAAAGTTGTAAACAATATGAATTATGTACTATGTTTATATTTCTTTAAAAAAAAAAAATCTTTGTTGAATAAGAAAAAAGGATTTAACTCTTCAGGCCTCGAGCAGATTGTGTCAGAAGGTCAAAGAATTTCGGTTTTTAATAAAAATAAATGGAATACCTATTTCTGCTCCAGGAAGCTGTTGAGCCAAAATTAAAGGAATAATAAACGAAAAAATAACCAAATAGGACTGTACGTTCACATTCAACGATTTTTGTAACGCTTTTCGGACTATTACGTACAATCTTTCGTAAAAAAGTATTGATTTGGTTTTTATGAACAAATGTTGTTACTTAAAATATATATACATAACGTGGTCATACTAAAAACTTTGAATTCCAAAATAGGTACCTATCAACAATGCGATAAACCTTACTAATATTATAAAAGCGAATGTTAGTATGCATGGATGTTTGTTACTCTTTCACGCAATAAATACCGAATGGAATTTAAAAATTCTTTCACTAATCGAAAGCTACATTATTTGCGAGTAATATAGGCTATATATATTGGCGTTATGAATACTTTTATTGGAAAAGCGTGTTGCTAAGTAAATGTTTGACGTGGGCTGTCATTATATTATTTTTTTAGGTTACTATGGAGATTTCTTTGATAGCAAAAATTCAAATACGAGTATTCTTATATGAATATTTAGTTTTGGGGGGGGGGGAGGGGGGCGAATATGCGAGCGAAGCCGGGGTCAAAAGCTAGTAAAAAATAAAAATAAACTGATAAACTTTGTTGCATAACTTTCACAATAAAATAATGTTCTTGAATACACGGTACACGATCGGTACAAATGACCTGATAAAATTTCTACAACCGCTACGTGATCGACAAACAAAACATTGACTCCTCCAAATTACCTAGAATTTCATTTGACCATGACAGAGCAATTATTATTCTTTTGCAATAAGAATCATTCTCCAAATAATGGCCATGTTTGTACGGGTACCGGGTACCTACTTCTCCACGGTATATCGCATGCACAAGGCATATGAAGCAGGCAGTAGGTATGCCTCGTACCAGGTGACCCAGTAACACGGTTAAACAATATTGTGCGGACATCGCGTATGGCTTTGTACTGACTGTATCTTTTAGCGTATAGACTTTTTTCAATGTTAAAAAATTGTGTTGATAGGTGTCTTTGTGACATGATTGTATCCAATGCTATTTATGAACTCATTCTGTCAGATCGATTGTAAGCGGAACGTTTGAAAATAAGTAATAAAGGAATGCAACCTCATCGTAATCCGATACGCTGCGTGTAGGCCGTGGCAATTGATATACTTCTTTATTATATTTTTTTTTCTTAAGAAGGCTTTTTACAAGGTGGATTATAACAAATTGGTCGAAACATTGGAATATTTGAGTATTGTTGGTACTTATCTGGACCTTTCCGATCTTACCTATCAAATCGCTTTTCTGCAGTCGAATTGGCTGAAGACACGAGTGACTTAGGTAAAATAATATTTTGGCGTGCCCCAGGGATGAATTATTGGACCGTTGCTATTCCTAGTCATGTTAACCCTTCAAAAATTTAGCATTTTTTTCAGATGGTCAAAATATTTCCGCTTTACAATAAAATGCAAATATTTAGAATATTTCTGAGCACATTCAAAAACTAAAAACTTTTTTAGAAAGGTGATGAAATAACGCTTTCAAATTATATAATTTGAAATAAACATGTATTTTTTTAATTATAAAATTTTTGAATACAAACATAAAAAAGTTTTCAAAATGGCTCACCTTACGTTTTTTCTAACTAACGTTACTGAAAATAAAAAATAATAAAAACACATACATATTTAATTAGACAAACGTGTAACAAACGCCTATTGTAATCTGACTTTTTGTCGCTCTATGTAAAAAAAATTTATAAAAAATTCCCCAAGTTTCAAATTAATTTTTGCAATTTGCGATTCAAAACTTTGTATACATAAAAGTGTACATTTTACTTTTTTAGTGGCTATGTTTTAAATTGGAATATAAAGCGTGTTATTTTCCCTTTCTAACACAGTTTAGAACATATTCCTCACTATGATAGTAAGGGAGTAACAGCGTTTTATACGAGACCTATGTGCGTTGGGACAAATATGGTCTCCTGCCATTCAACGGGTTTTAATAGACATTGCAAAGTAGGGTATTAAAGGAACTCTACAGCTTTATGCGGACGGTAAGGTAATTTTTAATAACAAACTGAACCTAACAGAGCTTGAAATAAAAACGAATGTTTATATTTTCCATCTCAAAAGATAACCCTTAACAAAAAAAACGCATAGATGGGTCGCTCTAAAATCAAATATTTTCGTACCGACATGTCAAAAATCTAACTAATCTAATAACTAATTATTCACCTCATGGGTGTGCAGACCAAAATCTTAAAAACATATTTAGATTTTTTTAGTCATAAGGCACAAAAACAACCGCCTGTCAATAATTTCGATTAAAAAGTCTAAGTCCATTGGTTGAAAAATAAACTACACAAAAGATTGCCAACTTTTAACCAAAAACAAAATTTACGACAAATGCCAATGTTTCTAACTACGAATCCATTAAAATATGTATTAATAGAGCCTGTCGCTTAAAACGCCTCTCAAAGTAACATAAAACATTACCGCGGTTTGCGACATACCGTGCGTTGACATCTATTACCGTACGTGATCTAAGTAATGCCGACTCGCAATATTATTACATTCATTACCTTACACATAATGTGTGACAACTTTTTGTTCTCGGCATTATTTGTTCATATTCATAGCCTAGCCAGCACAGAACTTTCAGTTCACAGCGCACCTCTTTTATCTCATCTCCGGTTAAAAGAAAAACGGAAACGTTAACCTTCCGCAATTTATCTTGTATTCTTACGTCTACTTCACAATCGCCACATGGAAAATGTTCACAAGATGATCATATATTATTTATCATAGTTATAATACAGCACAATTGAACGCGCGTTGAATGTAGAAATCGTATTGAATATTTAAATTTATGGTATATTCTATAATGTATGATTGGATATTATGTGATTATTAAAGTTTTTTTTTGTGTTTTCAGAAGCGAAACTGATTTAAATGTGTTAGAAACGGTGTTTCGTAATATTTTATAAAGATACTTTAAAACAAAGTTTAATTTTGGAATAAATACATGCCAATGAAAATGTATCTTAAGGCTCCAGGATTTCTTTTATTAAGAATGCTCTCACCAAATTTTTTAAAGAAATTCGTAAAATTTACGGAGGTAGAGCATTTTGAGTAGTGCTACAGACACTGAATTTTTGTAACAGTTAAAACCTTGGTGCATGCAAATCGGAATTTTTAGTTCTTTTAATACGTTTTCAACCAGGTTGAAAAACGTACTTTCGAGAAAAACGCATTCAAAGTTTTACTAAAGGATAATTCAACATCAAAATTGTTTCAAATGGTTTCACATAAAATGCTGTACCTCCGTCAATTTTGTGAATTCATTTAAAAAATTTGGCGAGAAAATGTAATAAAAAATTACAAAAAAGCTTTTACAGTGTCCTGGAGCCTTAATATAACAAAGGATCGCATTGAGATTGCCACGGATGTCTTAATTAATTCAAAAATTTAAAAAACTTTGTCAATAAATTAAACAATGTTACTTTGTTTGAATTTTTTTTATATACGCTGACTTGTTTCGGGACAACCGTTCCTTCCTCAGGGTAAAATATACTAACTTGACATTACAAAACAATGGCTGAACATAATATATTTCAAAGTATTGAAGTGGGGGTGGGGGAGTGACTAGGGCCTAATGAAGAGAGATTTGTGAATTTATTTATAATGAATAAGTTATAGCTGTGTTAAAAGGTATAAATAATTTCTTTTCAAAAGTAGGTTTATTATGTTCCATCAATAACTATTTACTCAAACAAGGTGTCCTGTGTCGATGTGGAGGGTCTTTTTAAGAAAAGGAAGGAGTTGATCAGGGTCTTGATGAGACCCACGTAGTGAGGAATTTCTTCTGCACGGCAAGATAAAACAAATATTACTATGTAGGACTTCTGGATTTGTCTTAAGGCTCCGCAACCGGGCTCGAAAAGAAGAAGATGGAGAGATACGAAATTGTGAATTTTTTCACAAATATAATTTGTAAGATAATAGAAACATACTTGTTTTTAATAATTGTTGGAGCAGACTTTTCGATTTTTTTCTATCGAGGGGATTTCATATAATTTGCGTTGCGGCTTGGGCAGCATCTAGCCATTATCTTAAAAAATGAGACATATTTTTTTAAGAGCTTAAAAAATTTTAAGGGTGATAGATATGTAAGAAATCGGTAGAAATTCGAATTGCGGCCCCTTAAGAATGTTGGTGAATTAAAGAGCTTGGTTTTGGGCATTCTACTAGTAAAAATAACGGCGGATTATAGTAGTTGTCAGATAATCGAGCGGCATATCGCTGAGAGAATACCTACTGAACTTTGACGAATGAGGATCGAGTAGTGAATAGAGTGGATTTATATTTATGGCGTCAGGACTATTTTACATAGGCGTGTATTTCACGTACCGATTACACAGCCTGAACTACAAACGGAAAAAAATAAACCTAATTAAATTACATCTACTGGAATTACAAACGTCAATTTTTTTAAAAGGTTTTAATTTTAGAATGTTTTTATGATTGGGCTAAATAAATTTAATATTGGAATTTAAAAAATTAAAGTTAGGTTAGGTTAGTTTTTTTGGTATGTGTAATTCTAGAATGTGTAATTTAAGTAAATGTAGATATAATTTTGGATTTATTTTTTGGGGTATTGTGCTTTGTTGCACTACCTCCTTATTTAGCCAACGTTTTAGACAGCATTACAGGGCAGATGTGTAATATTATTACACATCTGCCATGATGAAGAACACTGCAATGCCGTCCAAAACGTTGGCTAAAGTAGGAAGTTGCGCACAATATCCCAAAAATAAATCACGACAAGTAAATGTATTTCTTAAAGGAAAACAAATAACTTTGTGAAAAACACTATGCAGGGTGTAACAGGACGTACCCGAGGGGTTTTTACCAGCGATTTCTGAGCATATTTGGAATAAAAAATGTAGATGTCATTATGCTCTCCGATGACATTTTTTTCTATTAAAAACAATAAAAATATTTTTCCTGAGAACAGTAGCGGCGTGTTATGGAATTTTTTTAATGTTTATAAAAAATGTCATCGGACAGCAAAATGACATTTGAATTTTTTACTCCAAATATGGTCAGGAATCGCTGGTTAAAATCTCACGGGTATATACGTCCTGTTATACCCTGTATAATCAATATTATCAACATGTTTCGAAAACTATGTTTTCTTCGTCAGGATAAGATTAATATTAATTTTGAAAATTGTAGATGGAGACGAGGGTATATTTAGAAACTTCAAAATTGAAAGTATGAAACGGGATGAGGTTTATAAATATTTAGGATATCCGCAATCAAATAGATTAGACCATACTGGTATTAAAAATGATATTAGGATTAAATATTAAACTAGGATCAGAAATTTTTTTAAATGCAATCTATCTGCTAAAAATTTAGTAAAGGCAATAAATACTTGGGCAATACCTCTATTAACTTACTCATTTGGCATAATTAAATGGTCTAATACAGATTAAGATAGCTTAGAACGATTAATTAGAACTACGTTAACAAAGTTTAATTGCCATCATCCAAATTCAGCTATTGAACTAATTAATTTACCTAGAAATTTAGGAGGTAGAGGTATAGTCAAAATAACATATTTAAAACATAATCAGGTAGAAATGTTAAGAAATTTTTTCCATAGGAAAGCTGATAGTTCAGAAATGCACAAAATAATTTGCAAGGCAGATAGAAATATTTCGCCATTAAATGTATACGACGAGAATGCCAGCATTCTTATAAATACCAACCAGGAATTATTAGATTCCTGGTCAAATAAAATTCTTCACGCAAAACACTTCGACTATCTCAATCAAACATATGTTAACACATTTTCGTCAAACAAATGGTCGAGTATTGGAGAGTTGAGCGCAGAAATAGAAGGCTTTATGCTTGCTATTCAAGATAGAGTCATTAATACTAAAAATTATAGGAAGCATATCATCAAAGATACAAATCAAATTGATGGTTTATGTAGAAAATCTTTGGCTTTTCCGGAAACTATAGAACATATTGTATCGGGATGTTCTGTATTAGCGCCGTCCGAGTATACATTTAGGCACAATCAAGTTTTAAAAATAATTCACCAAAGTTTGGTAATTAAACATAACTTGATTGACTGCCGTAATGTACCATATTATGAATATGAACTAAATTCATTCTTAGAAAATGAATTTTATAAACTTTATTATGATAAAACTATTCTAACAGACAGAACAATTAGTCATAATAGACCCGATATAGTTTTATATGACAAAATAATAAAAAAATAACTTATATAATTGATGTCGTTATTCCAAATTTTGTATTATTCAGAAAACTGTTTCTGAAAAAATAAGAAAATACACAGATTTAGGAAATGAGATTAAAAGAATTTGGCATTCTCAGACTATAATAATATTACCATTTGTTATTTCGGCTACTGGCATTATACCTAGCTCTCTCATTCAAAATTTAGGCGTATTAGATTTGTCAAAAAAATTGTAAATAAAAATGCAAAAGTCGGTCATTTTTAATACATGTAGTATTACGAAAGATTTTTTAAATATTTATATTGAGGGATCAATAGGATTTATCGGACCAGTTAGGATTTTATCAGAGCCGAACCATCTGATATGAAAATATCTGGAGTCGGTGAAATATTTTCCCATTATGTTTCTGCTGGATTGACGTATTGTTCTTGTATTGTTTTGTATTTATTATACTTATATAGTGCACTTACATTGCGTGAATTTACTAGATAATCATTTGTGGAAAAGTGTGTGGAAGGGTTTAGTCTTTCATTTGGGAAAGATTTAACCCGGACATAAAATCTGGAGCACCGTAAATAAAATATAAATTATTTTTATCTTATTTCATATAAATAATATGTATCTTTTTTAATATTTTTTTCGAAAAATGTTGATAATATTGATTATATAGTGGTTTTTTCAAAGTTATTTGTTTTAATTTAATTAAAAATTACACCATAGAGTATATTTGCAAAGTTTGAAAAACGTGTTTCTCTCCGGGTGAAATTCCGTCCATGGGTAATCTGGCGGTGTAGGTAATATTAGTTGGTGAAATTCACGCCTGTGTAATTTCGTCATGTAACCTGTATTTATAACGACTTGGAAATAATGAAACTGCAATATCTTGGCCACAGTGTAAGAGGCCATCAATTAATACTGATAATATGGGGGAAGAAATAAAACCAGTCAGAGGAAGAAGCCGCACCTCGTGGCTTTGTAACCTGCTTAACTGGTACGAGTGCAGTTCTGGAGAGTTGTTCAGGACCACGACAGTCTGCAGGATAAAGATTGTATCAGTGATGAAGCCAGACCAACAAAAAAAGAATAAATAGATTCGAATTACCGACATGTTATAACATTATATTGACATTTTTTAACGTGATATTTCACAAGGGCAGGTTCCCATTTGTGCAGCGTAAAGACAGGGGGACTATGTCACCAGTTGGGCAGCGTTTTGAGGCGTGTTAAGGTTGAAGATGAAGGAAGGGATTCATTAATGAGGGTATTAAAGAGACCAAAATTGAAACTGGCAGTTCCACATGCGATCCGACTTAAACAAAAACGAGTCGAAGAAACGATCGATTCTTATGAAGCCAACATCAACTTTGAACTGGTGATCCTCTCGTATCCGCCAAGTTTCGCGTACTTGTATCTATTAATTGTTTTTTGTGTTTAATTAGTAGAACTCCATTTATTTAAAAAAAAGTTTTAATATAAATGTTATTAAAATTAAATTTTAATAATGTTATTATATCAAGTTTTGCAAGTATTTTAGTACGTATTTTTATTACAACTGTTTCGGCTAGCAAGGCCATTTTCGAAATGTGGTTAATCCTGTATGGAGTTAATGTAAAAAAAAAATCCACTTAGAGACGACATATTTATACGATTTTGTCAATTTTTTAAGGTATCTAAATTAATTTATTTATTATTACTTGTATCTACCGGTGCAGAGCCGCTAAATCAGACAAATTGCACTCCTTTTCACATAATCATGTATATTTAACAAGTATTTTAGGGCTCCAGCCTAGAGGTGGCTCCCAAATTCAATTATTGAACGATCTTGAGATTTGTACAAGGTTAGAGCTGAACACCATTGAAGAGTCTGATAGCCCTATATGAGATGCCCCGTGTCTTGGAAGCCAGGTATTTTGGGGTTGATAATGCATATTTTGACACCGTTAGTGCTATTTTCTATATTAAAGCTACTGTCCGACAGCTGATCCCCTATTTATTATTAAAAAAAGTGGATTATTTACCAATTTCGAACCTAAAATCTATTTAAAAAATACCTCTAATGATAAGTTGGTATGGATATCAAACAAATTTATTAACAGTATCAATTTTTATATTGTACGCTGGTGTACATATACAGGACATAGAAAAGTAGGTTTTTCCTTGAGTCATTTGAATGAAAATATGTTTTATACTTTTATTATTCGGCGGTACATCTTTTCTACATACCCTAACGGGAACGCTTAGTTATATTTTGTGCAAATAGGTATACCATATTTTTGCAAAACCGGCTACATATTATATATAAATATGCCGAGAGGGCAACTGTGTCGTGGAACCCAAATCGTATATAGTGTCGGAAAAAAACACGAAACACAAAGTAACTGTCTCAAAACCTAATAATTTACCACAAGGTAATAAATTCAACTTTGACAAAGGCCTACTAAACTTAAACAATGTTGGCTTTAAATAAATTATGACCATGAAATAACGTTAGAACTAAACTGATGTTTGTATTGCTGGTACTTATTATTTTTTCACGTGCATGTGCTGTAATAAATTTACCGAGATATTTTATGCCTGTCATTTTAAACAGTGAGCGTTGATTGGTAGTATCTGCTACATAAAATAAAACGGTCTTGCAGTTAAAACCACAAAAATAACTATATCTCTACGTTTTATTATGGATGAAATTAGTGTGGTTTATGTAATAAAACATGTATTTACAGTTCAATGTCGTTTAACAACATGACGTACTTACTGTTATTTTTTATAATTCTGCGTAGGTATACATTTGCGAACATAAGCAAGAGCCGAGCCACGAATTATGGGAAAGGAGCGAAACAACTGCGAGCAGCGTTTCGGGCCGTTAATCATTAATTTGGGACGCTGTTAAGTGTACCGCCGCCCCTGGAACCATTTTTTGTGTAATAAACAACTTTGTCATAGATTACCCCAAATGATTTGGTGGCTTAGCAGGGGTGCCCGGGTTCATGGGGAGAGGTTTTTCCGGATTTTGGCGGCGGATGCGTCGGCAGGCCGGATTGGGAGAGAGACTGCTTGAGGGAGTCTTTTTGACCTCTCCAGCAAGTCTATCTGATCTGAGGACATCGCCTTGTGAGAGGGATATATCCATACTTCCGTCACTTCTGGACATACTGACGCCCAGATTCCTACCCACCCCTCACACTTTTTTTCCTCCCAGAACTTCCTCTCGATCCTTTCCTAAAAAGACCCTCCAACTTTATTGAATTGATACACCGATTTAACGAATACCTACTGTTAATGCGGACAAATGTCTAACATGGATGATGGTCTGGAGGTCTAGCACGGTCGATAGATAAAACCCTATGTCAATACGATATTGACTGAATTCGTCATCTATGGTCAGTTAGTTGGCGTTATTTGCGAACACGGCTAACATATGATTCCAACAGTGGTCGGCTAATAAAAGCCGCCATTTTTAGCGCGGCAGGATTCCTACCCACCTCTGATGCCCTTTTCCTTCCCAGAAATTCCTCTTCTTCCTTTCCTAAAGACACCCTCTACACAACATCCACAATAATTCCCCTCGTGACTTATGTCAGTGGATGACATAAGTCACGAGGAGAATTATTTTCCTCAAGGCCACCTATGTAGAAATAATGAAAAAAAAATAAACAAAATACGAAAAATGTCGGAGTTTTTTACAATAAAAGTGCTTACAACCAAGTGATTAATATTTTTCATACTATTGAAAGAATTCAAAGAAAATTTATTTATATTATATATTAATTTAAAATAACTTCCGTTTAGAGCACATAAATTACCGTCGTTAATGAATAATTTAAATATTCCAACTTTAGAAAACCGACGAAAAATAAACGACCTAACCTTTTTATTTAAATTATTAAACTCTAAATTCCACCGTTGTAAACTCCTGCAATTAATTAATCAACATGTACCTACACGAATAACTAGACAAATATTAACATTTTATATACGTAGGTACATCTCATTCGAACTGTGATTTGCATTCTCCAATACAACGTTTACATAGTCTTGGTAACAAATATTTAAACAATATGGATGTATTTGTCAATAATTTGAACTTAGCAAACTTCAAACGCCATACGTGCCAACTATGTATTTCTGCCTATCCCATAAACTAATGTGAACAACGATTTTAAACACTACGTACCTACTTTATGTCAAATCTTATATTTTATGGACTTTATTTTGTCTTATATATTTTATGTTATCTGTATTTTGTTAACGTTTATATTTTGTGTAACCTATATTTTGTTTTTAACATATATTATGTTGCTTGTATTTTGTAAACTCATTATTTTCAATGCAATTAAAAAAAAAAATACCGCATTCTATTTAAAAGCCCTCTTCGCATTCATAATATTAGTATAGCTGTTGGCTTAGGTCAAAATGTAGATAAGTACCTATTTTATATTTTTACATTAAATATTCATATTTGAATTTTTGCTATCAAAGAAATCTCCATAGTAACCTAAACAAATAACAATCTGACAGCCCACGTCAAACATTTACTTAGCAACACGCTTTGCCAATAAACGTATAATAAATAATTTCATAACGCCACAGCTTCTTCATAACCCCAGAGCTAACCAATATATATAGCCTATGTTACCCGCAAATAATGTAGCTTTCGATTAGTGAAAGAATTTTTAAATTCCATTCGATATTTATTGCGTGAAAGAGTAAGGACCATCCAACCAACCATCCATCCATACAAACTTTCGCATTTATAATATTAGTAAGATGTGTACAGGTAATGCCATTGAAAATTGCCAGCTTTTGTCTAAAATTTGTAAAATCATTCCACCATTAAATTCCCAGTGAGAATCTCCATCTGTCAATAGGCCTTGCTTTAATCGTAAAATCTCGCTAATGAATGAACCGAAATTAATTGTCTACTCTTAATAGCCGAAAATTATATGGATATATTCGTAATTAGCGGGGCTTATTGTGACTGCGTGTCAAGGGTGTGCACTGTGCATTCAAGATTTATAGGCTTTGATACAATCAATACACGTGAAGTCAAGGTACCTATTTAGTGTTATATTTGTGCTCATTATGTATTACTTTGAATTTGAATTAAATCTCTGTGAAGGCTTACAAAATCACATGTAAGAACGTACCTTAATGTCCCTGGATAATTAGTAATTACGTTAATTGTATGTGATTTTTTTTATATATCGTTTATATTTTTTTTTTAAATCGTGGCATATACTCGTATATATTAATAAATGAAAATCACTTTGTAAAACACCACGTATTTAATAGAAATTGTTATTTAAATAAGTGGTGTTTTACAAAGTGATTTGTTTTCATTTAATTAAAATAACGCCAAAAAATAATTTTTTGAATTTTCATCATTGACTTCGTTTCATACTTGTATTCGTGTATTTCGGGATTAAAAAACGGACGTGATCTATTTTGATACAGATTTTCGAACAATTTCAGATGGTTAATATTATTTGACATCTTCTAACATCTGCTATTGTCTTATAAGTAACTGTATTATTTAAAAATGGTGCATGTTGATCAAATTTTATAAATATTTAAAATATTAATAAAATAACTGCAATATGTGTATAATACTGGTTATGAACGTATATTCGGTATTTTAGATTTCGCGTGTATTTTTTGTGACATGTTGATGTCAACTACAAAGTCAAATGATAGATGCTTTCATGTGATATATGGTTATGTTCAACTTGTTGCCATATTTTATATATACTATATGTATGAAATCGTAGACAAGAAAATAATATTCGTGTAAAACAAAGATTTCTTATATGGATCCCAATATAGGGATGCGTAAAAAGCTCATTGCTCCAAACCGTTGCACACTTACAAAATGAATTAATGTATTTTTAAAGGCAGTATTATCGGCACATTATCGGTCACAAATCGTCTAATACATTTTTTTGACTTATTGCTGCAAACTTGTGTATGTAGGTATTTTGAAATAAACAATACTTCGCCCTTTCCTGGATCCTTTTTCCACGGCGAGCATAATATTCGTAGTCTTAATAATAACTTTTATTATCGATATATTCTGATTAGGTTCTTAGCAATTGAACATTTAAAATCAGGTCTATTTTCACGTGTGCGTGACTACCACGGTGTTAAAACGAATTAACAAAAAAAAATCTTCAATATAAATAATAAGTTGATATTGAACCTTTTGTTTCTTCTTTAATAATCAAAAACTCACTTTGTGAAGTCATTTAAAGTTAATGAAAACAAATCACTTTGTGCACACCACTTATTATACCATCTCAGCCAGGAGAACTCCTGTCCCAGTGATACCGGTACACCAGGGTGCACTGATTTGTTAGGACTTAGGGATAGGGAGGAGTTGGAAGTTTCATGTCATGCAACCTAATAAGCCAATATAGGAATTTAGGATGGGCAGGAATAAAGAAATGAATTGAGCGTTATTTTTTTCCCCTTCTTTACGCCTTCCTTCTTGTTGACTGTACTTGTGTCTTGACCTTCTTCGCTCTATTGCTTCTTCTTGGATATTCTCGTCTCTCTTTTTTTAAATCAGGATAAAATAAAAACATCTAGGCATCTAATCCAAATTTACGTTTATTATGAAAAAGGCCGCGCAGCCGTTCCCCAAGAATATCGATATTATAAAATTGCATGCTATGTATGATGCGCACGTGTATCGGGAATCGGGGATTTTTTTTTTCTGCATGCGGGCAAATGAAAAAATCGGTTGGCAGGTTGATCTTGACGATATCTGGATGTTTATAAAAACTTTTATTCTTATATCTTACATCTCAGGCGACCAGGCCATTATTCAGAAATAGGATTTGATCAAAAAAAGTCGTGTTTCAAGTTTGAAGGGAGTTGTGGAATTTAATGGATGATTATTATTACACAAGCTGGATCTTCTATGCTGGTATTAAAAGTACTCTCATTTCACGCAATTAGTACTTGTGTATGAGAATGTATATCCATTGTGTCAGCGTCATTGCAATTGAGAAAAAGTAGTTAAAGAGTCCTTGTCATTTGACTTACATGTCACTGGGCGTAATCACGCTCAATACCCAGCCTACGCATAAGTGTTTTGTGAGAGGCAGACGAGATAAAAATAATATGTGGAGCTTTATTTACACAACGTAACGAGTAACGATGTCCCCTTTTTGCCGGCGGTAACGAATCGGGGGCGACACATCTGGGTCTTACGTAACTGGCTGATCCAGTATTCAATTTAAAGTCGTGTGAACCGAAGACAAGTTGAGAAATTTGCTACAATTACGAACGATCTGTAAAGCATTGCTTAATAAAAGCAAACATCATCAGTTTTGTTTAAAACACAAGAAACCGCCTTTTAAATGGGTTGAACATCGACGTGTTATTGAAATGAACACATAAAAGCAAGAAAATTATTATTCTTTCAGTTTAAAATCAATTTATCTTTCTGGTGAAAGTTGATCTTTATGGGAATGTCATATATCTATTTTAATGATATGTAATTCGTCCCATTCAAATTAATTTATTTCTTTATAAAGCCCACGGTAGAATGGGACTTGATTTATACGGTCCCAATTCAAAATGATTTTTATAACAGGTTGTGTTAGGAACTTTTTTTTACATAGGAATGATCGATTGATACCGATTTTGATATGAATGAACTTGGGGGATAGTGCCGAGATGAATGCTTCTTGTCTCCATCGTGAAAAGTAAGAAGACGACCATAAAAGGGACCGCAAATAATACAAGACTATTAAAATTGGCCAATTGATATCTTCTTTTGAATTCTCTAGTATTAGGAAAACGGTGGTTCTTTAAAGTGCATTACTGTACCGATGTGAAATAACGTGCGCTATCGTTATGATATTTTTTGTTGCAGATGAACAATATGAACATACACATAAATATTATTATGTTTTTCATTCCCGTATGAATTCTAACAAGTCAAAAGTCAAAATCTGACGAGTCAAAGGCCCGTTTTAGACGTATTGACGCGAAGGTGCATTGACGGTTGTCATGTAGTCAAAAATAATAACTTCGGTGCGATGCCTTGGTGCAACTCCGGTTCAAAGAACAAGGGTTTTCTAAATTGTAACTAACTGTGAGAACTATTCAGACAAGCTTAAAGTAGATACCAAAAGTTTTTGTTTTTATTAATTTTACTATATTTGAAATATGTATTTCTTTTGTTTAATTTTTTGACAGATTTTAAAGTTCAGGTGTTTGATCGTTTAAAAAATTGACAATGATTGTTTTTTGAAGGTCGGATCCTGAGACAAATATTTTTCAAATAATAATTTCAGTTTTACAAATCCTACAATTACAATATCCCGTGATTTTTCTCAGGTCTGTGCTATAATATACAACGAAGTCTTCACTTCTGATCAACAATATGATATTTTAACATGTTACCTACATGTAAATTTCCGCTGTTGACAACCGAAATTTTTCTTTGCCTTGAGCTAAGATAGAAAGAATATTTTTTTACAATATCGTCCCTCCTGAACAATTTAAAAATGTACTTCAGCCCGTTAACTTCTAAAGTAGGTACCTCCAGAAATAAAATCATTATAAGAAGAAATCTGATTAAATTCAAAAAAATTCTTGTGGTTTATAATTTAATTCGATTTATTCAAACGAATCCCACAGAAAAGCGCTGCTCCAGTTCGTGTTCTAATCGTTCACTTCGGAATATTCGATTACCAAACGCAGGTCTAACATAGCCTTCATCGCTTAGAAGTGATGAAGATTACCCAATACGCCGCTAATCGTAATCTTTGGATCGTGGAAACTGTATTGCATCGGCTGAAAGATGCATGGCGGCCTTGGAAACTATACGAAACCCATGTATTATACACGCCGAGTCTTACCAAGTCCCAGTTATTTAGGAGCAGTCACCATAAGTTAATCGTGGACTCGGAAGAATGGAAAATAGGCAGATATCCGATGATTACTGGTGATTGGTCTGTATTTGGAGATACAATCGTGATAACGCCGTTTGGCCAAAACTGCGGCTTGCATCGAAACGTTACTAATGATATTATGTTTTGAGTTCGAACTAGGTCAATAATTGGCAATTAAGTATACTTTTGGTGCTGAAGCGATTTGGAATGGATTATGTAGTCCTTTGCGAAAAACACGATCAATTCCTTACATCTACAATTCGGCTTATTCACGTTAATTTTTTTAATCCCGTGAATCTGACAGGATTTTAGAGCGGTCCTAAGTGTTTTTCTTCGATTAAACAACATCAATCGTTTCATCGATTTTCAGTCCCTTGAGCTTTGAGTCCTGCCTAACGGAATTTCTTTGTTGGACTATTCAATGATGTCGGTTACTTTCGTGGGTTTCTTTTTACATTAATTTATCTTCAAACTACGGGGTGATTTCTAACACACAGCTTTACATTCTTAACACTCCACTTTTAACTAATCCCTAGTCATGCCTACACCCCCACTTCAACATCTGATTTCAATCATAATAATTTTATAATTTAGTGTCTACATGCTTTGCCCAGAGGAAAGAACGATTGTTCAGAAACCAGTGGGCGTTAAAAAAACATATAGTCGTTTAAAACGAAGTAATCCAATAAAAACTTACGTTTTTTTTAAATCTAGTGATACTTATATCTCATTACTAGTAGGTAACTCAACCAGTAAACTATTAATTATTGCATATTTTATCCTACTAAGCAAAAGGAAAACATATTTTTTAAATTCAACTTTTATTTGGCTTCATGTGCTGGATTCACTTTCTATGAGAACCTGTTTTGCCACATATGGAGGATGAAGCCAAACTCCACTGACCGACATACTGCCTTAATTTTATATTATTATGTGGCCACCCATTAAAGATATTACCCATACTTGGCCCACACAATATACACATACTCGGTGCTTACACACAAATTCTAAAAACCCACTCTGAGATATTACAGTCACCGTGTTTTTTCGTTGGATATAGTGTTTACTGAGAATTGGTGGTTAAGCATTATAATTTGTTTTTTATTGTTTGTTCGAAAAAATATTTAAATATATTTTTATCACAGGGAACGGTAGTTACTCGCTCTTTGAAATTAACAAGGAACCTGAAATGGATTGATTTTCAAAAATAGAGCAAGTAAAAAAACTGTCATTGTGCGTTTGTTTGGATATTGTTATTTTTTTCATTATGGAAAATTCCTCTTTGTAACATTGACAAGAAACTGATTTCTGTTGTATAAAATGTTGACAACAGACTAATTGTGAAATTGAACATGTTGTAATGGACAACTAATTACTTGCGCGATTCAAGACAAAAGGATTACACTTATTGATCAGAAATTTGGAGGCCTCCCGAGCTGCAGAGAATTGCATAATCAAGGTTGGTGAATTTGTTATTTTTCTTGGAGTGTAAGACTGCTCTGTTCCTTTGTGATATATTTGTTCGCGCAGGTAGAATTTCATTTTAGGATTTCCTAATCGTATATTGGGTATTAAGCCCAGAGAGCTTGGGGAATTTACACACCTCATGCTCACAAATTTATAATGCATAATTATGGTCCTTCATAGCCGGATACGTTCTAGCAAGTTAATATAATATAAATGGACATTCGGTTTACGTAATTTTTTGGTAAATCCGGAATACCTATATTATATTGCTGGTTCTATTTATGAAGGTTTTCAGAGTCACGTAATAATTGGTGATTTTCTTGAAATACCTTCCTCTTATGGAATTTGTTGGTTATTTCGATTTTACATACTTTTTTCGGTAAATATCGGAGTACCTACCTGTATTATTGCAGGTTTTTGTTTAAAAAAGCAAGTCTAGCAAGAATTTGTGTAATAAATTGACAAATTTCATTGAAAGCTATTGATAGCATTTTACGTTTTCTTCTGTAAATTTCTGAGGTACCTACAGTAATTATAATTATTGTAAACTTTAATTTTTGTGATAAAGTTATTGTATTTTTTTTTTAAAAATGCCGAGAATTACAGAAGAAACTTCAGATGATCAACCGGATCGAATGCTTGTTATGTTAACAGCTAAAAGGGAAAGACTTTTTACACGCATTAACGATCTATTCAACTTAACAAAGAATATCTCGGATTTCGATTCCAGAAGGAATGAGACATTTATGGTGCAGTCCGAAATAATTGATCATATGCAAACACAGTTTGAAAGCATTATTGACGATATAAATGATCGTCAATTGTCCTTAAATCCAAGTTTTCAACCGGAATTTCAGGCTTTGAACGCCTTTGAAGATCTTTTCTTGAAAGTGAAACGAACCCGTAACCAGATACTGGCCACGGCACGTACACTCTCGACTCAAAATAATTCTCGGGAACCTTGCGTCATCAAGCTTCCCGCCATAGATTTGCCAAGCTTCGACGGGAAGATGGAAAATTGGGCAAAATTTTATGAGTCTTTTAAAGCTAATATACACAATAATAAACAGCTAACGGACGCTCAACGTGTTCAATATTTGGTTGGGAAATTGACGCACGGGGCGCTTAAGGTCACGGCCGGCATTGTGCCTGCAAGCGACACCTATAATATTATTTGGGATGGTTTAGTAAAAAAGTATCAGGATAAACGTGCGTTAGGTACATATTATTTAAATAACATTCTAGATGCCAAGGGTTGTATAAATACACCTAGCAGTCTTGATGTTTTTATTCAAAGTTTTTCCGCATCCGTTTCGGCATTGAGGCAGTTAGACATTGATGACTTAGCCGATTTTATAATTTTGAACTGTGCGTTAAGAAAAATAGATCAACAGACTGCTCAGATTTTTGAGTTGACTGTGCGGGGTAAAGAAGTGCCTTCATACACGGAATTAATTTCTTTCGTACAAGATCAAGTGAAAATATTAGAGCGTTCAAAGAGGTCATCAAGTGCCATGAATAAGCCGCCTACGGCGACTTCATCCCGTTCGAACAATTATAAATCTTTCGTCGCGAGTCATAAGAATGTACCTCGAGTACCAACTCCGCCCCCGAAATCTTGTATGTTTTGTAAAAAAACTGATCATGCAATTACTGCTTGCTCTCGGTTCAAAGGGCTAAGTTCTCCACGAGCCCGTTTTGATTTTATAAAATCAAAACATTTGTGTATAAATTGTTTTAGCGCATCACATGCTGTAAGCTCTTGTAAATCGTCGCTTATGTGCGATTTGTGCAAAAAACCACACAATACCTTACTACATTTTGGTAGTGGGAATAATTTGAAAACAAATACTCATGTACATACGTCGGAAGTACTTACCAATGAGGAGCAGTATTCCCCCCCTTTGGTACCATCCAGCGTCAGTGGAACGGATAGTTGCAATATGCAACTAGAGGAACCCTTGCGCGTTAGCCCTTCGTGTTCGCTGTCAGCCAAAGTAACACCTAATTCGACAATTTTACTTTCAACCGCTCAAATATATGCGAAACTTAAAAATGGTAACAAAATGATTGTTAGATGTTTAATTGATAATGGATCGCAGAATAATTTGATTACGGTAGATTGTTGCAAGTCGCTGAATTTGCCAATAATTCCTTTGAGTAATTCTTTTGTTAAAGGAATTGGTTCAGCATCTCGACCAATTTTTGGTTACGTTTATTTGGACATTGAGTCTCGCGTATACCCAAATAATAAATATAACATATATGCGCTCGTTGTCGAGTGCATTACCGATAAGTTACCTAATCACTATATAGCAAATGGTGATATGAGGTACTTAGAGGGCATACCCCTCGCTGATTTAACGTGGAATATTCCTGGGAATATAGATGTCGTCTTAGGGGCACAATTATTTCCACATATCTATTTAGGGGACAGGGTTGAATCAGGGACTAGTGCACCCCCCGCATTATCGACCGCGTTTGGTTTCGTTCTAATGGGTGACTACCCTCATAAAGTGACCAATACAAATATGTCATTTTCCGCACTCGCGCTAAATGATTTAGTGCAAAAATTTTGGCTGTTAGAAGAAATACCTAACATACAATTTCTGAGTCCAGAGGAGACGGAATGTGAGAATCTGTTTACTTCATCTATTTCTCGCGCTGACGACGGGAGGTATTCTGTTGCTTTACCTTTCTGTAAAGACCCGAACCAATTGGGGAATTCTCGAACTACCGCTCAGCGTCGATTTATGGCCTTGGAGCGGAAATTTAAACAATCGCCTTCTTTACAGGAGAATTATAATAAAGTTATCAGTGAATATATTGAAAACAATTACCTGTCAGAAGTCCCAGAGTCTGATATTATAGATGATGGATATTATATCCCGCATCACGCCGTCATTCGTTCTGATAAACCCATGCCTCGGATTGTGCTTGATGCTAGTGCTAAGACACATACAGGGCTGTCACTAAATGACATCTTGCATACTGGTCCCAATCTACAAGCTGATTTGTTTTTGCTTTTACTTAACTTTCGTCTTTTTCCCATCGCTATGACTGCGGACATAAAGCAAATGTATTTACAGATTGAAGTTCCAAGCAAGCATCGTAGATATTTGAGAATCTTATTTCGATTCTCCAACAACGATCTCATACGGACTTTTCAATTTAATCGGGTCCCTTTCGGACTAACGGCAAGTCCATACTTATCAATGCGGACTGTTCGTCAGTTAGCCCAAGATATGAGACCACATTTACCGGATGCTGCCAATGTGGCAGAGTCCAAGTTGTATATGGACGACCTGGTCTATTCTATTGAAGATGAATCCAGCGCCGTACGTCTTTCTCGAGAATTAATCTCGTTATTCAAGTCCGGTGCCTTTGATTTGGTCAAATGGACTAGTAATTCTCAAGTTGTACTTGAAAACCTTCCAGATTCTCACCGCAGTACGGTGGACTTTACTGTTGGTTCTAACAATACCTCTAAGGTGTTAGGCCTCTCGTGGGAACCAGTTGATGACAGCTTCTTCTTTACGACTTATTATGTCCAGGAGAAGTGTACAAAGCGGAATATACTGTCTATAGTCGCCCGCTTATTTGATGTCCTCGGCCTGGTCGCCCCCTCCATTCTGTACGCTAAATTGCTTATTAAGGAGCTATGGCTGTGCAACATTGGTTGGGATGATACTCCCCCTGAGAGCGTTATTCAAAGGTTCTCGGCACTCACACAGGAATTTCCTTTAATTTCTACGATAAAAATCCCGCGTCATGTAGGTGTCCTAAAAGACAGTACAGTGCTCATCGTTGCTTTCTGCGATGCGAGCCTGAATGGTTATGGCTGTGTGATATATTTACACACAACTGATCTGTCTGGGAATATAACCGTGAGATTGTTGTGTGCAAAATCAAAGGTCTCTCCCACCAAAGTAACAACACTCGCTCGTTTGGAGCTGTGTGCCGCGGTCTTGATGTCCAAACTAATTCGGACGGTTCAAAATAGTTATCGTTCGCGTCTTACTATTGCAGGGACTTATGCGTTTTCAGATTCTACCATTGCGCTTTCATGGATACATTCGTCGCCTCATCGATGGTCGGTGTTTGTTAGTAATCGCGTGGCTCAATGTCAGGAGAATTTGTCTCCTGAAAACTTTTATCATGTCGCCGGTAGTGAAAACCCTAGTGACTGCCTTTCTCGTGGCATGCTTCCTTCCCAGCTTATTTCACACGAATTATGGTGGAATGGACCATTGTGGATTCGCAGCCCACCCTCGGAATGGCCATTAAGACCGTTTCATTTCTCAAATATCGGTGAAATGCCTGAGCACAAAACTAATGTGCTCACTGCAATAGTTCAGCGTGAACAATCGGTCCTGAGTGAACTGGCTCAGCGTATATCCACATGGAATAAACTTTTAAGGATTGTCGTTTTTGTCCTCCAATTCGCAAAAAAGGTATCACCCTCTTCTGGAACGGTCAATAATCTTATGACTGCTGAAAAGGCTGTGATTCGTTCCGTGCAGAGTATTCATTTTATAGAAGATATTGCTGCACTCCAGAAAGGCAAATTGCCTTCAAAAAAGCTTAGGAATTTATCAGTTTTTCTCGATGAGGATAATTTGTTACATATTGGTGGGCGGCTTTCTAAATCGGATTTACCATTTGAGGTTAAACATCCGGTTTTACTACCTAAAAATGACTGTGTTGTGAATCTTATCATCGATCATTTCCATGTCATGAACTGTCATACAGGCCCTGGACTTCTTATGTCCATCTTACGGCAGCGCTATTGGATATTAGATGCCAGGACTGTTATTAAGGCAAAAGTACGGAAATGCAATTTCTGCTTCCGCTTAAATCCGTCGCATCCTATACCGAAGATAGCAGATTTACCTTCCTATCGTGTTGTAGAAGCAAAGGCTTTCGTTCATACCGGTGTAGACTATGCAGGTCCCCTCCGTATCACGCTTGCTCGTCGGAGAGGACAACATTCACAAAAGGCATATGTCTGTCTTTTTGTATGTCTTGTAACCAAGGCCATTCATATTGAGTTGGTCTCTGACCTAACTTCAAATGCTTTCCTAGCTGCTTTCAGCCGTTTTATTTCTCGGCGTGGCCCTGTGTCATGCTTGTATTCAGATAATGGTACCAATTTTGTTGGTGCCAAGGCACAATTAGATGATCTCTATAAGTTTTTGGTTGAGTCGGAATTTGAGCCCGCTTTAAAGCGTGAACTCGCTAATCGCCGGGTTGAGTGGAAAATGATTCCACCACGCGCGCCCCATTTCGGGGGTATATGGGAATCAAATGTAAAGAGTATGAAGACTCATTTGTACCGTGTAATCGGAACTCAGCTCCTCACTTATGAAGAACTACAGACCGTTCTGGTTCAAATAGAGTGTATAATGAACTCGCGCCCACTCACAGTCGTGTCTTATGAACCCTATCCGGAAGTTATTACGCCTGCACATTTTTTAATGTCGACTCCTTTGCAGTACTTACCTGCTTCTGTTTTGACAGACGCTAAAATAAACTTTGCTCAGCGCAAGCAATTATTGGACGGCATGGTTCAATCCTTCTGGAAGAAGTGGCGTTTGGAATATCTGCATACGTTGCAAGTCAGGCAGAAGTGGGCTACCACTGACCATCCTATTAAGGTTGGAACTGTCGTACTTATGGGACAGGAGGATTCGCCTCCGTTAAATTGGCCTTTAGGCGTAATCACGGATGTTCATCCTGGTACTGATAAAATTATTCGCGTTGCGACGGTAAAGACTAGATATGGACTCTTTAAACGTCCTGTTGTTAAATTATATCCCATCCCAACGCAATAATTTTGTCTTTATTTTATTTTATTTTATGTTAATATTCTATTATGATCTAATTGTTTCTGACTTAGCCAAGATATGTTTCTATTTATTGATTTGATCTTTACTTGTTTTCATATTCGTTGATTTTTTTTTTTCTTTGAAAGTTCTGCGAACTTCCAAGGCGGGGAGCATGGTTAAGCATTATAATTTGTTTTTTATTGTTTGTTCGAAAAAATATTTAAATATATTTTTATCACAGGGAACGGTAGTTACTCGCTCTTTGAAATTAACAAGGAACCTGAAATGGATTGATTTTCAAAAATAGAGCAAGTAAAAAAACTGTCATTGTGCGTTTGTTTGGATATTGTTATTTTTTTCATTATGGAAAATTCCTCTTTGTAACATTGACAAGAAACTGATTTCTGTTGTATAAAATGTTGACAACAGACTAATTGTGAAATTGAACATGTTGTAATGGACAACTAATTACTTGCGCGATTCAAGACAAAAGGATTACACTTATTGATCAGAAATTTGGAGGCCTCCCGAGCTGCAGAGAATTGCATAATCAAGGTTGGTGAATTTGTTATTTTTCTTGGAGTGTAAGACTGCTCTGTTCCTTTGTGATATATTTGTTCGCGCAGGTAGAATTTCATTTTAGGATTTCCTAATCGTATATTGGGTATTAAGCCCAGAGAGCTTGGGGAATTTACACACCTCATGCTCACATATTTATAATGCAATTGGAATAAATTATTTGTTTTAAAAATTGATCACAATTATTTTACGCCTTTTCCAATGTTGACGAATCAATTCACAAAATTATGGTAAGGGTCAAAAATATTGTTTTTTCCCCTTTTTATCACATTTTAGTGCCTTTTAAGTATTTTGACGTAAGTTGATTATTTTTGGAGAATGACATTTTATCATATACTAGCGAGTACCCGGTACATGCGTTGAATTCCACTCAAAGGAAGAAATTGTTTCTCCCGCGTCCCCTTTCCCTCCCGAGTTTTCTGTTCACCTTCCCCCCTTCCGCGTTCCCCTTCCTGCTTCCCCGCCTTTCCCCCTCCTTCGGTACCTTCCGCGCAAACCCTTCTCATTTGATATTTTTCCCGTCCTACCCTTCTTCCCTGCCACTCGTTTCTCATCGCAATCGGTTGAAAGGTATATGAAATAATTTCGTAACTCCAGAGCTCACCATTATACACAGTTACATTCGCGGGCGTCTGCACAACAATCACAAATGTTTCATCACAATCGGATGAACGGTGTAGAAAATAATAAGGGATAAACAAAGAAACTTCAGTTTTTTAACACGTTATGTGTAGGTATAGATTATTATTTAAGTTATCAGACCACATTTCACTGAGCACTGGGCCCCATCAAAGGACTAGAAAAATCCTGCATAGTTCTTTTCCTTTAAAGATAACATTATTTGAGACAATAAATTTTGAATAAAAAAGAAAAATATTACATTAAATATAATAATAAATTCACGGTGTAATTCGATTTTATTAAAAAAAACATTAAATTTGTTGTCTGTGGTAATACATAACTAAATAACGATCACGCGCGCCGTTTGCCCGCAGGAGTAGGCATAGAGGACGGACCGCCAAACTACTCTCTCATGATACAAACTCCTTACCTCATTCACATTCATACATCTTCTTATACATTATTATTTTGACTCTTGACATGGCCTGACCCAAGTATAGAATTAAATTTTTTTAAATTTTTTTTTTATTTGATATAGTAGTTTTATAATATAATTTAATAATGTTAGCTTCACTGGGTGGCTTACCAGTGCTGAGGCCCCCATTTTATAATATTCAATATGATGAAGTACATAATATATTTTAATAAAACATATGAAGTTGGTAATGAAGAAAATAAATAAAATCGGCATATATTATGAGTTGTGTGTTTGTGCGTGATGTGTGTTTTATAATGGTTAAGTGTGTTATTGTTGTGTATTTTTTATGTTACAAAATTTTGGTAAGATTGT
Source organism: Limnephilus lunatus (assembly GCA_917563855.2). Lineage (NCBI taxonomy): Eukaryota > Metazoa > Arthropoda > Insecta > Trichoptera > Limnephilidae > Limnephilus > Limnephilus lunatus. The sequence continues at coordinate 29,182,281 of OU830598.1, read as the reverse complement.
TTTTTGTTCTTTAATCCATCTTTTAATTTTGTATCTGAATTTATTAATGTTTTTGTATCAAGTGAAAGACTGGTGAATGCTTTTATGTTGTCATTGTCCAAAGCTTGTGTTTACCGTCAGAGTTTTTATATTTTGTTTGTACACTTGTATAACTGTTCTGTTAGTGTTCTGTTAGTGTTCTGTTAGTGATATTTTGTGTTTGTTGAAATTTGTTTATTTGTTCAAAAATGTAGTTTAGAAGTGTTTTAATGTGTAATTGGCGTATATCTAGTACACACCTGTTGAATATTTGCTCTGTATCAGTCAATCTATGTTTTTTTAAGTATCTATCACCCTTGATGGTTTTCTGTGCAATTTCTATGATTGATACTTTATGATCGATAATTGATCGTGCCATGACTTCCTCGGGCGTCCCCAACTGCATCTACCGTACACAACTGCATCATATATTCTCCTTAAACTTCTATCTTAAGTAGAAGTAATTCTCCAAGTTCTCAATTTAAGTTTTGTATGAAGAAGGCCGTTCCCCAATGTAACCAAAATAACATAACATAGAAAGTAGATGGGTATTCAGTACTCATAGGTATGAAGCTACAATTCAATCATGCCTTTTATTGGACGGCAGTTTATTCAGGGCATCTTGAAAGTCACTCAACTGTGATAAGTCATTATACTGTCGGCATTATGCAATTCATCATATTGGATATTCCACACACAACGCGGCGTACCGTTCACACTCTTCTGTGATGCTCTTCAAATAGCCTGAGAAATGGTAGCATGTTCCTTACACTTTCTGACATTCATGAGAACACTTCTAATGATACGGTACCAATTATTATTATTCATAGTTTATGTAAGACCATTAAGTATAGAGGTGAAACAGATGCCAGGGCGTAATGTGTCAAAAACTAACTGACGCGTGAAGATCGGCGTACAGCTGTAATTTATTATTTATTGACATAACAGTAGTTGTTATTGTAACATGATATTATTGTGTGATATAGCGATGGAGACTAGGGCAAAATAACAGGAAGCAGCGTGAAAAGACGACATAATAAAATAACCATTTTGTAAATATCATGGGTAAACTCTTCATAAATTTAATGATATTCTATTCAATTCTTTGTTTATTTTTTTCGGAGTTACTGTCGTGAAATATCTCCTTAGTTTTAACTAAATAACAAATTAACCATCACGCCGTTTCCCCGCAGAAGTAGGTAGAGAGGAACGGCCGCCAAAAAACTAAGTCTTGGCACACACTCCTTCCCTCATTCACATTCATACAACGTCTCATACATGTCTTTGTATTATACTGATTCTTGACTTCGCCCAATCAAAGACTCTGATTCACTTGGTCGTGCCATGTATTCCTCGGCTTCTTCTTCTCGCCCCTCAACTTCTTCTACAATTCACATTTAATTCATATATTCTAATGCTAATAAATTACTTATATTGCAGAAGGTACCAACGACTGTCGTTAAAAATACTTACACAGACCCTCGACTAGCAATCCGAAATTTCACAATTAATTCATTTAAAATAATATATAGTTTATTTGCGGCACATTCCAGAGTGGAAGAAACTCTCATTATGGCCCTGGTGAAAGAGAACAATTCGGAATTTAAACGTTGCTTGAAATGGCTTTGGTCAAGTTTAGTAACCAGATCTTGATAGATAGCTATTTTCCCCTTCTTCCTCTTTCCCATCGCCTTCCCCTCCCTACTACCTTTGGTTTAAAAAAATACCCCAATTGAGGATGCCATAGTCTCACTTGTTCCAGATGGCAGCAGTTGGGCCTCGCATACGATTTTCGTTATTTGTTTTTGGGATGTTATGCCGTGTTGCGCTACCTCCTTCTTTAGTCAATATTTCGGACGGCGTTGCAGTGTCCAGGGTATCATCATGGCAGATCCGGCGTATCCGACAGCTACACGCATCTGTCGGATCTGACTGATCTGCCCTGATGATGGACACTGCAATGCTACCTGAAACATTGGCTAAAGAAGGAGGTAGCACAACACGGCATAACACCCCAAAAACAAATAACGAAAATACTTTTGGCCGAGAAAATCTAAAAACCTCTTATACCTACAATATTTACAAAACAAAAACACAGAATAATTCTAGACAACCTAAGTATATTTGACGATTCTTTAGCATATTTTTTTAACACAGGAGACAATTTAACAATTTTAATCACAAAAGACCAAATTTGTCCCAGCACACACAGATCTCATATAAATCGCTATATCTCCATTACTATCATAGAGAAAAACATAACTTAGACGTTGTTAGAAAGAAAAAACACCACGCTTTATATTCGAATCTAAAAAAATAACAAAAAAAAAGTAAAATTTAAACCTTTTTGAAACCAAAATTTCGAATCGGAATTTGAAAAAAAAATAAAACTTTGGAAATTTTTTATTAATTATTTTTACATGGAACTGAGGTGACAGTAACGTTTACAATACATTTTTGTAAGGTTGAAGTTTTTTGTTATTTTCGTTAACAGTAATTTTAGTTAGAAAAAAACGTAAGTTGTGCAATTTTTTAAACTTTTTAAAGTTTGCATTAAAAATGTTATTTCTAATAATAAAATTTGAAAGAGCATTTTATCACCTTTCTAAAACAGTTTAAGTTTTCGGATATGTTCAGAAATATTCCATTTATTTGGATTTTATTGTAAAGCGATATATTTTAACCATCTGAAATTTCAAATTTTCATAAACATCTACGAATATGATGTATTTTTTATTCTTCATGTTTTGTTCGTGTTCATAACTGCCTTTCATTTCACGTTTGCAACCGCATTTACTATTTCCGATTCTTCGAAGATTGTTTTTGCTGGCGTACGAAGTGACTGCATTTTTTAAATGGTTTCTTATTTGCAGTACCTAGTTAATACATCTAATTTGTTGTTGGAAAGCGGAGACAAGGAAGCAATACCACCTTTTCCAATTATCTCTGAGTATAGACGGAAGAAGGCAGGTCTGTTGTAAGAACAAATCCAAGATCATGCACCACAACTGGACCGTATATCGACATTAAAACAACATGTACTTAATGAGGAAGTCGAGATGATAATGAATACATACACGACATTTTCCTACTACATTTGAGGGTGGACATAAGTGACCTAGTCTGTTAAATGTAGCAAAAAGCAAATCTTCTATATACTTGCTTGAACGCGTGGTTGCTTGTATGTTTGTTGTTTATGTACAACTATATTAAACATCGGAAATGTTTGAAACTTTCAAAATACCTTCGGGACACCCTCGCGCAGGTTTCTGGATTATTACAACCACATGACAATTCATCTGAAAAGTTTTTTGATCATTACAAAAAAAATTAAAAATTGTCAAAAATATTACAATTAGCGAATGACATTTAGCAAACCATCGTTTGTTCAAATAAAATCTTTAAATTAATGAATTAAATTTAATTCTAATACTCACCTATGATACAAACCAAAATCGAATAATTTGAATCTAATCAAGAATTATATATATTTTAATAAGGTACCAAATCTGATTGATTGTTCTTATATATAATAGTATATATATAATATGCGGTGTGTAACAAAAATGAATGTTTGTAATACATGAAAAACTAAAATTTGTATACAAAAATTACAATAGGTGGCACGTGAGCTGTTTGAAAGTCAGTTTCGGGGTCAGAACGTCCTGGAGTGACAGACGTATGAAACTATTCCTCGCACTTGGTGCAAGGCGATGGGTCTAGAGACTCCAGCCAGAGAGTTCAAAATGCCTTCTTCAATCAGTCTCTCTCGATCCGACCCACCACGCGGTAGGTTGGCAGATACATCCGCCGCCAAGTCCCGGACGAACCTCAGCCCATGAATCCGGGTGCCCCTACTAAGTCACCAAACGTATCGAACCACTTAGGGTGACCTCTGGCAGACATACTAGATATGCCAAAAAAAATGTCATCAATAACTTAAAAACTCCGACGATAAACACAAGCTTTAGACAAAGCACCATAAATATCAGTCAACAAAAGCTTTCAACAGAAGTAGGAGATTTTCAAACATTGTTGAGTTATTCGTAACCCGGAGATGTTTGTTTTTTTTTTAAAATAAATAAATAAAATAAAATAAATAAATGATGGTTACACAGAAGAGTGATACTGAGAGTATCTTCCGCTCTGAAACATGCTGCAAATATACCTTATTTTATTTGAAATGATTACATTGTGAAACAACACAATTCAACTAAACAAAATTTACTTGCGCACACGGAATTTTAACCCGCAACTTCCAGATTGCTAGTCGAAAGCTTAACCCCTCGACCGTGGACGCTGTTGTAATAAAACACATATATACATTATACACAATATTTTCCGCTTTTACGTATTTTATTTTATGTCATCTTAGTTTGATTTTATTTTATTAAAAATTATTATTTCATATTTTATAGAATTTTTTATATTGGAAAAGAGTGGTTTCAGCACGGGTAAAGCTCAGATGCACTTAAAATTAATGTAGACACTTAAATTCCTGTTTACTTTATTAAGAACTACATTTTTTTTAAATTTTTAGTAAGGAATTATGTAATTGTTTCAAAGATGTGTCTTGACAATTATTATTTTTTCAAACATTCTTTTGGCAGGTAGGTACAATAAGAAAGTCAGAATAAAACTATAGATTTTGTTATTGGAAAAAATAATCTTTACTGCACCATAGCTGCCACCATCTTGAAACCGAAAAGAAACGTACAAAATAATGAACAGACAAAGATATTTGCTAAATTATAATAATTATTATAGAACCTTGATATATGTACATCACACATCGTATTTTCTGCTGGAAAGCAGGGACGAGGAAGTAATCCGAGGTTTTCCAATTATATTTGAGTATCTGGAAAGAGGCAGGTCTGGTATCAAATACATCAAATGCAAGATCATGAATCACATCAGGGTCTTAGATCAGCATTTCAACCACATTTACTAAGAAAGTCGAGACGATAATTATTATACTTGAAGTAAAAGACGAATTGGTTTCAGGCCATCAGTATAAACCGGGTGAGGAAAATTGCATTCGTGTGATCGCGCATTAAATTAGCAGATCTGGCAGAAGAAAGTTTACCTAGATCCAAACCGGTGGTTAAGAGTTAACAGCGCGCTCTGCAGGCTGCACCACTCTTAGTTAAGAGATTATAGTAGACTGCACCGCCGATTGTTAATGTGGTCTATGCCGGGTATCAGCGGCATCTCGTCGTGTTCTGGCTCATAGCCGGCGTGGAGACAAAGCTGTTAACCCACTTGCAGCCCGCTTTGCTGAAGGTCAATTATTTAGCGCAGACGAAAGTAAGCTGTGCCATTCCTATTGAGTGCCATTCGACTGGCCAAGGGATGGTTTTAAACGTGTCATTTGTATTTTCGAATGTTTACTTTTGTGAGGTATTCCCATCGATACGGAAATTGTGAATTACGCTCGAATTGTGCATGACGCTCGCTTAATATTTCATTTTCATATTGAAACGATCTGTAAATCAGCTGTAAAGATCTTGTGTTTTGTCGTACACAATTCAAAAGAGTTTACCAATCTTGCAGTCATAAGGCTGCTTTACTTTAGCTTAGTGCGTAGCATTCTCGATAGTAGTTCTCAATATGGGGGGTCAGAAAACATCGTATATGTACTAATGATAGAAAAAAATGTGTGACAAAAGCCAGCCGTGCACAAATATAAACGCGCTTTGGTGTGCTTCCCGGCTGCACCAGTACCGAAAGGATCAATGACACTAGCCCCTTTGCAATCCGTTTGTTAAAATAGGGGACCGCCCGTTTCTGCATAGAGTCAAGGGTTCAAGAGTCGATATAATAGAAGAGTATAATTATAAGACGATGTGAATGAATAATGAAATGATAGATTCCTGTGGCATTTAATCATATCTGCCTGCCCCAGCGAAAATGGCGTTATTATAAGATAACTAAAAAATCCGGAATCATTTATGGTGCTTTCCTGATAAATTTTTAAATGCTATAACATGCGTTTAAAACGATATATTATATTGATGGCCCAGTATTAAACGAAAAGAAATCTGAAAAAAAAATACGGTATGGATTTTAAAAAAATTGCGAAAAGGGGCTCTTTCTGTTTTCAACAGCATCAAAATGAATAAAAATGTTTGACTCCTCAAGAGTCAAAAAACCTATCTTGAAAATATCCAAATATCCAAATATTCAAATATTTCGAATTGTTTCCATTTATAAATGACACGACTGTTTTAAAAACAAGGGTTTACATTTGAGGTAATGTAGAAATTTCAGTGAAACTAATGAAATTTGACAATTATTCATTACGCACAAAAACCAAATATTGATTATATCAAAACAACAGATTTGGACTTGTTGCAGTTTAATACTGGACCATCAGTTTGTTTTTGATAACTTATAATAACACATAATATTTATTAATAACATATAATAATGATGAATTGCAAGACATCCAAATAATATGGCTAGATCTAAATGTAAAACGCTTTCTAAAGTCTTTAAGGTGAGTAGATACCTAATTGGTGTTAAAAAAATTATCACATCTTAAATAGTATATCAGGCAGCTTTCTATTGCAGCGTGAGGCGAGCCGGTCTATACCGGGGTATAGTGGACAGTAGATAGTGGCACATCCAGCAGTGACTTGTACTTGCACAAGACAACTGCACTTTTATAGACAACTGCCCCCATCTTGAGGAAGGTTACCACCCAGCATCTACCATTTACATGCCATCTGTAATTGTCGCAGCCATTTAATGTGGTAGTGTTATCTGGGACACAGATGATGAAAAGACATCGCCGTAAATGTAGTTTTGTCAAATAATGTCTTCATTAAGACGCTGCACCACGTCGCGTAAAATTCGGATCAGGCCATTTTTTACCTTTTTGAAATTATGGCATAAAGAGTACTGGGCCAAAAAGCCCCCTTCTCTTTCATCGTGAGTTTATAATATATGATTGTTAAAAAAATGGTTTTGTAGTTTGTTAAAAAATATTTGGAAAGGGACATGGCTGCAATATGGGGAGGTTAATCTTTACGAAGGATTTGTTTAGATTTTTTTAATGTGCGGTACGTACCTACGATTTCGTCGTACCGGGCGAAGCAGTTATGGACGCGTTATCATGGGTTGGAATTCCAATTCCCGCAAAAAATGTTTCCGCGAGACTTTAGATGTTTTTTTAATGGGGAGATTTCAGAATCTGTGTGGAGATTAGATACCCTTATACATTATGGGGATCAGGAATCTAACAATAACACTTCTAATGTAGGCGGCGATAAGGTTTAAATTCCCGTTCAACACCAGTCGATTTATTCAAGAAAAAAACATTGCCAAAAACGTGTTCCATTTAATTTTACGAAGTTCGATGCACTAAAACGGTACCTGAGAAGGGGTTTGTAGGTAGGAGATTTTGGGCTTTAAAGCAGTTTTTATAGGCCTGATCCTTATTTTTTTCTGGGCTTGTAAAAATATTCACTATTTCAAATGCGATAAATGTGTTCTATTTGCAGTATATGTGTTATATTTGCAGTTAGGTTCTTCAATCCATAAAAGGGCTTCTTTTTAAAAATGCACACAGTTCCCATAGATGAACAGAACAGTTTTTGCAACATCCATCGCTATCATTTGGCATTGTGTTTAACGTTGGAAAAAATGATTGTATATTATACTCTTCTGTCCATAAATTTCAAATAGATAGATCATGGATATTTTATGTTTAATGCATTTTACTCGACATAAATCGAACGATGCTAGATGACGATGTAATCGAATAAACGTATAATAATATGATGTATTGAACGCAGGTCCGGTCTCATGCCAATCAAAGTTATCAAATCCAAAATTTGATAACTTTTGTTAATCGCCTGCCATAGCACCTTTCACACACTTGGCGCCCGCGTATTAAATATTTTAAATCCTTAAACACTTCCAGAAAATATATCTCTGTCAGGTCCTGATTTTAATCTATTTATCTATCTTAACAATAGAAAGCAAATCATTAGAAGAGACAAACAAAATAGCGACCACTTTTACATTAACTATGGAGTTCCTCAGGACTTAATATTGGGCCCACAATTGTTTCAAATCCTCATGTATTTTTAATTTTTAAGTGACATTTTAGGTCAGTTGTGTCTCTTTCTTGAGTGGCATTGTGTCCTGTCTTCGCTGGAAAAAATCTTTTAACCCGTCGCCACAAATGAAAGAGATCTAATGTATTTTGTAAGATGACAAAATGTATGCGACTTCAAGCATCATTATTGGATTAAGGGCCGGGAATGAGCAATGTGAACCGATGATCTTACTCCAATGAATAAACCAAACTGAATTGTAGGGAAAATCTTAATCTCTTTCCAATAGTGGAACATGCTCACGTTTTGTGCAACTTCCGTGTTTAATGCCTTTTATTGATCGATGATAGAGGATGGATATAGATATCACGACGATCCGACCATTACTCACAATGTCCGGTGAGCGCTGAACATGTGAGATCTATGGTAAGCGTGTAGTCTGCGACCTCATTTCTGAAGAGGTTATAATATTTATGTTGAGAACCAACACAGTTGTGAATATCTTGGAAATCTATAATAATAAATAAGTTATATCGTTCAGACTCTCACGCAAATATACACATATATACATAGTATGGAAGTAAAAATCTTGAATATTAAATCGATAGCCCAATGGTTAGAGCAGACGTCTGGGCAGGGAAGGTCCTAAATTAAATTCCTGGCCGTACGTGAACCGTGTTTTTTCCTATTTATTTTTGGAAATACACAAGCTGATAATTATTTAATACCAGCGAAAACCAATGAAAAATCACGGCATATTATAACTGAAAGTGAAGCTGAAATAAATAAATGTGTGAAGCTGAAAATATTTCAAAATTTGGAATAAATAATTATCGTCTCTATTATTCATTATCGTCTTTATCATTCAAAATAATGTAAGGTATACTTGCGTCACGTTCGGATTGGAAGACACTCTCAGTATCGCTCTGGTGTAAAGCCACCATTCAGAATTGAAATGGCTTTAGATTTGTTTTGCATCAGATCTGAATAGCCAAGCACTCCCCACCTTCCTATCCCCCCTCTCCTTCCTCTCCCCACTATATTAAAAGCCTCACAGCACATCTCAATTGGGGATGCCATAGTTTCACTGACTCTTGATGCTTGGGAGCAGTTGAGACTATTGTGCGGTATTCAAATAAAAAATAAATTAAAGGGATTGAACTCTCAATCTTAGGTCCCAGTGTCCATTAGTTTACCACTCGCCGCGGAGTTTGTGATTATTATTATAAACGTAATAAAATAAATTGCACGTGATGTGTTCGTTCATTCATGCCGTTTCAATACGGTGTATTTGTGAAATCATGAAATCAATGACCTTTCCGCCCACGAGGTCACGGTTCGAATCGCAATGAATATTGAACTGTATAATATATTGGCACGAATAATATTATATGTATGTACAGTACATGTGCCTTTAATACATTTGTTTAACCAACGTATCATAGCGTACCTGCCCACTTAACGGTCTATAGATTTATTCAGTTGTGCTCAATACAAAAACCATTACATTTTGCATTGTTTATGTTGAGTTCAATGAGTTTTGTGTTGCCCTTTTTCTATTAATGTTTGCTTATTTACATACATTACCTAGTCTCGATTTTGAAGGCGGGTTTATTGGATAACCTCTGCCATAGGTCAACCCAAGTGTTTCGTTACGTTTAGTCACTTAGCAGGGCTGCTCGAGTTCATGGGGTGAGGTTTGTTCGGATCTTGGCGGCGAATGCGCCTGCACATCAACTGCTTATGAAAAAGGATTGGAAAAAGCTGGTTGAGGAGACCTTTTGACGTCTCAAGCAGGACTCTCTCGGAACATCGCCTTACACCGCAGTGGCAGGGATGGATTCACACTTCCGTCACTCCTGGACACATTGACATAAAAATTCCTGCCAACCCCTCATACCTTTTTACCTCCACACAAAATACGCAAAATAACATATGCCACGAGGATAATTATTCTCTTCAGGGCCTCTTGTGTGGTGCTAACTTAAACAACAAAAGGTTCGACCATTGCTTGGTCGAAGGGTTCGACACAATACTTTTACTATAGTAAAAGTCAATATTTTGGTGGAAAACAGTAACTTTGTGGTTCGACATATTAATAAAATAAAACAATAACTTGGTTTATAACCACGAAGTTAGTTAAATATATTAAGTCCAACCGGTTTCGCTAAACACTAGCATCATAAGAATATGTTTTAAACTAATTTCGTGATAATTAACAAATTTATTGCTTTATTAATATATCTGCTCGTCTCGTGGAAAAATCCTGCTGATTATCGAAAAAGATTATAACAACTTGAATTATTAATTCTCCCTAGAATTGGTTAAGTTGTGATCAAAATTCATACCTGCAAAATCGAGTTTTTCCCCTTTCCGTCACATTTCATAATTTTGAGATGGAGATAAAACCGAAAATAACATTAATAACTACGATTTCTTTTTATTAAAATGAAGATGATAAAACATGAAACAGACCAAGACACAGAAAAATAAAAAGGTAACGGTCGCAACTAGGTCTCGAACCATGGATCTTTTGTCCTACCGAGCGCCTTAACAAACGCCAGTTGGGATCTATTTTTTTTGTCATTTTTGTCAATGTCGTATTTCTAATTCAGAATAAAAATATTATCCTCAAATAATTTTCCACATATTTTAAGACAAGCGATTCTAGAGCCCAATAGCCCAACATATTATGTTCAGCGACAGTGACCTCCTACAACATGGGTCCCTTCAAGACCCATGTTCACTCCTGCCTCTCCTTAATAAAACCGTCCACACAGCATCTTCAAAGTTAACATAGGCCCCGAGGGAAATAATTTTCCTCAGGGATATCTGTGTACAGTTATTGTAGAAAAAAGTTTAATTTATATTTATTAGTTTTATCTTCTTCTTCAACGTTATATTACATTGATGGGTGTAGTCTTCAAAAGTTATTACAATAAAAATCAGATGATTTTTTTTTAAAGAAAGACAAACATATACATAATAACCTGATAATTTTTGAAAATCTCCTACTACCACGACAGTAAGCGGAAAATGTTGCTTGTGTCGTGATGGAGGCTTAGCCAGCCAAGGAATTGAACACGAGACGCCTAGATGGAACCAAAATGCGATGCCAACTCAGTCAACATTTTAGTTTACTGATAAAGTTAACCAAGAACTTTCTTAAATGCTGTTGAATTCATGGAATTCAGCACACATGGTGGATCAGGTCGTGCTTATAGCCTATAAGGCATCTGCTAACAAGGTCTTTGCGAAATGTGTGGGCAGTGATTCCGCCTGCACGAGAAACCTCCGCTGATATCTTCTTATTTCTTGTTAACCCAAGAAGGAAACGATATCTCCTGGATTGGGTAGATTTATTTTGTTCGCATATTATTTGTTTATCTTCGTGGGTTGGCTACATGCATCGACTATTGATTATTATATTTATAATGACGTGAATTCCAGGAAACTTCCCGGTGTTTAAATTTTCTCCTATTCTGGAAAGACGACGCGCCACTTGCAGAAGCCGGCTTCAAACTGATTGCGATACTTCTATTCCTACCAATGCTTGAGGCTCGATTACATTCTTTACCAATGATAGCAGAGTACTCCATGATTTTGTCTGAATTTATGACCATATCAAGGGAATATATATAAGGGTGGGGTTTTAGGGTTCACACCCCCCCTCCTTCATTGGCATCACCTAACCCCCCTTTCTTCCATGAAAGTCAATATCTTTTAAACCCCATTATATAGCTGTCACATCGTACAAAATGATATCTAACAACACCAGCGTCATCTGCTTCAAGTTTCTTAAAGCTCTACAGCCTTACTCATAATGAAACCCTACCACGACTCTGTAGAGTCACGGTAGCTACACAGGGGAGTACACTACACCGCTCAGAGTAAAACTCTTTACTCATCTTCATAATATTTCTCGACAGCTGAATTATGGGTAATGATTTTTTCACGGTAACAACAATCTCAGCTCCAAAGCTGAAAAACTCGGTCAATTTGGCATTTCGTGGCGTGTTGCCAACTTTACGTTGATTCATACGTCAAAATATTATTCGACGAAGTTGTTTTGCGTTTCGCGTTTCAAAAATAACTAATAATGGATAATCATAAACAGTAATTCGGACGAGGAAACAAAAATTAGTAGGCGTAATAAGAATCGGGGTGACGTTGAAATGAGTGTTATAAAAAAAAAATTATAAAGCCTGCTTGGTTATCGATTTCGCTGATTTGTGTCCCAAGAATGCAATTATAAACACTCGTTTTTACCCCATTATCGTATGGCACAGAGAACTTGGAGATCGGTAGATACTTTGCCACCCCGTTTATTATCGTACCAAGGCAATTAAACGTCTGACGTTAACTTTTGTAAATCTATATTTAGACCTAAAATCTCCTTCCGTAAGTGCCGCAAATGGATCGAACCTTTTTTGTGCACGAATGCCGCGAATACGGTCAATATTTGCCAATGCTCCATTCAAAACGTCAAGATTCTCATAAAAGTTTGCCATTTCGAAAGTTACAACGCCTGTTGAGTAACAATTTCACATTTCACCTACCCCGGTCTTGCTCTCGTGGTTGTATCTTGTGATTATGAGTAAGACTGCTAAAGTAAAGGGTCTCGAACTAATTTCAACCACCGCCCACCTTTGACTTAAAAAAAAATCTAGTGCCCCAATATTTTTAACTTACCTTTTTTACATTACACACAAATATGATGATAAGAATGATATCAGAAATCGTTGAACAGCCGATCATAACCTAGGGTACCGTTGAGAGATTCGATTCTTTGAGCCTTCTACTGCCCCCTCTGAAAGCCTCCAGCCCCCACGAGGGGGTGTTATCGCCCACTTTGAGAAAGACTCCTCTAAAGTAAGGCTTCCGCTGAGAATACATTTAAACTCAGCATGGAGTTCTCTTAGTTTTGATATCACACTGGTGCTTATCTTTATCTCTTATCGATTGATTATGCGATCTATTTATTATGTAGATATTGAAGACTGGATTTGACCACATAATACAACCAATGTTATAATTAGATTTAAAAAGCATGTCGACCTAGAAAATACACGTCTGACATGATTCGAATTGTGATGTCATGCATAGCATTAGCATGGAGCCGTGTTTAACACTCAATTTATTGATACTATTAATTATTAACAACTTCAAGACTTGTTGTACATACAAAGATGGAAATGAAACTTTGGATTATTTTTAAATAGGTACATACGCATATAAGTATATTATACATCCATTATAATGGATGCTCTCTGTATTTCTGAAGCAAACTCGGCACTGAAGATGCCCGGCTGTCGATCGGATATCATCGGCTATTTCCGTAACCGTTCGGGTATTAGACACGAACAGCGATATTTGACGTTCTACTTTAGTACCACTCTACTTAAAACTGTTGAAGGACATTAAAAGTACATTCTTATTCCTAATCACTATACACACCGTAAACCTACGGTTGGTACTAATCATTCTTTAACCCTCTATATGATGTGTAATACATTGTAAATTGGATAAAAATATGAATTGAATATAATACATAAATAAAAACTAATGATTGAAATATCGATAAAATAAATAAATCTTCTAGGATGGTGGACAGCGAGAGAGAATAAAATATAAGAGGAAATCGAGTATATAAACAAAATCCTAAGCAATAAATAAATATCTTTTCTTCTTCAATCTTTGCAAAAACACTTTGTGGCGTCATTATTAATTAAATGAAAACAAATCACTTCGTAAAACTATTTCATATGACTTTTTGGCTCTGAATAGTGATATCTCGCAATGGCGATATGTGATTAACACTCGTAAAGAAAAAATAAACCTGATTTACAGACTTAGTATCCTTTCGTACTCCAATAAGGTACAAAACTCTGGTTTGGGTGAGTGTTTTTACCTTTAGATTATCATAACGATCATCAAACATCTCCCGTGCGGCGTGCATCATACAAAAGATTGCATAGTAATTAGGTATTGTAAATTCTCCAATAGTTCATTGAAAGCCTAACTAATCAATCACGTTATTTATTTGTTTGCAGGACAATCGAGCTCGTGGCTCTCATGGCCATCTCCTCCACACTGTTCCTGTTTCTCCACACGCGGGACTTGAGCACGAAGCTGAGGCAAATGGAGGCTGAATCTGCCCTTTCTTCGAATCAGATCACAGGTATGTAAAATACAATAAAATACATTTATTTAAATTAATGTACGACAGATTAATCTATATATACCGATATATCTAAATCATGTCATTTTTTAAATTATTATTAGATTCAATAATAACTGTCGAAATGTAAACAGTCGACAAATCCTGAATGTTTGGGATTATAAAATTGATCACGAGAACCTTTTTGTACGACTCTTCTTATTGATTTATGTTTCATTTCATTTCAGTGACAAATAAATGATGTTTTCTTTCTCGAAAATGAGGCTAGTCACCAGCGGGTGATTTAAAACTTTAAAAAACCGGTTTTGTTTGTCCGCAAATGATATTATTTAATAAAGCTAACCGGGTTAGGCCGTGACATTGAATCATCATTTTAAATGCAATGTGGAATACATAGGTACCAGCAAAAAAACTGGCTCATTTTTCTTAGCCACCAGCCTGAAACAAAACTTGGAGTATGTACGAGTAATAGAATACATTAACCGTGGAAAAAAACAACGAACGTATTTATTTTGTAAGGCTATACTATACGGCTATCGCATGTAATCCGAATAAAATTAAATGCTCCGAGGCCAAAATCAAGCATTTTTCAAATAATTGACTGCGCATAGAGAAGTCCTGTTTTAACTCGATAATTTGGCATTTCATCTATCCATAAATTTGTTAGTTACGTTTCGGTTCCGGTTTCAAGATGGTGGCCATTATGGTTCAGCAAAGATTCATTTTTCAAATGTGAAATCGTCATCTTTATTCAGTAGATAGGTACTTAGACTAAGGTATTAAATTACCTACCCACCAAAGGAAATTTAGGTTTTGATTTAAAATAAGAGAAAATTAGCGCTGGGTGTACTGTTCGCAGAGCTACTAGTATATATATTTTTAATAATTACTCTATATTATGCATGGGCAATCTTTTGGTAGATTTCAAATAGCCACAGGCTAAAATAATATATTGTAAGTACTTACAACTTACTATTTTTTTTAGGTATTTGGACATAAACCGACAATGATATCTGATTGTTGACCATTTTATTAATATTTTTGAGATTGAATGATATTTTTCAATTTTTCGATAATTTGAGTTTTTATTAAGATTTTTTCATTCATGTTGTGATATCCAAAGCATTTTTATTAATTTATTGAGTTATATCATTCCCGGATTTACACGGAGGTGATACGTTTAAAAAAACTATGGTATTTGGAATGGGTTATATAAGGATGACAGAGATTTCAATGGAATAGCGAGGTAGTTAGTTAGTTACTTCTACTACAAAAACATAGATACAATAATTTGAATTGCCGGCAACCCGGGCGTTTATTGAGATAAAATAATCTTAAAAAAGCAAGTAAGTTACCTGCCTCACTAGACGATGTCTGTTCTAAGATGGGTAATAATACAAGAAAATTTAATATTATTAAAAAAGTAAAAAATGTAGACCTAAAAATTAACACAAAATAAACATGAAAATATAAATTGTATGAATCACTGTCATGAATCACAAAAGATACTAAAGTTTAATAAATACCAAATTTCATATACATTTTTTACTACAAATAATGTCAAGAATCACAAGTTAAAGTAAGTCAAGTAAACAAAATACTCCAAATAAACATATGAAGTAAGAACAAAGTGAATATACAAGAAACATAAACAGTATTAAAAAGAAAGAATAATACATAATTAGACACGCACAACTCATTTTAATTGCTATATACATATATGTATCAACAATCAGTTTACAATTCACTAACGTGGGCATTTTGTGACTGTTTTTTTAGATAATTTTTGAAAATGATTTCTTCTCATTGTATAGAGACTATAGAGCATAAGTACAAGCCGTACATTGTGTACATCGTGCTCGTAATAGTTAGTTTCAAGTGCTAAAATGTAACTATTAGTAACAATTTAAATTTGAATGGTGTTTCTTTGTTATCTCACTTGTTCGTTGGGAAACTGTAGGCCTTGGGGAAAAACAAAGTGTTTTGTTAAAAACTATAAGGAATTATTATTGTCTTTAGGAAGAATGAACCTTGACCACGTGAAATTATTTCAAACAATCGGCACTTTGATTGAGTATTATAACTATCGCAAACATGTTCAGTTTCCAAACTAATTGCGTTTTAATTATGGTACGTCGTCCGTCCTCATGAGAAATAATTCCATAAACGGTTAACCCTCGGGATGTCGAGGTTTAAATTATGACTTCTCAAATTAAAATTTCTAATTCCAATTTGAGAGGCGGTCATGAGTACTGCCGCTCTGGGAACCATTTATTGGATAGCCAACACTTTTGCCATAGGTGACCTCAAGTGGTTCGCTACGTTTGGGGACTTAGCAGGGGTGCCCGGGATAATGGGATGAGGTTTGAATAAATCTTGGCGGCGGATGCGTCTGGTCACTTACTTCGGATCGGGAGAGACCATTTTGCCTCTCTAGTTGGTCTCTTCCGACCCATTACCTTGCACAGCAGTGAGAGGAATGGATTTATACGTCCGTCACTTCTAGACCCACTAACCCTCAGATTACCTTCTACCATTTTCCTTCCCAGATCTTCTTCTCCTTCCTTTCCTTTAAAAGATTCCCCACACAGCAATCCTAAAGATGATATGGGTCCTGATGGAAATTATTTTTTTCAGAGCCTCCTGTGTTTAAATATTGTAAAAAAAAGAACATGGAGTATCGCGTAATTTTTTAATAGTAACATATTGACGAAAATTGCGTTCTTTTATCAAACCAATTTCTCTGTATAACTAGAAAATCCAGAAAGAAAGAACTTGGTGTTTTTTTTAACGCCCTAGCATATCTTCGACAGTTTTTACAGTTTTTTTATCACTTTAAATACCACACACAACTCCCAACTGCCCGGGGTCATTGAATCTGTTATATTGCCAATAATTAAGGTATGTTATGCTACAAAGGGGTAAAGTGATAAATACAAGATATAATTGGTTGTAACGATTTTTTAACATTTTTCTGAACAGGTTTTAAATTCGAATTAAAATGTATAATGTCTATTACGAAAAATATTAACCCTTCTGTAGAGTATTTTGAAACAATGTCTTAAAACTAGTGGATGCTCTGTGTAATTCTGAGGCAATAATTGGAAGACACTGAAGGTGCCCAGTTGTCGATCGTGTATCATCGGCTATTTTCGAAATCGTTCGAGAATTAGACACGAACGGCTACAGTTGCCACTCTGCTAAGTTAGAACTTAACTAAGATCTACTGAGACACCTCAAAACTACATATAACTAATCACACTAACGACATAGGTTGAAGGACATTGAAACTACATACATAATCCAATACACCGTATGTGGCAGACATCGACCGATTATATCGATGGTTAAAAATCTATTTGGTGAAACCAACCATGATTTTTCATTCATATGCGTCTAAGGGTTAAATAACCAGAAAACTAATTATTGCAGTTCTGATGCAATAACTGTTACGTTTGGTGCTCATTGCTCATATGATGGTAATGGCTTCAGTCAGATAAACCTCGTTAGACCATTTGCTAGACTACAAGGATTTCCGTGTTCAGGGTTACGTGGAGCGTACAAAACCTCATCATCCATGGTAACGTCTTACACCATCATCACACACGGCAAAATCAACACTAATTCCGCCATTAACCAGTGCACACTGTCAGCAAACACAAAGATGCGTATAGCGAATTTCACCGTTTTTTTTAAAGTTTTAACAGTGCCTTTTAGGGAAATATGCAAATATATTTTTTTGCATTTTTTGTATTCAATAATATTATTATTCCATTTATATAAACAGTTTGTTTATAAATAAGTTCTGCTGTGTAATTATTATTATTATGCGTGACAGCGGTTACGCTTTCTGAAGGCATTATCAAAATATGGTTAAGCCACTTACGCACACACGGGCTATATACTTATATTATTTCTATTTGAGCGAATTATATTTTTTTGTTTATTTATCAACAAACTAGCTTTCATAAAAAAAGGGTTATTTTAATTGATTTTATATAAAAAGAAAGACAAACGTGTGTTACGAATTATCTAAAAAGTAATATGAAAATCTTTTACTACCATCATGGTAAACGGAAATTTATGCTTATGACGTGGTGAAGGATTTAGAAAGCCGATGAATTGAACTAACTCACGACAACACTTGTGTGGACCTAACGCGATGTCGACTCAGCCACTGACCGTTTTATGTTTTATGGTTTTGTTTTAATAAAAATCACATTTAAACGTCACTTTTGAGGGGCTTTCAACCAGAGAAATAATATAATAATTTTCTCACGATGTTATTTGAACCAGCCAAGCGTGTAATGTAAACAATTTTCTCCACAAGTCCTTGAAATAATTTATACAAATTCATAGTCTGTTTATTGGAGGCATGAACTGCGGCGCTGGGTAATAATATCATCTGCCTAGAGTGACTGGCAACTGGTGATTTGCGGTGACGTTGACCATTATTGTGTTAATTAATGAATCAACTGCGGGAATTACTGTGTTGAAATTTTTGACAAGTTCACTGGTCTGATGGAGGAGGTGCCATCAAAAAATCAACCGACAAAAATATTTTCATCAAGTTTTATTTATTATTTATTTATTTTATATTAAATGCACATATACATTTATACATAACCAATATTAAACACACTTTTTTATTTTATTAAGTAATAATAGCATTTTTAACTCGTTGCAAATTTTTTTGGAAAACATCTATGTCAGGGGACAGGTAATTTAGTAACAGAATCATTTTTCCGAGCGGCATTTTTATATTATGTCAGTAATACACATATTACCATTTAGAAGATAAGTTATATGCTGTTGACAGCAAATCAGTTTTCCTTCTATCAGCAAGGCTATTAATACCCAGCATGCCGGACAAAAAGGCTGATGGATATAACCAGGGATAATATCCGAAGTCTCCGAGATATAAATATTTCAGAAAATTCTTTATTTCCTTTCACTATTATTTGAGAGTAAGTTAAATCCACTGGTCCCAATATTACCGAGCAGCTTTCCAAAATGCTACGTACTAGACTAAACACGAATCGCGGCCGAGCTGCAAAAGCGTCTGGAGTTGCTTAGCACAAATTCTTGTATCCTTAAAGCTTATTATTGTTTAATTGTAAGAAACATACAACAATATTGTTCTTCAAAAACTGTATTATTTTTGTGTTCTTTTATTAAATTGTAGAGTTGTTAACCTCAATACAGGCTTGACCTAGTGAGGTTATAAACTGATTTGTTAACATTAGACCTAGATACCATGTAAAGAAACAAATAAATAAATAAATTATCATTTTTCTGGTGTAGTCTCCCAAGGGAGGTTGGATGTTTTCAGACCGATCTTAAACCTGCCGGCTTCAACCTGGAAACGGCCCGCCACGCAGCAGGTGGGCAGACACATTGGCCGCCAAGACCTTGACATATCTCACCCCATGAACCCGGGTTCTCCTTCTAAGTCACCAAACATGGTGAACGACTTGTTATTACCTATGGCAGAAGTGTTTGTTATCCAATAAATAGTTCCCGGGTGGAGGTGCCTATATCCGCCTTTCAAATTGTGAACACTTATTGAACTCTTTTGAACCACTTAATAATCAAATTACATCCCTACTTCATATTTCACAAACAGTGTCTAGTTTTTCGTTCACAAACATTCCAGTTATTTGGATTTTATATGATTTTTGAAGGTTTAAATATCACACTACTGAACAACTTACTTATTATAAAGTATATACGTAAAAGCTCCAAGTCGATAAACACATATTTTATTAAAAAATAAAAACATTTTACTAAAATAGCACTATATGGGTATTTAACTAAGAGAGTTATTTGTGTAAAGAAGTGTGTCGTTGGCGGCCTGGCTTTGATATTTATACAAATCTGCATTTTAATTCCGATATTTTGCACACTTGACTTTCAAAACAAGAGTCAGTTCACTGTCTACAGTCTACATGATCTTTCTAATAGCTTTGTGTAAAGCCCGGGTGACCCCGGGGATTTCGCTAGTAATTAATAACTGTAACAATACACGCATACAGTGCAATTAAGTGATGTTATTTCATTCTGGGTGCGCTTTACTATAATCCGTAGCTTCACCTATAAATACTATACAATTACATAGATAATCTTTTCAGCCTACAGCTAGTTTATGAACATGAATATTTATGAGGCAATTCAACGTCAGTTGTGATTCAGATTGATAGTGTTAAAATTAATATTACCTACGGCCTCCGTGGACGAGAGGCAAGGCTCTCGACCAGCAATCCGAAGGTTGTGGGTTCAAATCTCGTCCGCAAGTACTCGTACTTTTATTTGATCGATTGGTGTTATTTCACCATTTAATCATTTAAACTAATATAATACATATTTGTGGCACTTTTCAGAGTTGAAGATACTCTCAGTGTCGCCTTGGTCTAAGACCACCATTCAGAATTAAAACGTTGCTTGAAATGGCTTTAGCCGTGTTTGGTGACCAGATCTGAATAGCCAGATACTTCCCCACCTTGCTCTTTTCCACATCCTTACCCTTCCCACTGAATTCTTACAACATACTCCGATTGGGAATGCCTTAGTCCTGGCTTCAGGCGGTTGGGAGCAGTTGGGGCTCTAAATTCACGACAAATTTCCAAACAAACACTTCACATTTTGAAAATGCCCCTTAAATTCAAAGCAAAAGATCTAGAGTTCATTAAACCGAAGTCACAATCGAGTGTTATATTTTGTATGGCTTTCTTTACCTGTTATTCGATATTTTGAGAATTTGACTTTTACAACCTTAATAATTATAATATGTGGATGATATGTGTAGCGCAGTTTTTGTAAAAAATCACCTCAAAGGCGCTGTACAAATTTATAATATGTATCTACAATCTTACTTTTACCGACTAAAGAAACCATTACAACTACTTAAGGCTAAAATATTACATACACCGGTTCTTCGATAACTGTTACAAAACTATATGTACGATGCATTTTACCAACCATTTTAATTGCAACCCCAAGCCTACAAATCATTTTTTTTATATCCCACGCTCGATTATGCTTGCATTGAGTGCAGATACGAGAATTATAAAATATATCAGTAAAAAAATTCCACTTTACGTATCTAGCTTAAGAATCTTACATAATAAACGAATATTCGAGATGCATCATTTCTGAAGTACATTTTGATTACACCTTTTTATGGGAACACAGTTTCGGATGAAGTTTAATATTATCTATTCATTAATCAGAAAATTATAATGCTGAATGCTAACCAAGTTCATTAACACTTATTAAAAGAACCGAGTTTATGGATCTCTCTCGAGCACTTCTCAGATTAAAGAAAAAGTGATTGGAAGCGATCATTAACGAAATCTTATCATAAATTTTCTAATTAGAATTTTACCTGGATATTATTTCAAACGTAATTAGTTCTTTAATAATTTACTGATGAGATATTGAGTTGTTATACTCATATTATATAGGGGATAATTATATGGGATAACTTAATGAGTTAAACTTCTAATTGTAATATTTAATCTTTGAAGACAATATTAGTTAATTCCTAGATTCGTCCAAATCTTTTTCTGATCTTTCAAATATTAGTTTGAGAGTCGCTTATAGTGTCTTCAATGAATTCAACGATGTTGTTTTATACGATTTGGAGGAAATGAGGGCGATAATTGGTCTCCTACAAATGTATACCCCTTTTACCTTGGCGAATTTTGGCACTAGTGCAAGTAAAGTGTATTTTAATTTAATATGCACATGCAAGTCCATGCATTTTTTCGATAAGTTACTTCTTGGACGCCGTTAACAGACGTTCAGTATACAAATTTGGCAATCTCACTGAATATTTTCTTATAATAATGAAGTGAAATTTTTTTTAAATCCGTTCGGTTTGGAGAAGAAAATAGGAAAATACAAAATTTCAGTCTAGCGATTTTAATTAGGTGTAATCAACGCAGTTTAAAACATCCCTTTTGGGGGGAAAACAGACAATTGTCTTATCGATCTCCATACAATAAGTACATAACTTGAAGGACGCTATTACCGAATAACTGGTTCCCATACTTGCAGTTGAAACAATATACATAATTACTTTCAGAGACCCCGGTGAGGACAAAAGAGTTGAAGGTTGAAATATTATCACACTGCTGAGTGGTGCTATATGATGTCAAAACATAAGTTGGCATGAAAGATAAATGAGGTCCAAGATAACTTAGGAACCAATATATAAACCTGTGGTTAAAACTGTCAAGCTCTACCTGTGTGTTTTTTTTTAATTTTGCGTAATAAATTATGTAACTCTGTAAGTTCGTGAAAAGCAGTTACTTCATCAGGTTGAAATTGAACATACCACAAATACTTGAAGAAAGAGATAAACAAGTATTCATAAAAGTGTATTCACGATAATCCAATAATAATCACTAAGTGAGGGCAGTGCGAGGCAGCACAACACACAAGCGTCCCATTTCATCCGTTCAAGAAAAGTATTTTCTCTAAACCTTTTTCTGCTGAAGTGTAAACTTTGCATATACCAGGTAGCACAAGTAATCTAAAAGATTTGGGCATTTACAGTGAATAAACTAAAACTAAAGGCTTAGATTATTTAAGATTTCAATCTCCCCCGTCATTAAGCTTTTTACGCAACGGGGTTACCAAAATCAACTGGCCATTAGAAAAATATAAGATCACAGAAACACTGAACTTAATTGCCAGAAACTACATTAGCTTTGTTAAAATGTGCGAATAAATAACTGTGAACATCCTTCTCTGTCATTTCAAATTCGTTTCGCCATTTGGCTTTTTGCACATTAGAGCCATTTTTATTTATTCAGTCGAGTATGATAAAATCATCTTATTGTCAATCTAACTGCTCTCGTTCTGTGTGGTTTAGTTTCATTCTTTCAAAAAACTTAAACATAATGGGCTGTGTTTTCCGCTCTGCAAAAACCATTATTTGATTCATGTTTTTGAACACTGCACTCTTTTCTTTAAAGACGGAATGCATCAAATGTTGATACGAAATACTTAGAAGATGTTAAACTAGCCAACAAGATTGCTGACCCACATTTTTAAACAGAACATTTTTTCAAACAACAAACTTATTATGGTTGGTTAATGCTAATAAAAATACTGCCAGTTTAATGAACCATGTCTTTGATAATCACTTGTAAGTCAGTTGTGGTGATCAAATTCAGATTCATTCAAATTAATCATTAAAAAGTTTACGTGTTACCGCATAGGACTTTCAACTGTCCAGAACAAGTGAAACTAAATGGCATCCTCGTTCGATTCTAATGGGATAAAGTTGGGAAGTGTCTTAATCCGTAAAAAATGCTGAGGTCATTTTAAAGAACGAAACATTTTGATTCTGAATCCAAGGTATCTCATTTATAGATCTATCTTCCTTCGGCAAGAGGTGCAAATATCATTTATAAATTTTGATATCTGATAAAACTTTGCAAGGAGATGCAAATTAAACTCAGATTTTTTATTTTAAAGAGCTTTCTAGCGTAGGTATCGATCAAATTTCTCCCGTATTTTTTTATTTCTTAGTGGCTCTTGTCCATCAGCCCGTCTCATGAATGAAAGATGTCATTCAAAAAAATCAATTTCAGGGGAAAATGTATCTCCATAATCACTTGAGCGATGGGTGTTCGATTTGCCATTCGATTCAATTAATATCATACCTCCAAATATTAAAATCGAAACACACATACCCAAACTTGGGTAGCCAGGTGAGATTTCTGGGTATTCGGTTTTGGATTCGACGGCGCTCATTCCAAAAAGAAACATAATTTCAACTACTTTCTGTGATTTATAGCAAACGATATTTCATTGTTATTGGTTTATCCTTTACTTTTAGATTTTATATATTTTTTTATAAAAGTCTGTATGTTAGTTCCCGAAATTGCCCTTTCTTGTTGGGGCTATATAGAATATTACTATTTCTTGTACGTTGTCCGATGTTCAATTTTTAGAAACCAATTTTAATCGCTTTGCCTCGCAGTGGAAGAGTTGAATTCATATCTCGGTTACTTCTGGACATACTGACCCCCAGATTTCTTCCCAACCCCCAGATTCCTACCCAACCCCCAGATTCCTTCATGAGGAATCACCCCTAACAATCTAATTACCCTCCACACAGCATCCCCATAGATGACAGCTTCCTGTGTGAAGCTAATGTGAAAAAATACACGCAGACTACACGATGCAAAATACTATCTGGAATATTCCATGACTAGATCGTGGACTTCGTGTGGTTTTATGGACAATAAAGCTTGTTCGAAACACATATTTTAATGACTTGAGAAATCACCAATTCAAAAGAAATAAAATAAAAACTAAAATCTACGCTGCATGCAACTTTCACAGCTAGAACCTTTGCAAGAAGCGCATGTAGCAAACATGGAGCAAGTCTTGGTTCTTACTTCTTGAAGTGGAATCACGTGACGGGGTGACGGCTGCAGTGACAATTTACCGTCACGCGCGTGGCCGCACACAATGGTGACATTTATTCACTTACCAAAAAGACAGACCCGCGTCTTATTGTCTTCTCGCCGTAATTTATGCCCGCCATTTTAAATTGTCCCCATCGCTGTTTCCTCGGAATTACGCGAACACATCCGAAACGTTTGCAACCAGTCGGGTTGTGTGTTATTCCGTGATGTAACTTGTAATTCATTTGAATCAGTAAGCTTTGTGAAGTAAATTACAGGATGTTAACATTATGATCCAAAATTTTAAATATGATTTGACCAAGGTCCTTGGTTATTTTAATGAGGTCAATAGAGCAAAGTTGAAGGTTAGCCTTTTTAAAGAACTGTGGAAAAAATAAAAATAATGTAGAACTTACGTAGGTATAGGTAGATGTAGGTAGCTTGGTGCAGAGCATTCCTGGATTTGTCAATAGGCCGTATAGACCGCGACCTACGGACCGCAGCCTTCAAGTGAGTGATTATGATAGGTGGCAACTTCTAAGAAAGAGGAAGGGGCGGCGCAAATAAAGTGGCCTATACCTATGAAAAGTATAAATCCGTTACTGGTCCAGAGAGGTCTAATGAACAATCTAAAATTGATAAAGCTGTCTGACAGATTTGTATGTGAAGCCTTTTTTCTTTTGAAAGTCTTTAATTTCTTTGTCTGCATTATTGCAATTAATTTAATTTCTTATTCATCAGTCAAGCGAATTAAAAATATCTTTCAGTGCAATAATAATGTCTATACCAATTCGTTTATTAACTCCCTTAAACCACAAAAACACAGCTTAGGTAAACAATGTACAGAAGTAGCAGATATTTAATAGCTGAAAAAAAGCATTTCATCGGTCAGTGTTTGAGTGGGCATCGCGTTTGGGTCCCACCCAGGCGTTCCGTGTTCGATTCCTCGGCTGGCTAAGTCCTCCATCACGACTCAACCAACATTTTCGGCTTACTGTGGTGGTAGTGGGGGATTTTTTAATATTGTCGGGTTATTCGTAACCCGGGAAAAAAGTTTTTTTTTTAAAACAGTTGTTATTTTACATTTTGTTTTCTATAGCCTTATTGCTCATTTTTCTTAATTTGAATCATTTTAGTATGTTTGCACTGTATAGTTGATTTGCAATCTTTATCATAAAAATGATTTATTTTGTGTCTTTAAAGTTACTTGTATCATAAATAATAAATGTAATGTGGTGAGAAATTCGTGGCCAGCCAAATTACCATTACCTACAGTAATTTTTGTTTTGGAAAATCCAACACCACATGTTTTTCCAAAATTACGGGCTTGAAACATGTTTCTAGGTGATGAAACTATTTTGCTTTTATAATTGGAGCTCGAGACGATTTTCAACAATTTGAAATATACACTCACATTGGACCTAAAATATTTAATGTTAAAACCCCTTCGCGCTACGTGCGACACTGCGTAACATTACATTTGAAAGCGTACATGAAAATTGTCATAAATCACCAGCATTAAGATGTCGCAGTAAACCCATGGAATCACTGCATTCCTGTTATGGTTGCGCTTTTCATATTTCATCATTTTATGGAAGTCAGCGATGACTTTTTGACTTGAAGGGCCATGAAACATGAAAGATCGACGAAGACGTAGTGCCAATTGTTTCTAAGGGTGTTATTAACCTGTTGATTCTTTCTCTTTCATTGCATTGAAATACTGGAGGGTTTTTAAGAAACCTTGTGGAATGTAAAATTGTATTTGCGGTTGTATGGGGGTTTAATTTAAAAAAGGTATAAAATAAAATGAAGGAGATTGATAGACCATTGATAATATGTTCATAGATCAGTTCTATGCTTAAGAACTTATTTGTGCTGTATAAAATAGAGATAAAAATACTTGATGGTTTGTCCAATATGTTTCTATAACCCTCCAAAATCAAGTATGTTGGTATCTACTTTTAAAAAAATTAAAAAGTAGTCGAGGGTTAAGGCTATCGTCTACAAAGCCACGGGTTTCCAAAAAATAATTTGTGTCGTTTCATAATTATTTTATTTTACATGTATCATAATAACCACTGGAGCGAACGCGCGAGATAAATAAATTTGCCTCGATTGCTTGAGATTTCCCAGAAGGTCATTTTAGAAATTTTTTGCAAACATTAAAAAAATCGTACCTTCGAATTTTAACATGGAGACATAAAAACTTATTATAGTGCTATATAGCCAATGAATTAACCTGTATTTAACCGTTTATTTCACATTTGTAGGATTTATAAAAAATATTTTAAAAAATTGTAAAGTTTGTAATCGTCCGAATCCTGGGTATTTTTTACTTGAAACTGCCGAGAGGGGTGTTAATTTATTCGGGACATCATAGAATATTTTCGCTTTTTGTATGTTGTCTGTGGTATACTTGATAATGAAACGTACATATCTATGGAAAAAGGACTTAATTTTATCCGTAAACAGCTTTTCAAAAGTTTGGCAGAAAAAAATATTTAAAAAAAAATTATTTTTAAAATTATTCTAAAATAGTCTACGAAGATCGGATTTGCAAAATCTATGGTCATAATAGATAAAGCATTTCAATAGCTTTGTGTTAAAATAAACGGCTGGGCAAGGAAATGTTTTAAATAATTACAATAAATGTTTTACGAATGGTATGAAAAAATGGTCCATTTTTGGACCGAAATCAATCGCAGAAAAATAAAAGTGGTCCATTTTTCGACCTAAATCGCTCCAGTGGTTATAGTATCTATATTTGTGTTATGTTTCGGAGTTAAATATACTCTTAGTATCGCCTTGGTAAAAGATAGACATTCAGAATTGAAATTTTGCTTGAAATTACTTTTTCTGATCAGATTTTAATAGCCAGGTAATTCCCCATCTTCTTATTCCCCATCTCCTTCCACTCCTCAGTACCTTTAATCTCATAACATACCTACCCCTACCCCGGTGTCACTGACTCTAGTGGGTTGGAAGCAGTTGGAACTCTTGTAGCTTATTGAAATTAAAAACTTACTTTTTACTTACTTGCCCATTCTAAAGACCCATTATCGATAATAGGAAAAATTAACAAGAAAAAGGTAACAATTATTATAAGCAATAATTATTAGCCTGAAACACTCATCAACATTGAAAAAATCTCCCGAGAAAAGATAAATGCCGCCGACGGGACTTGAACCCGCGTCCTTCTGATATCCGGTCAACTGCTCTACCAATTGAGCTACGTCGGCTTATCTCCCACCCGCCAAATAATTCAATATATACTAGTGTTTCATTCAACAATTACTGCTTATTACATTTTTCACCTGAAAACAACCAACTTTATTTTTTGTGAGAAATGCATTATAAGTACTAACTCTCCCACTAGAGTAAACATTAGTTTACCAATTAAAAATAATAAGAAAAAGGTGTCTGAATATTGAGATTGCTCTGCTCTGCCAGGAGGTTTTATTTAGGCGACCTGGAGCGTATTGGAACTTCAAACCCCTGACATGAAAACATCGATACTCCTGTTGACAGCATACGTGACATCTCAAAGACTTCTATGGTGTCAGTCTTAGACGAGGACGAGCCCTCTCCGCGGTGGAAGATTGTGACATGCAGATTCTCCGCGGAAGTTTCTGGAATGGCGGAACTTCACGCAACACCAGAACGAAATGCTGGAATTTGATTTAAATTTTACTTGTTTAATCCTTATAATTTTATCGTCAATATATAATGAGCGTGTGCTCATCGTAGTATTCAATAAGAATTTCAAAACTGTTAGCTACACTCTATTACATTAATAATAATAATGTTTTTTTCCAGGATGTGGGGAGAATCGGGCAATCCCACACGTCCCATAAGTTAAACATATTTATACACAACAGATAAAGTTAAAAAAAAATAGAATACGAAAAAAACATAAGCAATAATATAAATAAAATAAATAATCAATTATGATGTAGGACGTGGTCTGGAGTGAGCTCGGGCCCAGCACTCGCTCAGGAGTGGCGCTTGGTGTTGGAAGGCTGCGATCACCACTGTGGTATCGCAGGCCATTAGCCGCATCCTGACTCCAGTGACCCGGTGTCTCATCAGACCGGCGAATACGAATAGTCCTAGCTCCGTAAACATTGTATTCTTCTGTATCCAAATATAATTCTGCACGCATCATTATATTGGATCCGGAGTCGTTCTATTGAGCTGGTTCGGTAGTGACACCATGTTTCACATGTATACAAGCTAATGCATTGAATAATGTTTTTTTATACATTAAATTCATAATTTTTGTTAAACGCTCTTTTCTTTAATAACAAATAATGAAAAACATAGATCGATGATAAGTGCTACGATTCCAATTTTACGATGGAAGGAGAAAGAGATAAATTTAAAAAAATGTATTATTATGACAAATGTGATTGAGTTCAGATAAAACTGCCGAAGGAAAGTCAAGATCAAGGGCGGAACAGCGCGGTAGACAAGTTTAGATGCACCGGGGGGAGAAGTCGTGACCGAGGTACACGTTGGCCTTTACGACAGTACCTACTGCTGGAATACCCACACATACCGCCCACCACACACCACACTGAAGTGTGCTGAATATCTCCACGTTAATTGCGTGCTTCTATTCAAACCGAATTATTTATAGAGGCAATATTGTTGAGTGCAGCCGTGTTGGTTTATTTAACTAGCGGGATGGATCGAGAGACGCCGCCGCGTCTCACTCCATGTATTTTCATTTACTATGCAGCATATTATGAGCATAAAATAATACACCTTTATGATTGGAACTGAATTAAAATTGTCGATAAATGAATCTTACGCATAAATTTAAATATTTGTACAGTTATTATATGTACAGTAAAATTATTTTTTTACATTAGCTCTAGGCTCCTTTGTCACCTTAAGGGATACATTATACGGAATATAGTTATAAGAAGGCTATAATAACATACCTCAATCATAATAATCAATGATAGGCATGGTAATATTTATATGTAAGGCTTCTTTATCATATTTTACTAGAGATTCAGAACTACTTAATTCAGATATCTTAACTATCAGACACAAGTGTCATAGCTAATAAGTGCACTATTTTAATAAAATTTATTATTTTTAATCCATAACTATTATCAAATCTCCAACTGACAGCCCTGAAACCAAAGAGCTAATTTGCTAACTATACCTGCCCAGTCATTTTAAGCAAAGTTAATTTTTAAGGTAACATTAAACTCTCTACAAAATTATTCTATTTATAATCAACTCCTAGATTTGCAAATAAACGCGAATGTGTGAATGTATGATATACCAGACTTTGCTCGATTCTACTTGCTAACAAGCCACCTTTATTTTACATATTTTTATTCTGCGCAAATATAATGATAATGCTCACATTATTTGTTTGGTTGTAACAAATACTTGTATCATATACCTATGTATATACTAGCTTTTATAATACATACTTCACATTTTTTTTATGTTAGGTCTTTTATAAACCTCGCAAATTATTTAAATATTGCTTAACTATTTTATTTGTGTTATTTTTAACATACTGATATCCTCCTGTGAACCATTGTATCATGTATCACTTGAATGTAAAAGCCAAATTTATGGCGTTTAAATAAATAAATAAATAAATAATTAACTCCACACAGGAGGCCCTGAGGAAAATAATTCCTCTCAGGGTCTATGTCATCTTTGGGGAGGCTGTGTGGAGGGTATTTTAGGAAAAGGAGGGGAGAAAGTTCTGGGAAGGAAAGGGGTATTAGGGGTGGGTAGGAATCTGGGGGTCAGTGTCCAGGAGTGACGACCATCCCTCCCACTGAGGTTTAAGGCGATGTTCTGAGAGAGTACAGCTGGAGTAGTCAAAGGGACCCCTCAACCATTCTCTCCTGATCCGGCCTGCCATGCAGATGGTGGGCAGACGCATCCGCCGACAGTACCCGGACAAACCTCACCCCGGCTTAGTCACCAAACGTAGCGAACCACTTGGGGTGACCTATGGCAGAGGTGTTGGTTATCCAATAGATGGTTCCCGGGGCGGCGGTACCCATACCCACCTCCGAAATTGAATAAACTGGGTAGAGAGTATTTTTAAAGAAATGAACGAGCAAAAGTTCTGGGAAGGAATAAGGCATGAGGGGTGGGTATAAATGTGAGGGTCAGGGAGTCCAGGAGTGACGGGTGTATGATTCCATCGCTTCTACTGCGGTGCAAGGCAACGCGATGGGTAGAGAGAGTCCGGCAGGAGAGTACAAAAGGCCTCCCTTAACCATTTCCCTGTAGTGACCTTTTTCCCTGTGGCAGATTAAAATGGAGCATCCTTTAGAACGGACGTTAAGTCCAGTTAAATATTCATTGTAAATAAGACGATAATAAACACGACTCGTCGTAGCCTAACAAAAGTAACATTGAAACTCCCAATCATCAGAGTTGTATTGTTCACCAGAGAAAACAATAGCACGATTGAGAAATGTCTTCCCTCCCTTTCTACAAGTTTTATTAAATCAATAGAATTAAATAATGTGTGTCTTCTAAGTTGTGGTAATAACTTTAAATAGCACAATTCGACACAAGTACTCACCTCAATTACGAGAAGGATGTTAGAACATTATTTAATATCAAATTAGCACAATGTTTGGGTCTTCCAATGTGACCTGACAAGATTGGAATATTATGCTAATTTGCGTTGGGCCGATTTTTACAAAACACTTCCCGAATAGGCCACTTGCATGGATTTCATAACGACTTGGAAAAAATCGTGTGGATAGATTTTTTTACTAAGATTACGAGAATGTTAGTAAACATTTTTAGAAATATATAGTTTTTTATTTTTAAATAAATAAATCCATTATTTGAGCTCATGACGTCACTACATGAAAATGTCCCGTCTCCGATTATGTTCCCTTAATTTTGTAAAACTCCACCCTGATTATTTTTTTTTATATATGGCAACACTTTGATTTCTGGAGAATTTTTAACTAGATTTATTGTTTATTCCATGCGAACTTATCCTTTGGTTTGATTTTTTGATAAAGATGGCGGTGTTTTTACAGAAGTTACGAAGAGAACCCCGTACAATTTATTGCTATTCGTGTGGAAAACGTTATTTTTTTTAAATGATTTTCGGCTATGTAATTATCGTTTTTTCGCATCCATAAAATTATGTCCCGTGTTTCCGGTTTATAAAAAATGGTCTGATTTTTCGGGTTGAAATTTTAAAAAAATCGCCAGGGTTTCAAAAATACGATTAAAAAAAAATACAGAATGTCTTAGAATATTTGCATGAACCGGAATTTTTTTTTTAAATGTGATGCAAGTGGCCTATTCCAAACCAATAAGTAAAAGCATTAGAAGTTGGTAACAATTGGTTCAATGACAAATCAGAATAATAACAACAATCATAATAATGTTTTGTTGAATGTTGATACATTATAATGTGTTCTGCAAATAAACCTAATGAACAAAACCACTTACTGGCCTTATTTCCTGTGGAAAAACCGAACCGAATTTATCTCAGGCGTCATCAATTAGTTCTTTAGCGGCCAAATAGAAGAATGGATTTGCGAATCTTTAAAAGTAAAAAAAATAATAATAGTTTTTTTTTCAAACAAAACTGTTCTATTTTATGTTTTATTTATGGGTGGACTGTGTTCCCAATTGATTGCCTTACGCCTAACCAACATTCATAGTCGGGTGACATTGCCCTCCGTATGAGAACGGATAGTTATTACGTCTCATTATGGAGCTACACAGGCTGAAGAAACTCGTCTGAAGAACTTCTTTTCTCTTCCTTCTTCAATATGGAAGTTTTAACGATTCGATTGAGTAAAAAAACCCTATTCACAAGAACCCTAAGTTATAAAATAATCTATCTGCGAGTTTTTTTTATAAATTTTAAAATAACAATAAACTTATGGTTCAACATCTACTTAGTAGCATTAAAAGAACTAGTACGATTTATTTTTCAATACATTAGAAAAAGCTGTAAAAATATTTATTAGTAACTAATTAAAAAAGGTTTTTAGTTCTAGTAAACACATTTTACACTAGCTGGTTCCCGGCATGCGTTGCAAATCCGTATTCAAAGAAATACTTTGTTTCTCCCTGAATCACCTTTCCCGTGCGTCCCCGTTCCCGTTCCCGTCCCGCGTCCCCTTCCTAGCTAGCTTTATAAGCTTTATATTATTGTAAAGTTTTATTAAATTCCATTCAGTAGTTTTTGCGTGAAAGAGTAACAAACACACATACATCCATACGAACTTTCTTGTTTATAATATTAGTAAGATAAGATAGTAAGATATTCCAAAGCGTTCCGTGTTTCACTATGTTTATTGAAAACAAATGTGTAAGATTAGTGCACATAAAATTTTTAATATTTTGTGTATGCGCTAATAAATTATAAAATATTCATATTAAAAATGTTTGTTTAATTCAGCTGAACAGAGCGGTGAGTGTAATACTCTGTCTGCAATATAAATACATACATCTAAATAAATGACTTGATGTGAAATTGAATATAAAATAATTAAAATAAAACAATAAACATATTGGGATTTAAACTTGGGTAGCTTGACGTAAATTCTCCATCTATATTGTAGGGCTGCTACAGGGCGAAGGCCTGGACGTGAGTGTTTTCCTATTTCTGGTAGCGCTGACTCGTCCTGCCTATTCTGTGGAGCTTCAAAGCTGCGAGGCACTGCATCGCCAAGGGAGGCCGAACAGCGCCCTGTGAGCGTAGTTATACTGCACTCGGAGTATGTTCATGACGCCTTACATGTACCTTGTCCATAGTTCGCTAGTTTAAAAGCTCGCGCAGAAGGTCTGGAATAGTTGATACTTCACCGGAGGACTGCACCCGTTAATACAAAATCAATTTGTAACAAGCACCTACAAAGCATGTTATTTTTTTGTTGTGGTTTTAGAATAATTATAATTAATATTGGATAAAACAAACCTTTATTCATCATTAATGGTATATGTCGGTCTTCCCTAATGCCGCAGATAATAAAATTAAATAAATCGTAAGAAGTAACCAAGGTTCTGGTCTGCCTTTTCTGTATCGCAATAAAATTCAACATAATATTCTATTATATAAATAATTATGAAACGAACGTCGAATGTGACAAGTCCATTATCATAACAACTTCACCGGAAGTAACAGATGTGATATCCCACGTAATACGATAGAAATGCCTAATATGGATAAATACAGAACAACATATAAAATTACATCTATACACGGTGCCCTAAAACTAATGGTACAAGCGGGAACTTGGTGAATTTACATTGTATTTGGAGTCGATTTCTAAGAATATCTTTTTTTGATTTGAGCTTTTGTTTTCGATTAAATCGGGTCCGGAGTTGGATGGTCAGGTCACTATCAGCTATTTAAAGTAAAATATCGGATTCCAAAAAGTATTTTTTTTCCCTTCAAGTCACAGAAAAAAAAACGCACTGGTTTCCGGACGCTGTGTGTAAATGTGATACCATTTTCCTGTTCTATGAGAAAACAACAAAGTGGCATTTTTTCAACCTTTTGAAAATTAATTAAAAATGGAAAAAATAGCCCATGAACTAACCTACCGTAACCTATTAATTATTTGTATTTACCTACTTTTTTATTTCAGAAAAATGCGTAAATGTCCGTGTGTATGTGAGCGCGATTGCCACCAGATATGATGAAGATGATAGGACGCATTGTCATCTGCCGAGTTTCAGCTCGATGGGATTTCTGGAAGTGGTTAATTTCCATTTCCAAGATTCCGCTTCATTCAATCGTACAAAAGTGAAACTCAAATAAATATATTAATAAACAAAATAATAATTATAATGTTTTTTGATGATCAAATAAGGAAGTATTGAAAATATTGATATTTATTTTGTGTTTGTGTTAAATTAAAAACAAGTAAAGAAGCTTTATGTTGGCCAAATAATGTTAACATTTATAAACAGGGTGTTAGTTGTGGAGGTACGTACCTGACTTACTTTAACAAGTGATTTTGTAGCAAAAATGTCAATAAAACTTAGGTCTCCGGTGATGTCTCCTTATGATGTTTTTTTTTCAACTTTAGATCATAAAAATCAGTGCGTATTGGACAGCGAGAGCCGCAGTGAGGGTTTGGGTGGTTATTCGGCTAAGTAAGAAGTGATGACAATTGGAAGTTTTTTTGTTTAGTTTTAGCGCAAAAATTAAAAAAAAATACAAAAAAGTCACCGTAGACCAAAATTTAATTTTCATTTTTACTCCAATGTTAGGAATCACTGTTTAAAGTAAGTAAAGTACGTCCCTTAACACCCTATATGCGTTTCTAAAATTATTAGCACACACGACGATGGGAAGTATTGAAAATGAATAATCATCACATCTGCCATGATAATAAACATTGTAATGCTATAAACGTTGGCTAAAGAAGGAGGCACATCACGGCATATTTACCCTAAACTTTACACACCCGAAAATTCTACAATACCGGTTTAAATATTATTTTCATAATATTCTTCTCACGCAAAATAAATTTTGACGTAACCATTTTTCTAAGATCAACGTATTTCCACTGAAAGAATTATGTTGAAAAGATAATAAAACTGTACTCTTCTTTATATCATTTCATTCATTTCAGCTTCACAAAATAAAATTGTCAAAACCATTCTTAACAACAGGCGAGACGTCATGACTTCTCATTGTTGAAAAGATCTTTTATAACGTTTTTTGAAATACACCGCGTTTTACACCGAAATTTAACAATTATCATTAGGCGACAAACAGTTTTTCCGTGTCTACGAATCGCTCAAATAAAAATTTAACCATCTATGTCGAGTAACATACCCGCCGCGTATCTAACAAACAGTCGTGATTCCACCGTTTAGCAAAAAACGGGAATACAATGGCATTATAAATGGCAAAGTTTAATGAACGCCAATGTTGATGTCAATGACCACCGTTAGATGGCAGCCGATGTATGGAGAATGACACTAGTTGACAGCTCTACCCTTTCTCTGAAAGGCCGAGTTGGACGAGAGACCGATCCGATGACATCTTATTGATTTCCCATGCCCTAAAACGGAATCCGCACAACAGTGATGTCATCTTAAATATTTAGCTATGTGTATCAAAGCACGTTATGCTTGATGTAGTCATGCTTTTGTTCTCTCGTCACAGTCAAAAGCTGACATCAATCAATCTCTACTTTCAAATGAAATTGACAATTCAATTTTTTCAAACTCGCTTGTGAAGAAAACATCGGACGCAAAGTTGAACTTGCATAGAGAAAGCTCCATTTTACATTAATTTTTTCAAATAAAGTATAAATCTTTTTTTTAAATGATTTCTAAACCGGAGGGTACCTCAGGGCACATTCCATCTGTGAGGATGCTGTGTGACGGTCTTTTTGTGGAAAGGAAGGAGTGAACCTTGGTCTTGAATAGACCCAAGTTGAAGGGGAAGCCCAGAGGCCGGTAAATCGTTCCACAACCGAGCTGTTGAACTCAAGAAGGAGTCGTAGAAACTACATGTTCTCATGTGACAAATCGTCGCCTCAGTTCTTATTTGTCCAACAGACCATTTTAGTTTGTTTTCAATCTCCACTTTAAAATTAAAAATAAAGTTTTAAAAATTATAGTTAATCACTTAACTAAGAATTATTTAAACTAATGAGACCTTTACCTTTACGGAAATAGCTTTATCTTAAATACCTATCATAATGTTTCAAAGAAATAATGAAAGAAAACCTTCTCCTCCTGTAAATTTTTCTAATGGTCTGTTGGACAAATACGAACTAAGGCGACGAAATGTCAATTATATGCAAATATTGGGCGCGCGTTCAACGTGTTCCCGACTCCGGTGCACCGGTACCGAAGGAATCAACGACGCTAATTCCTCGGTGCATATTCCATTAAAACATCGTTAAGACAAAGGGCAGCATTCCCACCCGACGGCTGTACTCTAAATATGATGTTTGTCTGAAGCTGCTTAAGCCCTAGAACGGTGAGCCTTGGTGTCATGAAATTTGGACAGCTTTTAAGCTCCCCGGATAAGATCATCATCAATTGTTAATAGTAACGCCGATTTACGTCTTTGATGCAATTGATATTTGCTAATTGATCGTTTACTGAGTTAATTTAAGCCATTGCAAGTTAAGACTACCTATTGATGGGGGATTGATGTGTATGATGATGTATGGCATGATGATGTATGGCATGATGATGTGCTCTATCAAAATATATTAATATCGGCATAGACAGCTTTTAAGCTCCCCGTAGAAGATCATCATCAATTGTTAATAGTTACGCCAATTTACGTCTTTGATGCAATTGATATTTGCTAATTGATCGTTTACTGAGTTAATTTAAGCCATTGCAAGTTAAGACTACCTATTGATGGGGGATTGATGTGTATGGCATGATGATGTGCTCTATCAAAATATATTAATATCGGCATAGACGCAGCGGAATGATTGATTCGCCGTCCTACTCCAATCTTTCCTTCAACAAATTGCTCTATCTATAAAGACCTTTGGAATTAATCCTTAATTATATTGAAAAATCCAATGATTGTCACTGCATTCCCACACTTTTTTTCCACAGACGTACACAAAGTAACCGCAGCAAAAGTATTGACGGGGTCGGTTGAAGTTCAAGTTCAATGAAGTCAATCGCCCTTCAATGCACATTGTCAATGACATAAACACATTGAAGATAAAGATAATTGAGATCGTCTCCGGACACATTTTTAACCTAGCGATGCGCGACGGTTCACGACGCGATCACTTCATCTATGGAGATTCTAAATATCCATTAAAGTGCAACACAATAAGACAAAACATGATGTTGTTTATTCCATATTTTTCAAATGCTCAATAACTCGTTTTCGTTTTTAACACACTCTTCCTAAGCAAACGTCAATTCGTACCGCTGTGGAATTCTTACTCTATCCTTCGTCTGACAGCCGAGCCAACCATCTGGCAAAATAAATACAGAATGAATATTAATGTCCAGGTGCGCACCACTTCAATGGCAAGCCCGGGGCCCATGTCCAGACAGTCGATACTCCACTGAGAGCTCTCCTTGAAACAAAATGTAAAATAATATGCAACGGTGCTTCTAGTCAACCAGTCTGACGTTTGACTACCTTTATCTAGACGAGTGTTCTGTTTCAAGGTTTTCGCATAAATTAAAATGCACAAAATCGAACTTCCCTGATACTATTTAGTTACCTCGCTTTGCAAAGCCGATGAACAGTAAAGGCCTGTCCGTTATAGCAATAAAATACTCGACTGTCAGGAACGAGATCCCACATGATCTTTTACTCTTCGGAAGATAGGATCTGATGCTAATCCTTGTAGTAAATGTGGACAAATTGCTACTTTATCAGTCTTTGGGATGACAAAATCCCGTTTTCCTATTCCAATATTATTTGAAAGTAAAAGATGTTTCGTACAATGTACCTAAACGTTATTTTACATAAACTTCGTGAATTGAAATGTAAAAAAAAGAAAGAAATACTGTCGTGTTCTTGTACACCATGTCAAAAAGTGTTTTTTACTGTACTTTATTAACACATGTATAAAAATCGTATCTGAAATGATTAGTAGATTCTTCAAAAAAATATTTTTATAAACAATCAATATAGCTTGTAAGCTCGCCGTGAAATATTCGAAAAATAAAATAGTATTAAAATCATTGGAAGCCACTACTGTTATGAAGATGTAGGTCATATAAAATCTGTGAAAATGGTAGATCTCTAGTTATTTGCAAATCTTTAACTAATTTTATCAATGCAAAATCGTCTGTTTTGGTACAAAAAATTGATTATTTGGAAATATTATAGATGCTTTAATTAAATACTTAGAGGTCTGTGCTACAATCGAGCATTTTTACTGACAAGTCTTTTTACAAGCCTGAAAAAAGTATCAGGCCAATAAAAAATGCTTCGAAGTATTCAATCTCCTACTGATGAAGTCCTTTTCAAATATGGTTTTATTGTGGCAAATTTAGATCTTTGGATTACATGTGATTGCAAAAACACTTTAATATTTGTGCCTGACTTCACAAAATAAAAGATGCATTCTGGCAATGTTTTTTGTGTAAATCAAATCAGGCAGCTGGTGATTTCCAGCTTATCGCCATCTACGTAAGAAAGATATGGCGCGTATATAATTGCAACCGAACCGCGAGCCGAACCACGAAACATTGGAAAGGAACAAACCAATGCTAAAATATTATATTACTAATTAATTCAAATATTTAACGCACATAATCATAACCATTAAACTCGTAAAATAAACATGTTTTACATGCAACGAGATTACTTATAATTTGGATGAGAACGGGTTAAGCCACTGTAATACAGGTTAGGCATAACTTTGCCAACGTAACTAGTTTAAAATTTGATACTAACACCTCTTGTTGGAAGTCGGCTTACACCTTCCATACCATTAGATATCAAATTATTGATTCAACTGGCTCGACCAGATTTAAATAGGGATTAAATTTGTTCTTGTTCACAGTACCTGCCTATAAGCCTAGCACGAGATGTGTTTTGAATACTTATGAGATATTTATCAGGTACCTGCACACTGTACATTATATTATACGCTTAATACGTGATATACGATATTGCAATAGTAATAGCATATTTTGATAATCATTATAAATTGTGGTGTACTGGATAATCCACTGATTAGAATTCCAGTTGGTGATCGGGAGTTTTCAATAATAATTGGTTCGTCGAGTTTGTTTATTATTATCGTTATCGTGTTTATATCGAATAACTAATTTGATTAAAACGTCCGTTCTAAATGGTGCTCTGTGTTGCTCTACCATATCTGCGGCGCGGACCGCTGCTCAATGAGCTGCTCGCCTGTCTTTCGTTTATCTTCATATTCGTTCGGGTTTTAGACCCGAACGGACGACAGTTGTCTCTCTCATATAGTACTACTATTACCGACTTCTGTTGGGATACTTTAAAACTATGTTTAACTACCCATTCTAACGAAATCTGTTGAGATATGTTGAAACTAGGTACTCTAACGACATCTGTTGAGACGCATTAAAACTTTATATGTATTTAAAAACAATACATAAATCAAGATTGTTTAAACATATGTAAAGTGTTGTAGGGGCTACGCTTTTGTAAGAATGTTATCAATGAAATATGTTGTGGGCGCGGAGAAGTAAACTCCCTCTAATTATTAATTTTATAACATAGGTTTTGTAATAATTAATATTTATAGTGGGACGAAAATTAGTATAAGACTTTCTTAGACATTTCGGACTTTTTGCGTTTACTACAGAAACAAATGTAGGTCGTCAAATAGACTATAGAGTAATGAATATTTAAATGGAAATCTATAAGAAAATATTCAGGAGAGTGTCCCCGTATGGCGTGCGAGTTTGTTTTTAGACACATCTACAGTATTATTCAGCGATTGATGAAATTTAGTCCACTTTTTCTTTTTTTTTAATTTTTTTTATAGATTTTTACATTTATAAAAGATACACATAAAATATAAATATAAATATAAAATTGATGTAGATTTTTTTCATTGTCTTCCTCACGGGGAGATCCTGTGCGTTTTTTCAGAAACTACTATGGCGATGTTTTTAATATACTAGTAAGTTCTTTTTCGGTTCCTTATGTCAAGATTTGATGTCCTTAATGTAGTTGTTGTAATTGTTTTAATTTATTTATTACATAACTTTACTGCTAAAAATTCAAAGCGTCTTTGTAGGTACTTTACACTTAGGTATATTTAGAATGTCTAATTGTTTGGCACTGGTTTTATGATTTTGTGGAGTGTTTGCCTCTGTGCCTTTTCTGAGGTGATGAACCAGAGTTTTTTTTTGATTTTTTGTATACTTGGAACGCTTTTTGCCACAATATGGCACTATTTAAAATGCCTCGGATTGCTTTGCTGCCAGTTTTAGGCAAATTTTCCCAAGATGCATTTGTACTTAATTTGAATTATTAAGGTATGAATTTTTTTCTTGGAACATCAAGCCAAAAGTAGCCTCGTTCCCAAGAGGAAACTCACAATCTATATTAGATTTCAAAAAACCACCCTCTTCCATGCCCTGAAACAGTATTTTGATAATTCTTTGTGAGAAAAATGTCTGCCTGTAATCTGATTTATAAGTAAGATATAAAATTAATCAAAAGTTGAAACTAGATAAATAGAATTTGATGATTTGAAATTATGAATTCATTTTAATATCGGATAAACCCCAGGGCGACATTGTTTGTCCCCAATAGTATTATCCCATCATCAGTGTGTAATTGGCGCATTGAGTAATTGGTTTATTATAGTTATGTTAACTCTAAGAACATCCCTGCTCGTTGTAAGAAATGTAAGCCTTAACCCGGCATCATGGGGGATGGGTCAGAATAACCCGCTATATTTTAAATTGCATGTGGTTTATTAACTACGCATGCGACGTTGCCATCTCAGTAGCTGAAAGCGTTGACTTTCTTTAAACGTTTTTAATAATAAATCAGTCGGACGGCAATCGCTCTGCTCTCTGTTATACATGCCGTAAGCGAAAAAGTTAAATGTGACCCTTTATATTTATAAATTTATCGATTTAATGTCATGCCCTTAATAATGTGCAATAATGATATAAGAATTTTTTTCTATTTTTCCATAAATATAATGAAATACCTGGGGTTGAATAAATGGGTAAAGATGACTCAAACCTCACGTCTTTATAACAAATTTCCACTCCCATGACACCGGGTTAAAGGAAGCGATCAAAGCGTTATAAGATGAATAATTCCATATAGATTAGCTGAATCCTTTACGAAAGGTTGCGTATTGAACAAGTGAAATCAATTTCGAACCAGTGTTCCAGTGTTAACTTTTAGTATGATGAAAAGCTCGTTGCGTATAGCACACACTCCCAGTGCCTACATACCTACATCAGATTAACAGATACCTATAACAGGTATGTGATTAGTACAGCAGTGTAGTAGATACTGCAAGCAAGTCATCGACCTTGTTTCTCATGTTTACATTGCGTAAAATCGTGCTCCTATTAATCTGTCAAACTCGCTTTTTTCCACAGAGCAGTCACTAAAACCTATTTTTAATGAGCTTCGTGTACTGCATATTTATGGTAACTGTACCAAATAAGAATCTGTTCAGTGATTTTTTTCTTTCAAAAACGTAATTTTTTTGATATTGTGCAACTAGACAGTTTTATTCAAGATGGAGAATGAATTAATTAAAGCCCTGAGGGTAATTATTTTTCTCAGGGTCAATTATGATGTGTGGAGTGACTTTTTTAGGAATGGAAGATGTTAATCTGGGTCTTGAAGAGACTCATGCTGTAGGAGGGAGGAAACACAGAGGCCGGAAAATCATTCCACAGCCGTGTTGATCTCGTTATC
The DNA here is from genome assembly GCA_917563855.2 of Limnephilus lunatus. Lineage (NCBI taxonomy): Eukaryota > Metazoa > Arthropoda > Insecta > Trichoptera > Limnephilidae > Limnephilus > Limnephilus lunatus. Next base: position 29,140,218 of record OU830598.1, on the reverse strand, counting down.
GTGTGGTCATAACATGTCAATGGATTTGCATAATAATAGCTACCTACCTAATTAGTTACTATTTGATTTAAAAGTCGCCTGCGTGGTCGAGGGGTAAGACTGTTGACTCGCAATCCGGAGGTCGCGGGATCGAATCCCGGCGTGGGCAAATAAATTATATTTGTTAAATTTTTGTTATTTGTTATTTTACAATTTATTCATTTAAAATAATAAATTATACCTATATTTGTGGCAGGTTCCAGAGTGGAAGATACCTACCCTCAGTATCGCCCAGAGTGGAAGATACCATCACCATTCAGAATTAAAAAATTGCTTGAAATGGCTTTAGCCGTGTTTGGTAACCAGATTTGAATAGCAGGTACTTCCTTACCTTGCTTGCTCTTCCTCATCTCCTTCACCCCAATTACTTCAGCCTCACAACACACCGCAATTGGGGATACCATAGTTTCAATATCTCCTGACGGGAGCAGATGGGACTCTTGTAAGGTTATTATTTTTTTTTAATTAATTGTAAAAAGAAAGACAAAAATTCTTTTCCAACAATGTTTGAAAATCTCCTACCACCATCAAAGTAAGCGGTAAATGTTGCTTGTTAATGGAGGACTTCAGCCGAGGAATCGAACACGCGACGCCCGGGTGGGACCCAAACGCGATGCCAACTCAGCCATTGACCGGTCAGTGTAGGTGTCAGGTATTATTAAATTAAATAATTGGAAGTTTCGGGTCTACATTACAGAAATGAGCGATAATTTGCGATCCAATCCAATGGGCAATCAATCATTAAAAAAACACCTGTTAGACATTTTTTTTAAGTCTACAACATTCAACAACGACTATGTTGACATTAAAGTACTATCGAAGTGATTTATTTACAAAATGACGCCATAAAAATTCATCCAACAATAATAATAATTATATCCTGTACAGGCGATCGCATCCATTCAACAATTCATTCTCGTGACCAAAATAATTTACCAAATTTCTATTCACAAAAAAAAATGTATGGACATGCAATTATTTTCTAAATCCATATGGCGCCACGGCGAATGGGAGAAAATAGTTTCTAATACTTATAACTACACTTTTTAAAATACAAACGAAACCTGATTGTTATTTTAAAATGTGTTACGGGGTCAACACTGTCAACACCAACACAACCTTGATCTTGAACCTCCCCGATCTCATGTTCGCCTGATTGACGATTTGTTACGATAGCAAATTAGCATAAAATATTATAACGTTACATTGACTTAGAAGAGGCAAGGCAGAACTTTACGACTAACAAATAGATCTCCAATCGAATCATTTATGTAAGTTTTCTTATTGAAATTCTGACACGAATGTTGCGAATACAATCCCGTCGTGGTTCAACAATGATTTGTTCTCGCATAAAATATGCGAGTTCTGTGCCAGAAAGGTCACGGGTTCAAAACTCGATGAAGATCAAATCAAATTTATTGTAATAAGGCTTTTATTTTTCACGCATAATAAATATGAATGCACCCGTTCCAGAATGGAAGACTCTTACATATTATAGTTGAAATGGTAAGAGAATACTATTGAAGCAACCTTCGTAACCTAATGATATTGAATCAGAATGTTGCGCATTGATTACCGAACAATGGAAGAAAACGTAAAATCTATGGATCGTGATGAAGACATTTGTTACCTTATCCGGACCTTATGTTAAAGGTTTAAATTTAAATGAATGCGATGATAAATAATTTAACTTAGAAAAGGAAATTTACTTGAAATGGTCCCAATTTTTACAGAAATGTATCAGACAAGTCCCAACGTTACTATTCCGACTTACTACTGCAAATTCATTCGACATTAACTATTACTACTAGCGTAGATTCGTGAAAAATAAAAGCGTATGATTAAAATTCGTATATATACTCCGATATACCACGCATTCTTGGCTTAGGTAAACATTTATACAGTAGTAGCCGATATTTTTAATTGCACCGAAAAAACATACCAACAAAAAGGAATTCACATATTTTTTAAAAACTTTTAGCATTTTGTTTCTTATATCTTGACAATAAATTTTAGATAATTTAAAACATTTTATTGTGATTACACTGTATAATTGTTTTATAATCTTTTTTATATTAAAAATGTACTTTAAAGGTACTTGTACTGCAAATAAATAAATTGCAGGATTTGTGAAACTAAAAATATTAGCCTCAAGAAATGTCAATTTTTCATGAGATTCGATCAGAAATTTATCATTCGAATGAAAGCCGTTGGTGAACTTAAAAAATCGGAAAATTCTCTAATTTCAAAGAAAGAAATATTAATTATTAATAGAAATAAAATAATTTTGTAATTATAAATTGTTGGGATCTTTATCGCTTGTCTGAATTCCCACAATTAGTTCCCATTTTGAAATTTAATGAGCAAATTTGAATTCATCGGAGAAATATTTCACTTCACGCAACTACCACCGAAATTCGTATTTTTGATTATCGTTCATACAATCACGACATTTCCCTTATAAAGTTACCAATTGGACTTCATAATATCGTAATCAACGATACAAGTAAATCGCGAGCATTTTGCACTTTGATATAAAAAGGAAATCGCAGGTAAAAAATGCCAATCTAGTGTATGTTGCATCGATGTATCTGGTATTATTATTGTCAGGTCATTGCCTACGGAACTGAGCGCGTTGCTTTAAATAGTTTTTTTTAAATATCATGCTCATGTCCAACTTTCTCGCAGCGTCATTTTACTCAAAGTTATTCCGTGTGAGTTTTTCTTCTATAGTATCTTATATATATAGATATGGAGACGTCAGTAGTAATAAAGACTTTCATTATATTAGCTTCATGTTAGACAATGTTATCTACACACACTTTGTATGATACAAGGCGAACGACTGTGATAAACAACCCGCGGCCAACGGGCTAAATAAAATATAAACTAATTGCATAAACAACCCGCGGCCAACGGGCTAAATAAAATATAAACTAATTGCATAAACAGTTTTTTTTTGTGTTGCAAAAGGGTTCAGCGGATAAGTTTATCAGCCGTTCTAAATAATAAGCCTTTTCTTACATAAAAAGACAAATTTCGTGGTACCACCTCAATTATAGAAAATTTTTAACCTTCGGAGTGCCGCGCTTTTTACTTGGTGTTTTCTTACATTGTTCAGGAATTAGGTTCCGTTTTAAAAGGTTTTACTTCCTAATTATTTTTCTGAAAATATTTTAAAGTCGAAGAGAGTTTTGATATTTGTTACTCAATCATTCGGATTTTAGAGTGCTGTGATTAAAAATTTGACGTTATAAATCTGAATTACGAAAAACGAAAGGATTTCGAGACAATTTTTGTGCGTCTATTTTGAATCAGCTGCTCAAAATTGGAAGCATTTTTCAACATTACAATTAATGATAAAATTCACCTTTTTGGCATTGGAAACGTAGATACATTTTTCGACTACAGCACTTTTTATGCGTTTTACGATTGTTTCAAACATTACCATTTTATAAAATGCAAATGGGGTCGCGACACTACAGACTGTCAAATTACCCACGTCGAGAAATATACCCTATTCTCTGCAGCCCGTGAACAAATTAAACATGGATAAATTTATTGACCCTCCGACTAAAAAGATTGCTCGCCACTGCTGTAAAAGGTACTGGCCATTATGAATGGTAATCATTCTTCGTTTATTTACGATAGCACACGTGCTTGTTGTAATTATTTTAATATTAAGGTTCAAAATGGGTTTGACTTGTGGTGTTTGATATTAAATACTTACGAAAATGTTTTTGCTGGCGGAAATAATGTCGCTGCAGTAGGTATCTACATGTGAAGCAATATTAAGGGGCGTACTTGACTTACTTTAACCAATGATTCCTAATGATGCGTACTTGACTTACTTTAACCATTATTTTGAGTAAAAGATGTAAAAAAAACTTTGGTCTCTGACGAATTTTTTAATGTTTTTTTTTAAACAATAAATTTTAAAAACATCAAAATTCTTCCACATGTCATCACTGACCTCATAACCGAGAAATCGCCCAACCCCTCACCCCATCCCTAACTGTCAGATGCCTACTGATTTTTGTTGATGAATAAAAAGACATGAAAAATGTCATCAGAGACCAAAATTTCATTTACAAATTTTTTATCGATTAAAGTAAGCAGTAATGTAAGTCGATCAAAAGTAAGTCAAGTACGTTCCTTAACACCACATATAAAGTATAGACAAAAAAATATGGTTTGTGTCATCCGATACATATTATTTTCTCAATGTTTGTTAAAAAGTGCATAAAGTTTATTCCATCTACCTCATTAAGTTTATTCCATCTACCTTATTATCTTTCAGTCTTACTACAGATACGGACTTTGATCTGTTTATAAATTCCTAAAGCAGCATTTCCAAATTGACAATTTTAGTGCCTGCAATTAAAAATCATTCGGAAAAACCTATACACGATATTTTCTGATTTGAATGTACTTATATTAAACGCAACTTTAAAAACTGAATCAATGAGTCGTAATAAATCATTAAATCCAAACACTTTTTAAATCCGGAGGCCTCGGATATATTCTGTCAGAAGGTCGCAATATTTCCATTTTGAAATAAAATCAAAATAAATGGAATATTTCTGAATACTGCTTTTCAAAGGTGCGGAAATGCGCTCTCAAATTTTATTATTAGAAATAAACATAATTTTCGAAATATAAAAACTATTATTACAAATATAAAAAGTTTTAATATGGCTCACCTTACGTTTTTTCGAACTAAAATTATTTACAATGAAAAAAAAAACACATACACAAATGTTAAATGTTAAACGTTATTTTCACATCACCTTTCTCATTTCACGTAAACATAATTAATAAAAAAACACAAAGTTTCGATGGGAAACTTAAAATTTGATATACATTTTAATTCTTCCGTGTTTCATTTTTAGATTTGAATATAAAGCCTGGCGATTTCTCCAATTTAGATCATGTTTTTTTTCTCTTCTCTTTTTAGATAATTTTTTTCACAATGATGAAAGGGACAACTCAACTATTTCTATGAGACCTTTATCAGCTGTTACAAAAAGGGGAAAAAAGCCTAAGCGGACTTACTGAGATTTATTGATGGTGGCGTTTACTTACTTTTTAAAAAATAAATCCTTTATTTTAATTATGTTAAAGTGCTAAATCATTTGTAAGTGTTGATTGTTTTTGTTATTATAGTTGTTGTGAAAGCCATTTCATCAAATGAGCATGTTCCTTTTTGCATATAAATCAATCACCCGACACATTACATAGCTACTTACGCCTATCATCTTCAGGTTTAGGTTTTCCGTTGTAGGAAACCAAGGACTTGCTGTATGTCAAATAATAAATTGTTTTCTTTTCTTTAATAATAAACCTTTATAATATTTAGTCGGCGTGGGTACAAAAATACTTATTTAGAAAGAGATCGAGGCGAATTTGCGATAGTATTCAGGTTTTCATAATATTCATAGATTTAAGAATCCATAGGTATATTTTTTTTAACCAAAAATCAATGCACCCTAAAGTTTTAAAGTTGGAAAACTATTCCAAAATTCGTACAAATGCAAATCTAAAAACGTATCTTACTTTATCATCTGTCTGAACGATCGGTTCCAATTTTGAAAATTACACTAATTTAAATTATTCAAAGCAAATCTCAGTTCTAGAGAGCATTAAACCGGAGTATCTAAGACAGACACAAAACCAAAATATTTTTTCTTGCTAATAATATATTTAACATTTTGCTAACAATAATTTACTGTCTATTCAATGAACCGCAAATAATCGCAAAATATGAACGCCGCGCTCCTGGCGGATACTTGCATATTACTCGTATTATAAAGACTACTGCTTGAGAATTCCCTTTTTTGTGAGCAAAATCCACCTTCATTTCAAGGTGTAACGGTCTGAAGATATAAATCTACGGTTACAGTTAACTCGACATTAAACTTAGTAAGTGCATTTTTCAATCATGTTCAATGGATGTGGCAGAATCGATTTTGAATGGAATTTTCCGAGATAATCATTGAAATTTCTGCGACTGGGAGTCTGGATTAATAATTTATGTTAGATTAAATTTGATCGCAGTTCCCGTGAAGGAGAGATCGAGTGATTTCACGGTCTGAGAAAAGGGATTATTCCGCTTTCTATATGCAATGAGCAGAGTGGTTTAGCCTTGGGGACCAAGCTTGTGCTTGACACTTCCGAGGAAAAAGCAATAGAAAAACATAATTCTGCAAATGCCCTTTTCTATGAGTACAAGTTAGTGCTAGCTTGTTCGGAATCGCATGGTAAACTTGAGGATAGTATGGTCGATCGATAAAATCTCTGAATGGTCAGTTATCAATATTTACGAGCACGGTCTAACGATTGTTAACACACATTCCGACCGACGATTGATAAATTTTAGCGCGACCTCCATAGTATCAGATAGGTTTCGGTTAATTATTTATCAATATACACATATATTTTTTTAAATTATGTTGTTCGTTATGCAAAATTATTGGCTTATTTGATGAACGTATTGAACTAACGAAGCTGTTAGAAATGAAAGCAGTCGCATACGCGATCCATAGACTTAAATAATGCATCTAAGACCCGATCAATGTATATTTATTCCGATCCGTTATTTATTCCCATTCGATTGTTGAGAAACAAAAATGGTCAAAATATGAATAAAGATCTCATTAACTAATTAACTTTCGTTTAATGTAACATATGTATGTTAATGTTTCAATTCAACATTGGCAATTTGCTTGCGTCTGTGTCAGACGCAAGCAAAGTGTCTATCGCAGTGTCATTTTTTTTAAATACGTTTAATGTATATCGATTTATTATTTATTCCATTTCAATATCGGTTCGGCTGTCAACGGCGGTAGCGTGCTAGAGACATCGTTATAAAGTCATCGGAAGTTGCTCCCATCGATCCAATATCGTAAATTTATCGATTTCACGGAGCTAAAGCTCCTCGTTACCGATAAAAGTAAAAAAAAATTCAATTAAAAAAGTCATAAGTTTTATAATGATAACAATTGTTTTTATTTGTATTTTATGGATATAGGAAATACTTTTAAGATTTTTTTTAATAACTTAATGAGTTAAACCTAAAATGGTGTTAACGAGCTTTGATGAATTAATAAAAGTTTATGAAAATGGGCAAGTAAAATACCTTTCGAATTTTTTTGGTTGTCAATTGTCATTGTCAACAAATTATATGAGTTCAAATCTCGTTTACATAACTTCGCTGGCTTTTCAGGTTCACAGCTGTGGAAAAGAAAAATCTGTACGCATTAGTGTAAATAAACAGTTTTTGTTCAACACTTAAGCTTCAATAACTCAAAAGTCTTGACCATTTCAAAAGCTCGAGTTGCTAACTTATTACGTGATGGGTGTGGGTTTGTAAAGTCATTAATTCGTTAGGCTTCCGTCACAACCTCTGAGGCCTAAGAGCAGTACCTACTTTGAACTACACAATGTTAAATAACAATATAACTACTCCTTTAAATAACTACCATTTTTTCTAAATTAAACCAAAAAACATACATACGGCCTCCGATTGGTATGAAAAATTAAATCCTCTTGTGAAATCTCGTTTTTTTAAATGAGCCCTTCCCCGGAATAGCGTTTGTATCAAAAAATATTCGTGTTTTGAGCTCGGTGACAAAAACATCGGTTATCATTCACTACATTCTGTATTTAAAATACAATTCTTGAGAGTATATGAAAAGTACCTATATGAAGAAAGGAATGTTTTTAACATAAGCTCCATACAGGTGGACGTGAGGAAAATAATTTCCTTCAGGTTATATGCTACCTTCTGGGAAGGAAAATGATATGGGGGGAGGTAGGTATCTGGGATTAATGTATCCAGGAGTGACGGATCTATGAATCCATCTCTCCAAATGGCTTCACGCAATGTGCATTACCTTCACAACATTGAAATACGAGTAGCATATTGTTAACTATCCACTTATTGTACCTGTCGGTACTAAGTAATTATTACCAATAAATAATGACATTATTATAAAATTATTTCCACTACAACATAGTTTGTTGTTGTTATCTAGTGCATCGCGTTACCGCAAATAATGATAATTTGCTTTACACACATTATTTAGTCAGTAAGTAGTCCATAACCTGCGCGGTGCACTGATCAGAGAGTAAAATACACATTCCTCCATGTTAAATATAGTTCAAACCAGTGCAAACCTTCGATGGTTTTGTCTTCTGAATTCTAAACTGTAAATTCTTGGGCAGTGATATTCCTACGAACTACGTCACACGAGGCTGGTGGCGGATGAACACAGAAAGGCCCTTATTCACAACTGCAGATCTAAAGAATATATTTTACGTATTACTGGTTCAATCTGTACTTCCCATTTTAACAGCACAACGTGTGGTTTATACCGGTAGTAAAACAAATGGCGCAATTTAAAAAATCTAAACTTAACGCTCTAACTATGTCGTACATCGTCTACGGGGATGCTGCAGGATGGGTATTTGTGTGAAAAAGAAGAAGAAAATCTGGTTTTTGAAGAAACCCTTGATATAGGAGGGAAGAAACACAGAGGGCAGCAAAAGCTATTGAACGCGATGCATAAAAACTACACATTACATAAATACATTAAAAATCTAAAACCTACATACCTACTTTAAAAGTGATGATGAATTTCTTGACGGTGTCCAAACAGTTTTGAATTTTTTTAATGTTAATCTAAATCGGCTTAAAATTTTAATGTTAATTTAAATGGAAAACATTAAGCCATTCCGGTTTAATGTTTTCCATTCAAAGTTTTTTTTAAAAAGCTGAAAATTAGGTTTGTCAATCAATATTATACTTATTATCACCTACTAGTTTATTATAATTGTTAGATTTGTGAAGCTGAAAATATTTATAAAATTGCCTCAGGTCCATTACCTTTCAAAAGAAAATTTTGTTAATTTTATATACAGCATAATTATTTTAATTGACAAATTAGAAATCAAAAAGTGTAACACAAGGACTGGTTGTTTCAAAAAATTTGATGAATTCATCAAATATTTGAAGTTAATTTTCACGTTCTGTGGAGGTTCTATTCAAGTTCTGTTATTATATCATTATAGGCTAGTTACTGCATGAAACTGAAATAATAATAGAACTTCAATAGAACTTACACAGAACGTGAAAATTAACTTAAAATAATTGATGAATTTATAAATTTTTTTGAAACAACCCATCCTAAAAATCAATTGAAACATTTTTTTTGAAACAACCCATCCTAGATTTATGAATTGATAAAATAAAATTATTTTCTGATTAATCCTACTACATCGCCTGTCTCTACACAATTACCCAAAAAATGAAAGATAATAACTAGTATTTTAATTATAATTTTAGGCAGAAATATTTCACTACACCGATAACCGAATCTAGTATTTTTATTATAACATTTAGTATTTTCTTTCTACCTCACGTAGTATCTTATTATTCCCATAAGCAATCCTCAACTCGCTAACGGTGGATTTAACCAACCGCTGCTATATTTGGAGGCGAGGCTTTGCTGCCAGCTCTGCGGTACGATGCAGGAAGAGACCACTAACACTCGCGACAGTGTTTTAGATTAGATAGAGGAAATGAGAATAAAGCCTTGAGCTAGTAGCGAGCATAAGCCATGCAAAGGTGTAGCCGGGTGCACGATTCTAAGCTAATCACGACCGAGACCTTACGTCCCCGGCTGTAGGCATTCCGCTGAAAGCTCTCTTGTAACCTCTTCTTCTTTCCCATAAACTACGCGTGCAATAAAAAGAGAGGTTTACGCGGAGTTCTCAGTGGCGTAGTAATGGATACAAGGAGTTGGATAATATGTGAACTTGCGGGGTAGAGCGGCGCGCCGGAATGGTGGTAATATGGAGAAATTATAGGGAAGCCGACGATTTATTAAGAACGGAGTTTCTGGAGGCTTCGCGCCATCGCTTGCGGTTAAGTTATTTTCTTAAAGTGGGTGTAATCTGAGTACTGCACGCAACGCTCTGAGCTTCTGGGGAAATTCTTTATTTTGTAACTAGGCAGCACAGATTATGTAATATTACCGATATCTACATAGGTAAATGCTCTTCATATTGTTTTACTTTCCGTGACGCACACGTTATAACCGTGATCTATAGAAAATCGCACAATATACTCGTACATTATTGGGGCTTTTTCAATTTTACGACCGTTATCTTGGTAGCGTGATTTACTGTGCAGTGTGCAGTGAACGCTTTGTGTTAATCATTGCTTAACATTTTTTTTACATTAGCTTCACACAGGAGTTATTGAGGAAAATAATTTCCATCAGGACTTATGTAATTTTTGGGGGAGCTGTGTGGAGGGTCTTTTTAGGCAAGGAAGGGGAGGAAGTTCTGGGACGAAAAAGGGTATCAGGGGTGGGAAGTATCTAAGGGAAAGTATGTCCAGGAATGACGGAAGTATGAATCCATCCCTGTCACAGCGGTGCAAGGCGATGATGTTCGAAGAGAGTACTGCTGGAGAAGTCAAAGGGACTCCCAAATTGGAACTATGAATAAATATAATATATTCGTCATCAAATGACTCGCGTACCTACGCTTAAACCCAATAAGGAGTTTAGTATTATGAGCAACCACAAAAAAGAGAGTATATGCATATACCTACATCATGTACACTGTTAATATAAATGTTTCTTTAAAAAAACGAGATAAATGTGATTTATTTACCAATAATTAAAATAACTATTTGCATAATTAATTCAAACTTCCTCTTATGGTACAATTTGTGAGACGGTTGTAAAATATATTGAATAACAACACCCCTGCCATAGGTCACCCCAAGTGCCTCCCTATGTTTGGTAATTTAGCAGGGGTGCCCGGATTCATGGGGTGAGGCTCGTCTAAGTCTTGGCAACCGTTGCATTTGCCCACCTTCTGCGTGGTGGGCCGGATCGGGAGAGACTGGTCGAGGGAGACCTATTGACCTCTCCAGCTGGGCTCTCTCGACTCATCGCTAATAGGAGGAATGGATTTGTACATCCGCCACTTCTGGACACTGACACCCAAAATCCTACCCACCCCTCATACCTTTTCCTTCTCAGAACTTCCTTTCACTAAAAAGATCCTCCGCATAGCATTCCAAAATATGACATAGGCTTCGAGGGAAATTGTTTTCCTCAGAGCCTCTAGAGTGGAGCTAATGTAAAAAAAAATCCAGAAAAGTTTTTTTTTAGTACTTACTTGCAATAAGCGGGATTAAATTTTGCCCTTGCCCGGAATAAGGTTGTATTCTACAAAGAATTCTAATTTAGTTGCCTTTATTCGCCACTTTTCATTATCTCTTAGATAACAAAATATAATGAAACATAACTGGTTTCGTTTTTCTCAACAATCTGAAAACAATAATATTTTTGGAAACAACGTTATTTCGGGCAAAGACTCCAGTAACAAAAAGAAATTTCATAAGGGGATAGAATTTTTCATTTCAAAACCATTACATAAATAAGTCATTATATTTTCGTTATTGTTATTAAACATTTCAGTTCAAAGTACTTCACTTAGGTGGCAGAGGTTGTGACGGAAGTGTAACAAATTAATGACTTCACAAACCCACGCCCACCAATATAATAAGTTGCAGCTTTTGAAATGGTCAAGGCTTTTGAGTTATTGAAGCTCAAGTGTTGAACAAAAACTATTCATTTAAACTAATTCGAATAGATTTACTTTCCCACGATTTTGAAACTTTAAACGAGACTTGAAGTAATATAATTTAGTAGCAACGCAACGTATTGACAACAAAAAAGTCATTAAAGCTCTTCAATACACATAAACAAACAGTGACGTTAATATATAAATAGTCACAAACATAGCATAAAGAATAAAACAAGTGAGCGTATTTAACTTCGATTTTTGTTGCAATTTCGGCCTATATTTCCGTGTCCAAACTTTGTATGTCACCATGATTACGAAATTCAAATGGGATGACGATATACAATTTCAGGTAAGTGTAAGAGAGGCAGACGCTTGCTAATGATCTAGAACTAAAAAGTACTTAGCCAGTAGCACATTTGTTTTAATTTTAATCAAAAGTCACATTTCTGCTTATTGCTGTTAATAATATTGATGGAAAACCTACGTGACTAGTATATGTGCAGTATTTCTATGCTACAGCCTGAGCAATGCAGATTACCGTGGTGAAAGCCAACCTCCCAACAGGAGAGGATACAAAAAAGAAGCGGAAGAAACGAAGTATAACATGATCACTTGAAGAGCGACGTTTCCGCGGCCCATATGACCAAACTAAAAAATATGTTTTTTAATTAAAAGTTTCATTAAATATCTACTACGGATATTGCTACTTTATTTATTTTTGTTGTAAATGATGATACACGAGTAATTAAAAAATTCAATTTAGCTTAATTTTGGAAGCAAAATTTTTTTTGAGTTATTTATAATTATTAAAAAATATAACCTGCCTTATCTTCAGTGTTATTATAAAGTAAAATAAAATAAAGCATGTAAAAAATGCGTTTTGTGAGTAGTAATTTTAATATATAAACGACAATTTTTTTTCCAGCGTAAATAGGTAATTTGTAATTTAAATTTACACCCATCAAAATGATTTCTTTTTTTAATTTTAATTTTAAATTTTATATTTCATCATATTTTCATAATAAATGTAGTAAAATAATTTTTTTAAATATTTTTCACTTACTCACAAATAATTGCCCAAGCTGCCTCTGAAATCATGAAACAATAAAATCTTTATGGCCTATATTTTATAATTTAAAGCAAATAAATAAATATAGTAGCTCATATCCGTTTTAGATATTGGATACACCTTTTCATTACAAAAATAATTTTTCAGTTTGTTTGGGTATTTTAAAGTTAAAATTTGTAAGAAACGGGCCGCTCAAACGTTCCTCTTAAGGCAAAAGCAAAAGATTTTTCTTCTTCGAGCCTAACGTAACAAATTGCAGCATTCACAAAGACTTTGCATGGTTTGACGAATCGCTTTAACAGTACCCGACACTACACTATCTCGCAGTATTGTAACAATACTAAAAGACATGCATCAACGGGTTAACAACCCACTTACTGAACATGTCACGCCTTATGACCACCATTAGCCACGAAGTACCACACTCTGCCGCCAGGGAATAGGTCAGCAGTGTTGCTAGAATGACTAAAGACGATTTAACCTTTTTATTTTTTACGCTAGATTCGTTATTTCGGTTTACTGGGTCAGGCAAATAAGTGTGGATTGTTTTCTAAGCACCGTTAAAAGAGACTAATTAGAAACGTAGGTATAATATAATCGTTAATAGATTCTCAGTTTGTGTGAGAGTTTTTTTGACAACTTTTACAGTCGTTTTACTGTTACAACATATTTTGCGTGAATATTACACAAAGTTCTTGCACGCAATGCTCTGAACTAACATGATTAAATCGATGGCATAGTGCAGAAATGCATGTTGTATTTAATTAATCACCTGGACTGTGCTAATTCTAATCACAAGAGTTGCAGTCTACATATGTAGTTGTCAATTGTTTGTAAACTTACATACAAAATTCGAGTACTGTCGTAGTGCGCATATCTAAGCTCGTGAGCTTCTTGAACGAGTTTTATTTTGCTTTAACTATTAGTTTTGCTTGTATTACTAACTTGATTTGTTGTATCATGTTTTTGAAGTAAAACTTATTTACGCACGCTCGACACTTGGGGGTAAAATGATGAATACGTTATGAAACGTTACGAAAAAATATGAAACGTTACGAAAAAATGTGACACGCTTTTTTTTAATATGAATACCGCACAAGAGTCTCAACTGCTCCCGTCTGTTGCCAGTGAGACTATGGCATCCCTAATTGGGGTATGTTGTGAGGCTGAAGGTAGTAGGGATGGGAAGGAGATAGGGAAGAGGAAGGTGGGGAAGTACCTGGCTATTCAGATCTGGTCACCAAACACGGCTAATGCCATTTCAAGCGACGTTTCAATTCTGAATGGTGGTCTTACACCAGGGCGATACTGAGAGTATCTCCTTCCTGTGGATTGTGCCGCTAATCAATATGAAACGTTATCAATGTGAAACGCTAATCAATGATATGAGTTGAGTTGAGTTGAGTTGAGTTGAGTTGAATTGAGTTGAGTTGAGTTGAGTTGAGTTGAGAGCTGAGAGCTGAGAGCTGAGAGCTGAGGGCTGAGAGCTGAGAGCTGAGAGCTGAGAGCTGAGAGCTGAGAGCTGAGAGCTGAGAGCTGAGAGCTGAGAGCTGAGAGCTGAGAGCTGAGAGCTGAGAGCTGAGAGCTGAGAGCTGAGAGCTGAGAGCTGAGAGCTGAGAGCTGAGAGCTGAGAGCTGAGAGCTAAGAACAGAGAGCTGAGAGCTGAGAGTTGAGTTGAGTTGATGGGGATGTTGAAGGGATGGGGATATTTTTATTCCTGTTATTGTTATATTGTTAATGGACGGCATAAGTTAGTGAAGTTTTACTTCAGTCGTGTGGTCTAAAGCATATTTGCGAGAGCTTTGAAGGAGTAACCATTTGTTACTTATACCAGGGCGGGTAAGTGGTGGATAATCTCGAATGTGCATATCTACCGAACTTTGGAATAACGAAAAGATAACGGTATTTTGCGGAGTTTGACGTAGGTAACTAATACCGTCTCGAATTATCAGAGCATGTCTCAGATGTCTCGAGAGACGATGTCTTCTTCTGACGTAAAGTCGACGTGTTGAGTAGTTTATGGTGGATATAAGATTAAAGATGCCAATGTTGAACAACTGCCAACAGGAAGAGAAAACCTCCCTCTTGTTAGAATCAATTTGTGGATGAACCAGGCCGTGGAAAGATTGTGACCTTTCGATCAGCTAAAAGGTATCTTTCTCTGGGTTATTTATCAAATGTGAAGCTTAATGGATGGCTGATATTCTTGCTCTAGTTCGTGCTTGAAGAAGATTGATATATTTTTTTTTTGTTTGTGGGTTTTGGTAAAGACCACGGGTTAAGATTATTATTTTGCGTGAAAGCTTTTTGGCATTCAAAGCCATTCTCAAATTGTAGGTACGTAAAATTTGAATTAAAAGTAGAGATAAGTTTCTGAAAATTAAAAATAAAAACCACGAATTCCAATAAGAAAAGTAACATTAGTAACAATAATAAATTGGATATTTTATATACCGCCATTATTTGATAAATATCACATAAAGGCGCTTCATGTAAACTGTGCGATATAAAGAAAAAAATGTTCGAGCAACTAATCCAAAGATTTATTTTATTTTCTTCAATAATGGCTTATTCACTATGTGGCGTCATTTTATTTAAAAGAAAATAAATCATATTAGAATAAGATAACAATAATAATCTAAACGAAAATATGAAAGAGAACAAGACACAGAAAAACAGAAAAAGACAATGGTCGCAACTGGGACTCGAACCCAGACCTCTCCGTCTAACCGGGACGAGTGCGTTAACCAATTTCGCTATTGCCACCTTCTGTCAAAATGTCATAATTGTCAATCTCATATTTTCAAATTTTAGAATTACATTATTATCAACCAATTATTGTTCTCTTTCATATTTTCATTTAGATTATTATTGTTAACTTATTCTAATATGATATATTTCACTGATGGGAATAACCTTCAAAAAAGTATAAAAAGAAAGTTATTCTTATAAAAATATAAGGATAAAATGAAAACTTTTAATAATTTCATCCAGACGAAACTTGTCAATGATATGTTGCGATTTTTAAAAGCGATTTTTTTAAAAATAATTAATTTTCAGGAAAATAAGAAATCGTATTTCAGTTTTCTTCTAAAGCGGGTAACGAAATATTGACGTCATATTGAAAGAATACATTGGTTGGGCAATGACCTAACTGATATCGCTGACATATTTCATTTAAACTTCGATGCATTTAAAGCCAAATTAGTCCACCACTTTTTAGATGTACTTAAATAATGAATGAGAAAATATTATGTCGAGTTTATTTAGTTTTTTTTTATTGTTCGTATTCTAGATGCAAACAACAAGTAATTAAGTAAAAAATAATGTGATTTGATTTTTGTTGCTCGTAGGTATATAAATTTTACCTACGAGTTCTCTAAACTCTAAATTCATCCATGTGGATTTAGCATTTAGATACATTCGTATTTATTATTTTGAGTTTATGCTTTATTTATATATTTTGTAATATTTTTCGTTTATGTTATACTTTTGTCAATATATAAATAATGGGGCGTCAACAAATAAATAAATATTGAATCAAATATAAATTTAGCACAAATTACCAAAATTTTATGTTCACCCAAAAAAGGAAATTTTCTTATAAAACCATGGAAACAATTTAACAGTTAACACAAGTATGTCGATTACATATTCGGAACTCAGAATAATTATTTTTCTGACAATTTAAAACAATGAAGCAGAATTGCTGATGAAGAAAAAGTAACATTTCAGACAGGAAACCATAATTTTAATTATTATTCATTTAACAGCGTTCTCTTACTACTGTCGTGTATACCTTGAACGGTATAAAGCATGTGGCCCATTAGAATGACAAAGTTCATTAAAGCAAGCACTGTGTTGTGTGTGTTTATTTTTCATGCGAACCTCTGCCTTAGTACCGCAAACAATTGGAATCAACAGTGTAAAACTCCTGTGGAACTAACAATAAAGTCTTATAAACGGTTATGCGTTTGAAGAACTTTTATAGCTTCGCGTTAGCAGGTCATTTGTAGCAATATAATACGTAATTGTGTAGCAAATAATGAAGCGATGGTTATTTGTTGAAGTGAGTAGTTAGAATAGAATATTTCTGTACCTTGCTTCTAAGATAAGAAATCGATTTTTCTGGGGTGTTATATTCACGTGGTTTATCTAGCTTTATATAGCTGAAGCATCAAAAGTTTAAAGTAAGAAGAAATCAATATTTATCATTTGAACGATACCCAATAATTTTGATACGAAACCGCAAATAATAATTAAAAATGCGGGGCATGAAGTGAGAAGTGTTATGATTTATTTTATTTTAATGAGCGCTGTGAAGTCCTGTTTTAAAATTACCATTGGCATTATATTCCGGTTCCGGTTCAAGATGGTAGACTTTTTGGATAAAACTTTTATTCTGCCAGAGATCGCACGGATTCCTACTACGAGCTGTCAAATCGGAACAATTAATATTATGGTAGGAAACTACCTAGTAGGAAAAGAAATTTTGGTTTTGAACCGTCGTCGTGAGCAAGTGGGACTATGGCATCCCTAATCGGGGTATGTTTACACGCTGAAAGTGGTGGGGAGGGGAAGGAGATTCACCAAAAATGGCTAAATCAATTTCCAACAACAACGTTTCAATTCTAAAGGGTGTTCTTCTACCAGGGCGATAATGAGAGCATCTTACACTCTGGAACGTGCCGCAAATGTATCTACCTTATTTTGTTTTAAATTATTAAATTGTAAAATAACACAAATCAATCAAATAAAATTTACGTGTGCACTCCGGGATTTGAGCCCACGACCTCCGAATTGCCAGTCGAGGGCCTTATAGTGACTTGAATAATAAATTATGTTTAATATTCTTGAGGTCGTTGATATCAGATATTAATTTATTTTAACTGGACTTTTAATATTCCAATATATCCCGTGGAAGAATAAAGAATCAGATTAATGTCACAGGGCTTAGAACCGAGATGCTGTCCGTTGTATCAGCCCATCTTGACAGTTGTTACAGAATTTGCCATCGGGGATCCCTAGCGACTCAACTGACTGAACTGAAATCGGATGCTCTCTTCACGAAGTCCCAGACAAATAGGTCGAGATGCGCTGAAGGATGGCTTCGTGACGTGATGGGAAGTGAACTGAACTGGTGATGGGAGATCCCATGAGTCACGATCATCAGCAGGTCAGGCCAAGAGATGGAACAGCCACAACCTTTGGCATTGATTCCACTTGGAGTTTAACTATCTTGGATTCTGAAACTCCAACTATTGATTTTAAATTCCATAGTGGGCAGCAAATTAAGGTCAGGAGGATTAAATCATCTTCAAAAGTGATAAGGTCATCCAAAGAAACCGTAAATTCCGGAGCAAGATCGAGAATTCTTGCTGTTTTTATTTATTTGATGTTTATCTGTTAATATTTTGATGGACGAGTTAATACTTTAAAATCGTAATAAAATGGTGGTGTTCAATCAATCAAAATTCAAGAGATACACGGCCACGGAACGAGAAAAGCATATTAGATTGACAACAAGGAAGAAAGCAAGCACTTAGAAATCATTTGTGTACCAGGCGTGCAACTTAACGTAACAAAATCACGATTGAAATTACTGAGAATGAAAACATGAATGTTTAAATTTAAAAAGGAATTAAGAAAGTATGTCCACCTCAAATATTGATGCTTTGTTAGTAATTGGATACAATTAAAGTTAAAATATTTCAAGATATATTATTGCGGTTTGCCTAAATTTTAAACTTTAAATCACAGGGATCAGATGGGAAAGCTGTTATTTTATGGTACACAAATGTGGTTACTCTTACATTATAGTAACTTTTACGAAAATGTAATAAATTTAAGTTAGATAATTTTCTAAACTTCCTCTCCAGTATCACAGTATCCCCTAAGATGACATAGGCCCTGATGGAAATTATTTTCCGCAGAGCTCCTGTGTGGAGCTAATGAAAAAAAAATATCGGATCGATAGACGTAACTTTCGACGATTATATATCAATATCCCGAGCACGGTTGCATGACAGCCAAACCGATATTGACAAGGAATAAATAAGACATCGATATACACTTGCAACACTGGCGGATCTGTCTACGGATTTACATTCCAAAAGGTCAAACGGCTATATAAAACCGACTTTTTTCTTAAATTTTGCTTGCAGGAAAACTATGGTCTTTGCTGCAATCGAACTTTCCAAAAATGCTACAAACGAATTGTTGTGAATTTTACGGAAAACGACATAATTTTCGGGGAATAACTCCAAATCGTGCACAATTTATTGTTGTATCCTCATCAAAAGTTGATGTATCTGTTGTTGATGTATGTTCTGAACTTGATGTATCTGCTTTAAGGAAAATACGGTATACCCTAACCATTTACACAAAATATAACTAAATGAAACCATAGCAGGGGATTTACCGCTCTTAATTGCATAGTTTTCTGATATGTTTTTCTCAAGTGTGTGTGCTAATACACGCTGATGTGAACTAAATAAACGAAAGACAATTTTAAGGGGTATTTCAAGTTATACGGGTAATAATTACTGCTAAAATAGAACAATTTTTCTCACCAAGCTTCCTTAAACGATTTTTAATTGTCACAACTGAGAGACATCATTGTACATAAATAGGCTATGATTAAGTTTTTTTAAATATGAATTAACATTAAACGTTAACGGAAAACATTATTTATTTCTATGGGAATTGAAACTACCGACAAAGGTTAATCAAGACTCTCGCGGTAAAACTCATTTATCATTGGTAATTATTTTCGGCTCGTTAAATTAATCACAACGCGTTTTCCTTCTAAATTCATCATCAAATTAACTAAACTATAACTTTTACCTTCAGATGAAGTGAGAAAGACATAACAAAACAATAAAATTTACAAAAATTTGTAATGAGGATGGCCTAACTATCCATAAATTTTCCATTAATCTGTGTTCAGAAAGTCAGAACAAACTATTAACTATCAACTAAATTTAGATTAACATATGGTGAGAAAAGTACATAAAACAATTTTTAACAAACTCTAACTTGAAATTCATTTGGTAGGTATGTGAAAAGTATAATTATGGGGATACAAAGATGTTATGTATGTTGATATTGTGGAGTAAGATGACTATTCTAACAACCTTCATAAATATACAGTAGTGCGATCTTACTCAGCCTCTATCTATACCAGCGGGTCTAGCATAGTTATATCTATCGGTACATTCATAATATCAGATCGGTAGGCGTTCCGACGATTTTATGTCGATATCAGCACGATTGTATTTTTGACAGCCAAACCGATATTGACAGGGAATAAATAATTTAGACGCTGGCAACATTGGCGGATCCGTCTGTGGATTTACATTCCTAAACGTTAAACTGCTACTCAAACATTAAAATTTCGAATTGAAATATTAACTATAATATAAACGTGGCACTTCACAAGTACTTTTTGACACTAAACGGGAGTTAATGAGGTCTTAAGTCGTATTTGAACTTGTTTCTCCAAGATCAAACGGAATACGTTAATCGCGTCTTAGATTAATTAACCAATTAATTAGACCGGTCAGTGGCTGAGTTGGCATCGCGTTTGAGTCTCACCCAGGCGTCGCGTGTTCGATCCCTCGGCTGGCTAAGTCCTCCATCACGACACAAGCAACATTTTCCGCTTACTGTGGTGGTAGTAGGATATTTTCAAATATTATCAGGTTATTCGTAACCCGGGAAAGTTTGTCTGTCACTAATTTAAAAAAAAAATTAAGTCCATGGTGTACGATTTCTTTTAATTAAATAAGCTAATTATTTTGCATTACGAACGAAATTGTTCAAAAAGTTGTGTATATTGACAGCTCATCTGACACTCAAGAGGCCGCGCTAAAATTGCCGGATTTTATCATTAACCATGTTCGCAAATAACGCCAACTTACTGATCATACATAGATGACAAATTTAGTCAATATCATATTGATGTAGGGTTTTATCTATCGACCGTGCTAGACCTTCAGATCACCATCCGTGTTAGACATAAGTCCGTAATAATAATAATCCTTAAATCGGTGTTTCAATTCAATGAAGTACATTAATATTATAAGAGTGTGTTACATTTGAAGAACTATTCTGGAGCAGAGGTACCTACCTATCTTACACAAAATACTAAATAATTTTGGCGCAGCCAGTAGGTGAACTAAATTTATTCATTCTTCGGAAAGCTTTCGATTCCTTAAACTTATTTTAATAACGAAGGGTGTGGGCGGACTGCTTTTATCATACCTCCCACCAGCTTTCTCATCTCACCCTTGTTTCAGTGCTAAAGTCTTAAAATCCGCGCACGCGTTCTCTCCACGAAGCCTTTAAGTATAATACACCATCCACTTCCTTATTTGCAACATTAAACTGGGAAAGACTTAAAATTACCCCCTAAAAGGGTATAAAAAAGATATGTACAATATCGTTCAGGTGAATGAACACTATTCAGAAAACCAACGTTAATTTCAAATGGCTTTATTGTAGCAAATCTATTATTGTTTCCTCCAATCCTTCAACATACATCATGACCACTCAAGAATATTCTATTAATTATTATGAATTATGAATGAATCTATACTGAATACACTACGCATTAATACAATCTATTATTCAGTACGCTACTATCAGTTGGGGAGCAACTTACAAAATTAGTCTGACCCTCATAGAAATTGTTCAAAAACTCATAATATAAATTATACTTAAATAATCTCCAGACTTCCCCACTGAACGCATATTCGAAGAATTCAAAACTTCCCACATTTAAAAGCTTATTTGTGAAAAATTGAATCGTTCAAATAAAAAATAAAAAAAAAAACAAATGTAACTACTCATTCATAAAAAACACTTCTTTAATAAACTACCAGTGGAAATCATAAGCATTAATGAGAAAATACTCTGGTTAAAAGCTATCAAAGGTGTTTTAGAGAAATCATGACTGCTTCGCCCATTTCCACATGGAAGTCACAATAATTATAATTATACTGTATATGTTTGTGTCTTTTAGTAAAAGGGTCATGATTGCGATGTGACTGTATTAACTGTACATATGTAAAACACGTGACTGTAGATATTAATTGTACATTAATAAGATCAATAATGTATGAAATGTAAACTTTTCTTCCATCCACAAGCAAACAAGTTACCAAATTGTAAATTGTAATATTATAATATAAAAAAATAATTAAAAAAATACCTTCCCTTGTATCTGCGTGCATTCGTCCCTATTCATGAGTGGTTTGAGGCTGGTCGGTAGCTTTCGCGTGATATCGTTCAACTTTTCTAGATGAATAAACGTGTTATTGAGTGTCCATAAAAGATCGCCACGACTTTATTTGAAAGTTGGCAAATGCTAAACATGAATGGATCCGGTGTTCTCGACCGTTAGTTGACATTAGAATAATACTTTTATTGCAATCGCTTGAGACTGGAACGAGTAAGTACAAATACAACTGTTGTTTTTACAATGTACTTTGTCAACAAGTGTTCTTTGAAAGTCGCGAATCGGAGCATAAAATTGCTTAACTGTTTGATGTTGAACTCATCACTTGCTTTAATTTTTTAAAACTACTTTGTTTTCAACCGATTTTATCCAATATTTTTTTTTATCAATTGATTAAAATTATAATTTCTTATAAGTAACCGTTTCAAAACCAGCGAGGGCTGATATTTTAAATATTACCTATCGTGTACTGGTTTTTATTTTATTTTACTTTTTAGGATAGGAAGGAGAGGAAATTCTTGGGAGTAAAAATTTATGAGTGTTGGATAGAATTCTGGGGGTCAGTGTGTCCAGGGGTGAAAGACAAATGAATCCATCCCTCCCATTGTGGTGCAAAGCGATGGGTCAGGAGACACCAACTTGAGGGGCCAAATGGTTTCCCTCAACCACGCAGTAGGAGGGCAGATGCATCCGCCACCAAGACAATGCTCACCCCACGAACCCGGGCACCCTAGCTAAGTCACCAAACGCAGCAAACCACTTGGGGCACCCTACGACAGAGGTTTTGGTTATCCAATAAACAGTTCCAAGGGCGGCGGTACCCATATCCGCCACCCAAATTGAACGACTAACACAAAAACAAGTTTTATTGGAATAATAGTTTTTGTGTCGGTAGTACCAGGAGTTTCGGATTGACGACATAAAGCATAAAATAAAACCCATACTTAGAAAAAAAGGAAAAAAACAAAATCAAACATAAACAAAAACATTTAAATATCCATTATAGTTCAATGTTTTTATTAATTTAGTTTTTTACCGCTTTGAAATTAGATTGGATAATTAATCCGTACTAACTATTTTCCACAACACTTTTCCTTAATTAAAATAACTTGTACAGACCACTTATGTACATCCACTTCTGCTTTGATTTCATTCGCGTTTTTTACTTTTTGTCACCTTTTAACATCACTTTCTTTTCCATGAACACATTCAATCGAGGTAACTACTACAAATGTGTTGTTTAATTAATTTTGTAAAATCCAAGTGGAAAGTGACTGATCGCAGCAATTCTTTAAAAAAACAGTTATTATTAATGTATTAAAATCAATCCAACATTACTGATTTTATGGTCACGATTTTTAATCATTCGACGGTAGACAGCACGAGAAGAGGAGGAGAGTTTATTGTTAATTGTTTTAAGCAAGAAAAATATATAGGTAATAAATACTGAAAAATTAATAAACCGGTTCTTGACTAAAAAAAAGTGTTATTATTTAAGATTAACCTCTGCTACTAGTTTCGAACGTAATCGTGCCCTTTTCAGGAAGATTTGAAGACTTAATTCCTATAATAAATATAAATTAATAACTTAATTCCTATAATTAATATAAATTAATTAAATAACTTTTATTTTATTTACATTAGCTCCACACATGAGGCAGTGTGGAAAATAATTCCTATATTTGGGGATTCTGTGTGGAGGGTATTTTTAGGAAAGGAAGGAGAGGAAGTTCTGGAAAGAAAAAGGTATGAGGGGTGGGTAGTTGGTAGGAATCTGGAAGTCAGTGTGTACAGGAGTGACGGACGTACGAATCCATCCCCCCACTGCAGTGCAAGGCGATGTTCCGAGAGAGTATGATCCGGCCTGCAATGCGGCTGATTGCCGCCAAGACCCTGACAAACCTCACCCCTTGAACCCGTGCACCCCTGCTAAGTCATCACACTTAGAGATCCACTTGACGTGACCTATGCCAGAGGTGTTGGTTATCCAATAAATGGTTCCATACCCGACTACCAAATTGTGACTCATCAATACATCCCTAGTTAGAACTAATATAAATTAAGTTAAAATAAATGTATTAAGAGTTATAAAGTAAGATGGCTAAATACGTTACCGGTTAATAAAGCTGCAGAGAAAATATCCTTTTAGAGCTTTAACCAATGTGTTTTTGTTTGATGCTGGAAGTTTTAGATCATTAAGTAATGTGTTGTATTACTTATGTAATATAATATAATAAATTATGCATAGACTTGAAAATATATTCAGTTCCATAACATAAAATAATACATTAAGCAAGGGCTTGTATATATATTAAGTTTCTTAAAATAATATAATAAGTTCCACAATAAAATATTTAATTTATTTACGAAATAAATAAACTAGAGGTGAAAGACTGAAAAGCGATGGTAAAGGATCTAACCTGGAGGGGGGAAATGATATAAATCATGTAATAAATCATTAATCACTTATATTTTAGTTAATTTTTTTTCTCTTTTTTTGACGCTGTGCGATTTCATGGCCATCTCGTATATGTTCGGTGTTATTAAACTGAATAAATATAACGAGTAAATACATCGAGTCAAACTGCAAAACGTAAACCAACTTCAATAATTACCTGTGACGGATCAAAATTAATATGAAACAGTTTGCTGGAGGCAAGAATAAACAGATGATGAATGATCCATGTCTTCCGAAACGAAATTCCATATTATATTTGCAATCTGTTATGTGCCTATAAATATAGTACAAACATCACTGTATTGTGAAAGCACACATTCTCTCTACTTTAAGAGTGTCAAATAAGTTTTAATTTAATTTATATTCAAAAGGGTAAAGAAATTGCAATGCTTAATCAGTCTGTGGGCTTAATGCGATTTTCCTCTTTCGACGAGTTCTCGCGACTTTGTTGTGTTGTTACTCTGTTCAGAAAGATGATGGTACACCTCACAATAGGTGGGTATATCCAGTATATGTATACATAATCCCAAACGAGATTTTAATAAAAGTAAAAGTTTCAAATGGAGTGTGTTCTGCCAACTCACGTACGAGATCGGAGATAGTATTATAAGTGATTCAAAGTAAAAGAGCACTAGGGATTTTCCAACACGTCCGTCCAGTCGGTTCTTTGATCAGTTAGGAGTGTGACTTAAAGTTAACAACTTCATACAAAGATATCTTGTTTACCAAAATAACAGTTTTTAATGGTCATCCGACTTGCGGAAGTTACTTTTTTTTTTTTACAGTGAATACCGTACAAGAATCTTAACTGCTCCCGTCTGGAGCCAGTGAGACTATGGCATCCCCAATTGGGGTATGTTGTGAGGCTGAAGGTAGTGGGGAGGGAAAGGAGGTGGGGAAGAGGAAGGTTGGGAAGTACCTGGCTATTCAGATCTGGTCACCAAACACGGCTAAAGCCATTTTCAAGCAACGTTTCAATTCTGAATGGTGGTCTTACACCAGGGCGATACTGAGAGTATCTTCTACTCCGGAACGTGCCGCAAATATACTATATATTATTTTAAATGAAATAATTGCGAAATAACACAAATTAATCAAATAAAATTTATTTGCACACGACCTCCGGATTGTGAGTCAAGAGTCTTAGCCACTGGACTACGGAGGTCGTTACGGTGTTCCAATGCTTTTATTTCATGTCAACCCTCTCAACGTAGACAATTTCAAGAAGGGGTAAACATAGATGTCGTTTTTTAAAATCAACGAAGTTTAATGACTTTAAAAAGTAAAGTAGATAGTAAGCGGTTAACCAGATTTTGAGTAACAAAAGATAATAATATCAGGAGGTCTAGCAGGGACGATCAATAAAACCCTACATAAATGGGATGTTGACTAAATCCGTCATCCATGGTTAGTTATCAATATTTGCGAGCACGGTCAACAATTGATATAAGATATTCAGAGTGACAGGTAAGCCGTCCATGTACAAAACATTTTAATAATGTCGTTCGTTATTCAAAATAACTAGCATTAATGATTGGAGGTGAACTAACTAAGCTCTTAGAATTAAAGAATTGAGATGAACTAACGAAATTCTTGGAATTTAAAGAAATCGAATAAGCGATCCATAGACTTAAATAATTCATCTAAAATGCGATCAATTTATTCTGGGATTGGAAACCATGGAATCCATCCATTGACATTCATGTACCTTGGATTGGAGAAACGAAAATGGTTTAAATATGATTATAGATCTCATTAACTAATTAACTCCCGTTTAATTCAAATGCATACTTAGGTTAGGTTAGGTTAAATTTGCCAATTTATTCATATTCATCATTGCCAATTTATTCATATTTTTATGTAAATGTTTGGCATTTGACGTTTCGGAATGTCAATTCATAGAAAAATCCTCCAGTGTTGCCAGCGTATGTCAATTTCTTATTTATTTTCTGTCAATATTGGTTGCTGTCAACTCTGAAACAGTGCTCGGGATATCTATATAAAATCATCGGAAGTTACGCCTATCAATCCGATATTGTAAAGTTATCAATTTATCTATGCAAGACTCCCTGATCTCATTTCACTTATATTAAAAAGCTATATTTTGATGACCCCATCCTCTGTATTGATGATAATCAAAAAAAAATATCATTCTTACATCTTATTACCAGAACCTTAAAAACAAAATAATTATTATGTACAAGTTGGTGACTTCCATAAATTATTTTAACAATTTGGTGGCGTGTACTTAATCACAGGTAAGAATGAGGAACAACTCGCTTATGCTGCATTTACAGAGTATTATTTGTACGCTCATAACACGAGAATAATAATTATTTTAAGTACTGCGATAATAAATCGTTCTCTAAAGTGGGACAAGTTGTTCGCTACTTACGGGAATAAAAGTGAAAATATTTGACCCGAAGAAAGCTGTGTTCCCAAAGAGGTCACTGACACAATACTTGTCATTTATTTTAAATGCATATAGGAACTCGTGGCGTTACATACAAGTGCCTGTTTACAGCCTTGAGAGCTCCTCGTGGTATGAATATTATGGATATTATATTTACATAGGTGTTGGGGTACACCCGCAAAGGCAAGGTGGGTATTGTACGTAGTAAAAAGTTTTGTTCAGAGAGTGTGATCGGAGAAATAACTCTTCTCGCTTTCTGGCCAAGTGGTAAAGAAAGTTTACCAACGATCATAGAGTGCACACAGTCTCCCGGCGCTCATGTGACCCGGGCACTCGTGCGTATCTTGACTCCCGCCAATTCACAAAATCCACTTTTAAATTCTCATTGTGTTTGATTTTCATATATTTTATGGACACATTCACTAAATAATGTGATTTAAAAAAAAAACATAGTATAATCGATTGAAATCGTAATGGTCAAAGAAAGAATCGTCGTACCGTATTATTAGATGTATGCATTACATTGGCATGTGTTCTTATTTATCGGTGTGATTATGACCCAATGTATTAAGAGTTTTTAGTAAAGGTACCCCTGGGTTTATCAAGCCAGGGCTCCTACCAAAGAGCAATTTGACGGACGTACATAGCTCTAAAACATAACTTGAAAAGCAACTGTAAAGCAATAAAATATATACTGTTTAACGGATCTAAACGGATTTTATCTTGATAATATAAAATAAAACGACTCAACAAGAAAATTCTAATTGAACTCACAGGATGCAAGAAGATTTATAAATTACACGCATTAATTTTATCAGTGCCTAGATTAAAAATAAGGCGACGCATCTATCATAGAAGAAGTGGCTTTCCTTTAACATATAATATCTACAATTCTACGGCCTGTTCTATAAATTAAAAACATAAAATTACTAATCATAAATGGAACTACAGAGACATCTATTGATCAAATTAGTTGCTGGTGTTATTGACCAAATATCTCGATATCATAATTATTATTTTGTTCAAACCTTCAATTAAACAAATACATCAAATAGTTTTTTGAACTCCCTGTGGGATTTTACAAATCACGCAGAGAGAAAGCGATGGAAGCCATTTCGATGGCCATCGGTCAATGTTTCCTTTTATATTATTTAGCGATGCGAATTTTATAATATCTAACCTTTCCTAACTTTTAACTATTTTTTAACTAATTTCTTTACAATTTTCAGCAAAGTGATTAGTTAATGTTGCGAAACATCTTCCGTATGGACAGAAACTCATTTGTAACTTCGAAATCATTTATCATCGTTTTGCGAAAAAGTGCATGACAAAAATCGGCAAAATTTGTAAAGCCGTTTTTGTGAAAAAGCTCCTCAAGGGCGCTGCATCTATCTATAGTATATATGCTCTATCTAATTTTATTATTTATTATTTGCAAATAGAAACAGAAAACATACTTACCTTCCGATAAACACTATTTTATTAGAAAGTTTATGCTTGGAGAAAATACTACTTTGCACGCGGAGGACACTGTATTAAGAACACTGGACATTGCATGATTTTATATTTGCTACCATCTATTACTATGGGTATTACATTTATGTGAAGACTGGTGGCAAAAGTAGAGTTGACATATACTTTAAGAGACTAAAGAATTTTGGAATCTTTAGCTCTGGAGATTTTTTTAATGAAATAACCTTAAAAAGCTTCCAAGTTCTTATTTGCTACATTTTTACACAATTAGTTATTCACAGCGTCGTGGGCTGTAAAGGAGAAGGTAAGAGGCTTTTTATGTGGTTTTGATTGAACGTTGCCGTTTTCACGAAAGTCGAAAGTTGTTTAATTTCTCTGAAGAGTAATGTATTCATAACAAGTTTAAATTGAAATAAGGTTATTAAAATAAAACTAATATACATTAAGGAAAAACTAGTAAACTAGTAGATAAATAGTGGATATATTTTAGTTGTAAGAATTATATTCATGTCGAAATAATTAAACGCTGGCTAGTTTTCTTTTGATGGTGGATTAGATAAGAATTTACTGACTAATACGACATATATCAGGTGCATCATTAGCAAACTGGGCTATTACCTGTTCGTGCGTAGCCATTTGTTATTCCCTCGTCTAAATCACGTAACTCGTAAACATCTCAGAACAAGTGTATTTCCGTATTCCGGAAATTTTTCTCAGTGGTTTAGCTATATTTGGAAAAAACATCTGCAATGAAATGCATTTGGTGTAAAGTCTAATAAATTAGTATGTTGTACAAGCAATAAATGCATAACGTGAATTTTTTTTTTTTTAATGTTTAACTAATGTACCTTCCTACTCCTATTTTTACTTAAAGTTGAAAAAACAATAACAACTTCAATACCAAAATATCATTTACATTTTTTACTTCAAATATTGTCAGGAATCACTGGTTAAAATAAGTCAAGTAAGTCCCTTAATATCCTGTTTACGTTATGATTATACATTCAACTTACATAATTTAAAAAACAGCATAGATTGAACAGATAGGGTCGGGTTACCTACTTAGTAAAAACATCTAAAAAGTCACCGTGGACCAAAATTTCATTAACATTTTTTACTCCAAATAATATCAGGAATCACTGATTAAAGTAAATCAAACACGTCCCTTAATACCCTTAATACCCTGTGTATATGGTAAGTATCTTTTGGCTTCCCTTTATCAAAGATATATGGAAACCACGTTCGCAAGGACTTCGCCCACAAAAAAAGTAGTAGGCTTTGTTGAAAATGGTGTGTTTGTATAGTTTTTATATATATTTTTTCTTTTTTTTATTTATTTTATATATTCAATAATTTTATTATTAAATCAATAAAAACAGTTTATTTATTAACAAGTTCTGCTGGTAATTATTATTACGCGTGACAGCTGTTTCGCCTTCTGAGGGCATTATCAATGCAGTTTGATAATACCCTCAGAAGGCGAAACAGCTGTCACGCGTAATAATAATTACCAGCAGAACTTGTTTATAAATAAACTGTTTTTATTAATTTAATAATAAAATTATTGAATATATAAAATAAATAAAAATTAAAATGGAGTTCTACAAATTAAACTTGATAACAATAAAAAAATAAAAAATAAAATGTTTGTATAGTGTTGAATAACAAACCAAACATGGTGATCAAGGTTCCAACTTCAGGGCTATAGAAACAACAATATCTAGGTATAAGCATCGTTATTTTGGTTAACAGGATTTTAACGTTTTTTTTTCTCTTTTGTTTCAGGTACGTCGAAATATAAGTAATATCTTTGAAATGGAGATATTGGTATTCTTTCAAACATGAACATTTTGGACTACTAACTGCGCACACGTAAGTTGATACAAATAAATATATATACATGTTTGTAAAAAGCATTAACTTTGTGACTCGCCATAATTTACAATAAAAACACATATACATTTGTTAAAGAACACTTTTATTCACTCTACCGGTTTTGGAAGCACCCTTCCTACGTCAGGAGAATATTTTAACTGTTATAATATTCTACTGACGAAGGAAGGGTGCTTCCGAAACCGGTAGAGTGTGTATAAAATAAAAGTGGTCTACAACAAATTTATATGTGTTTTTATTGTAAATATATATATACGTCTCATCTATATGGTACTGCTGGAACGAGACGGAATGCGTGTTACGTGATCCGCTGATGTACGGCAGTGTTATCAGTAGCGCTAGATTGGACCCAGTGGTAACATGTGACAGATTTTTTGTAAATTGAAAAATGTCCCTGGACAACTAAATGACATTTACATTTTTTACTCCAAATATGCTCAGTAATCGCTGGTTAGAGGCTTTCAGTTACAAGCTGATACACCTTGTGTACAGTCCATTATATTTATGTGGGCTCTCATGATATATCTCTGAAGATGGAAGACAGTAGAATATCTGCACAATATTGAAAGCAGGAAATGTCACAAACTCTGCAATGGTATAATCAATATCCTGGTGATCGCATTGTTATCTCAAAGTGTGTCTGAGGACCACGACATCCTTCCATAAATAATACCTAGTCGGCTTTAGAACTACGAACTAAGCTATAGCATTCTATAAAGAGTTAAGCGATGTAATAATTCATCTGCCTGCCCTTATTTCAGATGGAGTATTTGCCATAAATCTGCTTTGTATCTGGAGCACAACCGGTTTATCTAGCAGGACTATTATTTTATCTTAGTGTACAAGTACCAGCAGTTCTCCATTACTTCTCGGTACGCGTTTAGTCTGCGACTAATGTAACACACAGTTAATAGGTACAATACTTGATTCTTGTTGTTGTGGTTTTCTTGGAATAACACTGCTGAAATGCAGAGACGGTTTAGGATCTTCCAAGACCCTTTATAAAAACTATCGTCCTTGATTTGGCAAAATTATGGAAATTAACTATTTTCGCAATATTTCTGTCAATTTTTCCGATCACTAGCATATTTTAGAATACAACTTCAAGCCTTTCAGGTTCGCGTCTAGGGTTAAGAAGACCAGCCTTTTAAACTTCTACATCACATCACAAAAACTCAAGTACACTTAAATAGTCAATGAAGACCCTATTGAAATGTTTGGAGAGAGTATCCTAGACCACCTTAAGTAACGGTGCTTCATTGATGTATAAACAGGGCTAGCAGATTTTTAATAGTGGCAAATAGTTAATTATTTGGGAGGCAGATTTTCGTTTCGCCGCTCCAGAAAAATTTATTGGATGAACAACACCTCTGCCATAGGTCACCCCAAGTGGTTCGCTAGAGGGGAAGTTCTTGGTATGAGGGGTAGGTAGAGATCTGGGGGTCAGTGTGTCTAGGAGTGATGGACGCATGAATTCATTCCTCCCGCTTCGGTACAAGGCGATAATAATAATAATAATAATTGGACAATTTGTAGAGCGCCGTTTTTGTGGAAAATCACCTCAAGGGCGCTTTACAATTCATTATGAGTTCCTAGGTTCTATTTAATTTTATTATTTACAGATAGATACAAAAACATACTTACCTGCAGGTCACTTCCGAAAAACACACTTTATTAGAAAGTTTATGCTTGGGAAAGATACGACTTTTAAAATAGAGTTGTTAAAGTCTTGTTAAAAGAGAGTTCTGCAGGAGAGACTAAAATGTCTCCCTCAACCAAACTCTTCCGTTCTGGCCTTCCACGCAGCTGGTGGGCAGATGCATTTGCCGCCAAGACCCGGGAAAACCTCAGCCCATGCCCTCTGTTAAAGGGTTTAATAGATGTTTTAGTTACACGGGCAACTCTGTTAAATCACCAAACGCAACGAACCATTTCGGGTGGCCTACGGTTATCCAATAAATCGTTGGTTGGTTATCCAATAAATCGTTTCCGGAGCGGCGATACAATTTAAATATATTAATTTAATTAATATAAATTGCTTTTTATTGTACTTGTTACACAATGGCCGATATCTTAAAGTATACGAAAATCAGTAGGTATCGGAATAGAACACGTCCTTTTTTCATACCGAATCCATGTGAAAAGTCGACCCATATTAAAGTGGACGAAAGAAAACAACTTCTGGTACGCCCATATACCCTCGTATATGACTTGTGAAATGCGATACCAATTTTTTTACCCACAAAATGAATTAATTAAACAGTCCTCGTGGACCTCATTGGTTTAACTTGATGCATTTAAAACCTTTATTGGGTACTTACCGACCTAACGTATAAAACGGGCCTGTTCCCGAGGTGTGGTTTGGCCATGTTAGGACTATTGGCATGTGGCGTGTGGCAAGTTAGCACTATTATTGGCGTGCGCCGTGTCGGACTGCGTGAAGTTAACACTATTCACGTAAACTACACTTAGCTCCGCGTTGTGAACTTTATGTAAGGCCGTGTTTAGTGTCCGGCAGTAGTACACGAACTGCGTAACTAATTAAAATTGATTTTAATTCTCATTTGCTACTAAGGTGGTATCGCCGGTATCGTAATACCGAGAATCCAAATGAAGAGTAAGATAAGGGTCATAATTTAAAATATAGTTAATCACTGAAGACGATATTAGGGAATCCCAAGTGAAAATTTGAAACAAGGAGTCAAAAAATTCATCGTAGACTTGCATAAAAGTGAATAGATGTCTCATTAAATAAAAATTGGTAAATTTATTTATGACATTATCTAGATAGCATCAGTTCGGGAAGAATCTTACAATCATACATGGAGAAAGCAACCAATAAAAATATTCGTAAGTATGACAACGTTAAATATGACCGAAGGTTGAATTAGCTCAGTGGTAGAGCAGATCCCCGGCAAGACTTAGGTCCTGCGTTCAATTCCTAGATGCGACCGTATTTTTCTGATTCAAATGTTCGATTGTGATCCCCTAAAATTGTTGAAGAAGAAGATAACAATAATAATCTAAACGATAATATGAAAGAGAACAAGACACAGAACTAAGATAATGATCGCAATTGGGACTCGAACCCAGAACCTCTCGTCTAACCGAGACGTGCGCGTTAACCAATTCCGTCATTGCCACTTTCAGTCGAACCGTCATATTAGTCAATCTCATATTTCAAATTTTAAAATTGACAATACTACCCTTTTTATTGGAAACAATCATTCTAAGAATTGGTTTGTAACCCAGATAGCGTCACGGATAAATATACTATAAGAGTCTAAATATAGATACATTCAATTTTTTATAAGAAAAACTCTCTTTTTATAACTTTTGTAGGTTTTTTCCCATCAATTTAATATATCATTGAAGTAGAAGATACCAATAAAAATCTAAACAAAAGTATGAAAGAGAACAAGACACAGAAAATAGAAAAAGATAACGGTCGCAATATTATAATATTGTTTAATATTGTCTTCAGTATTAAATATTACAATTTGAGGTATTACTCATTAAGTTAAAATAAAATATAAGTTTTATTATGTTTTATGTGACACTGCACAATGGCCTCACCGACCGCAGCTATTGATTACGAGACTCGGGCATAAATAATAGTTTTTACGTTATTTAAACCACGCTAAGCCGGGTGCAAATCGTACGTGCGCCCTACTCTTACCTATGATAACTACTTGTACCTACCGGAAAAAAAAACTTTAAGTTTACTTCCACATTTTCTTGAAAAGGCCCTGTACATCGCAAGTCCAAAGAAAACCAAAGTAAATGACTACAGGTTATAACATCCACTGTAGTAGTAAGATTCCAGACATCCCCGTATTTAGTGCTAGCCCCAAAACAAAATTTTATAACATTTATCGAATCTCTCGTTTTCACTTAACTCTTTTGATCCAATTTTTATTATCTATTGTTTTTTAGTTGCCGTTGTCTTACATAGGTAGATACCTTCTAATTTATTTATATATCCACCCCCTTTTGAGCTTTTAGATTTTATTTTATTACGTGCATGATTAGCTATACTTATTGTTTTATTCTTTCGTATTTTTGTACACCGTTATTGGACGTTTTCCCTCAAATGGAGGGTAAAAATAAATACAATATAACGTATAGATACAATATAATTATTTGTATAGATTAAAAATACAGGTCCTGGTGTTTTCCTTACAGTCTTTTATGTGGGGTTTTTCTTTAAATGGAAAAAGGAAACTAGATTAGGGAGAGAGAAAAATAAGTGGGTAGTCGGCAAGTAGCTACTTTAAAATCTAATTTAAACATAGTTAAAAAAAAAACAATTAAGTACTCATTTTACTTCTGAATACATATTCAACTACTGTTGAAGTATCCTTTTTTTGTGTAATGAAAGAGATCAGAACAAGTTTAAAATTCTCCAAAACAGAGCAATGAGAATAATACTCCGAAGAAATAGATTTTCAAAAATAATTAAAATGTTAAAGGAACTTAATTGGTTAACAGTGAAACAAATGCTAACCTTGAACACGTGGATATTTATTCACAAAATGTTAAATAACATGTTACCAAAATACTTCTCAAATAAAATCGGAAAATAAAAGGACATTCACAGACATTACACAAGGACGTGCAAGGAAATAAGATCAATGACGACCTCCGTAGTCCAGTGGCTAAGACTCTTGACTCACAATCCGGAGGTCGCGGGTTCGAACCCGGCGTGCGCAAATAAATTTTATTTGATTAATTTGTGTTATTTCACAATTAATTCATTTAAAATAATATGTAGTATATTTGCGGCACGTTCCAGAGTGGAAGATACTATCAGTATCGCCCTGGTGTAAGATCACCATTCAGAATTGAAACGTTGCTTGAAAATGGCTTTAGCGGTGTTTGGTGACCAGATCTGAATAGCCAGGTACTTCCCAACCTTCCTCTTCCCCACCTCCTTCCCCTCCCCACTACCTTCAGCCTCACAACATACCCCAATTGGGGATGCCATAGTCTCACTTGCTCCAGACGGGAGCAGTTAAGATTCTTGTGCGGTATTCACTGTAAAAAAAAAAAAAAAAACAAAAAGGACAAAATGAATACGCAAAACAGTTTGCTGTACAAAGGAATTAAGTTATATAACACACTACCAGAAACTCTAAAGTCCTCACTAATTGAAACGTTCAAGAAGTATTGTAGGAGCTACATAAAACAAGAAAAAATATAGTGAATTTGAAATATTATAATTAAATAGCTGCAATATGAAATATTATAATTAATTAGAAATGTGTAACATTAAATTTACAAATTACTAAAATAAAATTCAAATAAAAAAAAATATATATACATATATATATAAAAGATACCATCGATCCATCGATATATTTGGTCGATGGTAGGTACGTTATGAGTGGAAAATAACTTCGTACTAAGTATTTGATAATCGACGGGTTTTAAACCTGCTGCTAGTCTTACAAGACTTTAAACTCTGCCCAGGATCTTGTGAAAATAAACTCTCGTTTTTACGTAGGCAGTAAAGTTATTCAAATGTAAGATAAGCACAGTCATCAGTAATTGAAAGTTCAGGAAATCAATAGGCAGTACACACACTGAGATCGAAGATAACGCCTTCTGAGAATCAGACCACATGTACAGGCTTGAAATAAACTCCCAACCAATCTAAAATGCATAAACTGCAACTTAAAAATAATCATATCCGTTAACTGTTAATTAACTTCATAATTTTTTAAACAGGTCATCAATCACTGCATTGCATCTTCTTGTTAAGAAATAATCTAGCTTAAATTATTTTTATTATTTGTAAAGCGCCTATGATGACTGTAGTGATTTATTTTTTGGGTATTCTGCCGCGTTGCGCTATCTTATTCTTTAACCAAGTTTCGGACAGCGTTACACTGTCCATCATCATGGCAGGTGTGTAATTGATGATTGTGGCCAAGTGTGTGTTTACTGTTTATATACGTAGATGCAAAACCGTAGTGCGCGCTCCAATGCTCTAAGGGCTGGTATTTAAGTATAATTAGTTAATTAAAAATGGTTTTCGGTGTTTAATTTTGGTGTAGCCGTCCAGTACCGGATACCAAGAACTATCAAGAAGATTAGGAAGAAACCAAGAACAAGCCCGTGATAATTTTCTATAAAAATCAAAGGTATAGGGTTTTTTACAGATTTTTTAATTCCCAAAAAATTATCATAAAAATTTTGTT
Organism: Limnephilus lunatus; assembly: GCA_917563855.2. Lineage (NCBI taxonomy): Eukaryota > Metazoa > Arthropoda > Insecta > Trichoptera > Limnephilidae > Limnephilus > Limnephilus lunatus. The sequence continues at coordinate 29,103,822 of OU830598.1, read as the reverse complement.
TTAATTTTATTTTTACGAATAAACATTATATAAATAATATGACTATTGTAAACGTTTCATTTTCGATTTGCCGCTATAATGACAGGTTCGATTTTATTAGTAAATATGGCGGTGTTGACGTCACGCCGGGCCAGTGGCGTTTTCTATGTCATAGTGACGTTGTAGCTAGTTGGAACCGTTTCAGAGTGTGCGGTTTTTAAAATAAAAAAAAATTATGAATGAAAATATTATATTTACAAATTTCAAATCAGAAATAGAAAAATAGACGTTAAAAATATAGCTTTAAATTTACGAATGACAAGTCGAGTTGCAGTTTTTCTATAACATTCGTTGAAATCGCGTATGCATTTCTTTTATTCTTTAAAACATCTCGTCTTTCCTCTTACTTTCAGTAAATTCAACTGATAGTGTTGCGCGGGGTCAGAGGTGAGTTTAAATTGTTTAAGCTGCGCGCATTGATTGCCAGGTCATGTCCGGGAAGCGGGAAAGCGGGAAGGTAAGGGAAGGGAAGGGAAGGGAAGGGAATGGGTGTGGGGGCAGGAAGGAATGCAGGCTGCGAGGGTGCGAACAGGATATTGTCCAGGATCTCGTCACGACGCGCGACGCTAGGCGATACGGCCGCGGCACGGAGTGTGAATTCCTGCAGGAATCGCAGGATCAAAGGACCGGGTTTAGGAATATCAAATAGGGGAGCAGGGGATTTAAACTGCCAAATTACATATTATTATTTCTTTTTTGGAACAAATTGACGAGTAAAACCAGAAATTGTAATTTTTAATCTTTAAAGCAAAAATTAGCGGCTCTCAATGGAATATTTGAAACAGAAAAAGAAACGATCGCATCTATAAATTCAACCCAGGACTATCTCCTTCGATAATATTTAACTGTTTTATGCTTCGAATGAGAACTAGGAATTCAATTAAATATTTTTAAGGCTAATCATCCTAGTTTCATTTCCAACCGAATCTTTTTCTGGTGTTTCTGTTTCAAATTTTTGATTGAGAGTCACAATAAAAATATTCAACATGCACATCAATAAATCACGATGGGTTTATAGGATGTAGTCTCAAAATTTACATTTCTGGACTATTTTTTACAAATTAAAAATTTGATGTCTTTACTTATTTTGTGGCAATTATTTATATACTTCAAAGCCATGGTCAAATAATAAAATTGCTTATCAAGCTAAACTTGCAATGTACTACAGATTCAAGACCAACAAATCTGTGCAAATTTCATAATTTTTTTTTTACCGAAAACTACAATTTCATTTACAGTTTTTACTCAAAATAAGGTCAGGAGTCACTGGTTAAAGTTAGTTGGTATGTCTCGATACACAAGCCCCGTGAAAACCATGTTGTTCAAAATGCGGATTTAGGCAATAAAAAAAATCTTTGTGTGATTCCTTGTGCTTTAAAAGTGATTAACTAACAATATTTTTTAAAGTCCTAAATTAAAAGAAATGGCACATGAGTATTATAATATCAGATATTTAATTTCAATAGTGCAGCGTGCAGCCTATATCTACATAATTAATATCAGACGCCGACCATCAATAAGGCAATTAAATTCCAGCCGATGTTTTCACACTCAGGTTTTTTTCAATTCCTTTTGTTTTGGTGTAATCTATAGTTTATTGACTTTCTCTGCAAACGTTCTTTTATAGATAATTTCTTATAGCCCATTGACTTTCACTGTAAATAAATGTATTCGATTGGATTATTGACTATTTTCTTTTTAATAGGTTTTGTCTGTTTTATTATTTATTTAAGGCGCCATCATTTAATGTTTACGTCTACGTTGGTTCGTGGATGAATAATCACGTTATATTTGAATAATTAAAAGAAATGATCAATATCAATGTCAAGATCATTTTAAAGATACATTCGTGACAGTTGAAATAAAGTCACTAAATCTACATAATTACCAGATATATTTGCTTACAGTATTTTAAAATAATATATCTTTTTTCAAGATAATGCAATATAAACTCGTCTATGTTAATTTAACAGTGATTTTTTTATTTCGTTTTACAGTGTGTGAAAGTGGGCCGTCACGCCTGTAATGATCATCCGTATAAAAATGCTTGGAAACAGGCGAATAAAGCGATGCTCTGCAAAATACTTCGCTGATAGGTGGCTCAGATTGATCTATTAACAAGTTGGAAACAATGGCCGTAGGCCGTAGGTGACAACATATTCTATATGGGAATACCCATAATGGTATAAAACCATTATATTCATAAATAAATAAAAATGGAACACACGTTCAAGAGGTTTTAAATTGTGTATCTAAGACAACTTTATTGTTATGCATTACGGCAATTTTTTTTTTTTTTTTTTTTTACATTAACTCCACACAGGAGGCCCTAAGGAAAATAATTTCCCTCAGGGCCTATGTCATCTTTGAGGATGCTGTGTGGAGGGTCTTTTTGAGGAAAGGAAGGAGTTAACATGGGTCTTGAAGAGACTCATGTTGTAGGAGGGAGGAAACACAGAGGCCGGTAAATCGTTCCACAGCCGAGCTGTTGAACTCAAGAACGAATCGTAAAAACGACCCGTTCTCATGTGACTAATATCAACTGTGTACAAATGTTGGGCGCGTGTTTGGCGTGTTTCCCGACTAATTAAACTGGAAGACTCTGAAGTAACCGCAAAAAGAGTTACTAACTTTAAAATAATGTACCTACTTCCACATTTACGTAGGTCCTTCCAGTTCGTAGAGCGCAATGTTGTTAATGGAACCAAATATTTATACAAGTGCATACTGATGCAAATATATACAGGCTAAGTGGGTTAAAGCATGCGAGAAATGTGGCGATTCGCAAAGAATGCAAGGCTGATGTAAGTGTAATAAAAGGGATGCTTAGATGGTTTGGGCATGTAGAGCAAATGATCGAAGATAGAAGTTTATAAGGAGTATAATGTGATGCGAATGTAAATGGTAGAAGAAGTCGGGGACGTCCGAGGAAGAAAAGACACCATCAAGTGAATCAAACATTTATTACAAAAATCGGGCCGTGTTAAGAGCCAGAATAATAAAAGGGTACAGTATAGTAATAAGTGTGTGGCAAGACCAAGTTGTTTAGCAGTTCGTCCTCTTTGCCTTTTCCTGTGGTAAAATTCTTGATGGCTAGTTCGTTGCATACTGATAAAACCCTTTCAATAAAAATGTTGAGACTTCCTGTAGTCATAAAATGTGCATATCCCTCAAAACCCTGCAATGTAAATTATGCAATGATACCTAATTTACGATGATAGCGAAATCTTCCAAAGGTTACATGAATAATATGGAATATTTAATTAAGCAGATTATTGCTGCAGAAGTTGGTTGGACATGCGGGCGGAACGTTCATTTATGGCTGCAGATCACAGATTGGAATGGTTGCTGGTTTCTAGGGAAATGCCCACCAACATAAATTTATGATTTAGAGACAAAATATTTTAATAGAGTACGTTACATTTAACTTCATTTTATATTCTTTAAGCGATTGCTACCTAAAAAAGATCGTGTTTGAGAAATTTTAATTACATTTATGAAATCGAAAAGCTTCTACACATTATTTGCATTTTCGCGAAATTTTTTAGATAAATAACTTTTGTGCAGATTTTGAAAATATTAAATATTTTGCCTCAAGGCCTATGTCATTTTTGTTGTTGGGTTTTGGAGGGTCTTTTTGAGGAGAGGAATGAGTGAACATGGATCTTGAAGAGACCCATGTTGTAAGAGGGAGGAAACATAGAGGCCGGCAAACATTCCACAACAGAGCTTTTGAAATGAAGAACGTAGAAGTGACCGTCATGTATTAAACGTTAACCGCGTACATATATTAGGCGCGCGTTTGGCGTGTTTCCCGACTACGCACCTGTGCCGAAGGGATCAATGACGCTAGTTCCTTGGAGCATCTTCCATTGTGATATCGGTAGAACAAGGACAACATACCTACCTGACGCATGTGCTCTAAAGATTGCAATCCGCTCGTTAATGCACGGGCTATCAAATGGACAAGGGCGTTTTTCAGAAATTTTGGGGCTTAAGACCAGAGGTGGCTGCTAAATTCAGCAGTAGGCGAACTTGCGATTTGTACAAGGTCAGCAATTGTGTGCTATAGTTAATACTATTTGTATATATCATACAAATAGTATTAACTAGGGATATGTCAGTCTTACACTATCTTAAATACTGATCAGGCAATTGATTTGGAATTCACAGCTAAAAACCGGGTTATTTTGATTTGTGACGGTGTTGTCCTAGGAGTGCTTATACGTAAAAGTTAGTGGATTTCTCCAGTTTCCATGTGTTCATCACCATGTTGCGTCTTCTGCAGCGCTTCAGTACAACCTCTGAGCAATAAGCGGCAATAAAGAGCGGCGATCTGCGCCTGAGCGAATAATTGCGCTCGTCTAATCCTCGATGCCGGCAGCCCGGTCCAGTTAGTTTATCCTGACAGTACAATCAGAGAGGCTGTACCGTTTTACTTCTCGTAAACTGTCTCACTGTTAGCTGCCATTACCCCGGAGCCTATTTCCTACCAGGATCATCGAACAGGGAAATGAATCGTTATGACTATGCACGAACAATTTATCAAATTAAATCATCTTACGTGCTTCCAGATATTTTGTTGAATTTTATTTAAATTCCCGAGTTACAAATAATCCTACAATATTTGAGGATTTGAATTAGCGAAGCAGTAATCGCTTGGTAATCCGACACATTTTTTAAGTCATACTATACTAACCGGTAAAAAATGCACTGTTTTTCTTCTTGTTTCTTTTTGAAGTATCAAATGTTATTTTCAAATTAAGGCTTATTTTAAGAAGTATTTTATCATCAGAAATAAGGTCTGAAAAATCTGTGAATATGGATGCATTTAAAAAATTATTTTTATTCCGACGGCCCGAACAAGTGAATAATAATAATTGGGCTGGCGGTGGTGCCTATTCACAATCCAGTTTGCAGAATCCCAGCAGGTTGTCCTGCAAACTGTTCTGCAAATCGGATGGTGGGTAAGGCCTTTAAATAGAAAGTTATAACGTGTGTTTTTAAAAGTCAAATGAAATTTTTTTTGGATTTTTACATAAACTTTATTATATTTGTAAGCATGATTCTAATTGATTTGATTTGAGATTTTCTCGGCAAAAGTATTAACATGATTAATTTGAGGGTAACTACACCGTGTTGCGCTTCCTTCTCCTTAAATTCCATCGGGGCAGATGTAATGATGGATACTGCAATGCTGTCTAAAACGTTGGCCAAAGAAAGAGGAAGCACAACACGGCATTATAACCCAGAAATTAATCACGATATTGTTCTGTACGCTACAATTTGTTACTTTATATTCTAATTATTTTTAGTAATACGTCTCCATTTTATCAAAGTAATTGACTGTTAACAGAAAATTTATATAAGACCAGATGAAACTTATTTTTTCCCTGTCAATCATTCTCAATAAAAATGAGATGTTTTTGTTAAATAATGCCTTTTAACTGTTAACCTTTAACTTTAATCGAGCTGGATGTATTATAATGAATCAAGTCAAGTAGAGATGGCATCAGAAGAGAAAGGCCGGTAAACGATTCAGATTAAGTTCCATTTCTTAAAAAATAAGAGTGGTTTTAAGAACTAGTGATTCGAAACGATAAAAATTGATATTCGAAAGGAAGTGCAGACGCTCTGCCGGAGATTTACTGACCAGACAGGAGAAAGTGTGAGAAACTTACGAAAAATACGTCGTTTAGAACGCATCAATGGATTAAATGATATAATTTCAAAGTGATCTATTACTTCTGTAAGTCATTAAGATATTTATCTCTTTTGCACTGATAAAATCTTCCAAAGTTTGAAAACTCAAAAAGTTTAGAAACTTTTAAAAATAAACCGTAAAACGAATGTTCTACGCATTTGTTCCTTAAATTTCTGAATAAATTGTTTATCTAAGGGTCTGAAATAAACATGATTGCATAAAATAACTTCTTCGAAAAATTAAATAAGATTTAAAAAAAATGTAATAATAATGTTCTCGAGCTGATTAATTAATTGATTCTCGAGTTGATTAATAAATTCATCAATATCAATACTAAAATTTCTTGTAGTGGTTAAAAAGCATACATGTTTATAAAAAAAAGTCTTTTGGAATCTTCTTTTTATTTCTGTTATCTAGATTTTTTTTAAATGTTTTCTATTGTTAAATATATAATTTACGCTTATAAGTAACTTCTCGTATCTACCATCAAAACCTTAATATTATTTATCAAGTGTTTGATGGTATCAAGTGTTATATTTAAGTAAAAGGCAATATTATAGTCAACACACTAATTAGGTACATATAAAAAAATCTGCTCATTTTGACTGTTCTAAAACGGGCAAATTGCCTAGCATCATTATAAAGATGTAATATGTAATTTCTTCAAAATAAATATTCAACTTTTATAAGAAAAACTTTCTTTTTATAACTTTTTTTGAAGGTTATTCCCATCAGTGTAATATATCATATTAGAATAAGTTAACAATAATAATATAAACGATAATATGAAAGAGAACAAGACACAGAAAAAAGACAATGGTCGAAACTGGGACTCGAACCCAGACCTCTCCGTCTAACCGGGACGAGCACGTTAACCAATTTCGCTATTGCCACATTCTGTCAAAGCGTCATATTTGTCAATCTCATATTTTCAAATTTTAGATTTCTGTGGCTTGTTCTCTTTCATATTTTCGTTTAGATTATTATTGTTAACTTATTCTAATAAAATAAATAAATGTTTGTCCGAATTTATCAGAAATAAACTAGACAACAAGACTTTTTTGTTTTTTTTTGTTTTTGTTTACAATTTACAACATAAAACAATTAACAGGTATTGGACAGTTAGTGACAGGGTCGGTTACTCGGCTGGGTGACTGAGTTACTCGACGACAAGTGGAAGAATTATTTCAAAACAGTCACCGAAGACTAAAATTTTGTTCACGTTTATTACTTTTACGGTGCTCCAGATTTCATGTCCGGGTTGAATCTTTCCCAAATGAAAGACTAAACCCTTCCACACACTTTTCCACAAATGAATATCTAGTAAATTAACGCAATGTAATTGCACTATATAAGAATAAAACAATACAAGAACAATACGTCAATCCACCAGAAACATAATGGGAAAATATTTCACCGACTCCAGATATTTTCATATCAGAGGGTTCGGCTCTGATGAAATCCTAACTGGTCCGATAAATCCTACTGATCCCTCAATATAAATATTTAAAAAATCTTTCGTAATCCTACATGTATTTAAAATGACCGACTTTTGCATTTTTATGTACAAATTTTTTGACAAATCTAATACGCCTAAATTTTGAATGAGAGAGCTAGGTATAATGCCAGTAGCCGAAATAACAAATGGTAATATTTTTATAGTCTGAGAATGCCAAATTCTTTTAATTTCATTTCCTAAATCTGTATATTTTCTTATTTTTTCAGAAACAGTTTTCTGAATATTACAAGAATTTGGTATAGCGACATCAATGATATAAGTTATTTTCTTAATTTTGTCATGTAAAACTATATCGGGTCTATTATGACTAATTGTTCTGTCTGTCAGAATAGTTTTATCATAATAAATTTTAAAAAATTCATTTTCTAAAAATGAATTTGGTTCATATTCATAATATGGTACATTACGGCAGTCAATCAAGTTATGTTTAATTACCAAACTTTGGTGAATTATTTTTAAAACTTGATTGTGCCTAAATGTATACTCGGACGGCGCTAATACAGAACATCCCGATATAATATGTTCTATAGTTTCCGGAAAAGCCAAACATTTTCTACATAAATCATCAATTTGATTTGCATCTTTGATGATATGCTTCCTATAATTTTTAGTATTAATGACTCTATCTTGTATGGCAAGCATAAAGCCTTCTATTTCTGCGCTCAACTCTCCAATACTCAACCATTTGTTTGACGAAAATTTGTCAACATATGTTTGGTTGAGATAATTGAAGTGTTTTGCATGAAGAATTTTATTTGACCAGGAATCTAATAATTCCTGGTTGGTATTTATAAGAATGCTGGCATTCTCGTCGTATAAATTTAATGGTGAAATATTTCTATCTGCCTTGCATATTATTTTGTGCATTTCTGAACTATCAGCTTTCCTATGGAAAAAATTTCTTAGCATTTCTACCTGATTATGTTTTAAAGATGTTATTTTGACTATACCTCTACCTCCTAAATTTCTGGGTAAATTAATACGTTCTATAGCTGAGTTTGGATGATGGCAAAGAAATTTAGTTAATGTAGTTCTAATTAATCGTTCTAAGCTATCTAAATCTGTATTAGACCATTTAATTATGCCAAATGAGTAAGTTAATAGAGGTATTGCCCAAGTATTTATCGCCTTTACTAAATTTTTAGCAGATAGATTGCATTTCAAAATTTTTCTGATCCTAGTTTTAAATATAATCCTAATATCATTTTTAATACTAGTATGATCTAATCTATTTGATTGCGGATATCCTAAATATTTATAAACCTCACCCCCTTTCATACTTTCAATTTTGAAATTTCTAAATATACCCTCGTCTCCATCTACAATTTTACCTTTCTCTATATGGATCGTTCTACATTTATCTAAACCAAAAGTCATTTTAATATCATCTGAAAAATTTTTAACTACTTTAATCATTTTCTCTAAATTTGGTTCAGAATTTGAATATAATTTTAAATCATCCATAAATAATAAATGAGAAATTATATTTCTCTCTCTAGTATTACCTTTAATTTTTATTCCAAACTTGCTTTTAATTAACATTTTAGATAGAGGATTTAATGCTAAGCAAAACCAAAGAGGACTCAATGAGTCTCCTTGAAAAATCCCTCTTTTTATTGAAATGCCCGGTACTATAATTTTCTTATCTTTCAAATTCAAAAGCAAATCGGTATTCCAAAATGCCATAATTTTTTCCAAAAAGCTAATAATAATTGGGTTAATTTTGTATATATTTAAAACTTTTATCAGCCACGAGTGCGGGACACTATCATAAGCTTTTTGGTAATCTATATAACAAATATGTAAATTACGTTTTTGGGTTTGAATCTGTTTTAGAATTACAGAATCAATAACTAATTGTTCTTTACATCCCATATGTTTTCTGCGACAACCTTTTTGTTGTTCAGATAAAACATTTTTTTCATCTAAATGAGTGTATATTAAATCTGTCAAGCAAGAGGTTAAAATTTTATATATTGTCGGTAAACATGTAATGGGTCTATACTGAGAGGGATTATTAATATGTTCGCTTTTAGGCAACATATAAGTAATGCCCTTAGTTAGAAAATTTGGAAAATTTTGAGGTTCTCTGACAAATTTTGAAAGATTTTTTGCCAAAAGGGGATGTAAAGTAGTCAGACGTTTATACCAAAAATTATGTATCCAATCGCAACCCGTGGCTTTCCAATTATGAGTATTTTTTATAATTTTGGCTAACAATTCAACCGATATATCAGAAAAACTCATTTGTTCAATGTCTGAACAATTGAGTTCTTCATTTTCTATCCACGGACCTGACTCATTATGTTTTATATCTTTACTCCAAATATTTGTCCAAAAATCGCGCATATCTGATTCAGATGGCAACGGATTATTATTATTCGAAATAATATTTTGTTTATCGTCAAGTTTGGAATAAAATATTTTCTCATTTTTCTGAAATAATCTATTATTATTTTTTTTATTATACGTATAATTATATCTTTTTAATCTACTAGCTTTTACACCTAATTTTTGTTTTAACAAATCTAATAAATCATTGATTATATTTTCATTATTATTACTACCAATGCTATAACCAAATTTTCTCCCAATTACATCTACATGTCTCAAAATATTCCTACTTCTATTTCCATTTTTATACTCTATTACTCTAGCTATGCTACTTCTTAAAAATACTACATCATTTTCTAATCTACTCTGCCATTCTGGTTTTCTATAATTATATGATCTATCATCAGAAGACGTTAATTTAACTCCTAACTTGTTACATATAGTGATAGCACTAGCATACACTATTGTATGAAGATCTAAAAAACTAATGTCATCAAATATAATTTTTGGTAAAATTATATTATTTAATTCAGAAATTAATTTAGATAATTTCTTTGACGTATGTAATTTTGGTAATTTTGGTCTAACTGTGGGCTCTATATCTATATATCTATTTATATTATTATGAAGTAAGTTAGCTAATTCTATAATATTTTCATCTAGTAAGTTTAAATTTGCAATGTTGATTTCCCTAAGATTATAAATAACGTCTAAGTTATTTGAGTCTACTGTAATATCATTGGATTCTTCGACTAGAATATTATCTGAACTATCTACGTTCAATGTATCTGATATAACATTACTACTCATATTAACTTGCTCTAAATTATTTTCTAATTGCAATCTATCTGCTACTTCCTTTTTTATCTGATCTAATGTTACTACAGGAATTAAATTATTTTTGAAAATTGCCCTCTTTTGGTCTGCTAATCTTTGTTCGTTTACTTGGGCAATCGGATAATTTTGTGAGAAAATTAAATTTAATTTTTTCCTATACAATAACATATCTGTTTCTAATTTAGTTACATAAAAATATGAACGAACGATGAACATATTGACATCGTTCGTCCATTTCATACGCTGCCTAGGAATACCTGCTTTTGTTTTTGGTGGTCTTAGACTATCATTGTTCATCTGTGTAGATGACATAACAGACCGCTCTTCATTTCGGTTGGTTGTAAATGACATATTATCAATTTACAAAACAACACGAAAATGATTATTATTATTAGTTCCTACATTCCAGTAACCAAGCAACTATCGTTACCTAGTAATATCATTTGTTAATTGTCAATTGTCAACAAATAATTTTCAAAATGCCCAAATAAAATATTTTAATTTAAACCTTTTACCTTTCAACGTTACAAATCTATAATATATTATATTTTAGAATACTGCTATCAAAATAAAATATATGTAATTAAATTTACCTTTAAAATATATTACAAATTAATCTCAAATATTATTGTTTACCTTGGTTACTGGAGCCTTCACAAAAGAGATTTTTTATATCCTATTTATTTATCTAAATAACCTATGGTTTACTGGCAGTTTATTTATTACGTAATCTAATATACTTATTTTCAAATATTTATATTTTTTGGGATCAAAACTAATTATTATTATTATTATTATTATTCTTCTAGACACAAATAGATTTACATAATTTCTGCAGTTTTTTGTTTATATTGAATGTGAGACTTCTTATCATTTTTACATATGTTTTTTTTATTTTATTATGTGGTTTTATTTTTATATTGTATTACATTTTTTTTTTTCTCATTGTATTATATTTTCTTCATTGTTTTTATACTCAACTTATAAACGATAATGTAAAAGCCCATCAGGTCGTGTAATAATAATAAATAAATAAATAAATAAATAATGCCAAATTTTGTTGTTATTTTTTAACTTTTCCCGTCTTCATAATACATATTAATAACTTCACGTTTGCTTAGCCAGATTTTAATGTTGTTTTTAAAATTATTTATCTCCACGGTATTATAAATTTCATTTGGAAAGGCATTATATAATATTGTTGCATCGATTTAATATTCAATCAAAAGCCAATAATATGGCCTTGTTAAACAACCATAAAATATTGTACCGAACGACTACCACATGCGTTATTGCACAAATCACATAATATAATATTGTTAAGAGTATGTAGCTAATTGATATCAATCTTACAAGTAATATAATCTTTCTGTAGTAATAAGACATTCTCATAATCTGACTCGAGTCAGATTGGTTCTCATCAGAAGTGTGTTCAGGTATAAGTTAGCACTTAATAAATACGAATAATGCATGTTGGCTATTAATTATGCAGCAGTGGCGGATTGTGGGGTTGAAAAACGAGGAAGCACAAACATTTTTTTAAAAGTATTTCGTATGTGTACCTTTGTACATCTCACTTTACAAAGAAAAACAATGCAAACTATTACCTACGACAAGCTTTAAAAATAATGATGTGCAACCATGATCAAGTTAATTATCAGACCTAGACACAAATACGAGATAAACCTCGTCAACTGTATATTCTCCATACTTAATTAATCCCAACTTATTCTGCAGGCACAACAGCATACATCACAAAACTAAACAAATCTTTGTCACTAAAGCTAATCGGAATTTAAAAAGTTTCCGTTGTTTGAGGCGCGCCTCAAATTAAAGAACGCGCGATTGCGTCAGCTACCGTTCCATGTGACTTTCCCACCCCATTATGCCTACGTGAAGTTAGCGCCTCTCGGAGGCGGACCCTATCCCCGCCTCGTTTGCGTATTATTGTACTACATTGTGTAGTGTGTGTGTAGTATCTAGGCGAGCGGAAATCCACGTGTGGCTGGCCGCGTCATTCTGCCAGTATGATGAGTTGCATAAAAATAAGTAGTTACGTACATATTGATACAAATACACACATAGATATAAAGACGTATAATGATTGACAAAAACATTAGGAGGTAACATTTAAATTAACGTAACTTTATGGCTTGGGTATACAATATATACGCAGTTAAATATTCAAATTGAAGTTATATTATATTAGTTATATTAAGAGCTTTATTATCTTTTTCCCCATTTCAACGTGTTTTTAGAGAGGCACTGCCTCCTTTGTCTCATTGCACGAACCGCTACTGTTATGCGGGTATATTATGAATGTCTGTTGGCCATCACTAGTAACAGGGGAACACGCAAGAACAGGAGCAGGTCACAACACGCACGAGTTACTTCTACCTTGTCAGTTTATCGTATTAATTGATATTGTGCTATTTAACCTAATGTTCTTACATTAATGAACTTGATTGATGTGATAAACAATAGATTAACAGATTAGACTTAAACCCTAGTAATTAAAATTGTAACTTAAGCTTTGTGACTTCTTCTCCTATGGAATATGAATAGCTATCTGTTGATGTATGATCAATAAACGATAGATTTTCTATGTTTATGTATGTAAGTAAATTAGCAATGTATGGGTCATATCTAAATCTTATCATTTTTGTACCTATCGCTTAGTATCCAGGTTTCTATAACGTGTGAAGGAGTCTAGAAACGGACTATTCTCATTTAAAAAAACAGTTGATTATTAAGGAATGAATATAAAATAGTTGAATATAAGACGGACCCCATTTGCCGCTAATCCAAGTTAATGATAACATAATAATTGATAAGCATTATATGATGGCCTCCGTGGCGAGAGATAAGGCTTCCGACTACGAATCTGAAAGTCAAGGGTTCAAGTCCCGACGTGTGCAAGAAAATTTTATTTAACTGATTTGCATTATTTCGCAATTATTAATTAAAAAAAATATAAAGTATTTATATTTGAGGCATGTTCCAGAGTGGTAGACACTATCGCTCTGGTGACAGGCCACCATTCAGAGTTGAAATTAGTTTAGGCTTTAGTTGTGTTGGGTGACCAGTTCTGAATATCCAGGTACTTCCTTGCATTCCTGTTTCTCATCTCGTCCCAATCTCTACTTCATTCAGCCTCACAACATACTCCAATTGGGGATGCCATAGTTTTACAGGCTCCAGACGGTTGTGATCAGCTGGGACTGTTGTACGGTATTCACGTTCCGAAAAATAACTTCTTTTTTTTCTAATTTCGCTATTTCAAACACTTCCTTTTCCAGTATTCCCAACTCTGTTCAAATGGTAGGACTATGTATTTTAAAGAAAGCTACGAGTAGTTACATGTCTAAAACCTCACTTAATAAATGTGAGGTTAGATTACCCTCAGGTGAGTGCGGTACGGCGAGGCAGTTAAGTACTAATGAAAGAAGGAAACAGAAGGCGAAACCGAACAGTTACCCGTAGATTAGGTTTAGCTAAGTTTCTTCCCTAGAGGCACGTAAGAAGATAACTAACGGTTAAATCCAACTATGACGCAATGTGGTATATTCATAAAACATGTCCGTTGTATGTGTTTCGCATATTTGTAAAGCAGCGTACAGAAATTTACTTAGTATAAATTACATGTTTCCTGTCCTCTACTCAAACACTTGGATTTGTTTATCTTAAGGCAGTTATTTAGTTAGCTCCCATTAGCTCCACACAGGAGACTTCGAGGAAAACAACTTCTCTAGGGGCCTATGTCATCTTTGGGGATGCTGTGTGGAGGGTCTTTTTAGAGAAAAGAAGTTCTAGGTAGGAAAAAAGGTAAGAGGGGTGGATAGGAATCTGTGGGTCAGTGTATCCGGGAGTGACAAACGCATGAATCCATCCCTTCTGCGGTACAAAGCGATGGGTCGACAGAGTCCGGCTGGAGAGGTAAAAAGGACTCCCTCATTCAGTGGAATTTCATTAACCTACGAGTTCTAAAATATTGTTTAAATGTAACAATACCAGGACTGAGCATTCAAACACTCGCTTGTACCTAGATTACATTAAATTAGTAATACGTGCACAGAGGTGGCGAATCTATTTAATTGCATGAAAGCTAGGTATAAGAAGGCTATGACTTCCTTCAATCAATATTAATTTAACCTATGTCTACTGATATATTTTGTATTTACTTGTATCATTCTAGAGATTGCATTAATTTTATACTACTAATATCTCTGTACTACTATCTAATATTCACGCGTTATTTAGTGTATTTTCTTATATGCATGTATTTAACTGTGACATGAAAGATTGTGTATGGTTTATTCATAATGTTGAAATTTCCAAATCTTCTAATTTAAATCTATAAAACAAATAATGTATTGTGGTGTTAACATGGCCTGCAAGTAATTGAGTTCCATGTTGGTAGTAATGTATTGTGGTGTTAACATGGCCTGCAAGTAATTGAGTTCCATGTTGGTAGTAATGTATTGTGGTGTTAACATGGCCTGCAAGTAATTGAGTTCCATGTTGGTAGTAATGTATTGTGGTGTTAACATGGCCTGCAAGTAATTGAGTTCCATGTTGGTAGTAATGTATTGTGGTGTTAACATGGCCTGCAAGTAATTGAGTTCCATGTTGGTAGTAATGTATTGTGGTGTTAACATGGCCTGCAAGTAATTGAGTTCCATGTTGGTAGTAATGTATTGTGGTGTTAACATGGCCTGCAAGTAATTGAGTTCCATGTTGGTAGTAATTTTTTCGACCAGTGACCGTGTTTTTTTCATAAATCTAGAATTTTTGAGAAATTATTATTTATTTTGTGCATAAATACGTATGTAAGAGTAGTAAGAGAGTGTCCTCACTTTAACCAATGTCGTAAAACTGAAATAGAACTCCATTTGATTTTTAATAATTTAATTTAAATTAAGTTTAATAATGTTATTATCAAGTTCTGCAGATATTTTAGTTTTATTTTTTTTACAGCTGTTTCGGCTTACAAGGCCATTATCAAATTGTGGTTTTTCCCCTTTTTTGTTAGTAATTAATAAGAAGTTAACGATTTTATAATATTTTTAAATAAATCCTACAAATATGTGATAATCGAAAAAAGATAGGTGAATTATATAGAACGACAATCATTTTGTATTTCTGCATATTAAAATTCGGAGGTATAATTTTATTTATGTGGGCGGAAAATATTCAAAATGATCACCAAAGAAATCTTGAGCAATCGGAGAAAAAAGTTTTAAATTGCACTGTCGCTCCAGTGGTTAATTGTTTAATAATTACGTTACTGCTATGACTCATTTAAGTGCGTTATATTGTTTAGGTTAAAACTAAAATACTTGCAGAACTCGATAATACCATTATTAAATTTAATTAAAATTAAAAAATAATCATATTGATTTCTTCATTTTCTTTTTCACGGATGCTAATGAACATTCATACTGTCACTGAAGATGTATTGTTTACCAATTTGTTTACAATATAGGTACTACTGTTAAATTAAATATTAGTTGGAATTCTAACTAGAAAGGAAAAACTAATGACTTACGATTGTATCACTACACACTCGTAACAGACGTAAACTTTCATTTTCATAGCTTAATTACAAGGTAGCTTTTCAATAATTCAAGTCGGTGTTCACCTATTTGAATAGAATATGATGCAAGTACAGACAAGTGATGATAATTTATTTGGTAGCAAAAACTAAGACTTGGCTGTCGGACAGGTGAATGAAGGTGCGTCTGTTTCACATTATATTATTGACTTCCTACGCATTCCAGAGCTTATTCCATTAATTTTCTTCTTAAAGCGAAGACTAATGCTAAATCACTATTTTTAATTAATCTTTAGTACATGCCCGTGTTGTAGTTTGGCCACTACAACACGGGCATGTGCCTAGTGTGATGGCCAAAAAATTACCCATTTTCTTTAATATATAAACTTTACTGAATAAAGAACATTAAAAAAAAAAAAAAAATCGTTTATTATTGTAAATAAAAATATATGTTTTGGATAAATTGAAACTCTTTCTACCGTTTCCATTTAGTAGAATTAGAATAAAATTGTTAATTTCTTAATAAAAAAATATAAGCGTAAACTACTAAAAAGTGTGTTTTTCGTTAGAAATGTGTGAACGCGTTTAAGAAACAACTTTTTAAAAATATACTTTTATGGCTAAATTTATCTGTGACATTTTCCATTGATCAACTTTTTTCTTTATCGTAAAATTATACACAAAAAAAATAAATATCACTTTTGCGCTTATCGCGACTTCTAGACTTCGTTTGCCAAACGATCTTTATGCCTATTGGGTATATTCGTGGTGTTATAAGGCATAATATTAAGAATACGTTCATTTTTGGATATGTAGCATTCAATGGATATGTAGCATCTGGTTTTAGTTTGTGTTTTCGTTTTTTGTGTAAGAACCGCACAAGAGACCAAACTGCTCCTAACCTTCTGGAGCCAGACTATAGCATCCCGAATCGGGGTATGATATAAGGTTAAAGGTAGTGGGAAAGGGAAGAAGATGTAGAAAAGGAAGGTGAATAATTAGTAAGCATGGCTAAAGCCATTTCAAGCAACGTTTCGATTCTAAATGGTGGCTTTCACCAGGGCGATACTGATAGTATTTTCCCACGTTGTACTTATTATTTATTCTGTCTGCCCCATTTCTTGTGTTTCTTTAGTTTCAATTGTTACCTGATGAAGCTTAAGCAAAGCTAAACTAATTGGTAAATAAATTTAATATAAAATTAGTGGTATAAAATAAATTGTTTGTTTAATTTAATAACATGTCAAACAACAAAGTGATTGACTTCTATAAAAAAACAGAAATCTAAAGTATTTCAACTTCCTCGGAACCGGTTTTCGCTTATGTTTCTTTTTTAAATGGAAATATTGCCATTTTCTTTTCTAAAATGTCTTCTCGTCATCCATCGCAGAACAATAATTCCACTGATTAGCACTGACGATCGGGATTTTTCAATGATACTTCGGTTCGTCGAGATTACGAGTCTTCTTTATTATCATATCGTATTTATAATGAACTAGCTGGTTCCCGGCATGCGTTGCTATGCCATTAAAAGAAAAAATTTGTTTATCCCTAAATGTTTAGCGTTAATATATAAATAAATAAATGGATATTCTCATGCGTCCCGTTTCCCTTCTGCGTTCCCCTTCCATCTTTTTGACATTGACTCCCCTCCCGTACGACCCGTATCCCAGTGACACCTAGATCGCATAAGATGTTGCCTAGCTAGCCGAGCGTGGTGACATGCTAACACGCAATTTTTTTCTAATACTTACATTTTTAAACACGTGATATCTTTCGAATGGGATGTTTGAATTGAATAGTTCAAAAAGTTATATAAAGGTATTGAAGCAGTCTTGAATATAAAATAATTTATTGTGATAAGAATTAATACCAAGATACAAATAAAGAGCCTTTTCTAGCGGCGGCATTTCAATTAAATTTTTAAAATAAAAGAACATTTTTTGTGGTATAACTATAATAGTTAGACATATGCTGTCGCGACATCTTTTGTAAATAAAAATGTGTTCTGTAAAGTTGATGTACATTATTTTATTCCATCATCAATAGTTTTCGCAGGGCACGCGATGCAAAGAATAATTTAGGTAATTTTTCTACACCTTGGGTTACATTATGGGAGTTTTAGTAAGGATCCCGAATTTTTTTGAAAATATAATATAGCCTATGTCACCCGGGGATAGTGTAGCTTCTCACCAGTGAAAGGATTTTTCAAATCGGTTCAGTAGTTTCGGAGCCTATTCAATGCAAACAAACAAATCTTACCTCTTTATATAGTGTCTTAGATATCAAACTGTACTTACGTCCATTCTAAGGGATGATCTCTGATAATCTACGGCGGGAGAAGCGCTCACTTAAGAAGCCCGCCTATAGATCGGATATGATCGGCTATCTTCGTAACCGTCTGAATATTAGACCCAAACATTCGAATATTGTCTCTATCATGTAATACTACCAACGACACCTATTGATCGATCTTAAAA
Source organism: Limnephilus lunatus (assembly GCA_917563855.2). NCBI lineage: Eukaryota > Metazoa > Arthropoda > Insecta > Trichoptera > Limnephilidae > Limnephilus > Limnephilus lunatus. The sequence continues at coordinate 29,085,355 of OU830598.1, read as the reverse complement.
CTACATATTCCAAAGGCATCTGTTGAGAGTCATTGAAACTACACTTACAGGGTGTTAAGGGACGTACTTGACTTGCTTTAACCAGTGATTTTTGACATTATTTGAAGTAAAAAATTAAATTTTGGTCTCCGGTGACATTTTTGATGTTTTTTTTCAACTACAGGCATAAAAAAATAGTGGGTTATAAACAGATTTAAAAAAAGACATCTAAAAAGTTTTTTACTTCAAATAATTTATGTATATATTTTACATTAATACGTCACAAGAGTTCCAGCTGCTACATGGGTATGTTGTGAGGCTGAAGGTAGTGAGGAAGGGAAGGGTATGGGTAAGATGAAGGTAGGGAAGTACCTAGCTATTCATATCTGGTCACCAAACACGGCTAAAGCAATTTCAAGCAACGTTTCAATTCTGAATGGTGATCTTACACCAGGGCGATACTAAGATTTCAGGAATCACTGGTTAAAGTAAATCAAGTACGTCCTTAACACCCTGTATATTTACAAACACATACTACACATAAAAAACAAAAATAATTGTTATTAAATTGTTAAAACCACTTCCTTAATTAAATTTTCACTTTCACACTACTCATCGTAAAAGTGAATAATTGAAATGCTATTATAGAAAGGGCAATAAACCATTACCGTCCAAATAGCTGTGTGAAGTAACAAAAAAGCCGGCGGGAACGGTAGGCGGTTTCTCTCGGCTCCACGCGTTCAATGTTAACCGTCTTCGCCTTGAGATGCGCGGTACCCGAGATGCTGAAGGCCGTCTATCAGTGTGCAATTGCTCGGGGAACTAATGGCTACGTAAACACTGACTGCGAAGCCCGATGACCCCAGAGACAACGGATTACCAATCTGTGACGAAAGAACTATCAATAATCAGTTCCTGATCGAAGGCGATACTTGATTCAAAATTACTATTTTCGATTAATCTTTACTACGAATCGGTTTACATTGCAAATACAAAAAAATATGCTTTGGATAAATTGAAGCTTTTACTACCGTTTCCATTGAGTAGAATTAAAATAAAATTGTTTAATACTTTATGAATTTTCTCCTTTTCAATATTATGAGTAAAACCTCAAATTGTAGAAAATATTTAATTAAATGAAGACAGTATTAGCGAAACCCAATCAAAAATCGGGAGACAGAAAAATCAGAAAAGGATGTTTACACCTCTGGAACTTAGGACCCAGGAACTTTCACTTTCCGGGAAAATGCGCTTACCACAGGTTAGCAGTGAAAATATAAATAAATATTAAAAATAAATAAATACAACAAAATATAAGCGTAAACTACAAAACATGATGTTTTTTCATTAGGAATGTATGGTTAGATTTTTTTGGATGAAATTAGGTATATGTGACAGTTTCAATTCATTTTTGTTTTTTGTTTTTATGAAATTATTCACAAAATAAAAAATAAAAAAACACTTTTGTGCTTGAACTCGTGAACAAAGCATCAACACCTCATATTCTAAATGTCCTTAACCGTTAAAGTTTTAATGATTGTGTGCCAAAGCCTGGCGCCGTAGTGTGTGGTTATGTGGATTGCGGATTGTGGGTTTCGCGTTGACGTGCGTCGATGTTCCAACGCAGATAACCCGTTGAAAGAAAGCACGCGAACAGATGAAACGTTAGGATAAACATTTTGCTGCGTGAACTGTGACGTCCCGTCAATTCCACATATCCAGACTGTCTGTTTACAAATATTACGGTTGTTACTATGTCCGTTTCCACAGTGGTGGATAGTCTCAGTATCGCCCTAGTGAGAGACTACCGTTCTACGTTGAAAGAGATTAACTTACACGCCTCTAACTAATATACTGGTGGGAGATCTCATGCACAATGAATTTACGTTCTAAACGCGAGAACTTCTGGTTATCAGAATGCAATAATCAACAGAGCGAGTTGTTCGACTATTTAACGATGCTCTTTGACAGTTGACATTGTTAACGTCACTTACAGACAGTTTATCGACTATATTTTGACGCATGTCACAAAATAGCCATAAATCTGTTCCCATAACCCTCATATATACATATATTAAAGCTGCTTTATTTATTTTGTACCATTTCTCTCTTTTGTACTTTTTTGCTCTACGCTTGTGACGTCTTTAAAAATTTGGTGAATAGGTAAATAAAATATAAAATCTGTCTCATTCGCTATGAAAATATTACATTATTAAGAAAATATTATACACCTTTTTTTAGGTACAATAATAAGTTTTTCTTTCATATATTCAAAAATGTTATTATTTAATTTATGAGTCTAGTTTTTGCACTGTTAATTCGTGGTGGAATTCCATTGTAATAGAATTGAAATTAAAAAACTTTTTCACTTTGTTCCACTTATTTATTATTACCAGGACCGGTTTCATCCTACTACGGACATTTTCAGACTGGTAGAATAAAAAACTCACCGTAGCTTCAATTACATATGGCCTTACGCCAGACAAGGAGATAGGAACAAAACAATGGACTAAAATACCGTACCTTGGCAAAATATCAAATAAAATTTCAAAATTAATAGACAGTGACAAAAAATGTAAGACAGCCTTTTATAACGTAAATTCTTTGGGTAAAATATTTATAAATAATAAAGATAAAAGAGGTAATCTGGAAAACTCTGGAGTCTACCAGGTGAACTGCTCGAATTGCCCCGCGTATTACGTAGGACAAACAGGAAGAGCAGTATCAACCCGTATAAAAGAACATTTCGCTAGTTGGGTTAATCAAAAAGGAGATTTATCGAACGTCGCCTTGCATCTACTAGAAAATCAACATACTTTTGACAAAGATAGAGATGTAAAAATCCTTCATGTTTGCAACAAAGGACAAAAATTAGACAGATTAGAGTCATTAGAAATCAATCGCTTAACGAAGAAAATAGATCTTAAATATGTTATGAATAAACAGTTAGAACATAATGCTCAATCACCATTAATTTACCCATTATAATAATCTTAGAATAATTTTACTTCAGAGAGCAGTGGTATAATTTAAGTATGTACTTTAAAAATGTAATAACCCAAATATGTGGAGAACCCTAACAATAATAATTACTTTAGTGCTACCAATATTTGACAATAAGCCCTAAGCAACAACAGGGAATATCCCAACATTACAAAAATAAAATTTCAGAAATCACAAACCTTTTTAATTATATAAATTCTTTTATATTCATGTGAACTAAAAATGTTTACTTACTATGTAACATTATTCATAATTTTTTAAAATACACTTTATAATTACCTAATGTACCCTAAATTAACAAAATAACTTATAATACCTTAAATTAACAAAATAGAATCATTTAGCATATGTAGACAATGTTGTGTACCCCTGCCTAAGTTTGTATAAAATCAATAGCATAAGAGTTTCAACTACCAGTCTGAAAATGTCCGTAGTAGGATGAAACCGGTCCTGGTAATAATAAATAAGTGGAACAAAGTGAAAAAGTTTTTTAATTTCAATTCTATTTAATTTATATTAAAATAAACAACAATTTTAACAAAACAAAAAACGACTTAAAAAAATGCACTAAAAAGTAAAAAAATAATTTCATATGATTGTTATTTTTGGAGTCGCTGTCAGCCAAGATCTCCACATCTCACCTATAACTACCTATGTATGTAGTTACCTTGGCTGACTCCAAAAATAACAATCGTACGAAATTATTTTTTTACTTTTTAGTGCATTTTTTGAGTCGTTTTTTGTTTTGTTAAAATTGTTGTTTATTTGTTTTATTTTTAGTGACGAGCGTTCGTAAAGAAGTTTTACTTCAAAAAAACAATCATCGAAATCTGTTGGCGTAATATTGAGTTATTCGTCCATTTGTCGCGCACATACTTATTGCAAATTTAAGACTTGGTATATGGTTTTCTCATGGATCCCACTGTCAGAACTGAACCAAATTAAAATGGAACCACACGGAAAGCATCAGCTTTCTTATAAAAAAAGAATCATTAATATTGGTTCACCCAATCAAAAGTTCTGATGTAACAAACATTAAAAAAAAATTCCGTCGAATTGATAATCTCCTCCTTTTGGAAGTCGTTTAAAAAACAGTTTATCATTACACGCAAACATTGTTAATAAGTACGGTTCACAGACTGTTTTATTTATTTATTTAGGTATATTAAAATGTAATATATATGAAATAAATAAAAATTTGTCGAATTTTACAAATTAGGCTTAATGATTGAACAATAAATAAATTTTTATTTAATAGCTTATGTATCTATTAATACAGGGTATTAAGGGACGTATTTGGCTTACTTCAACCAGTGATTCTTGACATTATTTGGAGTAAAAAATGTAAATGAAATTGGATCTCCGGGGACTTTTTCTATGGCATTTTTATTTTATTTTTTTAATTCAAAATCTAAGTCGGGAAACACGCCAAAGTACGCCCAACTTTTGTACATGGTTGACATTTGTCACATGAGAACGGATCTTTTCATAAAAAGACCCTCCACACAGCCTTCCAAAGATGACAAAGTGTCTAGATTCCTGCGTGAAGTTAATGTAAAAAAAAAATTACTTAAGTAGATAAATATTACGTTGATAAGAGTGATTCATCCTGATTGGAGATTAAAGTTAACATATTATCCATAATATTATATACCTAATGTTAAAACATATGAAAACACGAAGTTCTCTACCACTTTGACGCCAGTGGTCTCTCATATTTTACATATTATTATTTACTAATCACATAGAATCTTTTTGTTTACATTAAGTAAATGTGGGTATTCTTCGAGTGGGATTTATGTAAATTTGTAAGTGAAAGTATTCAATTTATCTCAAGTTCTTAAACACGCACTTATCTATGAAAAGGAAGCTGTGCGGATTACCATAAGATCGGTACCTGTCAATGAACATCCCGTCTATGTATTGGATGTTTATTCTTAGAACGGACATGCCGAATCATCAAATATTATTAAAAATAGAAGTTTGTATATTTTAAAGACTGCTTTCACACGTGTACGTCACACGATGCTAATGAACTTCCGTTTACACAATCAGATTTTTATTATTTATTATTGTTTGTTTATTTTATAAAGAGGATGCGACGCCGTTATAATTTAAATCTAAACTAGTTTTTATTGCATTTTCAAATTTGGTATCACGTTTTCTCGTTGATCGGTAATTACATATCATTATTTCTACTATCACTATTCCGGTTTTCGGTGTACATTGTACATCCTCCTACCATTGTGTTTGAATAGTCGAACTTGCTTACAGTTGTATTAATGTCTGGATGCGAATCATGGACAATTTATGTGAAAGAGGTTCACTCACTAAAAGTACCGCAATGTGGGATAGAATTAAGGAATTGGGAATAGTTAAAGAAACGAATGAATAAGAATACAAACTAAAGTAATGGACGAAATTGAAGATGTTTTTATAAAAATAGGAAGAACAAATTTCTAACAGTATGACCAATTGATCAAGTTACATGGGATTGTCCAAAAGAATCAAAAGGAACGAATGTGTCAGTAGATCAAAGGAATCGAAAAGGTTATTTAAGATTTAGATTATAAAGTTAATTGAAGTTAAGCCAAAAAGTTTCTTATGTTAATGTTGCTTTGTTATGGAGTTTTATTGCATCTTAAAAATAATTTTAGGTAAAGGAGGAGGAAGAGGAATATAGGGTAAGGATAGGAAATACTCCCGATGCATTCCATATTCAAGTATTAATTTACTATCGTACGCGTTTTTCTTACCTATTTGTCCGAAGGATATTACTAAGATTGTCTACATTGTGAAAAATTGGGTTTTATTGTGCACTTATAAGGGAAATTAGGGATTGATTTTTAATGTTTGACTTCTTTTACGGTTTACGATTTTTTTAATAAATTGGTTAGCTTTGGTTTTAAATAACCAGATTTGATCCAAAATTAAACGACGTCGTATATGAAGGGAGTTGAAGATGTGAAATTTCATTATTTTGGTGTAATTTTGATAAATGTAAGTTTATAATGTGTGTGTTAATTTAATCAAATTATGTGTTCATTATTATTTTTTTAAGTTTTATTGTTATATAAAGAATCTCAGTTAAATTTATAAATATATGTTTCACAAAATATTATATTTAAGGTCCTCATTGGTCATGTATACCTTACCAGAAAAGAAGAGCTCTTATATCTGATAAGGGATTATAATTCCTTCGATTGTATCAATATGGGCTTGGCAGAAGGGAGTTCAGATCTGTGTGCAGTGTTCTAGATAAGAGGGGATGCACAGACGCAGTTTAAAGGTAACAACGATTCTGCATTTTAAAGTTAGATAATGTTACCCTGGATGCCAAATCAAGAAACTTGAAAGGAGATTTGAAGCAGTTTGCTGACGTGGCTCCGACAGTCTTACAGACGTGGATAGCTTTATGTATGATCCGGAACTGCAGACTCACGCAATAATTACACTTTCTGTGGCCGAGAGATATGAAATAAAGTGTATTCGGCACCTCATGTGGTGGCGTAGAACGTTGAACACAAAGAAACGATCTCTCGTGGTAGGCATGCAACGCGTGCACATTAGGAGAAGTACGTTAAAGTTAATTGCACTGCAATTACATATTGGTAAGTGCATCGGTTAATTCAAACAAAAAGTAAACAATCTTGAGTCATGGAGTATTTTAAAGTATCCTAGGAAATTCACACTGAATGCTTAAAGAATTATGCATCCAAAAAAGTCATCAGTTAAACTTACATCTTCAATAATTGTAAAATCACTTTGTGACTTAATGTTAATTAAATGAAAAATATAAAAAACTAAATATTATTCATTTAAACTAATTCAAGTAATAGTTTAATAACAGTTTAAACAAAGATAATTATTTTCGCATTGAAGACAATATTAGCGATTCTCAATCGAAAATTGAAAGCAGCATAATCAGAAAAAAAATACCTAAGAATTAAATTCAGGATCTTTTAGCCTTGAACACTGAGCTAGTTCGACCCTATTCCCTTCGCTCGTATTTAGCTACATCATAGTTCGCTAACAACTACCAACATTATTTTCATGTTCTTAACTCATATTTTAATTGCAGCTATCTTTATGGATGATTGATAGATTCTTCCCGAACTAAATGCAATCTAGATGATGTATTGGATAAATGTATCTACTTTATTACTTTAATGTGCATCATCTATTGACTTCTGCAATTCCACGATATGTGTTTATTTTATTTTTGGAAAAAAATAATGAATAAATCCTCAAATTGAAATATTTAATACGATAGTATATATACGAGTATATTGAAGACAATATTAGAGAATCTCCTACGAAAATTTTAAAAACGGAAAAATTAGAAAAAAACACAGAAAATAATTATTTTAGTTGATATTGTTATCTTTTACAGACATTGAAAGTATTGTTTTTGTCAACGGGAGAGTAAATTCGAAAATAAATTTTAAAATACAGTGATTTATTTAAGTTTTTGAACAAAGGTTTTCCGCAAACATGCTGAATGACAACAACGCATCACAGATTAAAACAAACGTACTATCACTATTTTATTTATAATTCAACTCGCCTTCATAAATTTAAAGATAATTGAGCAAATGTATTGTGTGTTTAAGTGTGCAATCATCAAAGTAAATTGTTTTATTTTTGTTATGAAAATCGGTCTTAGTCTACATAATGGCATTTCTCCGCCCGAGGCCATTAAATCATTAAAACGAGCAATTTCGAGATGCGTCGGAAGATTTCTACAAACATCAATCCAACTCTTCACTAAGGCGCAGTCACTTAAGGTTTACTAATTATAGAAATACGATAATATTATCACGTACAAAGTTGAAAATAGTAAAACATTAATATCTTTACATATTTATAATTTTTATATATGACAACAAAATACAATAACTTTTTCATATCTATTTTGAATCTTTAAAGTTTTTAAAATCTTTCTGTATAGAGCAGCCTTTTTTAGATTTTAAACTCATGGCCGAAATACGACTCTGCGACATTTACTAAATTAATAAACAAATATTCTAAGAAGACGATAATTCTAACAAATTTTAACGAAAATAATAAGAAACAGAAAAATAAAAAAGGTAACGGTCGCAACTAAGACTCGAACCCAGGGTCTCTTGTTTTACCGGGACAAATACCTTAACCAACTCGGCTATTAGGATTAGGACGTTATTTTTGTCGATTTCATACTTCAAATTCAGAATTAACAAAAGTTTTTTTCGATTATTTTTACCAGTATTTTTTGCTGCTATCTTTTTAAATGATCACAAAGATCCAAATAATTGTTTTGATAATAAAATTCCAAAGAAAAATAAGAGCCAAATGGCTGAGTTGGTTACGTTTGTTGGTTTATCCCGGAAAGCCAAAAGGTCGTGGGTTTGAGTCACAGTTGCGACCGTTACCTTTTTATTATTCTGTGTCTTGCTCTTTTTCTGATTTTCGTTTAGATTTATAAGTGTTATCTTCTTCTTCAATGATATATAACATTGATGGTTACAACCTTCAACAGGTATTTAAAAAAAAAATAGTTATTAAAATAAAAATTTACTAATTTAGTTATTAGTTTAAATTAAAAGTAAGAAAACAATTTCTTTACCATTTTTAAAAATCAAAGTGAATTTTTAAATAAACACTAATTTTTAAATTAACTTTTCTTTACGAACTTTTTCGGCAATTTTTTTTTAACAGATGTGAATATATTAAAACTGAGACCCGTGCCCATAAGAATACACATTGGAGATCGTTAAAAATGTAATTAAGATTACCAGTTGCAGATAAAACAAAAAAAAACTGATTTCTTCGTTAATAATCCGGACCAACTGCCGGTGTCTTTATAATTCATAATACGAATATTGATCACCGCCTAAAAAAGCGACCTGTTCTGAACAAAGCTTAGAAAAAAGCTAATCTTTAAACTTTCAACGGATTCTTAGCGCTTTTGTTTAATTCTGTATGAAATATTAATAACCTATTCATTTGTTTGATGGAAAGGGTAATCAAAATACGTAATTAATCAAGATACAGGAATATTATAAAGTTTTTTTTATTCATCTTTGTTAATTGTATTACAATTGGTGATGTTCTGCAATGGCTGTCTTACTTTGAACCCCTGTGTTGAGAGCAGGTACATTTTACAATAAATAACTACACATTATTACAGTTTAAAATAAAAGACAATCAGCATCGTACCATTAGAAATGCATACTTATAAATTGGTTTTGATCAAATCTTTGATGTTAGTTCTGTCTTGGCTGATTATCCAAGCCTTTGGGTATGTCCATTTTTTAAAAATAAGTTGTGTTTTGTGTGATGGTCAGTGGAATGTACATTGCAGTTTTTTTATGTAATGTTAAAATATCTTCAATAATGACGCGAAAAATAGTTGGGTAGGTAGGTATTTAATTTATAGAACTAAGTATTTTGATTTGCATCGCTTTTCAATAAAAATATTAACAGGGCTTAAGGTCAAGTGCGCAAAGATTCAATTCAACAATCTCAGAATAGAACTGTATTTAGATTTGTTAAAAAAATCAGCCAATCTTAATATTTTTTTGTCCCGCTTTGGATTCCTTTCTTAAAAAAATCTACAGTTTTATTCCGACATTGATTAAATTTTGCAGAGTTGACCTTCAAAACTGGAGAGCAGTCACTGTCGACGTGAGATTTCGAAAAACTACATCAACATGCTTTTCTAATCCCAAAGCAAAACTTTGATAATTATTATTTTCCCTCTCTAAACACGAGAATTTCTCAATTAGGGATATACTGTTACCACTAATATTATATATTATATATCGGTTAATTGTATATTATATGTATTGATTAATAAATAATAAAAATGAAAAATAAAAAATATTATAGGTAGATAATAATTAATTATTATTTTTAATTGATAAACTAACGTTTAAACAAGATTTTTATGCATAGCACAAAGGGTATATAACAAATATTATAATCAATAATTATCAGCCTGAAACACTCATCTACATTGAAAAAATCTTCCGGCGGCCAGTATCTTTTCTCGGAAGATTTTTTCAATGTAGATGAGTGTTTCAGGCTGATAATTATTGATTATAATATTTGTTATATACCCTTTGTGCTATGCATAAAAATCTTGTTTAAACGTTAGTTTATCAATTAAAAATAATAATTAATATTTGACAAGTTAAAGTATTTCAGCAATAAATGCAGACATAATTAGTCTCGACGCCACCTAGCGGGAGATTTAGTATTAACAATACCTCTCTCACAAAAATAAAGTTGGTTGTTTTCAGTTGGAAAAATGTAATAATAAGTAATTGTCGAATGAAACACTAGTATATATTGAATTATTTGGCGGGTATTAGATAAGCCGCCATAGCTCAGTGGTCAAGAGCACCTGACCGGCAATCAGAAGGTCACGGGTTCAATTCCCGTTGGCGGCCAGTATCTTTTCTCGGAAGATTTTTTCAATGTAGATGAGTGTTTCAGGCTGATAATTATTGATTATAATATTTGTTAGATAATAATTATTTATAAGCCTGAAACTCTCATCTACATTGAAAAAATCTCCCGAGAAAAGATACATGCCGTTAAATATTATAACTATTACATAAAAATCTTATCTTAAACGTTAGTTTATCAATTAAAAATAATAATTAAAACTTTATTACTTCTTGCACACTTGTCGTTCAAAATTAGAGGAGATTACTGTCTACGCCAGGGTCTTCAGCTAGTAAAGATGTAGGAATGGATACGAACATAATTTTTATTTTTAAAATGAAAAAAAATAAAAAATGGAAAAGCAGTTAAGAATGTTGAATTATGCTTAAATGTAGTATTATAAGGCCAATATACAAAGGGGGAAAACATACTGAGATAGAAAATTACAGACCAATCAGTATACTGCCAGCTATTGAAAAAATTCTAGAAAAATACATATCCGTAAATTTAATAAAATACCTAGAAAGTTTCTCCATTATTGATCCTAACCAATACGGTTTTCAAAAAAATAAAAGCACAGAAATGTTACTACAAGACTTTTCGAATTACGTAAATCAAGAACTCAATAATAAAAAACATATTCTGGTTTTATTCATAGACAACTCTAAAGCGTTTGATACCATTGATCCGGCAAAACTATTACAGATATTGGAGGCGATAGGAATTAGGGGAAAATTACTAGAACTACTCAAAAACTATTTATGCAATCGACAAATTAAAGTGAAACTCTTCCAAACTTACAGCAAAGCTAAATATATGTCAACAGGAGTCCCGCAGGGGTCAATTCTCGGCCCAACATTATACATAATATTCGTTTCACTCATGAATAAAATTTTCACATTCGTTAAACATTACGTTTATGCTGATGATACGGCACTAGTCATTTCGCATGAAGAATTATGCATTGCAATTAAACTCATGCAGCATGATTTCTTTTCCCTACAGAAATGGTCACATGATGCGGGTCTTATAATTAATTAAAAAAAAACTAAATTAATGCATATAAGATCTCCACATGCCAAATATACCATTACGCCTTTAATAAAGTCACATACATTTGAGTGTATACACAATTCTCCACAGTCATGCAATTGCGAAACCATTGAACTTGTACAAACGTATATATATTTGGGGATAACAGTAGACAGGCATATGAAATGGGATATTCACATAAGCAACATCTGTAAACGCCTGCGAGCTATTGCGGGACGAATTTACAAAATTAAATATTTTATGCCCATAAGTACATTGAAAATAATTTATTTGTCACTAGTGGAATCTACTATCAGATACGGAATAACTTCTTGGGGAAACTCGTGCAAGACAAATATAGATTACATTCAAACAATTCAGAACTCTATGACTAAGCTCTTGGTAAGCAAAAGCATTTATGCACAAAGAAGAAACATAAAATTATTATATGAGTCAATTAGTATATTACCTGTGCGAGGGATATTATGGTTTAAAATTGTATGCCAAAACCTATTGTCGGATTCAAAGTACAAGGAAAAAGTAGATCATGCATATGGCACTAGATTAATTAAAAATGAGGGGTTGTCCATTCCTAAAATTGTAAATAAATACGGACAACGGACATTCGCTTATCTTGTCCCAACCATATTTAATAAGATGCCAATGAACATAAAAAACGAATCAAATTGCACCACTGATCTAAAAAAAAAACTGAAAAAATGGCTAATAGATCAAGACTTTTTACATTGAATTTTGTTTTAATCTTGTGTATAATATAACTATGAGTAATTTGCCTGTATTATATCTGTCTGTATTTGTATTTTATGCTTTTATATTTTAATTACTTAAAAGTTATTCTTCTGTTTCTATTTTCTATATTGTGGTATCTTGTTATAATTGTTCTTTTGTGTTATATTAATATTGTTAAATTGACCTGCTGACAAACTGCTTTGGCGGTTTAGCGGGTGCTTAAAATGAAGAATAAAAAAAAAAAAAAAAAAAAAAAAAAAATTTAATTTTATTAAAATTTCGATAAAATATTCTGTATTATATTAGTAGGTTGGGAATGTAACGTGAATGTTATTACTATATTACGTGAACGTTTTTCATCTCCATCATTATCTAATAAGTAATAACACGGCAAGTGCAGGCTTCGAATATGCATCCCAGGTGTTCATTTTACTTGCTTCGTTGTTAATTATCTTATTTCCTCATCAAAATGATAATTAATGCATTACTTTTAGTTTAATATACTAAAGGCACTTAAACAAACGAAATGACGATTGCGAAATGACGTTTCGCCGACGTTGGGCGAACTCCATCTTCCAATCACATCTTCAATAATAATTATTGAAACCATTCTCTTTTCCGACCGTTCACTTTACATTTGGACAACCCGATCCACATAATATTATTTAGTTATATGATAATACTTTCTACAATTTTAGTGAACAACAGATGTTTCTGTAACATTTCCGGCATGCATTAAATTTAATATTGTGTAAAGATCTGATTGCAAATAATGGAATCAAAACGTTCTAGTTTCGCTTACATAGGTGTGCTTTTACCAAACGTACATCAAAACGTTATGTAATGTACAATATCAATCATATTTATTGATGTGAAATGCAACTCTCACGAAAACGTACATTCTTAAATCATAAGATAGTTTAATATGTATATATTGTATATACTGTTAACATTTGGTCTATGCTACCTGTTCATAATTCAAATTGAGAGAAGGTGTATCCGGTATAACAGATATCTAGGTTTTCAAGACGTTCTCACTTTTGTGTAGTAAATTTAAAAAATAATACACCATTCAACGCAACTTGCAAGTCTCAATACCATAGGCTTGTATATCAAGAGTATACGGAGAGAATACATGCAATGTTATGTAAAATATCGTGTATAACTCTTTTGGCTTCCGAGTTTCTAGGTATGATTCCTCGACAGTTGATCCCACGTTAGTTAACCTACCAGCATACTCATATTCAATATGCGGTCGCTTTAGAGAAAATGTGATGTACTTACTTACACAAAATGTAACTAGGTGTCCCCTAAAGAGTGTTCAGAGAGGATGTATCGCCAAATAACAAAAATTATGCAATTATGCATAAATTATTATGAAATTCATCAAGGATGAAACTGCTTCTCTTTATACTGTGTTTATCACAGTATAAGTACAAATAAACGACATTGCAAATAAATTTATTTGGTATCCAAACCAACTTATTATCAAAGGTACTTTTGAAGTCGATGAAATTAGTAAATAATGCGTGCACAAAAAATTATAATTTTATAATAATTATAATTACGGAGGAAGGGTTCCACTAGGGTTATTGTTAAAGTCACCACTGGGCTTACTGAAAGGTTGTTTTGGGTACATTCTATCAGAGAAGGTACTTTTCCTTCGAGTGAAAAGTCAATCCATTAGCATGATGTTGTCTTTTTTATATGCATATCTGATCACTGTACATATTTTTATTTCATTATTGTATCTCTTGTGCATCTGTCTCCTTGTTATGGTAAAAAAATTATATCTCATTTGGTATTTATCTTGTTCAGACCTAAAAATATACCTAGCCACATTTATAAAAGCTCCGTGCTGGGAGTTAAATAAATGATAGCTTATCAATGTCATGGTTGTCTCGACGGAATCCCCTTTGAGACAATCACTTTATTGTAATTATTCACACAATAATGATGAAGATTATTATCTCAATAATCAAACAATTGCGATTAATGGAAGATATTATATGGAACAGGCTAATTTCATATACCAAAAAAATATGCAATCAATTAACCAAATCTATATTTTATAAAGAAGAGTGTCCCATTTGGATTTGTGGGTTTAATTATTAAAAAAATGATGAAATTTTGCACACTTGCCCTTTATATATAGCACAAGGAGACTCTCTGTCTACATGAGATTTCAAAAAAACCACCCCACCCCATTATCTCCCCCCCTCCCCCATATCACAAAACTAATTCAAAATGTTGTTACTGAGGCAGTTCAGTTATGTACCATAATTACTGGATAAATTTTTATTATTCATACAATAAATAATAAAAATGCCAGTAAAAAGATCGTTTAAATAAATAAATTTGTTTTACATTTTTTTTTCTTTATATTTGACAATAACTGAGTTAATTTTACAAGAAATAAAACTGAACATCGGCATGTATAAAATATAGTTTTATTTAAAACAATATACCTACACTCTGAGCACAATAGCGGTCCGCATCGTTTGAGCTTAATGGTCACTTATGAATTTCAAATCCAAACCGGTGTTAATGTTCGTAAAATTGATGCACCGCGGTCCGATTCTGCATTAGAATGCAGCAGCATTAGTAAAAGTGGGTCCGGAGTCCGGAGTCTACTTTAAAAAGCAGTATATAGTTTTTAAATAACATGACTGATAAAAAAATGAGGTGCCGGAGAAAGCATTATTATAACTACATTGTTTACTTTGGTCAGTGGCGTGGCGACTATGTGGGCAACATCGAGCCCAGGGCAATTTAACGGTACAAATATAAGATCTAAGAATCTTGATAACCGTCAAGAAAAAATTGGATAAAAACCCCTTAATAACTACATACACATACGACCATTGGTGTTTTTTTTTCTATTGAGTGGTTGTACAGTGAACTCCAGGTGAAAAACTACTGCGAACAATAATTGGATTCACTTGGATTATAATATTACTACGGTTTGAGCAGCGTGCCACTCCAAGGTCGGTACAAACAGCGCGATAAATTTCCATAGAAAAAAAATCCACCAATAGGAATACGGCGCGGTTTCATATGTGCGGATCCCGAAACGCACCTATGATGTAAAAAAATCCTATGGGATATTTCATGCAACATCATTAAGGTGTCGAACGGTGCAGGAACGTGCGTCAGAGCCAAAATTCGGGTTTCGGGTGCGCAGCAAAGAGGAAAGAAGAATATATGAAGCAAATGTGAATGGTAGAAGAAGTCGGGGACGCCCGAGGAAGACATGGCATGACCAAGTGAATCCGATACTTGAGTCGGGCCATGTGAAGAGTCGGAATAATAGAAGAGCATTTATGAGATGATGTATGAATGTGAACGAGGCAAGGAGTGTGTGCCAAGATCGAGTTGTTTGGCGGTCCGTCCTCTTTGCCTACCCCTGCGGGGAAACAGCGTGATGGTTAGTTAGTTTTTTTTTAATAAAGAGGAAAATATTTGTTTTATTCTGTCTATGCATTTCATTGTATGAATTCTATTATTATCGTGGTATTCATTGATCAGTACAAATATATAAGTAAATAAATAAGAAATTCACAGATAAAATAAAAAGATATATATGTATATATATATATATATATATAATATTATACCCACACTGGAGGCCCAGGCGGAAATTTCCTTCGAAGCCTTTGTTGTGCCGAAGGCTTGAATGTTGTATTTGGGTATGCAGTGGAGGGAAAGAAGGAGTCTTGGAGTCTAGGAGAATCAGTATAGAAGAGATTCATGTTATTGAAGGTAGAAAAAACAAACACCGGCAAACATACGTCAAACATACGAACCACAGAGTTATGTTGTAACAAGTAATATCCTCTTAAATGTTTACCAAATACAAATATTGGAAGTACAATAATTGCCGTGTACGAGGGCTGCACGTCATATCATAAACATATCACTGTCATAAAAGAGTGTGTGCCTTTGTACAAGCTTGCCCCAGGGCCCTTAGTTTACGGCTGCGCCATAGAACGCCACTGTAAAAGGTGCTCGTTCCAAGAATCCTTTCACTAAAATAAAACGAAAAAAGTGTTCAGCTTCGCAATTTGGGTTACGGCATACTTAACGTTCCAAAAAATAATACAAGAACATTATGTAGGTGCACATATAGATTAAAACGGTTTATCTCGTAGTAAGCAAATAATCTGCAAAAGGCTTATATACATATTGGCCTTTGAAAATGGAATTTATTTTATCCTTCTATGATAAAATCAGTATATGTAGAATTAATATGCTTGTCTACAACTCTTTTTTTAAATACCGTTAATAAACTGAGAGTGAGAGCGCGTCGTTCCTAACGGGATTTGTTGTTTTATAATGGTGATTTTATTTTGTGTAGGTTTTGGGTCAGAGAAAATATCAATTTGGTTTTGTTTTGGTTGCTCGATCAATGGCTTACACTCAATTGGGAGGCGTCTACTAATATCTACAGGAATTCCAAAAACTGAACCAATCGGACTAATATACCATGAGAACCAAAGTGAGGATGAATATCTACAGCTCAAACTGCTGACTTATATCTATAAGAACCAAAGTGAGGACGAATATCTACAGCTCAAACTGCTGACTAATATCTATGGAACAGGTGATATCGACGAATATCTACAGCACTGTCAGAGGTTTGGATTTGCAATTATGTATAGCATATTGGCATAACGTAATATTGCGTATGCAGTTTAAGAAACTTTATTTATGTTAGGTTAGGTTAGGTTAGGTTAGGTTAGGTAAGGTTAGGTTAGGTTAGGTTATGTTAGGTTAGGTTAGGTTAGGTTAGGTTAGGTTAGGTTAGGTTAGGTTAGGTTATATATAACGCAATATTACGTTATGCCAATATGCTATACATAATTGCAAATCCAACCTCTGCCGTGCTGTAGATATTCGTCGACATAACCTGTTCCATAGATAGATATTAGTCAGCAGTTTGAGCTGTAGATATTTGTCCTCACTTTGGTTCTCATAGATATTAGTCAGCAGTTTGAGCTGTAGATATTCAGGATACTAATATCACAGGCTGTAGATATTAGTATCTGGAGTTCTCATTTGGGATGGATCTCAATTCAATTCGACGACATTGTTCATTTTAAAAACATTACAAAATTAGTATTTCAATTCGTTTTTAAAAAATACAAAAGGAAAACGATAAGTGCCTTACTGATAAATGTGCTCCTAACTCTAGACATCTGACAAGCAACCATTAGTCCTGTCGTGCAAAATCCAAAACACGCCCATTAACAAAGGGGTAAATGTGTAAAAGCTGATTTTATCATACCAGCAACAAAGCTTGCCATCTAAATTCTGCTTCGTTGATGTTAAGATGAAGCCATACTAAATAATGCAAAATCATACAAAATCGTATGTTTTAGTTTTGAAAATTTGACCGCTTAGAAGTATTATAGATGCTTCAATTAAATACTGCGTGTAGAACATACTTTAGCCCTTAAAAATGTCTTTTAATAAGCTTAGAAAAAAATAAAGTATTAGGTCTATAAAAAACATTTTTAACTGAAAACTCTCCTACTTATAAACACTTTTTCAGATATGGTTTTATTGCATAATGTGGCAAATTCAGTTTCTTATATAATTATCGCGAAAAAAATGATATTTACGCCCGAACCTCACAAAATAAAATATAATATGCATTTTCGCGTTGGTATTTTTGACATCACGGCGACAATACGGCAGTCGACGAATTTGTTATATCAAAGTGAACCTTATACCGTCCACCGAAGAACGACTGGCAGCCGCCCCCCTGTCTTCCGTCATTACTCCTCCGAACGGAGCGGAGAGCAGTCGTGTTATGCTCCGCGCCGCTTATTTTCGTGAAATCAATTTAAAAATTCCGTTTTATTGCAATTAACAATGCATAAAAAAGGAATTAATGTTTTTTACAGGCCTTTACGAAATCAACATGTAAAAAAAAAACTCAAATATCTTTTCCAACCTTTCCAAAAGCTTTTTCTCAAGTATTTTTAAACTCCTCCCATAAAAGGGCGTGAATTCCGATTTCGATTTTTTCCTGTACTAGTGGATCGCCTTAAATACATCAATATCCGAAGTTATTCTATTTAACAGCAAGATAACTCTCCCCACAGGCATCAACATTTACAAGTTAGTCCTGCAGGCCGGGAGATAAAACAGTTTACTCTGTCGGTAACGCAGATAACTATCGGGAACATAGAGACGAATGCTCTCCATGATAGTCGAGTTTTCGAACCATCCACGAATCAGTCATAAGAAATGTATTTCAATATGCACATCCCTTCTGACCCGTAGATGGTTCATTCCGATCATGCCCAAGAGAAAATCAGTACGATAGAGCCACGGGTAGTAGCCATACGACCTCAGGTGGAGAAATCGCAGAAATTACCCACCTGGTGTAAATGTCGTTCTATTTTTACACGAAACCAAAGAAACTAAAATCATTTTACTAAAAGTCTAAATTCTCCCTAAAAAGTGTAAAATAATGTGTAAAACCGTACAATTGTTTAAAAATAATAGTATCAATTTTTTATCTTAGATCTCCAACACTTCTAATCACGAGTCACCACTGGCATTTTCTACAAATTGTACGAATGCGGAAACTAATTTAAAAAGTCGGAAATAATTCAAAATATATAATAATATTGCATGCAAAATAGATTAATCATTTTATTTCACGTACGTAGCTGGAATGTTCTCATTATCCACAGATGTTTTATGTAAATTGAAGCACACTGACGAGAGCCTTATGCGGATAGCTTTATATGCTTATGGTCATTGAAAGTAAATAGATTACCGCGGCACAATTCACAATTGAGTAACAATGTGCCTGCGCTCCACAATGATGCGGAAATTGCTCTCTGTGGTGGTCCTGATCTCCCGGCACTTATAATATTCTCGTATGTCCGACAGTCCTGCAGGAATAATCCTGATTATTTTAGGCCCGCGGGCGCAGAAACCATAGTCTATTATTATTATGGCCTATTCTATGCAGACCGCCCCATAGACAAGCTATTCAACTCCTGCGGCCATATAAATCACCCGGCGCTGTTCCCTTGTCTATTAACTCCGCATAGAACAGTATAATTCGATCGTTGCTCGCTGCTATTTTAAATTATGAAAGATTCGAAACGAGCGTGAAATTATTATTGTTAGTCTTGAACAGTTTCAAGCAAACTTGCAAGTTTATTGCTTGGTTTTAGCTACCTATTCTTTCATTTTCTAAGGCTTTTATGGCGTTGAGAAAATGTGGAGTCAGAAGAATGAGACAGTTAATGAAGAATCGTAAAGTTCTTTTTTCTTATTCTTCTCAAGCCCTGTCCATCAACGGACGTTGGCTATCATGTGGCTAACTGTCTCAGGTTTTTCAGCCATGATGTTATCCTTCTTTCAGGGCCCCGACTTCCGGCAATCTTCCCTTGCATTATGACATGCAAGATTTCTTACTTCTCTGGATGGCTCATCACGTGTCTTAGAAATTGAAGTTTACGGATTTTTATTGTTTTAATAACTTCCTTTTCTTTATTCTTCCGAACCATAACATCTTCATTCGGAACTCTGTCCATCCAGCTTATTTTGAACATTCTTCTGTAGATCCACATCTCGAATGCCTCAGGTCGGTTCTTCAGTAAGCGTCCATGCTTCCATTCCATAAAATAATACCGAAAACAAACAAAATCATCTGACCATTCGCATTCGTAATCCATCCTTGAGATCATGACTGCAGAACATCTTTTTCAAAGTTCTTCTTTACGGAAGTGATAAAAAAATCTCCACCAATGGCTGCGGTGCCATCTCAATGTGATCACAAGAGGATTTCGTGAATTAGATCCTTAGGCTGAAACCAGGTGATATGGTCAAACTTATTCTTAGATTAATTCAACTGATAACTAAATCCGTAGTAAATGTACTGTACTAAGTGTTCAGAACTGAGTTCAGGTTACAAGATGGCAGAATAGATTTGTTTATTTACATAACGATTATAAATTAACAACAGTACCTACCTATAACATAAATAAAAAAGATTAAAAAAAATAAAGCATATTATTTTCTTATTAAGTTTCATCACACTTTAAAGAATAAAAAAATTAAGAATAAACCTACCCGTACAAATTAGATGAAAAATAACTTAAGTTTTAACACACTTTAAAAAGTCCCCGGCGGTACCCGGGCTTCACACAAAGCTTTTCGAAAACTGATGTAGACAGTGACCTTCCTCTAGTTTTTAAGGTAAAGTGCTCAAAATTTCATCAGTCTCGGAATGAAACTGTAGATTAAATCAAATTAGAGATCAAATCCACGCCGCCCGTAACAGTCACTCTTCTTTATATAGATAGATAATAATAGAAAATTATTGTGATGGCGGTTTCTGCATCACAAGTTGTGGTTACGCCACAATGCTCAAAGTGACTAAACCACAGTTTGATAATGGACTTGGACTGGAACGCCGAAACAGCTGTCACAATAATAACAACTGAAATACTTTATTGAGAATTTATGTTATTTGATTAAAAATAATTTGATAATAACTTTAAAATTGATTTACTTTTAATTAAAAACAAACTTACTTAAATACAATATATAACAATGTTTAATCAACGAAGACAATATTAGCGACTCTCAAACGAAAAATTGAAAAAAATCTGAAAAAGGCTAAAAGGGAATTGAACGCAGGACCTTAGCTTGGCTATGCTTTAAGTAGGTACTAAGCTAATTCGTCTATTAATTTCGGTAATATTTATCTGAATCATACCTCGACTTAGAACTATCAACAACATCTTCATTTTATTGACGCATTTTATTGGCTGCTATCTTTATCTATGGTTGCAAGATTCTTCCCGAACTAAATGCAATCTAGATAGTGTCTTTGATAAATATATCCATTTTTTGTTATTTTCATGTGCGACATCTATTGAATTTTCTACAAGTTTGCGATTAATATTTTATTTCATTTTAAATAACATGTACAAACAATAAATGGTTACTCATTGACTCCTCTGTTCAGACGTAATTACTTTTAATAGTGTTAGCAGAACCCTCTCAAGTTCCCCACCTAAGTTTCTTACGAGGAGCTTTCCTTTAAAAGTGGTTAATGCAGGTACAAATTACCTACTTTCTCTTTGATGTAGGCATCACAGAGAAATGCTTATATATCTTATTTGGTATCTAAGCATTATTTCGTTGAATTTATAGGAATTATTATCATTTCCTTATCTATCCTTATTATGAATAAAATTACGTGTTCTCGTTTCATAAGTATAAGAGGTAGTTTGTTTTCCAATTTTTTCTGACTTTCACCCTTCAATGGTGTTCTAGGCCATCATTTCAAATTATGAAGACAGGAAAAGTGAATATATGTATTAATTTTTTTCAAATTTTTTTTTACAAAATTATATGGACGATAGGAGTCAAGTTCAGACTTAGAAGAGGTGCAATCAAAAATATATGATAAAGTTCCCACATCTAGACCACAAAATGTACAATCTAGGTAGTCAATGACGTGAATTTTAAAAAAGGTGAGAAGGAACGGAACAATGTCCGATTCTCATTCGATTAAGTGAGCAAATTTATTTTTCGGAAAATAGTAGAATTTTCGAAACCACGATTCTGATGGGATGGTCCTTTATATTGAGGCTTAGCAGGCTCCCTTGGATTGAATAGCAATGTTCCAATACTCTATCCAAACATTGCGGGACACCGAACACATAAAGGTGGCTCCCTCCATGTTAAGATCCTCGGCTACGAATCCGGAGATCGCGGGTTCAAATCTGGCGTGTGCTAATACATTTTGTTTGATCAATTTGTGTCATATCACAATTTATTAATTAAAAACAATATAAAGCATATTTGCAGCACGTTCTCCAGAATGGTATCGTCCTGGGGAAAGACCACCATTCAGATTTGAAATGTTATTTGAAACGGCTTTAACCGTGTTTGGTGCCCAGATGTGAATAGCCAGATACCTCCCCACCTTCCTATTTCATTTCCCTCCCCTCCTCACTACTTTCAGCTTCACAATATACCCCAATAATTGGAAATGCCATAGTCCCACTGCCAGTTTTATTGAGACTAATACATAAGGGTATTCACATTTAAAATAAATTACCGAAAAATAAATGGCTAGTATGGAAAACCCCCTTTTAATTAATATGTAAATAATAAAAAAAAATGTGTTTTATCAAAGAGGAATTTTGCAATAACGTCGCGTCGTTGCGGTTACTTTTTTGGATTAAAAAAAACATGTTTTGTTAAGTGTTACCATGGGGTCCGTATATTACACTGTGTTTTGACAGTGGTAATTACCGTGTGTTTTCATTTGCATGATTGATTTCAGTACACATACCCTTGACCAATTGTAAATTTGACATCAATATATGAAACTCCTTAAAATTCACATTTTAATTTATTCTAAACATCGGTTGAAGAATGGCACTACAGGTGATATTATGTCTTCAACAGACAAACGCTAAAAAAAAAACAGAACAGACCACCAGAGGGGTTCTAGCCCAGTGAAATCGATATATTTAGAATTTCGGTACAATAGGCGTAACTTATCGATGCAAACAAAATAATTTAAATGCCCAAATCATTTTTACATACATTTATTTGAATTTCGATTTTGTTTTGGTGAATGAATGAGTGAATGCAAATCTTGGAAATAGAAATTAACACACTTCCCGACATCAGCAAATAGACTATTGTTGACAACAATGCGTACTCGCATTTTTCTCAAACTAGGTCGAACCTTTCGATGCGTAGGACCGTGGCGGAAAGTCGAAATTTTTTCCCTAAATAATAAACATAGATGTAGGTATTAAAGGAAAACATAGTATAGGTTGATTTCATACGAATTTTATGAGTTATTCTTAGGTATCAACAAAAAGTTTATAACAAAATTTATAATATTTCATACATTTTTTTTAATTTTTTATTAGTGACTATTTAAATACAGGTTTGATGAGAATTACAAGATATGATAATTTACATAACTATTTCATCTGTTTGTTCTTAGTCCTTCTCACAAGGTGGTCCTGTGCTGAGGCGGATCAGATATTATAGTTAATTATAGTCAGATCGACAGTGGTGGACACTGAATAAAAGAGAACCAAAACTAAACAGTGTCCATATTATGTTGACAATGCCATTATTTGTAACCATGAATTTGTTCATAAAAATTCCTGTGAACATTATTTTTCACAGCAGGTACCAAGAAAATAAGTTTATAGTGCCAACTACACGCACGCATGGTATTAAGTAATAATAAATCAATGTTAACATTATTACGAACTTGCGAAATGAACAAACAATGATATGCTTTTTGCTGTGATAAATAAAATTTCGCTGTCTGCAGAACGTTACGATTTGTCCACGACACGTTTTATTAACGGCACGGTGATTAAATCGCGCCCGCCGCCGCGCCGGCCCTAGGAACAACTGTAAGCTTGTTCACGACACGGCGACCTAACGGGCGCTTTTATAATTTCCACAGTTATGGTATGGCGACGGCACAAAAAAGGCTATAAACGTACATTTCTTAACACAATCATGCTGCAGCTCTTTCTTACAAACTAAGTAATAGTGAGACAAACGATGAGACTTCATGTCTTTTTCCTTCAAAGGAAAAAAAATAATATCA
Organism: Limnephilus lunatus; assembly: GCA_917563855.2. Classification (NCBI taxonomy): domain Eukaryota; kingdom Metazoa; phylum Arthropoda; class Insecta; order Trichoptera; family Limnephilidae; genus Limnephilus; species Limnephilus lunatus. The sequence goes on along the minus strand of OU830598.1, from coordinate 29,061,528 downwards.
TTTTCTTACATCTCCCTCACTCATATTAAAAAAAATGAAATGTCGCGTGCCGTCCCCGTCGCCGTGCCATAACCGTAGGAATTATAAAAGCAGTCAATGGAGAAAGTTACTGTTAGCGTTTTCGTGATGAGAGTCGTCTTGTGCTAAGCTGATGATGTTAATTTACAATCAATAAGAATAAACACATCATTGCTATAGAAAATTTAAAACTAGTGAGGAAAAAATTAAATAAATATTACCATAACTGTCCCATAACACCGGCTTTTTATGTTCCAAAGTAGTTAAATTCTTTTTGTTAATGTCCGTTTTCAAAGTAATATACATTTTAAGTTATTTTCAAACACAAAACCGTGCCACAACGTGAAAACGTCCGGTGTTGTAAACAAGCCCTCATTGACTGTCAAAAGTCACTGCTAGATTATCTAACCGTGTGATTGTTTACACATTGCTCTAGGGAATTTCGGTGCATCTGTTGACTGTAACGTGGCTTCACCGGTTCCGCAACTTTTCATCCCTCGACAAAATATCCCCGACAAAATATCCTACGGACAAAACATCCCCCAATAAAATATCTACTAAAACCTAACCTAACCTATCATCATATAAAGATCATCTAAAAACATTCTATGAAGACTATAAATTGTTCAAAAATAGTAAAATGGGACTAAAATAATACAGATATTCAGTAAAGTTAGGTTAGGTTAGGTTTGATTTTATTAGATATTTTGTTGGAGGATGTTTTGTCTGGTCGCGGGATGAAAACACGCATTAAAGGCCTCACCGTATGTGCGAACAAGCGTCGATAGTGACTAGTGACTAAAACAGCGATCAACGTACAAAAATACGCAGTGAGTCCGACGGAGATTTTCACCTTGGCAAAACGTGCAGTGGACAAGGAACCTAAGAATTCACTTAAGAAACATGAATCATTGGCGGTATTGTAACTAACTGGGGGTTATTATATTATAATTATCTGCTTATTATGTATTAATGGCGATGTATCTTTGGTCTGTAATTAGAAAGTATAAAGATATTTAATTGAAAACGATAGAAAATTCAATACAGGCAGGAATAGAAAGGAAGATAATAGAGGCCGTTGCCCTTCACATGGAAGGGTGGTAGTTTTCTAAGATTCGCACGATATAAAGGGCCAATCATTGTAAATTACTCTAAGAGTATCCATATAAAATGGTAATCAAAAGGTCCGACCTCTCTAACTGGTTTTAATGTTCATTTTATAAATAGGCGTAACGAGATGGAAAAATCATAAAAGGGAATGTAAATCGATAGTAGTCAATAATTGATCCACGAGTTTTATGTATTTTTTATTTATTTGATACAATAAATTTGTGTATTTTAAAACCTTGTATAATGTGGATATCGCCGGGAGCTTTACCTATACGGAGGCCCCTATTATACGATTTAATAAAATTCAATAAAATGCGTAATAAAAAATTTTAATGCAGGAAAAATCTAAGACGAAATAAAATGAAATACATAAAAGCGGTAAAATTTTTTTTTAAATCGATAGATTTTGTTAGGTACGGTTTTAAATAATAATGTGATTTTTGTAAAGATATTGTATATTACGGAGAGGTTATGTTTTATTCTTTAAAGTTATAATTTTTCTGTAATATTGCCTTGATTTTTTCTTTAATCCATATTTAATTTTTGTATTCAATTTTTTTTTGTTGTTTTCTTAACTTTTTATAGAGTGAAATTTTAGACGATTTTGTTGGTGACTTTGTCCAAAGCTTGTGTTTTGATGGTTTTTTTGTACTCTTGTCAAACTGGTTTAATAATTATTATAGCTTGTGTTCGTTGACAATTTTTTTGGTAGTTTAGTAGTGTTTTTATGCATAATTGGCGTATTTCTAGTATGTCAAGACTGTTGAATGTTTGGTCTGGTGTTTTTTTTTTTTTTTACAGTGAATACCGCACAAGAATCTCAACTGCTCCCGTCTGGAGCCAGTGAGACTATGCATCCCCAATTGGGGTATGTTGTGAGGCTGAAGGTAGTGGGGAGGGGAAGGATGTGGGGAAGAGGAAGGTTGGGAAGTACCTGGCTATTCAGATCTGGTCACCAAACACGGCTAAAGCCATTTTCAAGCAACGTTTCAATTCTGAATGGTGGTCTTACACCAGGGCGATACTGGTAGTTGTCATACTTCCTGGGGCCAGGGTGATACTGAAGCCACGTAGGGTCCAGTGTTATACTTCTGGTCTCCAGAAATATGTCCCTCCCGGGGGGGAACAAGTGTTAAGCAGGCCCCCCGGGGGCAATATGCCTCGGCTTGGAAGGCTCAGCTCAGGGTAGTAGGGCTCCTCCGAGGCTGTCGATGGTTGACTCCAATGAAACAAGGTTTGGGCACAATTCAAATGTATTCAATAATGCAAGGGTGAACAGTACAGGCAACCAGGTAAGCTGTTTAAGGCCTAGCATAAGAGAGAGAGAGGCACTAGAAAGACTACTGAATTTAGGCTCGGAAATACTATAAGAGGGTTTAAAATCTCACGTGGCGTCGTACGGATGCAGGCAGCTTCCTACGAAGTGGAGAGATCTAGAGCAAAGCTCATAGATCGGGTGCAGGAACGGGGCGGCTCGGGGTGCGTGGGCGGCTTCTCGGCGTCATGGTGGGCGGATTCGGTCAGCTTACCGAACCGGTGGGTGATAACGGTGAATTAAGCGGCTATCGGCAATGTAGGCGGATTAAAAGCCGGGCGGCCAGGGCTGCCATGGTATAAAGTAGGCGGCAGTAGGATTATACAGGCGTCTGTCGTGATAGCGCCATACTGGGATCGTAAGTGAAGACTTAATTAGCCGCGTCAAAGGGTGGCATACTGCCCGACAGTACGTAGTAGTACGTACGACTGCTCGCGCCGCTCTCTAGAATAGGTCTGTTCCTTTGGCGATCGGTGGCTGGATCTCTCTGCCCGTGATGAGCGAGACGGAAGACTCGAACGCGTGCCCTATAAGGTAATGTCTTCTGCCATTGGCTGGATTTCGCGCCGTGTGGCCATATATGGTAATGTCTTCTGCCAGCCTGAGAGGGACAGCAATAATCACGCGAGAATGTACATGTACTGAGCACGTGACACACAGCTGCCTGCCGCTTGTATAGTTCGTTCGTAGGATTTATGGGCAACTCATAACACTACCCTCCTCCCCCTGAAAAATGAAGGGAAAAGGCAGCGAGGCTGATGCAGGGGACCACGACCTTCCATACAGCATGTGATGCGATGATTGCCACAATGTGAGGTACAGAGCTACCTCTTCACCAGGATTTAAACACTCCCTACCTAAGAGCCAACAAAATTTTAACTACCTGTGAGCCAAGCTAAAAAAAACTAGCAAAAAACTGAACAAAGGTTGCCAACTCTCTCAAGAAATTAAAAAAAATGTGACGTACCTAGTGCGATACAAGACACGCTAACGAAGGTGCATGAAGAAATAAAGAAAACATGACCCTTCCGAGAAGGATTACTACCATGTAAAAATCTTAAAATTAGACAAAAAATTTCCAACACTATTCCTGTTATGGAATATTGTACGCTGACCAATGTCATGAAATGATCGAAACCAACTCATATTCGCGTCTTACAATAGAATTCTTAAAATTATACAACTTTGTTTTTATACACTTTATTCCTGTTATGGAATATTGTACGCTGACCAATGTCATGAAATGATCGAAATCACTCATATTCGCGTCTTACAATGGAATTCTTAAAATTATACAACTTTGTTTTTATACACTTTATTCCTGTTATGGAATATTGTACGCTGACCAATGTCATGAAATGATCGAAATCACTCATATTCGCGTCTTACAATGGAATTCTTTTTTTTTTTAAATTATACAACTTTGTTTTTATACACTTTATGCTATTTTCACAATTCAATTCTAACCCAAATGTTAGTTTCCCGCACTCTCAGCTTGTCATGGTTTGTCTGGTTTGCATTTAATTATCAGGCATAAACGACCATCCTCTCATGTTCGCATATAATTGTAAGGTAATGCTACAAAACCTATCATGAATATTAATTTTCAGGCATAATATGAATCCTCTCATGTTTTCTCGACTCACCCTCGGTGACCCGTACAGCGCTGTACTTGGTATACTAGAAATATACCCTTGCCGCAACGACATAGACAACCGGATAGATCCCTTGGAATCCTCACGGTGAACTTGCGTTCGACGAAACCACATAGGACACCCTCTAGGTGTTCCCACCAAAATAACCAGACGAACCGTAATGACCATAAGTGCAATTACATTATTCTCTAATAAGAACAATACGACCCGAATGACATAACTTTATGACATTACCGAGCTAATTTACTCAACTGGGTGCATACTTTTAAATCTTCTTACTACGAGAAGTACTACTCCTTATTTGAATACAGTGATATAGCAAGTTACAAAACACCGTACAATTGCGTCCTGATATGGCAAGGACTTTACACGCTGGCTTACCATATTGATACCGAAGTAATCAATTACGTGTTTACAAAATATTTATATAGTAATTTAATTAATTACATTTATCATAATTAAAACACTTGAATATACATTTGTTTACCCAGCAAAAACTCTATGTGTGTGAGTACAATTTTGTTAAATAACTTTCAATTCGAGTTTGTTTCAACTCAACTTAAACTCTCAGGGTTTGACTACGTAAGGAGAGAAGAAAAAAAAATTAAAATAAATAACAACAACGCCACGTATTTTTACCAAAAAATACGAAAATTTAATACTACCGACAATGTTATTAGAAGAGGAAAAAATTTTTTTTTAATTGAGTAACGAATTTCTTCCTAACACCGGAATCATATATACTTCCATTGTTCGGAAATTCGCGTTTCCAACAATCCTTCTGCTCTAATTCTAAGGAGTTTAGCCATCCTATCACGCTTTGGATTATAGTTTACCTGCCGAATGACACGTTAGGTCGATACCCAAGTTCCATCCTATCGGACTTGTAACAGCTCTATAATACCACACAACGAGTAACCGTTGTTATATGATCGCGGAAGAAGGTTAAAATTCGATACCAGCACAACCTATGTGAACCGAATAGTGTTGTCTATTGGGCCGATTCTGATAACAAAAATGTGGTAATATTATTATTACATTGCCTTTTCATCGTGAATTCACTCCAACATACGCTAGAATTGAGACATACCCCGTTAAGGAGTGGGTAACTACCCGATTGTGAACGTTTTACCGCCCCAATTTCTCCTATATCGCAACGTGTGAGATGTCCAATACTATAACGATTAAACCTACCTGTGAGAATAATTCGACAATGAAAGAGATTGAAAAACCCGAAAAAAAAAAGGACAAAAAATAAAAAAAATTATAATTGAAATGATATTTCCATTTATACATGACCTTATATTAATATATACACAAGGTTATTTACAACCATAAGGTTCCTAAGTTTCTTACTACCCAATGACCTATCCCAGTATGAGAGCTAGGTGCCTTTATACCTACCACTTGTACAAGAATTTTCTTATGCCGTCTCTTGCCAACGAAAAGAAAAGAATATGCTTGCATATTCTTTCATTGCATCTAAAATTAAGTACTTTTTAGAATGCAAATTGTTCCACGAAAATAGAAATTAGGTCTCTACTTCGGTCCCGGGCAGGATACTGAATACCTAACGCAGTTTTTTCTAATGAAAAACCTAGCCTAATTTAGGGTTCCTTGAACTACGCCCTCAATCAGTGTATCGTGTCGTGTTTCTTAGACGAATTTATATACTTATGTAACCATATTCATATATAAATTTAAAAAAAATTTTTTTTTTTTTTAAAAAAAAAAACAACCTAAGTGGCTACGCACTAGGATGGAAAAGTAATAAATTATTACTACCAATAATAGTCATTACAATACATGAACTAAATATCGCATCAGTAATTTCACTAGTGTAAGGTGAGTTACCTCTTTTTTTATAATAATAACAATAATAACACAAGTCTTCACGTGCAGACATACCGGCGTCCCGGATTGTCAACACTTGTGATGACGATCCATTAAGAAAGGAATTGTATACTTCTCTAATAACAAAGGTTAAGTTATATGCGTTATAACCTCGTACTAACCACTAGGGTTCATGACGTCCTAGGGTTGTACCTACGGGGTAATAATTATATCTCAACTAATAACCGGACTAATCAGAGAAAATAACAACAAAAATATAAATAAAAACACTTATAAGGTTGCAACGACCGGGGTGTCACTACCCTTTTTTACTATGTCTTTAATGTGGAATTTACCGACAATTTTTCCATTTAAATTCTCTAGTACATATACCGTGCTAGAGATTTTTTCCTTTATTCTGTTTTCTACAAAACGGGGTGCTAGTTTGGCTGAAAAATATACGCCTGCCTTAGATTGAGGGAAGTTTCTTCTCCAAACTCTGTCTCCGATTTTATAGGATTCCAACTTGTGTCTAGTGTTATAACGAAAAGCACTTTGTTTATACGCGGCGGCGAGTGAATCGCTCACCTTGTCATACACGGCTACAAGTTCTTGTAGTTTATTTGCATAATCCACTACCGTATCTGGTTGTGTGTTATTTTGACTAGCACCAGGGGAGATACGCCAATGTGACGTGCCATGCACTGTCTGTTCAAAGCCGTGCATGAGGAAAAACGGGGTGTATCCAGTAGTAAGGTTGACCGTATTATTAATTGCTGCTTGTACCGTTCTGACGTGCTTTGACCACTGACGGTGATCGTTGCCCACCAAAATAGCCAATGAGGTTCCGATGGTTTGGTTATAGCGCTCTACCGTGTTGTTCATAGGAGTATAGAAAGAATTATAAAATACATCAGGAACGCCGTATTGAGACAAGAAGGCTTTAAAAGCACCTGAAGTGAACTGGCGACCGTTATCAACTATGAGTGTTCTAGGTACAGAGATTGGTAAAAATATATTGTATTCCAAGGCTTCTATTATGGTTTTTGCCGTCGCGTGGCGTAATGGGAATAACCAGCAGTACTTAGTAAAAACGTCTACCACGCTCAGAATATGAAAGTTTCCGTCGTAACCTTTCGGAAAGGGACCTATCAAATCTACGCTAAGACTTTGCATAGGGCGATCTACGTTTTTGGGGTGGGACATATGACCTAAGGCTGGCTTAGTTGAATGTTTATAAGCCTTGCAAATATTGCAATTGGACACTAATTTTTTTACATCATTATACATTCCGGGCCAGAAATTCCTTAACGATAATTTTTTAAAGGTTTTAAACACACCTGGGTGTATTGCTGTGGGTGAATTATGACATTCTGAGATTAAGGCCTGTCTATCCTCTACCGGGGATACTAATTTCCATTCGTAGTCTGTATGTAAGGAAAAATCAGCTTTACAATGCTTATACAACCTATTACCTTGTATTAAGAAATTAGGACTAGCTTGTGGGTTATTGGCGCACTTATTATACAGCTCTGAGTACCACTTGTCTTTAGAGCCAGGCGTGCCAAGTAATGAATTTAATTGGGTAATTTCAATACGAGATAGTACGTCTGGAACTACATGAAGGGAGCCTTTACGGTGAATTATGTCAAAATCGAACTGAGACAAGCGTGTCCCCCACCTGGCAAGTCTACCTGTTGGATTCTCGAGTGACATAAGCCATTTTAAACTTGAATGGTCCGTGACCACTGTGAATTTTGACCCTTCGACGTACGAGCGAAAGTTGTATACGGCGTCGAGAATGGCCAATAATTCGCGTTCAGTTGTACTATAGTTTCTCTCCGTTTTAGAGAGTACTCTGGAGTAATACGCGACGGGGTGTTCTGCGTCCTCAAATTGTTGTGAAAGGCATGCTCCGATGGCGAAATTGGAACTGTCACATTGTATTATAAAGGGTAACTTAAAATCAGGGCAGCTTAGTACCGGCGCTGAAATTAAGGCATTCTTTAAGGCGGAAAATGATTTTTCTATCTCCTCATTCCACGTAAAATTAGGTAGGTTCTTTTTACCACCAGTTATGTGAGTTAAAGGGGCTGCAATATTTGAAAAGTTGTTGATAAAACGTCTATAATAACTGCATAATCCAAGGAATGATTTTACCTGTTTTGTATTCTGAGGTCGGGGGAAATTTTTGATAGTATCTATCTTTGCCGGGTCTGTTCGGAGACCTTCCTTGTCCACTACGAAACCTAAATATTTGAGTCTTGATTTACAGAATTCCGACTTTTCTATATTTAATGTTAATCCGGCGGCCTTTAAAATATTACTAACCTTTTTAAGGAGTTCAATATGTTCTTCAAAGGTACGTGAGATAATTATTAGATCATCTAGATATGCAAAAAGGTTGGGTTCGAATTCTGGACCAAATAAGGTGTCCACGAGGCGTTGCAGTTCGCTAGGAGCATTACGTAGCCCGAAGGGTAGTCTTACGAACATGAAGGTACCCCTACCTGGAACTACGAAACTAGTTTTCTCACAAGACGAAGGGTGCAAGGGTATCTGCCAGAAAGCTTTAAGCAAGTCTAAGGAAGTAATAAAGTTTGCATGCCGTAAGTTATCAAGAATACGATGAACGTTTGGCAACGGATAAATTTGAGCCCTTGTAACAGCATTGAGTCTTCTACTGTCCAAACAGAACCTAGCTGTTCCGTCCTTTTTGGGAACTAAAATAACCGGGTTTGACCAAGGAGATTTACTTTTAACGATTACGCCTAATTCCAACATTTTATCCACCTCACATTCTAGCTGTTTCAACCTTACTGGTGACAGGGGGTAATAACGTTGTTTTATTGGGGTTCCTTCAGTTTCGATAACATGTTCGATCAAATTAGTTTTACCTAAACCGCGTTTAGCAAAAGATATGGATTGAAATTCCTCTATCACATCACTAAGTGTTTTTAGTTGCGCGGGTGTGAGATCGTTTTTTGACCTTACTACGTTAACTTCTGAGATGGAAGTATACGTAATACTTTGATTTGCTGTAAATAAATTTGGAGCTATGTTGAATTTTTTCCAAAAATCCACGCCTAAAATAATTTTCCGGCCGAGCGAAGGTATCACTACAAAATCTATGGTCTGCAACTTATCGTTATAAACTACTGGAAGTGACAGCTTGCCAGAAACTTCCTGTCTCTTGTTATCTGCTGTAGTAATTACCAGATCACAAGGGGACAGCGCACGAGACGTGAATTGTTTGTGCAAATTCCCACCTATACAAGATAGTGACGCACCCGAGTCTAGTAAACCTGATAAAACACGATTTTTAACTTTGAATGTGACATGTGGCCGGCCATCTCCGCTACACTTCACATTCACTGCCTCGAGTGGATCGGTATTCAGAAAAACCTTCACGTAACCTAACCAGTCATTCCATTCCTTTTCGATTGTCTCTGCTGATGGCTTTGGACTGCAATGACCGCCTAGAAGTTTTTTTGATTCGAATTACAATGAGTCGGGGGTGGTTTAGAGAGATCAGGAAAATCGTTTGCTCTGCTGTAATCAGGCTTTTTCCATCGTGGGCTACGGCGCGGGACGCTGTTGCTGTTAATTTTATTGCAATTTTTTGCAAAGTGACCGTTTTGATTGCATTTAAAACAAGCACGATTAGCGATATCCGTGGTTCTTTGTGAAATCGCCGCGAGCTGTGAGTTTTTATTACGGCCGAAAGTTCTAACCCTGTGATTCTGTTGGGAATTATCGAAATGAGTATCTTCTAAGATCTCGCATCTTTGTATTACCTCCGCGCAAGTACGGGGCACATCGTACGAGAATAGTTTACTATATTTGTGCAACAACCCATTTTTAATTATAAGAACCAAGTCTAATTCAGACAATGGTGATGATAACTTATCATTCAGGGATGATATTAGATTTACATACTGCCGAACCGGTACGTTATACATTTGCTTGTAACGGTGAATTTTAGATTTAATTCCCAAATCACTGTCAACCTCCTTATAACTTGAGACGACCTCCGGCTCGACTGCCTTTTTACTTGATGCGCGACTGAATTTGATTTTATCCATCTCCTCACATAATGCTTGTAACTCCGAAACGTTGGTGATATTTTTACCGATCTTCAGTTGTGCGTAATCTGGCGTGAGACCTTTTGTGACTAACGATAAAAGTTCCGACTCTTCTAACGGCAAATTCAGCTTGGAATTGATAGCTAAAGCTTCCAAAATAAAATCCGCAGCTCTTTCGTTATTTTTCTGACACAAGTTAAATAACTTCGACTTCTCAGTCATTTGAAACGTCGGGTCCTCGAATCTCTTCAAAAAGGCTGTTTTAATTTCTTCCCACTTTAGATTAGTTTTGAAAATTTTCCTATAGAATAATAGTGCTGAACCAGTGAGAAGTTCGACAAAACCCCTAGCCAAATCTTGACAATCAACGCCCCTCGCGTATTGTAATTCGGCGATTCTGTCTAAAAAAGCGCGGACATCCGAATTCCCGTCAAAAGAAATTTTCCAATTTGTTAAATTAACTATTTTTCTTTCAACGTACCTTGTGGTAGTCCTTTCATAGTGATTTTGCGTAGGCGAGGATACTATGTTAACGAGGTTTCCCGAATTACTAGTTTTTGGGGTGGTTGCTACACTTGGAGAATTTAATAAAATAGCAGGAGACTCCACCCGCCCACTAAGGGATTCATTAAACTCGACACATTGTTTCCGTAAAGACAACAAAGCCCTTTTGGGGACTATGCCTCTATCCATCAACATTTTTCTTATTACCGACGCGTTTGCTTTCTCGAAATTTAATATTCTATCCATTATTGGTATGGTGGCCTCCATGATTTTGCGTTATTATAATGAACAAAGCAAAAAAAATTTCGGACGAATAATATAAGACGAGAGCAGTTGCTGGCAGTCGTATTTACAACTTCCTATTACAGGGGAACGGATGTGAACGAGCACAATCCGACAGTAGTTACTACCTTTTATTGGAAACAACCACTGCTCTTCAAGGAAGAAATAACGCAACTTACACAGCAGCCACTCGGAGATTTTAAAATAACGAAATTCATTACTTAATTAAAAAAAAATTCCGCGCGAATGACGAACAACTCTGACTGCCGCGATAGAACGTAATAGCGTAAGACGTTACGGTAATAAGCGATGTTTAGAATACCTAACACTCGAATAGCACTAGCCGACGGACTCGCGACGTTTAGAATAATTCACACAGAACTACCGTTGTTGATGGGAGCACAAATATAAAATATTTATAGCTAAGATGCCACGATAGAAACGTAATAGCGTGGGAATGAATGCTACGGTAGTAAGCGATGTTTAAAATACCTAACACTCGAATAGCACTAGCCGACGGACTCGCGACGTTTAGAATAATTCACACAGAACTACCGTTGTTGATGGGAGCACAAATATAAAATATTTATAGCTAAGATTACATAATTATGTTTCTAGGGAGACAACAATCGACAAGACTTCGGCCCAGTTGGCGCGCCAGTGTCATACTTCCTGGGGCCAGGGTGATACTGAAGCCACGTAGGGTCCAGTGTTATACTTCTGGTCTCCAGAAATATGTCCCTCCCGGGGGGGAACAAGTGTTAAGCAGGCCCCCCGGGGGCAATATGCCTCGGCTTGGAAGGCTCAGCTCAGGGTAGTAGGGCTCCTCCGAGGCTGTCGATGGTTGACTCCAATGAAACAAGGTTTGGGCACAATTCAAATGTATTCAATAATGCAAGGGTGAACAGTACAGGCAACCAGGTAAGCTGTTTAAGGCCTAGCATAAGAGAGAGAGAGGCACTAGAAAGACTACTGAATTTAGGCTCGGAAATACTATAAGAGGGTTTAAAATCTCACGTGGCGTCGTACGGATGCAGGCAGCTTCCTACGAAGTGGAGAGATCTAGAGCAAAGCTCATAGATCGGGTGCAGGAACGGGGCGGCTCGGGGTGCGTGGGCGGCTTCTCGGCGTCATGGTGGGCGGATTCGGTCAGCTTACCGAACCGGTGGGTGATAACGGTGAATTAAGCGGCTATCGGCAATGTAGGCGGATTAAAAGCCGGGCGGCCAGGGCTGCCATGGTATAAAGTAGGCGGCAGTAGGATTATACAGGCGTCTGTCGTGATAGCGCCATACTGGGATCGTAAGTGAAGACTTAATTAGCCGCGTCAAAGGGTGGCATACTGCCCGACAGTACGTAGTAGTACGTACGACTGCTCGCGCCGCTCTCTAGAATAGGTCTGTTCCTTTGGCGATCGGTGGCTGGATCTCTCTGCCCGTGATGAGCGAGACGGAAGACTCGAACGCGTGCCCTATAAGGTAATGTCTTCTGCCATTGGCTGGATTTCGCGCCGTGTGGCCATATATGGTAATGTCTTCTGCCAGCCTGAGAGGGACAGCAATAATCACGCGAGAATGTACATGTACTGAGCACGTGACACACAGCTGCCTGCCGCTTGTATAGTTCGTTCGTAGGATTTATGGGCAACTCATAACATAGTATCTTCCACTCTGAAACGTGCCGCAAATATACTATATATTATTTTAAATGAATTAATTGTGAAATAACACAAATTAATCAAATAAAATTTATTTGCGCACGCCGGGTTCGAACCCGCGACCTCCGGATTGTGAGTCAAGAGTCTTAGCCACTGGACTCGTGGTGTGTTAGTCATTATATATTTATAAAACTAGTTAATCTTTCTTGATGTTTTCGAAAGCTGAATTAAAAAAAAAAACTTATTTCTTGGTTTACATATATTTCGTTTTTTTTAATTATCATATATAAATAGTTTTTTAAACCAACAAGCTGTAGATTAGTATACAGAAACAATAAGTACGGTAATGTGTGAAATGGTGAGAGTAAGATCTTGATGTGAATAATTTCTCCAGATTCGCTATTTGCGAGCAATCAAAAATTACAAGTTCCAAAACTATCTCAGTGAACTGGCCAAAAGCAATGTGTATGTAAACTGAACACAGTCACAAATAATGGCACAAAGCACTTGCTTTCACTTCTATGCAAAACTTTACAATATACAGCTTCATTATTTGCGATGTTGCGAAGAATTATTGTGTTTTGTATTCATTGTTACAAAGAAATACAACAAAGAAAAAATATACGAAATAGTTTCAAAGCAAATTTGCAAATGGCATATTACGCAATAATACTCGTATTCTTTTCTTGTTTTGTATTTTAATGCATTATATTATTATTAATTGGTTGTTTATTTGGTGATTTCAGGCGGAAATAGCGGGAGCGCTTCTTCGCTAGAACTCAGCACTTTGGCCAAAATGTTAAGAACTTCAGGAAAAGTAAGTGCATTCATGATTCATGTTTATATTTCAATCTACGATTTCAAAATTCATCATTGCAATTGTTTGCCAAATTTAATGATTTAACACATGTCATAACTTCTTTAATTTACATTTCGTTGTGAAACATAATATGTTATGCAAAGAATCAAACGATAATTTCGTTTTAATGCGATTAAATATTATATAATTCAGATTAACAAAGTAAAGAGTGCAATGAACCTTAAATTACCTTTAAATGGATTAAAAATACTGAAAAAAATCATATATCAGTATCTACTCCACTTAATATAATAATTGAATTATTAATACGCTGAGCACGTGCCCAACATGTGTATACGATTGACATCGACACATTAGAATGGGTCGCTTCTACAACTCGTTCTTGAGTTCAACAGCTCGGCTTTGGAACGATTTGCCGATCTCTTTGTTTCCTCCCGGTCTCTTCAAGACCCATTTTCACTCCTTACTCTACTCAAAAAGACATAAATAGATGATATAGGCACTGAGAGAGATTATTTTCCTCAGGGCCTCCTGTGTGATATGCTATGATGTCCGCGCAACTGTCGGCGAACTACTACCTAATTAGAATAGTTTGCATACAAAAATAATTTATTCATTTCGTTGATTTTTTGAAGGTGTGCATTAGTATTGGTTAACAATATAGTTTGAATACGGAAAGAGTTCGTTCATTTAGCTTATTTGTTAATTGGTAAACAATATCGGCGACACCAGGAAGCGCAGTCCCGCCTAGTAAAAACGGCGGATAGCGCGTCTCCAATATATTTGGTATTACCCCGGCAATTTTTTCAAATTTTTTGCCTGTCTGTTTTTTTACGAGTAAGATACTGCACATGAAAATAGGGATATATTTTTATAAATACGGTCATACACAAATTTGACGTCAAACTATATAAGTTTTTCGGAATCCTTTGTGAACTATGTTTGATTTTAACTGCCCAGCTTTTTCTTATTTAGTACCTGTCTATAGAGTGTATTTAAAATATCACCAAAACAAGTTTTTTTACTTCGCATACCGGAGACGTTTTTTGTTCTAGTTGAATACGAGGTTTGGTTCAAAAATAGCCGGTGAAATCTGTGCAGTGAATACAAAGGTCATTTTGCATCTATTTATAATTGACTTTCAACCATTAAATCTTTTCTCTAGAACAAACAAAACAATAATTTTCTCTTGCTTAACTTAAATTCATTCATTCCAATTCCAAGAGATTCCAGTAAGACCTTCCAAATATTTCCGCCGTTTATTTAATATTGTAGTGAAACCCAGTTACTGTGTGCTTTGTCTTTCCAGTGAAACAAGTCGGAATATTGTTGTAGAATTTAATGTTCCATTTACTTTGCACGCATAGGGAATGTGTATTCGTGCACGTTACATTATGTTACAGAATGTTGTAAGTTAATTCATTGCATCCAGGGACGAACTGGAAACGAAAATTGTTAAGAAGAGTATTTTTCAAATAGTAGTATTTTTTTGTTCTTACAAAAAAATCACGACAGCAAAAGGTGCAATTTATCGTAGAGACTATGGGGCAGGTGCTCACGGGCTACCTATTACCGACAAAGTCGAAACATTTTTATTTTTTGCGCTTTGTACGGTACTATGCCAATTTTTTTTATCAAAAACTTTATAAAACTCTAAGGGCCAGTTGCATCGAAAATAGTTAAAGTTTCTTTTTAGTTAAAGTTAAATAAAAGTAACTTTTTTATCATATCTTACAAAAATGGGTTGTTTCAACTTCGTTTAAATAAAAGTTTACTAAATAGTTACAAAATAGTTACTTTTATTTAACCCAGCGATGTTGAGAGTTTAAAGTTAGATTTTGGTAAAGATGCTAGCTGTCATCCGTCACCAAGGAACGAAATACTGTTTGAATGGAAAATAATAATAGAAATGTCTTGATAACCCGGGTTTTGATAATCAATTGATTAGAATATATAGGAAATTGGTAAAATAAGGAATTAAACCATGAACCGATCATTTTCCGTAGGAAGAGATAGATTCTATTTTCAGATTTCGGATGTCCAAAAGAATGGTTAGACTATTAACTTTTCTCGTTGCCAGTGACAAACTACATTATTTACAAAGAAGTGTTTATTCAAACTTATATAAGTATCTACACTTCTCTTGATAATTTATACCTACCAACATTTTTATATAATGCAACGGAACTGAAACATAATACATTTTTTGTCATATCAGAAATCATGCTACTTGTGCTGTGGAACTGAGTACGAGGTTCTAATAACTTTGCATTTTTATGCAACGGGAACGTTGCAAAGATTTACAGGAGACATCTCTGGGGTTCATAAAAGTATTTTCTCGTGTATAATAGACAGGGGCAGAACAATAATAACCCACCTTCGGCTACAATATAATAATATCATCAAACGTTGTTCACGTTTCTAAACCGCAAGTGTGAAATAACAAATAACGATAAATAAACCAATTCCCAAATAACATAACCCTCAAAAACTTCATAAACGTCAAACAAATACGATCTACAAAACGCTGTTGACACCCGTAAAAATAATTGTGTGTTTATTTTTACAGAAATATATCAAATCCAAGGAAAATTCGAAGCCATTTCAATGGCAACAGTGGTAACTTTAAACTAACTATTTAAATGTTGATACAACTCAATTGTGTTGAAATGCAGCTTAACTTTAGTAAGGGCTTAAACTCAGTTTAATTATTTAACTTTAAACTTTATTTTAAATTTTTTCGATGCATTTGGCCCTAAGGATTTCGCTCGTGTTATTCCGATTGTCACAGACACCACGAACCAACCTGGACATCGTACTACGTTAGACCATTATCCGACATAGGGATATTATGTCGAAATTAAAAAAAAAGCCTTTACTGTTACGGAGAGTATGCGCAATGGGTAATTTTTAACACATTTAACGTTATCATGTGTTTGGACTCCACAGCAAACTAAATACACGAATGTGCTGGAGCAAATCCTGAACCAAATCCGCAAGTATATCTGCATGCGGACGCAGGGAATATATCCGAAATTCATGCACTGCATGGATTACTTGAGGTAACGAATATATTTAGCCAAGTAACCAGACGTTATGCAAATCTTACAGTACTTAGTTTTAATGCGGTGCATAATTCCGTTGAATGTCCATTTATCTCGGAATGCTATACCTTATATGCCTGAAAACTTCAGCTGTAGTCTTGTTTAAGATACCAAGTAGCACAGAATAGATGTTCTAAAAAAGCATACAAGAACAAGAGGAATGGTAGTATTGAACGAAATTCTATAACAGTGTTGATATACTTAATTTCTCTTTGAATAAACTTTTTATTGTAGATATAACTATCTGAATGGATAAATCTATATCTATCTATCTATCTATATAAATAAAAATGAATCGCCGAAATGTATGTACGCGCATAACTTCCGAACGACTGCACCAAATTGGACGATCCTTTTTTTGTGTTCGTTATTGTCAGTACAAGGTTTGTATAAAAGAATCGGTGTGCTCTGGCATAATGACATTTGTATAAAAAAATTGCAATACGTTGCACGCGAGCTGTTTGAAAACTGAATGTACCGGGACTGAATGTATGGAATGCAGGAGGGGGAAGGTGAACTCGGGAGCGGGTAGGGAACTCGAGAGGGGAATTCACAGGGCGGGGGAAGCGGGAGAGGGGAGAGGGATGGCGGAGTGGGAATGCGTGAGGGGATGGGGATGCGGAGGAGGAAGGGGAGAAACAATTTCTTTAATAAGTGGCATAGCAACGCGTGCCGGGAACTCGCTAGTAATGTAATAAAAATGCTAGATGTTATCACAGAAAACACCAGATATGTTCCGGTGGCAAAAAGGTGCAATTTTTGTTGTGACGATCCGTCCCTGGTCGGATCGCATTGCTGACATTATTTACAAACCATTGATGGTCGAGTCGTGGCCATTGTTTAAAATGTACCAATGTCTCGATGACAATCTTACGACGCCGTGGACCGGTCCATCATTAATCAGGCGCTGAAAGCTTTCTACAGAAAGAGCTCTCAACATAATATAATAATAAAGATCAGAGAGCTGGCGTAGTCTCCGACCTTCAAAGCTCGCTAAGTAATTATAACATCCATACGCACGTAAAAATGCATTGCATCAGTCTTTGTGTTTTAATGAAAGACAGGTTTTTTTTATTTATTTTTACAAACGTGTTTTAAAAGACAGGTAGTTTTATTTTTATAAACGTTTTTTTAAGAAAGACAATTATTTTTATAAGCGTGTTTTAATGAAAGATATGTATTTTTTGGTAAATCAACTAATTACTAAGCGAAACCAATATGTTTGAAAAATACACGGAAAAAAGCAACGCAACTGAACGCAAAATTGTTCGCATTTATGCACGCGGCCGCCCGACCCATGAGGAAGCGGTGTAAGTTTTCGTCCCACCGACCAATCAAAGAAGGTGACCCGACAATTGATCCGGCGACAATTGATCCCCAGACAGTTGGTCCTCTGATAGTTGATCCCCCGATAGCTGATCCCTCCGACAGTTGATCCCCCCGACAGAGAATCCCCGACAGTTGATTCCTTCGATTGATCCCCCGACAGTCGATTTCCCCGACAGTTGATCCTCCGATATCTTTAAGTAAGTATGCAAAGAAGATATACGGCCGTACAAACTGTTTTTTTTGCTAAGCCGACTGCACGTATAAGTTTGTCGTATTTTGTCATTACCCAAGCTCCTTCGGAGAGTCGAAATTATTGTTCGTAAAAATATTTTTACAGCGGATTTTCACTCAAGATGCCTTTAGATATAAGTATGTCGACCTTGGTTGTACAGTCGTAGGTACATCGTCTTTGCATACTTACTTAAAGAAATAATCTTTTTGGGGATAACTGTCCGCTTCCAACAGTCGGCGGACCAACTGTTATGGAAACATCACAAAGCATTTAAATTTCTTACGCTGCGGTTTTAATATTTTTCTAATAATTTATAATTAATTAATTCCACAGATAATTATTTATAAATTCTGAATCAGCTTTTGTCTTTTTCCATACGACTGTATTAAAAAAAAAATTAAACCTTAATTATAAAAATATTGTTCACTCAAGTTTTTTATTACGAGTAGGTACAATTGACATCCACAAAAAAAATAGCAAAATTTTAATAGGGATGACGGGGCTAAGCTTTCCCATTCTCTCCCAACTGGCATGAGCAAAGGCTTTTGGTCCTGCGCATCGTTATCTAGAACAATCTGTTAGGTAACAAATGTCTGGGACAGGAAAACCTTATTAACTTTCCCTGGATTCATGAGAAATCTGACCAAATGCCCAGTACACATTAATCCAAATTGCAGACCTTCCTACGTTTATTTCACCCTGGTAGTCATTGAACTTTGGATCTCACAAGCCATGACTCATAAAAGAATCGGAAGAAAGCAAAAGTCACGACATTTAATAATAATTTAAGTGTGTTACCGGTTGCTGCCACGAGAGAGTTCTGTTATCGGTCCGTACAAAACGCAACAAAAAGCTTGGGCAAAAAAATATGCAGATGAGCTGAGTTTTTCACATCAACGTATTTTAATACATGCTTAATAAATATTTTAAAAATCACTTCAATGGCTTAATTTGTTTTGATTAGAAATTAAATGATAAAATAACGTTAATGAAATGGTAATTAAAAATTAAGAATTCTGTTAAGAGGATTACAATCCGTCAGTGCCGTGCAGTGACCTCTTTAGTATTTTGAAGAAAGTGATTTTTTTAATGAAAAACGCCGATATACTCGTAAATAGTCCGCGTCCTAAGAAAATAGTGTTTGCAATTTTATAAAACGACGCCAAAAATGTTCGCAGCATTTTTTTTTAGCTGATTATTATCAAGTAAAAAAATAAATTAATTATGAATAAAAGTAAAGGACGTGTCCTTGCCGATATAAAATACACCATTAATCATTGAAGACAATATTAGCGAATCTCGAACAAAAATTTGAAACAGAAAAAGATAGGTACTGTAAAATTTAGGTAATATTTAACTGTTTCATGTATACTTCGACTAAGAACTACCAAAACTTCATTTTTAACGTACCTATATTTTTACTGGCTGCTATCTTCATGGATGATTGCAAAATTCTTACCGTACTAAATGCAATCTAGAAAGTTTCTTGGATAAATATATCATTTTTTTAATTTTAATGTGCTGCATCTGTTGACTTTTCTACATTTCTAGGATGAATATTTATTTTTGGAACAATTTAATGAGAAACACCTAAAACTGTAATATTTAATCATTTAATACAATATTAGCAACTCTCAAACGAAAATTTAAAACTGAAAAAGATTCGGTCGCAAAGTCCTGGGTTCAACTCCTAGTTGCAACTGAATATTTTTCTGATTTTTCCTTTTTAAATTTTCGTTTGAGAGTAGCTAATTTGTCTTCGATGATTTAATATCACAATTTGTTGTTTAACTAATAAAGTTTTTCCAAAAGTTAAAAAATGTATGTGTAAGCCTATTCGTAATATTATGTTTCCAGCCTCAACTATTTGTTCTGAAAAATCACAGATTAGGAAAAAGTCTTTGACCGCCGCGCTACTGAGAATCACAAAAAATCTTAATTAACTTAAATCTCCAATCTTCTAGCTTGTATTTTGTTTATTTCTACATCCTCAATTCGGGATTAGCCTCATTCTACATTAATTAAAAATATAAAACCACTTGTAGGTACTGTTTTAAGAAACTTGATCGGTCCATCATTTCTTCTAATTCTGAACAGATATGGGAGATATCCGAATATAACGGGATACTGTGTTCATCATTAGATAATATACTAGCACAATTATAAATGGTTCGTTTCTTCGTTTGATTGTACGTTTTGCGGAAAATGCATTTTCGAACTGTAAACCAGACTTGTAGTCGATTGTTTAATTATACGAAGTATTCCAATTTAACTCTTCACCCATCCATCCCACTATTCATGGTCAATGGGTTCCGTGGAAATAACTGTCAGTACGATATGCAGACTTAACACCTAGCGGATATCTGCTAATAACAAATTATTTGTGTGAAACGGGCAATATTCATTATGTTAAGTGGCATATTAGTTTAAAAGAAGCAACATTCAATATTCCATCACATAAAATATACTAATGTTGAGCTAATGATTCGAATAAAATTAATCAAATACTTCAGTCGAGTTATGTTAAAGGTCAATATGTCAGTACAACAAAAGAGTAGGTATGTATGAAGCAAGAACTTAGTATCAATAAATGTTATGTAGCGGTCGATCCTCTCTGCTTATCTCTGCCGGGAAATAAGATGATTTCCGCTATCACCAAGAAAAATTAAGTGTTTAAATTAAAAGTCTAATTATTCTTTTTATTTTACTAGACATGCGGTAAAACAATACATAAATCAGTAGTAACAACGAGTATCAACAACAATCGCCGCCATTTGCAATTTGCCGTTGTGCGATGTCAGTGACTTAATCGTGTGACACTTGAAAATCTGTCACGCGCTAAGCCCTGTAGGTACTGTTGTCTGTCTTCGAGTGTTCATCACAGATGTCAGAACTTGTGGTATTCGTTTTCGATAATAGAAGCCCAGATTTTTACGGGTTGTGAATTACTTTTTGCTGGGTGGCAGTCCATGAGTCCATTATCTCTACCTTGAGAAGTATTTCGTGACGATAAGTTACTACTATTTTTTCTATACTGTTTCTCCTGAAATAATTTTTAGCTTAAAACTTGTTTATTGTGCTCCCATGTGTTCATAATAAGAGCTAGACGTTAAGATATTTTTATTATTGAAATCCATTCGACGAACAACCTTTACATTGTCATTATATTGTTCTTATCTTCTGGATCTCAAAAAATATTTGAAATAATATTCATTAATTAAGGCATTAGTAAACTTCACAATAAGAAAATCTTGATGATTTAAACAAATTTCTCCAACAGAGATATAATCTGAATTCTGAACACCTTTTCCTCCAACGTCAATCGGACCAAAAAATTTCATTCTTGAAATTTTTGTACTGTGCTAGAAGTTCTCACGGATCTAAATATTGAGTTTTTTTGATACCATCAGAATTTAACATAATCGATCAATATCCGTGAGATGAAAGTGGTTCAAGTTCAAATATGGAGAAATGTCCATCATAACTGCACACCCTTGGGGGACACAGAGCATTATGGTTTCTGAAATTGCTAATCAATAAACTTGACTTTGGTATTAGCCATCTTTTCAATGCTAACCTTAAACTTTAGTAAGTATATACATTATATACAGTTTCCTATAGATTATTATAAATGAAAATAAAATAAATCAAAATAAGAGATTCACTAATGGATGTTAAGTTCTCAACTACGATGTTAACAGTTTTAACTTTAGTTTAAAATTTACATTTTTTACATATACTTATTGATGTATATATAGCAATCTTGTTTATATTACCCACACACAGGCAGTGCCTTAGTGGGTTCCCATTACCTACTCTTTTCTATTATATATTTTACTTATTGCTAACTTTTACATAACTTGTACCTTATATTTACTCTTACTGTATTTAGAAATTATGTAAAATTAATTATTATTTTTAATTGATAAACTAACGTTTAAACAAGATTTTTATGCATAGCACAAAGGGTAGATAACAAATATTATAATCAATAATTATCAGCCTGAAACACTCATCTACATTGAAAAAATCTTCCGAGAAAAGATACTGGCCGCCAACGGGAATTGAACCCGTGACCTTCTGATTGCCGGTCAGGTGCTCTTGACCACTGAGCTATGGCGGCTTATCTAATACCCGCCAAATAATTCAATATATACTAGTGTTTCATTCGACAATTACTTATTATTACATTTTTCCAACTGAAAACAACCAACTTTATTTTTGTGAGAGAGGTATTGTTAATACTAAATCTCCCGCTAGGTGGCGTCGAGACTAATTATGTCTGCATTTATTGCTGAAATACTTTAACTTGTCAAATATTAATTATTATTTTTAATTGATAAACTAACGTTTAAACAAGATTTTTATGCATAGCACAAAGGGTAGATAACAAATATTATAATCAATAATTATCAGCTTAAATTAAAGTTTAGATGGATTGCAATACTTCGTTTGTGTGGAAGCACTATGATATGACAAAAATCTTGTGTGTTAGGTTGAGTCAAATATATGCACTTAAATATTATGTACTATGTACTACGTGTTTTGTATCAAGCAAATAGCGATATATAAACTATTTAATTTTTAGTTGTAAATGTGAAAAGTTATATCTTTATCCGCAACCGTGTGATATTCTGCATCTCATGGCATGTATCCTGGCGGCTGTCTTTCATCGTGATGGCGGTTCACTTTGAACGCTGTTTTTCGCAAAAAACTGAACACTCAGAATCATTCGTTAATTTGTTCTACCTTGTCGACATTACGGCTACATCTGCAGTATTTCCTTAAATAATTTTTTCTTTAAACGTTGAAGTTTTTTTCGTTTTTCAACATGAAATCTTAAATCATCCCAATCACGCGTAGGTAATATTACACTAAAAATAATAACACCACATAAAATTCGCTAACTTTTAAACACCAACGATCCGTTACGCTCAGACGTGTTTCTGATTAAGGCATCATATAAACTTATTACAGCATAATTATAGTTCTGTTTGACCATAGAGATTGAACCCACGACCCCAGCATGAAGGCTTGATTACTAACGAGTCAACTATCAAGACGCACGAATCATTTCGGTGTGAACTTGGTCTTGACACCGGTTAAAATTTATTTGTTCTAACACGAATCCCCTCAATCAGAGATCATGGGTTTGCATGTAATAAATTCATAAAATTTATATATTCGTAAGACAACCAACTATCAAGCAATCACATTCATTATAAGACGGGACGCTTTGATAACATTTTTTTTTTAAACTAAGTACTTAAGAGGAATATAAACGCTAGAAATATTTCGATTCTCGTGCCTGCAAAATTTGCCATCGAGCGTCTTATTTGCGCGAGGCAAGTAAGCGAAAAAGTGGTTATTATTTATTTTGTCCATAATTTTATAAGAGTGAAAAAAAGTTAGAACATAGAAAACCTCAAAAATGGTCTTAGCCATAAAGGGGTAGTTTTATAAAAATGTTTCTTGTATTACTTTATAGTTAAGTCATGAAAAAACATTTTTTTAGTGGTTTACGCTTATTTTTTTTATTATTTTTTTTTATTTTAATTCCGTTACATAGAAAACCTAGTAAAAGCTTCAATTTATCCGTAGCATATTTTTTTATCTTCATACTGTAAGCCAATTCGTCGTAAAGATTAATCTAAATAGGATTTCACGTATAACTTCACCTTAATTAGGGTTTTTTGCCCGAAATCAAACTTTAAACGTTTACTCAAAAATTGCCTATCTAACCCAATAGTGAACCCTAATTTAGTTTTTTTTTTTTTTTTATATATTCAATAATTTTATTATTAAATTAATAAAAACAGTTTATTTATAAACTAATTTAGGTTTTTACCGGTGAAGAGTCGTGCTTTTTTGCTATTTTCGCAGAAGAAAAAAACTGAGGTTGGTTTTATATACGCATTTGATTTTTTTATTAATTTGACGGACTAGGTATAATTTGAAGACTTGTAGAAGAAAGATCCATTGGTTCTGAAACATGTATTTTTTTAATTATTAGTATCCATAGCAAAATTTGTACATAATGTATTTATAAATTATATTATATTAAGGTATTATAAGGTACATTATTATATATATATTTTTTTTACAGTCCTCCTCACTAGGGTTTCCTGTTCTGAGGCGGCCTGTAGTTTTTCCACATTTGTATTTAGTATCCAGTTGTCTTTACATGGTCTTCAGTATGTTTGATAGTTCATTTTCACTTTGTTCTCTCAACCATATTTTTACTTTTGTTTTAAATTTATTTATTTCTGTTATATTTTTTGTTTGAGTTGGTAGAGCGTTGTATAGTTTTGTCGCATTGAATTTCATATTTCTTTGTCCAAAAGATGTTTTCAAACTGGCTGTAGCTAGAATATTTTGGTTTATTGCCCTAGTTGTGTATCTATGTTGGACAGTTGAGTATTCTGATATGTTTTTTTTTAATTTTTAAGGTCATTAGGAGGCTGGTATGGGTATCGCTGTCCCGGAACCATTTTTATTGGATTACCAACACATGTGCCATAGCCAACTGAGGGGCCGGCGTAGTCTAGCGGTAAGGCTCTTGACTCGCACATTGAAGGTAGCGGAATCGAATCCCGCGGTGGAAAATAAATTTTACTTTGATTAATTTGTGTTATTTCACAATTCATTAATTTAAAATTATATATATGTAAAAAGAAAAGAATTAAATCATATTATATATATAGTATATTTGTAGCACGTTCCAGAGTAGAAGATACTCTCACTATCGCCCTGGTGTAAGACCACCATTCAGAATTGAAACGGTTGCTTGAAACGGCTTTAACCGTGTTTGGTGACCAGATCTGAACAGCCAGGTACTTTCTCACCTTCCCCTATCCCATCCCCTTACCCTCTCCACTTCCTTCAGTCTAACAACATACCCCAATTGGGAATGCCATAGTCTCGCTGGCTCCAGGCGGTTGGGAGAATTTGGGACTCTTGTGCGGTGTTCACATAATTTTTTTTATTTTTTATTCTCGAAAAATTTAAAAATTCAGTCTTTCATCTAAAATTAAATCATCAGTTTTTTCTATAATTTGACTCGATTTACAAGTACAAAGAAATGTGTTCACGATTCCTCGAATAAAAGTGTTGAACTTATTATGCAAGCATTATGCAAGCTAATAAGTAATAAGTGAGTACGATCTTCGTAATAATGGGCAGTCCAGCGACCAGTCTAGACGCATTGCACATTGTGTATGTGTAAAGGAAGCCACGAGGCAGGTAACCAAAGGCATGCTGTAGGCCCGCAAGTAAAGTGCATAATGCGTCTTATACTCGTCAATTATCATACCAGCCAATTAATGTTACAATAAACCAACATACATCCATACTTCATGTAGAAAGGGCATGTGGCAGGGACGTGCTGGGAATTTTAAGCACATTTCCATAACAACTAAAAGTTATTTATTTTTATTTAATGAAAGTATAACCTTGTTAATACCACTATTAATTATTTATTAATATTAATATTATCTACAAGTTTCGAAAATTATGTTTCCTTCATCAGGATATGATAAATATTAAAAAATTATAAATAAATCAATAATGTCGCCACAGATTGTATTTGCAAAGTTTGAAGAAGTATTTATTGTTTGTTTGTTTGCATTGTCAAAATGTACTGCTGTTTTAAAACCACTTTTTATTTCCAATAAGTACTTGATTTTTAAGCTCTATTAGGGACAGTTATTTTTAAACCTAACAACTGTCATGCCTTCTTTTTATTTTCGTTATTTTTAGATCATTCTTAATTGAAAAAAACTGACAACCGTCCTGAAAATTCATTACTTAATCTCAATTTGTTTTCTACTCGAAAGAAATTATTCTACCCGAGAAAAATTATTAGTATAATGAAAGAATAAAGAATGGAAAAGAATTATAGGGGTTTGAAAAGAGGGAATATTATTTACCTACATAAAATGAACGGGGCGATCTGATGTTACTCCGGTCAGTGGCTGAGTTTGCATCGGGTTTGGGCCCCACCTAAGAGTATGGATATTACTTCCTCGGCTGCGGAGAGAAGAAGTTCTGGGAAGGAAATAGGTACGAGCGTATGAGGGATGGGTAGGAATCTAGGGATCAGTAAATCCAGGAGTGAAGGTCGTATGAATCCATCCCTCCAACTGTGGTGCAAGGCGATTGATCGAGGGATTCTGGCTGGAGAGATCGAAAGACCTTCCTCAACCAGTCTCTCTCGATCCGGCCCGCCACGCAGTAGGCAGGCATCGCCAATAACTAGACAAGCCTCACCCCATGAATCCGGGCACCCCTGCTTTATCACCATACGTTGCGAACTACGTGGGGTGACCTATGGCAGAAGTGTTGGTCATCCAATTATCGGTAGCCTCTGCTGCGGTACTCATACCCGCCTTCCAAAATGATAGGTAATAAATACATATTGAAGAAATTCTCCGGCCATTATTTTCCCTCCCAATTTTGGGTAAAAATTGTAGAAATTTTTCTCACGAAATAATTATTGTTTTAAAGAATTTAAAAGAAAAACTGGCAAAAAATGATCTGCACGCCCCTGCACCCTTTATAAATTTAAAAATCATTAGACACGTTACGCCCTATGTAAAAGCTAATGCTTAGTTCAATGCTCTCGACATTTAATTCTGACTTATGAAAGTAATAAGCAGTATAAGTTTTTTTTAATTGGTTAATGCGTCTACTTACATGCAACATTGTTACGTCACGGAAAGGAAAGGGAACGTTGAACTAAATGCTATCGCAAGGCCGTAACTTTTTTTTAGCAATCAAAGAAACAAATATTTTTTTATGTTTTTTATTTCTTACTAGAGCAATTCTGGTGAGTTTCAAAACTCATTTTAGGACTGACAATTCACAGGAGGGAGGTAATAGATACGGCATACATATGTACATATACATTTCAATATATCAGCAAGATCTCAGAATAATATTAAAATCTCAAAATTTTACATCAATCACATTAAAAATACCTATTACTATCTAGGTATAACTTAATTCAACAACCTCCCGTTAAATCTAAAAATTATTGAAAATATGCATGAATTTCAACTTACTCGTAAATTGAAAAATTACCTGAAACTTCTGTAAGAGCCTGGTCTACTTATGGTAAGGAAAGGCTATTCTTATATTCCTTTATAACACTATATAACATGTAAAAAAATATTGACTTATTGTAAAATTCACTTTGTAGGATCGATTTGTATACCGATAAATTTGAAAAGGAAAACACAACATTTATTAGTATGTTGCTTTACGCACAACATAAAAACACAACGTAAGGAGGAAATCCATATTCATTTGAAATACAAAAAAATGCTTGTCCTGACGTCTCCTGACAGCGTTGTACATATTCACAAGCAGTAAGAATTGAACAAGATAAATACTGAACAACGAATCAACAAATGTCATAACATTCAGTACGGTTGGGTCTGACATTTTATCATATCAATCTTGTAACAGCGGAGATTATCTTATTCAGCGTGTTACTTGTGTTGTGATTATTAATCCGTAGAACACGATGGTTGAAGATGCATGAGACTGGCCGTGTCAGTTGTGGTGCACTCCTCGAGACTGAAGAGAGGTCTGAATTAAATCTGGATGTAACGCTTTGATTTTGTAATTAAAAAAATATATATATTGTGTTAGTTTATATTACAGGTATATTCGTATATAAATTAATATACGCATGGCTAGATCTAGGTTTCAATTTCACTGTTCGTCAATTAATATTTTTACAGTAAGCATAATAATTTTTTTTATATACGTATATTCATTCTTCGGACATTAAGGCATTTTATCATCCATTTTTAGTCCTTAACTAAGAAGTTTGCTTTAAGCATTTCTGTGACTCTGTTTTTCTCATATGAAGCTATCTAATGCTATTTACATTTCTGGGTTCGTAAATATGTAAAAAAAAAAAACAATTTAAAATACAATTTCATCCTTAAAGTATTTTGGCATTAGGTTTTTCTATAATTTCGTGTATAAAAATTAACACATTATGTAGAGCAGTCTCGTTTATACGTGAATCCAATTTAGCTCTTCTCCCATTTGATTATTTTTTGCATATTTACCTTTTCCTTGGTAAACATCTCGTAGCTCTATTTTGTTTAATTCTGGTTTGTTCAAGTTTATATTATTAGCCAAAAAATATAATACCATGAAGCAAATGTGGAGCAATATAGCTTTAAAAATTAACTCTGTAGTGTTTGCATTAAGTTTATTTCTGTGTTCAAGTGTTCCAAGAAAATTATGATTTTTTTATATCGTCTTTAAAACGTATGTAATCATTTGCTGGGAAAGTTAGTTTGAATATACCCCATTATACGATACCCCACATGAAATTTTTCACTATTTCAATTTAAAACTTCTAAAGATTTCTATATTCTATCCCGCAATCCCACGGGATTTGAAAAAGTTGCGGGATTTGCAAACCCTAAATACAATATCCTAACAAACAATGCAATCTCTATGGTTTAGTTACATAATAAGAATATTTTAAGGTGGAAAATTTGTTGAGGTTTACTTCTAATAAGAAATTTATTAATAATTTTTGATTTAAGAACTAAACAAGCATTCATCGCCTAAAACCCGCATCCCAAATACCAATTTGAACCATTTATTGGAAAACCAAAACCTCTGCCATAGGTCACCCCAAGTGGTTCGCTACGTTTAGTGACCTAGCAGAGGTGCCCGGGTTCATGGGATGAGGTTTTTCCGGGTCTTAGCGGCGGATGAGTCTACCCACTAGCTGCATACAGGCCGGATCGGGAGAGAATGGTTGAGGGAGTCTCTTTGACTTCTCCAGCCGTGCTCTCTCGGAACATCGCCTTGCACCGCAGTGGAAGGGATGGATTCATACGTCCATCACTCCTGGACACACTGCCCCCAGATTCTTACCCACCCCTAATACCCTTTTCCTTTCCAGAACTTCCTCCCCTTCCTTTCCCGAAAAAACCCTTCACGTAGCATCCCTAAAAATGACATAGTCCCTGAGGGTAATTATTGGAGCTAATTTAAAAAAAAAACAAGTAATAAAAAATTGAAAAGTTGGCATTATTTCAGTTTAATACCCCTAAAAATTCCGCGTGATCCGGCGGGTTTTCTAATTTCTAACCTGCAATCCCACGGGATTTGAAAAAGCTGCGAACTTTCCAAACACTAGACACAATATCCCGTCAACAATCCAAACACCATGGTTTAATTAGATAATAACGATTTTTTTTAAGTTGGCAAATTGGTTGACGTTTACTTCTAATAAGAAAGTTATTGATAGTTTTTGATTTAATAAGAAGGTATAATTTAGGAGTAAACTTCTCCCATAGTAGCGGTGAATGCAATTGAATCTTTATTTTGAAATAAAAGATTATTTTTTAATCAATACCTTGTTGAAATGCTGTTTCTTAGAATTAAATATCTTTTTTTCGCGGTCACAAAATAATACAATGAGTCCGTTTATAACAAAGAAGGAGAGAGCCGGTACTGCCGCGAATTTGAATGTATTGAAATTCGTCCTCAATATTAACAAAAACTGCAATGCCAGTGTTTTCAAAGAGGCAGGTGTTAAAAAACAGGTAGGTACTTTCATTTCACTGGTCATTGGTCTCCACTCGTTAACAATCACAATATATAAGAATTCTTTTCTCTTTTTTTACTATCGGAATACCTAAGTACTTGAGGCTCCGCAACCGGGCTCGAAAATAAGAAGATGGAGAGATACGAAATTACGAATGTTAGAGGAGAGCGCTAACATTTACAGCGTCAAAATCGATGCGAAAATGTTGAATAAAACACGACTCGTTTAAAATAGAGCAAAAATCTCTTGGGCAGCATCTTAAGTATCATTTAAAGAAACATTGTGATTTTTTTCACAAATATGATTTATAAGAAAATAGAAACAGACTTGTTTTTAATAATTTTTGGAGCATATTTTGCGATTTTTTTCTATCGAGTGAACTTCATATGATTTGCGTTTCGGCGTGGGCATCATCTAGACATTATCTTAAAAAATAACTTTTTTTTTAAGAGCTTAAAAACTTCAAATTTTTAAGGGAAATATGTAAGAAATCGGTAGAAATTCGAGTTGCGGCCCCTTAAAAATACGCCAAATTTCAACTTTTTACCGTTAACTTTTAAATAATGTAACTTAGACAGATAAGTTTTTATTTCACGACCAAAAGCATTTTCATTGTTAGTTTTTGGGGTGTTATGCCGTGTTGCGCTACCTCCTTCTATAGCCGACGTTTCGGACAGCGTTGCAGTGTCCATCATCAGGGCAGATCCGGTAGATCCGACGTAGAAGGAGGTAGCGCAACACGGCTTAACACCCCTAAAACTAACAACGAAAATGTAACTTAGATATTATTAAGCTTTATTTTAATGTAAACTGTTGGTCTCCCAAATAAAATAAAATATAAATAATAATAATATACTTATTCAAGGGGGTCTATGAAAAGCCACAGGTGCAATTGGAAGGAAGCTGGGCTGATAGGTGCAATGTAGCTAATATAATTAACTGCACTATTTTATCCTTTGATGGATAGCTCCTCTTCCCACGAGTTTTAACGTATCCAGGAGATGTATTAGATATGATAAGAGATCGATTAGCTAAGGCAAGCAATTTGCAATGGCATATAGAGCCAGCGGAATACCCACGGTCTACCGGTCTTTAGCACTCTCCATATTAAAATTTAAGAGGAACGGCTGCGCGGCCTTTTTCGTACACAACATAAATTTGTTTTTGAGGGCAAATATCCAACCAAAATCAATAATTACTTATTTTTAACTTTATGAGTAAAACCTCAAATTGTAATATTTAATTAAATGAAGACAATATTAGCGAAACTCAATCGAAAATTTGGAAACAGATAAATCAGAAAAAAGATTGTCCCAGAGGCGCCAATATCTTTTTCTGTTTCCAGATTTTCTATTGAGTTTCTCTAATATTGTCTACATTTAATTGTATAATTACTTATTTAATCAAAGGTTATATCAAATATCTAGTACAGATATGTGCTATTTTATTTATTTTTGTTTTAAATTGTGATATACCAATAGATAATTAAAGACTTCAATTTTGTTTGATTTTGGAGGCAAATTTGGTCCTTTTTGAGAGTTAATTATAATAAATAAAAATATACATATTTTGCCCTTTCTATTGCGTTAATGTAATGAAAAATAAAATATCTGAGAGTGGCGTTATTTTATGTAGTAATTATATTTACATATATACCTACGACAAATTTGTGTTCCGACGTAAATCGGCCATTAGTGATTTAATTCTATTTCTTCAAACTTTGCAAATACACTTTGCCGCATCATTTTTAATGTAAAAACAAATAATTTTGTAAAATCGCCACTTTATAACCACCAGTTGGTTAGTCAGACATTTCTGAAAAATCGAAATTTGAGTTGAGTATGCAGTTATATTTTATTTTTTTATTTTTATTTTATTTGGGAGACCAACAGTTTACATTCATAACAGAGCATAATAGTAATTAAGTGACAATAATTGAACCATTTACAGGTTTCCACATGGGTTTTGTATACAAGTGTAGTGGTTCCATAGATATAGAGAAAAAAAAAATTACATTTCAAGCGACAAGTTAATTAGGGGGGAATAGGGAGGGGGTAGGATGGGGGGGAGGGAGAATGGGTTAGGTTGAGGTATAGTAATAAAAATATGAGTAAACAAAGAATTAAAAGAGAAAAAAAAAAGAATTTAATATAATGGTGACTGGTGGTATTAGAAATTATTGTTGTTATAAACTATCGAGAGAGTGTCTGTGTGATTTTAAGGAATGTGGTGCAGAATTAAATATGCCAAATTTTTTGTATTGTGTGTTAAAAGTATTGGACGCACGATAGATGAAAGAGTTCTGCTTAGAATTAGTATTGCACCGAGGGAGGCTAAGAATCATGTCTGACCTGGTTCGTCTGTTAGGAACTCGTATCTGTATACGTTGTAGGAGTTCTGGGCAATCAACGACGGATCTGGCTATTTTTTTAAGAAAGATTACATCGGCCGAGTTTCTTCGAACTTCCAATGATAATATATTGAAGTGCGCGGCTGAATCTTGGTGACTTAGGTGTGGGCGGTAGCTCCGGAAATCTAAGTATCGTAGAAAACGATTTTGAACACGTTCTAGAATTTTTACATATGATATGTATTGCGGGTTCCAAACTTGTGACGCGTATTCTAGTAAGCTGCGGACATAAGCAAAATATAGGATTTTCATTGTTCTAAAGTTATTGAATTTTTTACATGTCCTAAGAATGAATCCTAACATTTTAGAGGCTTTTGATGTGACTGAGTCTATATGAATATCAAAAATAAGCTTAGAGTCCAATGTCACTCCCAAATCTTTGACTTCAGTTTTGTTGATTAATATTGAGCCGTTCAGATTATATTCGTTGATAATGATATTTTTATTTCGTGTAAAATATATATGGTGCAACACCCAGATTACTCAAAAACAACACCAAATCAATTATACATAATTCAAAAACACTTTAGTGATTTAAACAAAATGTTGATGCTTCCTGGGTTACTCGTAGGATTTTTCAAAATTTCATACTAATGTACCGGACCATTGTGCTTCTCGGTGTTATTTTAAAGCATATTTAATTTGTAAAACACAGACACGTGTAAATAATATTTTATTTATGGTGAGCAATGGGATATTGTTTTCCTCACTATCTCAAATCTTAGTACCTATTTGAAAATGTCTGACTAATTAACTGTATGGTAGATATATTCGTACTAGACATTTGCTATACCTTTTGATTTAAAAAAATAATTTTTCAGTTTGATTGGATATTTTGGCCTTAACTCCAAATTTAAGTTTTGTATGAAAAAGGCCGCGCAACCGTTCCTCTTAACACTGTCCATGTTATAAATGATGGCTTTGCGTCCATCACCAGAGTAAACTGTTAATAGCTCGCACAGTGATTGACTTATTAACTAATAAAGCGGTGATTAAGCGAATAAAAGTGAACAGTTTACAACTTTATTGGCCAATTATGTACGTGAACGTTTTATGTTTTGAATCGCAATGATTACAGTAGTAATTTTATAGAAAATAATTTTTCATAGATTATTTCTTTATTTCAAAATAATTTCTTATCTACTACACTATATATAAAGAGGAAATATTTGTTTGTTTGTCTGCAGTGAATAGGCTCCGAAACTACTGA
Source organism: Limnephilus lunatus (assembly GCA_917563855.2). Classification (NCBI taxonomy): domain Eukaryota; kingdom Metazoa; phylum Arthropoda; class Insecta; order Trichoptera; family Limnephilidae; genus Limnephilus; species Limnephilus lunatus. Next base: position 29,028,380 of record OU830598.1, on the reverse strand, counting down.
ACCAATTTGAAAAATTCTTTCACTGTTGGGAAGCTACACTATTCCCGGTTGACATAGGCTATATTTTATTTTCAAAAAAAATAGGAATCCTTACTAAAACCCCAATAATGTAATCCAGGGTGTAAAAAAATACCTAAAATATTATTTACATCGCGTGCGCTGCGAAAACTATTGATGATAAAATAAAATAATGTACTACGACTTTGCAGAACACATCATTATTTACAAAAAGTGTCGCGACAGCATATGTCTAACTATTATAGTAATGCTACAATAAGCGTTCTTTTATTTTAAAAATTTAATTAAAATGTCGCCACTTTAAAAGGCTCTTTATTCGTATCTTGGTTGTAGTCCTTATCAAAATAAATTACTTCATGTTCAAGAATGCTTCAATACCTTTTTTTAACTTTTTGAAATATTCAATTCGGACATACCATTCAAAAGATATCACGAGTTTAAAAATGTAAGTATTAGAAACGAACGGGGAAGGGGACGCACGGAAGGTTATTCCGGGAGAAAAATGTATTTATTTGAATATGGCATTGCAACGCATGCCGGGAACCAGCTAGTAGAAAATAAAATAACTACTGTAATGTATGTGATACTTTTTTTAGACTATCGCAAAACAATTTGTGAGGCGGGTGTGGGTACCGCCGCCCAGGCACCTTTTATTGAATAACCAACACACAACTTCGCCAACATCATTATATTTTTCATTGTTCGTTTTTGGTTGACTTTTTTTGACATTAGATCCACACAGGAGGCCACGAGGAAAAAAATCTCTCGGGGCCTATGTCATCCTTGGGGATGCTGTATGAAGGGTCTTTTTAGACAGGAAGAAGAGGAAGTCCTGGTAAGGTAAAAGAAGAGGGGTAGGAATCTGGGGTTAATGTCTTCAGGAGTTACGGACGTACTAATCCTCGGCAGGTCGAGAGGGTCCGGCTGGAGACATCAAGGTTAGATCTCCCTCAACCAGTCTCCTGATTCGGCCCGCCATGCAAATGCATTCCCCGCCAACACCTAAACAAACCTCACCCCATGAACCCATGGGTGTTGGTTATCCAATAAATGGTTCCTGGGACGGTGTTACCCATGACGCCTCCCAAATTGAATAGAATAACTGTAAACATTGATAGAATGCATATCGAACAGTATTAATAGGCCAGAGACTGTACGGTTGAAATTTAAGAATCTGACTAAGAATGCAACTCTGATGCCGCGTCGTACGCAAAACCATCTTCGTTCTTGAAGTTTGTTAAAAAGCTACTTTTCAAGAACTGAATTCAAGCAAGTATCCAATAATGCCAAAAGATGGCGCCACTCATGTCGCATACTTATTGTACTGTACATAATGTACATGCCGCTGGCAGGAATAAGTAGGTATTACGGATTTGTAATTTTGAGTATCTCTGCGGATATGAAGAGATGACGGTACCTAATATGATTATTATATTGTAAATGGCAGTTGTGTATAATAGTACTCGTACCACGCGGCTATATATTTATTACATTACCTTTGTCCCGGTGACTAGCTGTCACTGGATCACAGTGGATCCGAAAAACCGGCTATTTTTGGAACCAGTTCCTATCGGATTTATAAAATGGTCATCAACAATCGGTTACGTTTTCACACATTTTATAGTACCAATTATAAAACTGTTAACTACTTATATTTTTTTACATATCATAATTTATCTCGTGATCGCGCATTACGTACTGCTCGTAATAACGGAACCTCACGTGCCCAACGGAATAATCAATAATGTTTATTACACATTGTAATGACTCGCTGATGCAACTCATAACATTCTGTTTTCGCTCTAGTTAATTAAGAAAACTTTACCTATCGGCCGCTGTATTCTAGGAAGTTACAACTTCCAATCAATCCATCGCAGCACACCACTATTCATAGTATTCACCACCCATCAGATTGTATTTTATTTTACTGTAAAATCAGTTTATATTTATTACGCAAGACCACAGCTGATGCATTGTACGGAGAAATCGTTTGTTTTAAACCCTTTGCGTTCCGATTCTTCTGCTTCAATTTCGAAGATCTTTGATGAATTTTTTTTTTTATTCAGCTATATCTTTTAAAAATACTCCTTTTTTATTTTTATTCTTAACTTAATGAGTAAAACCTCAAATTGCAATATTTAATTAAATAAAGACGGTATTAGCAAAACTCAATCGAAAATTAGAAAACAGAAAAATCAGAAAAATATATGATCACTTCTAGGACCATCTGTCTCGAAAACAACTCACAAATAATTTAAAATGATTTTTACGTTCTGTGAAAGTTTTATTCAAGTTCTGTGATTATTTCAGTAATGATATAATAAAAGAACTTGAATAGAACTTACGCAGAACGTGAAAATTATCTTTAAAAAATTATGTTTTGAAACGGTTAACGGCCAACTCAGAATGAAACCAACTCAGAACCACCTCTTAGCTTTTAATGACCTTTCTGAGGTGGTTCTGAGTTGGTTTCATTCTGAGTTGGCATGAAACCTTTAAAACAATCCGTCCTTAGTGTTTTGTTTATGTTTGTTGTGTTGTATTTATTTTTTAAAGAAATACAAACATTCCCAGGTTACGAATAACCCAACAATGTTTGAGAATCTCCTACTACCACCACAGAAAGCCGAAAATGTTGCTTGTGTTGTGAATGAGGACTTAGCCAGCTGAGGAATCGAACACGCGACGCCCGGGTAGGACCCAAGCGCTATGCCCACTCAACCACTGACCGGTCTGATCTTTCGTGTATACGTTATTCTTTATTTTCCAGTTTATTTATTTATGAAATCTCTTCCGGTTGATTTGATATTGAATGCTGGGTTGTTAATGTGGTTGCATTTATAAAAAACCTTCATAGAAATTTATTAAAATTTAACTATATCGATATTATTTAGTCACCATCATGTCACTTTTTTAATCCATACGTTTTTCTACCAATGACTTAAATCACTTTTGCACATGTTTTCAAAACAGCGTCGAAGAAATGAATTTAGCGTGAGCTGATAATTTTTGTTTGTTTGGTTTCCGAAATGTACGTGCGGCAGTTCTATCACAACGAAAATGGGAATTGCCAGAGAAGGTAGAAAGGTTTTACAAAAAAATTACTCAATATAAAATGTGAATGTAAGTAAATCAAATTGGAAAATGTTTGTGAATGGGTTAGTAATTGTGTTAGCTTATCTTGAATGCGCTCGCAAAATAATCTAAAAATTAACTGCTACGCCAAAGCCAATCTCCCACAATCTCCATTATGATCACTGATATGAACATGTATAAATCCTACAAGGAAGTCTAATGAAATCAATTTTCTAACCTGGCGTAGAGTACCTAAAGGGTGTGAACGTAATTTAGTTCCGGATTCAATGCGTCAGTGTCGAGAAAAATCATCTAGGATAGTAATTAATTTAGAAGAAGAAGTTAACAATACCAATCTAAACGAAAACATAAAACAGAAGAAGACACAGAAAAATAGAAAAGACCAATGGGACGTGGTTGATGGGAATAACCTTCAAAAATTATAAAACGAGATTTTTTCTTTTAAAAAATTGAATTAAATTAGACATTATAGACACCTACCTACATATATATTTTTGCATAAAATTAATGCTAACTCTAAAACTATATAAACATATATGAAATTATTATCAAAAATCGATTTTTTTATAAGATTTATCATTTTGTAAACAAAATTAACTATCCTTGCAAATTACATAACTAACCAGTGAGAAAAAATATGTTGAATAAATGTTGATTAAGGAACAGACTTTTTTACGTATTTATTTATAAAATACATGTTACATATATTACACATTTACATAGATAAGATTTATTAAATCACCATACTAGACGGCTGCCTGTTTCATGGTGATTAATTAAGGATAGTTACTTTGAGTATAGTCTAGTGTAAATACATGGTAAAATTGGTAAAGCTTTAATAAAAAATAGAAAAGAGAAAAAGAAGTGCGTAAAATAAACATGTAAACATATGGTACTAGTATGTAATGATGTTGAAAATTTATATCTCTATCTGAGTATGTGAAACAAGTTGTAAACACTGTCATAGCTAATATTGTCTTCATTTAATTAAATGACAATATTAGCGAAACTTAATAAAAAATCTGTTAACAGAAAAATCAGAAAAAGATACAGTCACATCTGGTACTCGAACTCAGGACCTTCACTTTGCCGGAGCGCAACTCTACCAAATGAGCTAATGTGCCCATATCCGATATGTCATATTTAAAACTTTATCATACTTCGACTAAAAATTACCAACATCTTTATTTTTAACGCATATTTATATTCTTCTTCTCGTGCCCTGTCCGTTCAATGGACATTGGCCATCATGTTGACTGTGCGGACTTTGTTTACTGCGGCCCGGAACAGCTCTACAGTCTAGAGCTCTACCTTTGACTGGCCAAAATACTGTCTCAGGTTATTCAGCCATGATGTTCTCCTTCTTCCAGGGCCCCGTCTTCCGGCAATCTTTCCCTGCATTATGAGATGCAAGATCTCGTACTTCTCTGGATGTCTCATTATATTTTATTGGCTGCTGTTTTTATGTATGATTGCAAGATTCAAACCCGAACTTAATGCTATCTAGATAGTATCTTGGATAAATGTTTATACTTTTTTTATTTTTAATATGCGACATCTATTGACTTTTCTGCTAGTCTAGGATGAATATTGACTATCATTTTTTATAATAAGTAAAACCTTAAGAGCGTATAACCAGAGAAAACCAGAAATATGTCATTTTAAATCAGTGTTTAGACGTATTGACTCTTTTCCACAAAAAATTGTTAATTGGTTTCAAAAGATTGTTCTTTTATCTAGTAAACGTATGTTTTAAATTTTCTGATTTTATTTTTATTTTTAGTATAATATGGTTATACCATAGGTCGTTGGCGGATTTGTTAAATTTTCAAAAAAGTACATGTTTTGTACAACACCATATTCAAATCATATAATCATGCATTAAAATAAATCAATACATTATCTGGTAAACGTATGTTTCATTATTTTAATTTTAGTTTAAATAAAATCATTATAAAATATATACGTACATGTGTTTCTTGACGAAAATTGGTCCGTTTTGTGTATTTATTTGCGCACTTACAAACTAATATATATCAGATTTTTTTACATTCTTATTTTGCTTAGACATTATTGAAAAATGATAAATACTTATGATCAAAAAATAATTACACAAAGTATATAATTTTAATAGTTTTATCGTCACGCCTTTCAGCATTTTTGGATGCAGGTATAAGTTAAAGCAACCTTGGAATGAAATAAAATCGATATTGAGTTATAATTTTAAAAATCTGGTACTGACAATAATTAATCTTTCTCATTGGAACCGCCCTGAACGATCGGAAGAACATTTTTGGACGAAATGCGGATTTTCGGCCGCTGGCTGGTTAAACCCCCTTAAATTGTAATATTTTATTAAATGAAGACAATATTAGCGATACTCAATCGAAAATCTGAAAACCGAAAAATCAGAAAAGATACGGTCACATTTTGTTTACGATTTTACTTTGATCAAATAAAGCTTATCAAATTTATCATGCAACATTACAAATTTATAAAGATAATATTCAAAATAAAGTTGCACCATTTAAAAACAACAGAAATCTTAGACAAACATCAATACTTCCTACTCCAAAATGTAAAAAAACACTAGGACAGTTAAGTCATAAATATCTTGGATTAAATTTTTTTAATTCACTTCCTGAAAAAATCATAAACATGAACAGTAATATCAAAAAATTTAAAACTCACCTTAAAAATTATACCGAAAATTTGAAATGAATATAAAAAATAAAACAATTAAACCAATATAATAACACCCCCATACACACAAGCCCTGCTTTTTATGGGGTTAAATCAAATATGTACACATATTATGTAATTAATTATTATATTGAATTTATTGTAATTTATGTATCTTTCTCTAAATAAAAAAATAAATAAAAAATAAAACAAAAAAGGTTTGTGCGCATATAAGCAAATTATTGTACATAGTCTAACCGGTGTAATCCAAATTAAAGAGAAACTTCAATCTGTCGAGGTTTAACTCGCTGCAATTTATGAACGTAACAAGAAAGGTATATGTATACACTGTTTTACACCGTAGAGCCGGAAATTCCCTACTATCGATCGTAGATCTCGCGTCCATCCTTTATCAGCGTATCTAATCGATCTCCCACAGCATCTAACAGGCGTGATAGGTCCGCATTTTACCCTTTCCTTTACGGCTAAACGTAAAATCAAGATTATTAATTCCCACAGGAGTCCAAAGTCAGTAAATTGAACAAGTAAAGGCAGCATCTTTTAATACGAAACAGATCCTAGCCAATAAGAAACAAAATTTATTAAAATGTAAGGGACAGAGCTATTTACTGCTTTCTATGGTACATATTATAGGGATGCGATAACTTGTTTCTAAAAGGAGGCAATTAACAGACTCCTAGCATTCAACATGTGGACCCTGAGTAAAATACTTCTATTATTGGATTATTTCACATCTAGTTTGGACCTAGGCAATGGCACGCGAGAGATGATGACATCCATCGTAAATCAAAAGACTGCGAGACTTCGGATACCGACAAAGAGTGTTATCAATGTGCATATTGATTGTGAAAGCAAGTTTTGGAAGACCATCAATAGAAAGACAATGTAAAAGTAAAAATTCAATGAATCGTAAAGTATCGGAGCGGTATGCCAATCGAAAGGCTGTTGCGTGAAGCTACTCGTATAATATATGAAGAATGTTATAGAAGGATACGTTTTTCGACCGTTCGGTGGTGATAGTCAATAATTATATGGTAATATGGCAAAGCTCTACAGATTTTGGTGAAAATGAATTTGAAAGTGGAGAAGTTCTCCATACTTGTAAAAAAGGTCATAAACTAGATAGACTAAAATCTTTAGAATTTACTCGCTTAACTACAAAAATAGACTCTTGTATTGAATAAGCAATTAGAATCATCTGCTAAGTCTCAGCTTTTGTATCAATTTTGTATTTAGTTTATATAATGACCATTCCTACTCCAATGTAAACAAATATCCCTTCAAAAAGCAAGAAAAATTCCCATACATCATAAATATAATGACAAAAACGATTTATTTTTATTTTTAATTATTGTATAAAAAATTGCATACAATTGTAATTTCTTACCCACTAAGCTACTGCAAGTAGCTTGTCAGCAGGAGATTATTTCCGCAGATGAGTTACAACTACAAATAAAATAATCATAAACGCGTTAGCATACCAACAACATCCTCCCGTACACATAAGCATTTGCTTATTATGGGAGAATAATTTAAAAAAAAAAAAAAAAAAAAAATATATATATATATATATAATTATAATAATGATTGTATTAAGCTTTTATATACTTTCATTATATTTATGTATCTATTGTATGTATTGTACCAAGGGAAAATTTTTTCAATAAAAAAAAAATAAAAAAATTAACAAATACACATATAACATACCTACCAATATTGTGGAATAGGAAAATATTTATGTATATATTTTTTTAAATATCATGACAAACTTGACCTTTAATGCATGGTAAGAAAGAGCAAAATATAATCTTAATGCATTAGGTTACTCCCTAAGAGCCATGATTTTAACATCAGTGAGAATTTTGTTATAGAGCAATTTTCTTTAAATTCGTATAGCAATTTGTTAAATATTAATGGAATAATTATATTCAAGGGTTCATTGACCATATTTATTTTGAAATACAGGTACTTTCATTCCTTTAATTTGTATGAGACGCGTATTGTGTGCATGATCCACCATATTGACAATACAATTAGGTCATTAATAATTCATATTACTTGTAAAGTTTTTCCCTCAACAATTTTGAAGTGAGCTAGAAACCCAGGTAATTAGCCAACTGGAATCACCAAAGTAATTAGAAATTCCACAGTCTATAACGACTTAGTATCAAATGTAATTAATATAAATGATTAAAATCCTTGTAAACCACCCCCGTTTCCCTCCCCTATATGTTATGTGTATAAACCGTGTGATGATCTCGCCTTTGGGCCTACGAAATAATTCTTTTAAAATTGTGAGATCAATTTAGAATTATATTTAATTTTTGTAACATGAAATGGTTTCCGCATACGATTCTCTGTTTCAATTCATGGGGGTGATTTATGGGTCCTTACCACTAAATAACCACATGTGTTTGCGTAGTTCAAGTGCACGCGAGCCCCGGCAAAGGCCATTTTTCACAAAACTAAGAAGGGACCCAGAATAACATTTAGAGGGATTTTTTCAGGTTCATTATCAAGTCAGGGGCGGCCGATGGATATTTGCCCGAGTGGTGACTGACTTTAACGCGAGCAGATTGGATTTACGAAACAATTATATGGTGAATTTTCTATGGCAGTAGGGATTTGAAAATTAGGCAATAAAGATTAATCTTGGTGCATTTAAATATACTAGAGCGACGCGCCGATTAGGGGTTAAAATATTTAACATATTTGTCAAAATAAGATTGCAGAATTCGTTAAATAGTGACGCACGCAGAAAGAACGAAAACGTGTACAGACAATGCTTATATAATGTTATTATATAACCAATAAAGTCGACGCAAGTAATTAGGATGAGTAGTGAATTGAAGTGCGCCACTGAGCTCTCCTTTTAAGCGTTATTGGGATACTTTATGACTCCGGCGCAGACGAAATTAGTTTACACCACAAAAAAATAACGAACATGGTTTCTACACAAAATTCTCTGAAATAAGAGTTATTATGTGACATTTTTTGACTATTAAACGTTGATATATGCATATTGGGAGATGTGCTTATCACTTAAGATTTGAAAAAAGTGACTAATAAATTATTGAAACCACACAAGTAGATGGGTGGGAGTCAGAAGGCAGGGGGTTGGAACTGGACAGTCGGAGTAGGGTCGGGTTGGAGAACGGTCGGGGGAAGAACCTGGGCACGCACGGTCGGAAAAAATCATCCGAGTTTGATAAACGGTAGAATAATAGTTTGGTGCTTTTAAACCGGGAAAAATTCATTGAATTAAAGGGGAATAGTTCACGCGATTAAGGGGAGTCAAGAGTTGGTCGTTGGGAAGCAAGGTTTAAATTAAGGGATCGAGGTCCGATAGTCGCGAGGAGACCAGTTTGGTGCGTCTAAACCGGGGATATTTCATTTTAATTAAACAAAGGATATTTCGTTTTATTAAACAAAAAGAGTCCACGCGAATAGGGAAGTCAGAGATTGAGGCTTGCGAGTTCATATCGGTGAAGTTAAATAATATAATTTGTAAATTGAGGCGGTCGGGACGTACTTTCGGGGCGTCTATCAGGGTCAGGGTGAAATTTAAAAAAGAAATCTACGCGAGAATTGTGTTTGACGGCTGCATCTTGGAATAAATAACTGCATGACGGGTTGTGGTTTAGAAGTGCTTGTTTGAATTAAATATTATTGTAGTGAATTGATTTGTGAAATTATTTTGTGCAATGGCGAATTTGGTAAGTTTGTATAAAATTATTAACATATTTAGTACGGGCCTTGCAGGGAAGAGTCAATTAGGGTTTATATACTACAAGCCTTAGGAATCTAGGACCCTTTTTTTTGTCGAGCGATGGGGAGCGAGGGGCTTTGCACGTTTCCGGGTTGACCGGCTAGCAAGTACCTTTGTTGGGTGAAGTTATTCTTGAGACAATAACGTTGTAAAATAATAATTTGGAGTTCAATGAACTAACTAGCATTTGAAGCACAAAGTGCGCTTTCGGGCAATAAATCTTAGACGAGAGACTTCATTTAAAAGACGGGATTTTGAAACCACAAAACAAAAATAGAATCCTTTAAAAGTGCTTTGTTGGTGATCTAGAAAACTAGGTTACTGGGTATTCTCCAATACATAACGGGTACCAAAATACATAGGTATAGAATGTAGGTATAAATTAATGTGTGAAGCGCCTTTGAGGTGTTAATTATTATTTACGAGTTTCGTAATAATATTTTTAAACGTAGCTAGGGGACTATATTCAGGAAGGTTTTTTTGAAAAGGCATTGGGTAATATAACGGTTTATGAAGGGTGCGTAGCATGGGCATTTTTGATTACTAACAAAATCTGACATAATTGAATTCCCATTCCAAAAATTTCCCACACCTTATTCCAAATTTTAGGTATCACAACAAGTCTATTACATAGGACTTTGCATAAACTTGGTTCGATATCTAATCATATAATCACCTTTGGTTCACGTTTAGGTATATTTCTTTCGACTTAGCAAAAAACTTTCATATTGTCGGTTGAATGCAGCCGTCGGTAGGTATTCACATTTTAGCGTGATGCGCTATATCCACCTACTTAATTAACAAACTCTTTTTCTTCAAACTTAATTGAGCGGGTTACGACTCGAGAATGGACGGCGGTTGTCGAATGAATTAACGGGTCCGGCTTTCCTATTTCACCATGAGGAGGTATCTCACGCGACTTTATCGGGGGCGATGTGATCGAAATGCAGGTGGGCTTACACTATTTTTCTAATGTGGAGGCGAAGTAAGCGATGGTCGTGTCTGGTCCGAGCAAATTGGAATCCCTTGTGATCATATCTCGGTAACGTGGATCTCGTACCCGCTCTAGACTGGATTGGAAGCGTGGCCGGAGCCATTCCATGATGTCGACGTATGTACGTCACTAAGGCATTGGGGGACTTCAGGAGAACAAAGGACGTGCACCCATTTCGCCCTCCCTCTACCGCCGCTCCGAGGTACCAGCGGATAAAAGTTGTCGTCGCGGGAGGCCAGTTTGATGCAGGACGAAGATTACGATCTGGCCGGACTACCTTCGTCATGGGGGAAACGAAGTGACGAAATTTGCGTGGGCTTCACTACCTTTTAGGTTACGCTCGTGTGGGGTCTGCCTTGTCGGCGGAACGAAGGGAACATGACATATGGAATCGTTTGGCAACCGATCGGCGGTTCTTTGTTGGAATCCGGATAAGTTTTCTTAACTACTTTTGGTTTACGCTTAGGTAGGTATATTTCCTTCGATATTCGATTTAGCCAAAAACTTTCACATTGTCGGTTGAATGAAGCCGTCAGTAGGTATTCATATTTTAAGCGTAATGCGTTATATCCACCTACATAAGTAGCAAAAGTTCTCTTAACTCCCTCACAATAGGAATAGGGATCATCCAGCATCAGGGTGGGAATGTACTCTGGACGAAAGGGCAGCCGGGAAAATAGAAGGGAGGGAAGCCAGATTCACGACCTGGTGCCTTTCATTCTTGGACCCAGCACCCTGGACGCCGAGCTTGACCTTCCTTCTTTGAGCTGATATTTGAGTTTGAGCTTGGGGTACGCCTATCGTAGAGCATATGCCCGTAACACATATAGGGGAAGGTCCCAAGTTACGCTTGTGTATGTTATGCGAGAGGACGTATTTTTCATTCAAATCAAATACCGATGACCATCGCGATTGCAGGCTGGCGCATGTTTTGTAGCGTGCCTAGGAAAAACGTAATCATTATTTCTACTGGTTCGAGGCGGCGTGCTGGACGGAGAACGGGACTATTGAGGACATGAGTGACTGCCAAGGCGAGGATCGGTGACATCAAAATCTTCCTTAATTAAATTCATACATCGCCAGATCAGAGGAGAGAGCGGCCCCACCGATCTCCTGACATTGCCGATTGTCTAATCAACTTCGGTTTAATGTTTATGCCGATGCTTTAGGAGTTAATGGAACTCAAGTCATCGGCATGCTGAAGAACTTCAGAATCAACAACATCATCATCAATCCAGAGTGGGATGTCACGTTCCAAAACCTCGTGCCACCCACACATTTCCTGAACAGTTCCTGACATCGGCTATCACGCCATTAATCGGAGCAGACCCTCATATCAAACGGTATGAGATGACCTCTCATCATCTTCATCAACATATTTATAATTTGGCGGCGTAGTGGTCGATATTATTCCCATTACCACTCTATGAACCAGAAACACACATCAAACTCTTTCCCGACAGAAGGCAAAACATGTCGATTTTCATTCGTCGCTTGCGACCTTAACATTCTCCGGAGGCGTTGGAATTGGAAGCTGATTCGGCGGTCTATGACCATCACCTTATCAGTTGGGCTATGGAGGAGTCCAATTATTTAAACAGCACATGTTCTGTCTCATGTTAATCCAAAATACCTACCCGTAGAATCAAATTAACAAAATAAAACAAGCTAGCTAACTAACAAACTGCATCTAGAACTGTGAGTGTAGAATTATTGCACGCCGTACTGCTTTGAGTGTAAATCTTTTGTTAGAATATACATAAATGTCAAATTATTTTCATGATAGCATTTTATAGAGCTGCAGAGAGTACGTGACATCGCATCGAAAGGTAGGATCTTCTCAATTCGCCGTTTGAATGTAAAATTATATATTAGATGCTAGGAGGGAAAATGCAGATTACTTCAATAAAAATAGTCGTCGATGAGCGTAGGTGTATAACAGGTGTTAGGGGAGGAAGCTGGATGAATATAGATAGATAATTAGTTATTTTTCAAGTTAGTCAGACCCAGTCATTGTTATTCGAAGCCTTGCAAGTTGTAACACGCCATACCTAAAAGAACAAGGGTTTACCACAAATAAATTATTAATTAAATTGGATTAACTATACCAAACCACTAAAACAAAAAAGTACACAACGTTGTGGGGTTAATTACAATTGATTAATTAAGAGCATCTCGTCACGTTTGCATAAAAGTATTACGTGATGGGGTTGAAAAGGCGCTGCAAAAGAAATGCAGGGGAGAGACGCGAGAACGGACGAGCTACGAGCTTTTAAAGGCCGGCCGGGGTTGCGCCTGTAGCTGTAGCACTGTAGAAGCATTTGGAAATCAAGTGGTAGGTTTTACTACGTAGAGGGGGGGGGGGGTTATCACAACCGTATACTAAGAATAATTTGTACCAGTCTGAAGATGGCTTTAACGAGCTGAAACCGGTTACAGTCCATAAAATGAATGCGGAAAAAAGTTTAATATTTGTTTTATTATAATGTAGAGCCGCATCAAACATTGAAGAATCTATAATATTTCTATGCGATGAAATTTTCAAACCAAAAATACATAACATTGCAATACTTCACATTGGATTTCAGATTTCAATGCCTTAAATCTTCAGGTAACATAACATGGTGGTATTATCGAATAGCAGTTATATTTAATTGACTAATACAACATTATAAAACTGGAAAATTTCATTACCACAAACCTCACACGACACATAATATTTGAATGATCAAATAATCACCTACGCCGATGACACATTTCACAAAAGATATTAATCGAGACAATACTGTAATTAGATATATTTTTTTCATTTCAGATGGAATATCTGTCTCCTCACAAGCTGAACAACACGGCTCACGCGGGGCTGGACATTCTGTTCTTCAACAGGGTGCCGAAGGTTGGAAGTCAGACCTTCATGGAACTACTAAGGAGACTATCACTTAGGAATCGCTTCGGTAAGACACTATTTTTTTAATATGCTTGAAATGGCCTTTTCCGTTGTTTTCGTTATTTATTTTTGAGGTGTTATGCCGTATTGCGCTACCTCCTTCTTTAGCCAACACATCTGCCCTAATGATGGATACTGTAACGCTGTTCGAAATCATGTATAAATAATGAGGTAGCGCAACACGATATAACAACCTAAAAATAAATAATGAAAATGCTTTTGGCCGTGAAAATCTAAAATAATATCCGGAATTTTCCGTGTTTGGTGACCAGACCTGAATAGCTAGTGACTTCCTCATCTTCCTCTTCCCCATTTCATTTTTCTCCCATTACCTTCAGCCATACAATATCCCCCAATTGAGGATGTCGTAGTCTCATTGAATTCATTAAAATTGGGAGATTGGGGGGCGTGTTTGGGTACCGCCCGCCCCGGGAATCATTTATTGGAAGACCACTAGCATTGCTGGAAGTCACCCCAAGTGGTTCGCTAAGTTTAATGACTTAGCAGAGGTTCCGGGTTCTAGGTCTTGGGCACTTATTTTTCTAGGTCTTGGTAGCGAATGCGTTTTTTTTACATTAGCTCCACATAGGAGGCTCTGAGGAAAATAATTCCCCTCTGGCCTATGTCATATTTTTAGGAAAGGAAGGAGAGGAAGTTCTGGGAAGGAAAAGGGTATAAGGGGTGGGTAGGAATCTGGGGCCAGTGTGTCCAGGAGTGACGGAAGTACGAATCTATCCCTCCCACTGCGGTGCAAGGCGTTATTCTGAGAGAATACGGCTGGAGAAGTCAAAAGGACTCCCTCAATCATTCTCTCCCGATACGGCCTGTCATGCAGCTGGTGGGTAGACGTATTCGTTTCCAAGACCCGGACAAACCTCACCCCATAAACCCGAGCACCCCTGCTAAGTCTCCAAATGTAGCTAATCACTTGAAGTGACCTATGGCAGAGGTGTTCGTGACCCAATAAATGGTTCCCGGGGCAGCGGTACCCATATCCACCTCCCAAATTGCCCTCCTACTGCGTGGCGGGCTGGTGCGGGAGAGACCGGTTGAGGGAGACCTAACCTAGACTTCTCCAGCCGGACTCTCTCGATCCATTACCTTGCACCGCAGTGGGGTGGATGGATTTATACTTCCATCACTCCTGGACACATTGACCCCCAGATTCCTACCTATCCCTCGTACCTTTTTCCTTCCCAGACCTTCCTAACCTTCCTTTTCCTAAAAAGACCACACAGCATCCCCAAAGATGATATAGGCCCTCAGCGATTTTTTTCCTCGGGGCCTCCCGTGTGGATCAAATTTCACCGGGACCCGGGACTCTCACTACACACTTCAGTCAGTGTACTGATTCAATATTTGGAATAATGCTTGAAACCTAAAGCCAGTGTGTAAACATAAAATTGTTTTTAAGAAATTCATTATATCTGATCATAAATTGATTTAATGAATATATTTATTTAAAATAAAATATGGTTTTCAGATAATAGATAGTTTTTAGATAATAAGATATTGTGACGTTTTGGGGGCATCATCATGTTCATATTTACAAGTTTCATGTTTTAATGATTAAAACAACTGGTAATTTATTGATTTATTCTGCTAATAGAAATCAGTATAAAGTTGAAGCATGTCTGACAAAAAATGTAGAGACCCACTTTGAATGTAACGATTATAAACCAAAAAAACACATACTAATGATAATAAAAGTTATAAAAAATCTCATTAACGCACCAGACTAGACGAAAGCTAACGGGATATGTGCTTAGCTCGATGACGAGCTATGCCACCGCCATCTTTATTTCCAAGCCGTGCTGTAGACTTGGCGGGAAATCAAAATTCAAAGTAAAGAGGCCTATTTCCCCAAGAAGCAAATACATCATTCCAGCTCTGATTTTAAAGGTTCTAATAGAAAATGTTGGTGAATTTAATTTACAGTGATGGCATGTATATTTCTTGTTTATAAATACTTACCTTTTTCACCTACACAAATCGTTTTGATTCATATTAATGAATATATATAGGTACTTACCTAAATCTCATGGGTAAAAAGTAAAATAATTATTGTGGGAAGTAGATATTTTAGAATTTCATGGATAAATAGTAAAAGAATTATTTTTAGAAGAATGTATTTAATATAAAATATAAATAAATGATTATTTACAGTATTTTGACTTCTGTCTTCATAACCAATATTGTCATCTTTATTAATATTATGATATCGTACCAAAAAATTTTCTAGTTGTGATATCATAGTTTTAAGGAATAGCCACTTCAATTCACTATGAGAAAGTTCATTTGTTCCGACAAACACTTTGATATTCAGATGATAGTCAACCTGAGAACTTAAATACAAATTTGTATCTACATTGTCAAAGTTTGTGACGTAAAAATATGTTCTGTCATTTATAGTTTTTACATTCCACTCACTGAGTTTAATTTTAATTTGCATATTTCTGACAAAATCACTGTAATCCACTATCGTGTCACTTTGAATGAAAACTTCAACTTGTTCCTCGTGTCGGTATTTTATTTTTAACTTCCGATTTTCGGGATTCATTCTCTCCGTTGCCTTTTTCTTTGTTAAATAACTTGGCAAACCCTTAAAAATACTTGGTGTAAGCTCCGATGGCCAATTTTGGTTTTTAAGGGTGAGTTGTGATATTCTTTTTATCAAAATGATTGATGCAAACGGCAGCTAAAGCACCTGGAATCCAATTTTTGCGAGGAATAGCCCTGATCCATGACTGTCTGCGTTCTTCCTCCGCTGGAAATTTGAAGATGGTAACAGCACCTTCCTTCTTCAGAGAACTGCCGTAATTCGCTTTGCATCCCGGAACACAGCACTTATGAGGCATCTGAAAATAATATTCACTGATAAATATATTACGTATTTTCAAAACCAATAAAATTTCACTTGGAAAACAAATCAACAATCGAGTCGAAAGGAAGTGTCATTTTTAAGTTCCAACTAAAAACGTCGCGGCTTATGGATTAATTATCATATTATTCTCTCAGAAAGCTCTACACATGTTATGACATAGTACTATTATGTAGATTATATTATATTATCTAGTAAATTAGAGAATTTCTAATGATAATCGGTACAGCTCCAAAGCTAAGCATCATCCGCCATTATGAAAAATGGTTGAAAGCATTATTACTACGTTAAAATCGTAAATATATTAAAAATGTCTTACCTTAACGATCGTATATTACTACCAATGTATTGTTTTACAAAATTTAAGTAATAATATTACAGAAATGTGATGAAAACTTTTAAATATCTGCTTCAATCAGTAGCACACACTCTTCTGACGCCTACACAATCCATACTGGCGCGTAGAAAAAAGTTACTATGAAGTCCCAAAAATAGGACTCTTTAAATGTCAGTTGGTTTTCTACAGCACGGCTTGGAAATAAAGATGGCGGTGGCTATGCGTTTCATTTAGAGGTCAAATGACTGCGACTCTAGATATTAGATTGATAACGACATTCAAAGAAAGCAATTATTATTAACTAAGCCATATGAAAAACAACCATCATCGTCAAGCGCGCAGAGGAATTTGATGTCAGTGGTCAAATGCCACCTTGTTGAAGTTAAGTAAGTAATTCTAAAGTCATATCCCTTGTAAAATATCCCTCTTCCTGGTGAGCGACGCTTGTAACAAAAAGTGTGGTTATAACGGAGCATTCAGCGGCAGGCTCTCAACTTATATTAAGATAGGAAATTAATTAATTTGTTTTAAAATTGGAATCATTTTACAGAATATTGAAATTTTGACTGTCGATCTAGGAAATTCCCATTAAAGGACAAATTGACAATCTTGATTCACCTTATAATATGATGTACCTACCTATACATTTATCGATGCACGTTTGTTTGTTTCATTATTATGCATTATAACTGCACTAAAAAGAAGTACGAAGTCGAATTAGAGTCGATCAAATATTGTTTTTGTTAACAATAATACGGAATATTTCAACTTGACCTCTGCACCAGATTCTGCAAATGGTTAAATTAGTCGCAACAATTTTAATTCTAATTTTGAGCTCAGTTCTAAGCGTTGCTATAATTATCATAATATGTTATTTTGGTTCAAAATTCGATAACTATATTACTAAATTGATTTTAATAGAAGATATAATATATTTATGATTTATTTATTTATTAACGGACTAATGACCAATTTGCAAAATCAGTAACATGAAATTCAATAAAATGTAAATTATAAGAGTGAAGGGTAGTATATGAAAGCAACGACAAAAGGCATATAAGTAACAAGTCAAGTCAAGACCTCGCAAGTTAAAATAATTATAATATTTCTTCACTTGTTTAATGACCGACAAAATCATTTGGACTTTTTCCAAAAAATCGAGGTCTTGACTCCTGTGGTGACCAATATACAAATTCTGGCAATGGTGATTAATATCCATAATTAGTAGATATATTATAAAAGTATCTCGTGTTAACCATTGATGTGCCATGTTTTTTTTCCACATTTGCTCCTCACAGGAGATCCTGAGGAAAACAATTTCCCTCCGGGCGTATGTCATCTTTGGGGATGCTGTATGGAGGGTCTTTTTAGAAAAAAAAAGGACAGGAAGTTCTGGGAAGGAAAAAAACAGACAAACCATGAACCCGGGCACCCCTGCTATTCAACCAAACGTGGCGAACCATTTTAATCCGATTCCACGGCAAAATGCTTTTCGTTATACTTATTTACCTGGGAAGCTTTTTTTATCCTTTTCGTTTCCTCTTTCAAGAAGGAATTATTTTTTTCCGCTCAGTTACAGTTTGTTTTCAAGCCTTTTTTCTTTTGGAAAATAAAATATTTTATTATTTTATTGTGATTAAGGTTCAAATGATTAATCGTTAATTGGTTAAGTTTAATCCATTTTAAATAAAAAAAAGGACTAAAAGAAACTAAAATGATTATCACGAACTGCAGTCTAAAAACAATTCTATCCACGGAAGTAACATACACATATGACAGGAAATGGATGTTTTTTTATATGTCTAATATATATATAGGTACAAAGTTAATGGCCTTAAAATGCGTTAAGAGTTTAAATCTGAGATTGTAACTATCACTTAATATGCTTTGCATTTTGGCAAAGGAGAAATAAACACAAAAGTCAGACGTAATGTTATCAGGGCCTGAGTATGACTTGTGTGTGTGTTCCCCCGTGCATAGAAGTTGGTACCTAACCTCATCACAGCCTGGAGTTACTGAAATCCTCGCCCTCTTACGTGGTGTCATTCAATAACAATTGACAATTTATCTCTAAGATTTATTTAGTTTTTCCTGATAATTTATCCACGTGCAGGTTTCCATCGCGACCACGTGCAACGCGTGGAGACTATCCGCCTGGCCCCAGCAGACCAGCTACAACTCGCGGCGCAAGTGTCTGCATACGAGCCCCCCTCGGTCTACATCAAGCACGTCTGCTTCACCAACTTCACGGCGTAAGTCAACAATCAAGCTTATACTATAGTCACTCCACACAAAAGGCTGGATGTTTACCGTGTAAGCTTCCCAAAACTGAGGAAGCCAGTATTTATTTATTTATTTATTTGGTATAATAACTTACATTGCAAATATAATTAAGCAATGTCGGCCTCACTGGGTAGCTCACCTGTGCTGAGGCCTCCATTTTATAAAACAAAATAAACTAAAAATTAAAATTTATATTAGAATAAGTTAACAATAATAATCTAAACGAAAATATAAAAGAGAGCAAGACACAGTAAAACAGAAAAAAGAAACACTGGGCAAAAAATTGGCTCACCGGGACTGACACTGTCCCAGTGGAGCCAATATCTTTTTCTGATTTTTCTGTCTTCAGATTTTATTGTATTCATTTAATTAAATGGTTTAATATTTAAAGTATAAAAAATTACCAGGTTCTTCTTACTCCGACAAGAAACTTTGTGATATGAAATGTGATGTGATAACGAAAATATGAAAGAGAACCAGACACAGAAAAACAGAAAAAAGAAACACTGGGCAAAAAATTGGCTCACTGGGACTGACACTGTCCCAGTGGAGCCAATATCTTTTTCTGATTTTTCTGTCTTCAGATTTTATTGTATTCATTTAATTAAATGGTTTAATATTTAAAGTATAAATAAATACCAGGTTCTTCTTACTCCGACAAGAAACTTTGTGATTTGAACAATTTGTAGCTCTTTGTATCACATCTCAACCAAATGCCACAACTAACTGATTCTCTCTTTTTTATTATATCTTATTTACAACTATGATTTTGTGACATGTAATCTGTATTTATGGTATATTTATACCGTTAATGTTAATAAATAAATAAATGTCACCAGTTAAATAGTACCACTGTGGCAGTCTTTGTGAATTCACAAACCATATACTTCCATACATCCAAACACTGCACAACTGTACAGTCCAGACATAGTTCCACTCTTGGTTTAGCGGTTGTTATCAATCTGGTTGAGTTGAACATAAAGTTGAACCGTGTGGTTGAATGCGATAAGGTTAGTACTGGTTGACACACAACGGTTGAACCAACCAAATACAGTGATGGGTAAGGTCCATAACATGTTCGTTATTTCTACTTTGCAGCTACAACCTGCCGGAGCCCATCTACGTAAATCTGGTGCGTGACCCCGTAGAGCGTGTCATCTCATGGTATTACTACGTGCGCGCTCCCTGGTACTATGTGGAGAGGAAGCGAGCCTTCCCCGACCTGCCGCTTCCAGACCCGGACTGGCTCAAAATGGTGAGTAACATCCTACCTAACTAAGAAACCATCTTTTCTATTGAAACTATCTCTTCCTAATTGTGGCATAGATGGCTCTAGTATAATAGATAGACAGGCTTTCAACTATATATGTCATATATCTGCCTACAATGTGTCGTAAGATACTTTGGTCACGTTGCTCGCCAAACTGAGGACTTCAACTTGGAGAAACTTATTGACACTGTCAAAGTGGAAGGCAGAAGAAGCAAAGGAAGGGCACCAATGCGTTGAAGTAACCAAGTATCACCGGCATCCGTATATCGGTGTCCGCAGCTCTCCACGCAGCGCAGGACCGCTAGGAGTGGAGCAACCTTGGCCATCATGGAAATTGGAGTTGGGGGCACGATCCACAGCAATGAGAAACCAACTTGAGAAGAAGTGTAAATAAATTATATTTTGCTGAGTTATCCCACAGATGTCGATAGTATAGAGGGTCGCCCCTCCATGGTGGGTACCAAGTTACGAGGAGCCGTGAGGTTTCGAGAAAAAAAATAGAAAGAGGGCGTCGGCCTCCAAGCCGTTCTACACACTCGTACCTGATTATAAGAGTTTGTAGTCTAACTGTCAGTGTTTAGTTGTGAAGAAGCGTTATTAGTTATTATTATAGCAATCCATGCACAACACCAACTAATCATGTTATTTAAACATATTTGTGGAAATTGCAAAACGATCTACAAAATTCATTTTACATTGCAAGTTTTTATAGGTTTGCTAAACAGGCTGTTTCCAATTGGACTACTGCAACTGCAACCCCATTTGGGGTATGTTGTGAGGCGAAACGTAATTGGGAGGGGAAGAATATGGGAAGAGGAAGATGGGGGGAGTACCTGGTTATTCAGATCTTGTCACCAAACCAGGCTCAAGCCATTTCAAGCAAGTAACCTTTTGATTCTGTATGACAGTCTTTCACCTGGGCGATACTGAAATTATCTTCACTCTGGAACGTATCGCAAATACACTATACATTATTTTTGATGAAATAATTGTAAAAATACACAAGTTAATTACATGAAATTTTCTTGCACTCGCCGGGAATTGAACCCGTAACCTCCTGATTTATAGTCGAGAGCTTTACCCCTCGTAAAATTATTGCAGGTGTAGTTTAAAACTATTTTCCTAGTAAAAAAAACCTGTCACGGAAAATATCCGTATCCGCCATAAACATTTTAATAGGATGTTGAAATTTACATTGATAATTGGTAAGAAAGTATTGCCTTTGTTAAAAATCATAATTTACCGCATTTATTTATCGAGGTTTCTCGCCAAGTTATATTTTCTTATTTTAGCATGTTCCACTTTTTAAATGTATCATTATGCACAATGTTATAAGTAGATATGCAAAAATATGTCAATGGAGCATTCTAGAATTCACTTTCATACACATTTTCTAATATAAACGATTTTAGAATATATTCTTAATTCGACAAATAATAGAAAAAATCCTCATAGAGGCCACTAAATTTGTGCTCAGTTTTTAAAGTAAAAACTTCTTTAGCACCGTTGTGATTTGAAACTCGATGGAACGAAAAATAGCGAAATTCAAAAAGACCAATATATCATTTATAGGAATTACCCTGCTAGAGAATGAGATAGTATAATCGGTCTCCTCTTTGTGTGGTGCTTCATAGCCTATCGGCTTCCTCTTCGTGCGGTGCTTCGTAGCCTCCCCACTCTTGTACTTAAGTTTTCTGATGGTTTCACTTCTGCCGCGTATGAATTGAACATTATCACCACAAAGGTACCCTCAGGAAAAAAAATCCTCAGGATTTATGTCATCTTTGGGGATGCTGTGTGGATGGTATTTTTAGGAAAAAAATAATAGGAAGTTCTGGGAATGAAAAAGGTATAAGGGTTGGATAGGAATCTGGGGGTCAACGTATTCAGGAATAATGAACGCATGAATCCATCCCTCCCACTTCGTTGCAAAGCGATACGGTTCAAGAGAGTCCGTCTGGAGAGGTAAAAAGATCTCCTGATCCAGCCCGCCATGCAGTACGTGGGCCAAGCATCCGCCACCAAGATGACAAATCTCAACCCGTGAACCCGGGCACCCCTGCCAAGTCACCAAACGTTGCAAACCACTTGGGGTAACCTACATGTAGCAAGGATGTTGGTTCTCCAATAAATGTTACCCATACCCGCCTCCCAAATTGAATAGTTAATTATCAATGTAGTGTAAAGTTTATATATATATATATTAGTAGTTGGTTCTCGGCATGCGTTGCAATGCTATATTAAAAGAAATACATTGTTTCTCCCTGAATCCCGAGTCCCCGTTCCCCTCCCGCGTCCCCTTTTTAATAGCCCTATTTTTTTAATAGCTTCATAAATTATAGCCTATATGTTATTCTGATGTCTCTTCTTCTTCCTTGCGCTGTCCCAACTTATTGTCTAAGTAGACTGTTGGGGTCGGCTCTTCTCGTTCTCAGGTTGTAGCTTCTTCGGTTCTGCGTATCGCCTTCATCCAGGCCGTTTCTCCGAAGTATTTTGGAGCATTAAGTCATCCAGGAGTTCTGGTTAAGCATTATAATTTGTTTTTTATTGTTTGTTCGAAAAAATATTTAAATATATTTTTATCACAGGGAACGGTAGTTACTCGCTCTTTGAAATTAACAAGGAACCTGAAATGGATTGATTTTCAAAAATAGAGCAAATAAAAAAACTGTCATTGTGCGTTTGTTTGGATATTGTTATTTTTTTCATTATGGAAAATTCCTCTTTGTAACATTGACAAGAAACTGATTTCTGTTGTATAAAATGTTGACAACAGACTAATTGTGAAATTGAACATGTTGTAATGGACAACTAATTACTTGCGCGATTCAAGACAAAAGGATTACACTTATTGATCAGAAATTTGGAGGCCTCCCGAGCTGCAGAGAATTGCATAATCAAGGTTGGTGAATTTGTTATTTTTCTTGGAGTGTAAGACTGCTCTGTTCCTTTGTGATATATTTGTTCGCGCAGGTAGAATTTCATTTTAGGATTTCCTAATCGTATATTGGGTATTAAGCCCAGAGAGCTTGGGGAATTTACACACCTCATGCTCACAATTTATAATGCATAGTTATGGTCCTTCATAGCCGGATACGTTCTAGCAAGTTAATATAATATAAATGGACATTCGGTTTACGTAATTTTTGGTAAATCCGGAATACCTATATTATATTGCTGGTTCTATTTATGAAGGTTTTCAGAGTCACGTAATAATTGGTGATTTTCTTGAAATACCTTCCTCTTATGGAATTTGTTGGTTATTTCGATTTTACATACTTTTTTCGGTAAATATCGGAGTACCTACCTGTATTATTGCAGGTTTTTGTTTAAAAAAGCAAGTCTAGCAAGAATTTGTGTAATAAATTGACAAATTTCATTGAAAGCTATTGATAGCATTTTACGTTTTCTTCTGTAAATTTCTGAGGTACCTACAGTAATTATAATTATTGTAAACTTTAATTTTTATGATAAAGTTATTGTATTTTTTTTTTAAATGCCGAGAATTACAGAAGAAACTTCAGATGATCAACCGGATCGAATGCTTGTTATGTTAACAGCTAAAAGGGAAAGACTTTTTTCACGCATTAACGATCTATTTAACTTAACAAAGAATATCTCGGATTTCGATTCCAGAAGGAATGAGACATTTATGGTGCAGTCCGAAATAATTGATCATATGCAAACACAGTTTGAAAGCATTATTGACGATATAAATGATCGTCAATTGTCCTTAAATCCAAGTTTTCAACCGGAATTTCAGGCTTTGAACGCCTTTGAAGATCTTTTCTTGAAAGTGAAACGAACCCGTAACCAGATACTGGCCACGGCACGTACACTCTCGACTCAAAATAATTCTCACGAACCTTGCGTCATCAAGCTTCCCGCCATAGATTTGCCGAGCTTCGACGGGAAGATGGAAAATTGGGCAAAATTTTATGAGTCTTTTAAAGCTAATATACACAATAATAAACAGCTAACGGACGCTCAACGTGTTCGATATTTGGTTGGGAAATTGACGCACGGGGCGCTTAAGGTCACGGCCGGCATTGTGCCTGCAAGCGACACCTATAATATTATTTGGGATGGTTTAGTAAAAAAGTATCAGGATAAACGTGCGTTAGGTACGTATTATTTAAATAACATTCTAGATGCCAAGGGTTGTATAAATACACCTAGCAGTCTTGATGTTTTTATTCAAAGTTTTTCCGCATCCGTTTCGGCATTGAGGCAGTTAGACATTGATGACTTAGCCGATTTTATAATTTTGAACTGTGCGTTAAGAAAAATAGATCAACAGACTGCTCAGATTTTTGAGTTGACTGTGCGGGGTAAAGAAGTGCCTTCATACACGGAATTAATTTCTTTCGTACAAGATCAAGTGAAAATATTAGAGCGTTCAAAGGGGTCATCAAGTGCCATGAATAAGCCGCCTACGGCGACTTCATCCCGTTCGAACAATTATAAATCTTTCGTCGCGAGTAATGAGAATGTACCTCGAGTACCAACTCCGCCCCCGAAATCTTGTATGTTTTGTAAAAAAACTGATCATGCAATTACTGCTTGCTCTCGGTTCAAAGGGCTAAGTTCTCCACGAGCCCGTTTTGATTTTATAAAATCAAAACATTTGTGTATAAATTGTTTTAGCGCATCACATGCTGTAAGCTCTTGTAAATCGTCGCTTATGTGCGATTTGTGCAAAAAACCACACAATACCTTACTACATTTTGGTAGTGGGAATAATTTGAAAACAAATACTCATGTACATACGTCGGAAGTACTTACCAATGAGGAGCAGTCTTCCCCCCCTTTGGTACCATCCAGCGTCAGTGGAACGGATAATTGCAATATGCAACTAGAGGAACCCTTGCGCGTTAGCCCTTCGTGTTCGCTGTCAGCCAAAGTAACACCTAATTCGACAATTTTACTTTCAACCGCTCAAATATATGCGAAACTTAAAAATGGTAATAAAATGATTGTTAGATGTTTAATTGATAATGGATCGCAGAATAATTTGATTACGGTAGATTGTTGCAAGTCGCTGAATTTGCCAATAATTCCTTTGAGTAATTCTTTTGTTAAAGGCATTGGTTCAGCTTCACGACCAATCTTCGGTTACGTCTATTTAGACATCGAGTCACGTGTGTATCCAAATAATAAATATAATATACACGCGCTTGTCGTTGATAGTGTCACTGACCAGCTGCCTAATCACTATATAACCAAAAGTGATATGAGATACTTAGAGGGAATACCCCTCGCTGACTTAACATGGAATATTCCAGGAAGTATAGACATCGTCTTAGGGGCGCAACTGTTTCCGTATATTTATTTGGGAAACAGGGTGGAATCGGGGACTAGTGCCCCCCCTGCGTTATCAACCGCTTTCGGCTTCGTGCTAATGGGTGACTACCCTCATAAAGTGACCAATACAAATATGTCATTTTCCGCACTCGCGCTAAATGATTTAGTGCAAAAATTTTGGCTGTTAGAAGAAATATCTAACATACAATTTCTGAGTCCAGAGGAGACGGAATGTGAGAATCTGTTTACTTCATCTATTTCTCGCGCTGACGACGGGAGGTATTCTGTTGCTTTACCTTTCTGTAAAGACCCGAACCAATTGGGGAATTCTCGAACTACCGCTCAGCGTCGATTTATGGCCTTGGAGCGGAAATTTAAACAATCGCCTTCCTTACAGGAGAATTATAATAAAGTTATCAGTGAATATATTGAAAACAATTACCTGTCAGAAGTCCCAGAGTCTGATATTATAGATGATGGATATTATATCCCGCATCACGCCGTCATTCGTTCTGATAAACCCATGCCTCGGATTGTGCTTGACGCTAGTGCTAAGACACATACAGGGCTGTCACTAAATGACATCTTGCATACTGGTCCCAATCTACAAGCTGATTTGTTTTTGCTTTTACTTAACTTTCGTCTTTTTCCCATCGCTATGACTGCGGACATAAAGCAAATGTATTTACAGATTGAAGTTCCAAGCAAGCATCGTAGATATTTGAGAATCTTATTTCGATTCTCCAACAACGATCTCATACGGACTTTTCAATTTAATCGGGTCCCTTTCGGACTAACGGCAAGTCCATACTTATCAATGCGGACTGTTCGTCAGTTAGCCCAAGATATGAGACCACATTTACCGGATGCTGCCAATGTGGCAGAGTCCAAGTTGTATATGGACGACCTGGTCTATTCTATTGAAGATGAATCCAGCGCCGTACGTCTTTCTCGAGAATTAATCTCGTTATTCAAGTCCGGTGCCTTTGATTTGGTCAAATGGACTAGTAATTCTCAAGTTGTACTTGAAAACCTTCCAGATTCTCACCGCAGTACGGTGGACTTTACTGTTGGTTCTAACAATACCTCTAAGGTGTTAGGCCTCTCGTGGGAACCAGTTGATGACAGCTTCTTCTTTACGACTTATTATGTCCAGGAGAAGTGTACAAAGCGGAATATACTGTCTATAGTCGCCCGCTTATTTGATGTCCTCGGCCTGGTCGCCCCCTCCATTCTGTACGCTAAATTGCTTATTAAGGAGCTATGGCTGTGCAACATTGGTTGGGATGATACTCCCCCTGAGAGCGTTATTCAAAGGTTCTCGGCACTCACACAGGAATTTCCTTTAATTTCTACGATAAAAATCCCGCGTCATGTAGGTGTCCTAAAAGACAGTACAGTGCTCATCGTTGCTTTCTGCGATGCGAGCCTGAATGGTTATGGCTGTGTGATATATTTACACACAACTGATCTGTCTTGGAATATAACCGTGAGATTGTTGTGTGCAAAATCAAAGGTCTCTCCCACCAAAGTAACAACACTCGCTCGTTTGGAGCTGTGTGCCGCGGTCTTGATGTCCAAACTAATTCGGACGGTTCAAAATAGTTATCGTTCGCGTCTTACTATTGCAGGGACTTATGCGTTTTCAGATTCTACCATTGCGCTTTCATGGATACATTCGTCGCCTCATCGATGGTCGGTGTTTGTTAGTAATCGCGTGGCTCAATGTCAGGAGAATTTGTCTCCTGAAAACTTTTATCATGTCGCCGGTAGTGAAAACCCTAGTGACTGCCTTTCTCGTGGCATGCTTCCTTCCCAGCTTATTTCACACGAATTATGGTGGAATGGACCATTGTGGATTCGCAGCCCACCCTCGGGATGGCCATTAAGACCGTTTCATTTCTCAAATATCGGTGAAATGCCTGAGCACAAAACTAATGTGCTCACTGCAATAGTTCAGCGTGAACAATCGGTCCTGAGTGAACTGGCTCAGCGTATATCCACATGGAATAAACTTTTAAGGATTGTCGTTTTTGTCCTCCAATTCGCAAAAAAGGTATCACCCTCTTCTGGAACGGTCAATAATCTTATGACTGCTGAAAAGGCTGTGATTCGTTCCGTGCAGAGTATTCATTTTATAGAAGATATTGCTGCACTCCAGAAAGGCAAATTGCCTTCAAAAAAGCTTAGGAATTTATCAGTTTTTCTCGATGAGGATAATTTGTTACGTATTGGTGGGCGGCTTTCTAAATCGGATTTACCATTTGAGGTTAAACATCCGGTTTTACTACCTAAAAA
The DNA here is from genome assembly GCA_917563855.2 of Limnephilus lunatus. Lineage (NCBI taxonomy): Eukaryota > Metazoa > Arthropoda > Insecta > Trichoptera > Limnephilidae > Limnephilus > Limnephilus lunatus. Next base: position 29,000,480 of record OU830598.1, on the reverse strand, counting down.
TGACTGTGTTGTGAATCTTATCATCGATCATTTCCATGTCATGAACTGTCATACAGGCCCTGGACTTCTTATGTCCATCTTACGGCAGCGCTATTGGATATTAGATGCCAGGACTGTTATTAAGGCAAAAGTACGGAAATGCAATTTCTGCTTCCGCTTAAATCCGTCGCATCCTATACCGAAGATGGCAGATTTACCTTCCTATCGTGTTGTAGAAGCAAAGGCTTTCGTTCATACCGGTGTAGACTATGCAGGTCCCCTCCGTATCACGCTTGCTCGTCGGAGAGGACAACATTCACAAAAGGCATATGTCTGTCTTTTTGTATGTCTTGTAACCAAGGCCATTCATATTGAGTTGGTCTCTGACCTAACTTCAAATGCTTTCCTGGCTGCTTTCAGCCGTTTTATTTCTCGGCGTGGCCCTGTGTCATGCTTGTATTCAGATAATGGTACCAATTTTGTTGGTGCCAAGGCACAATTAGATGATCTCTATAAGTTTTTGGTTGAGTCGGAATTCGAGCCCGCTTTAAAGCGTGAACTCGCTAATCGCCGGGTTGAGTGGAAAATGATTCCACCACGCGCGCCCCATTTCGGGGGTATATGGGAATCAAATGTAAAGAGTATGAAGACTCATTTGTACCGTGTAATCGGAACTCAGCTCCTCACTTATGAAGAACTACAGACCGTTCTGGTTCAAATAGAGTGTATAATGAACTCGCGCCCACTCGCAATCGCGTCTTCCGAACCCTATCCGGAAGTTATTACGCCTGCACATTTTTTAATGTCGACTCCTTTACAGTACTTACCTGCTTCTGTTTTGACAGACGCTAAAATAAACTTTGCTCAGCGCAAGCAATTATTGGACGGCATGGTTCAATCCTTCTGGAAGAAGTGGCGTTTGGAATATCTGCATACGTTGCAAGTCAGGCAGAAGTGGGCTACCACTGACCATCCTATTAAGGTTGGAACTGTCGTACTTATGGGACAGGAGGATTCACCTCCGTTAAATTGGCCTTTGGGCGTAATCACGGATGTTCATCCTGGTACTGATAAAATCATTCGCGTTGCGACGGTAAAGACTAGATACGGACTCTTTAAACGTCCTGTTGTTAAACTATATCCCATCCCAACGCAATAATTTTGTCTTTATTTTATTTTATTTTATGTTAATATTCTATTATGATCTAATTGTTTCTGACTTAGCCAAGATATGTTTCTATTTATTGATTTGATCTTTACTTGTTTTCATATTCGTTGATTTTTTTTTTTGAAAGTTCTGCGAACTTCCAAGGCGGGGAGCATGGTTAAGCATTATAATTTGTTTTTTATTGTTTGTTCGAAAAAATATTTAAATATATTTTTATCACAGGGAACGGTAGTTACTCGCTCTTTGAAATTAACAAGGAACCTAAAATGGATTGATTTTCAAAAATAGAGCAAATAAAAAAACTGTCATTGTGCGTTTGTTTGGATATTGTTATTTTTTTCATTATGGAAAATTCCTCTTTGTAACATTGACAAGAAACTGATTTCTGTTGTATAAAATGTTGACAACAGACTAATTGTGAAATTGAACATGTTGTAATGGACAACTAATTACTTGCGCGATTCAAGACAAAAGGATTACACTTATTGATCAGAAATTTGGAGGCCTCCCGAGCTGCAGAGAATTGCATAATCAAGGTTGGTGAATTTGTTATTTTTCTTGGAGTGTAAGACTGCTCTGTTCCTTTGTGATATATTTGTTCGCGCAGGTAGAATTTCATTTTAGGATTTCCTAATCGTATATTGGGTATTAAGCCCAGAGAGCTTGGGGAATTTACACACCTCATGCTCACAATTTATAATGCAAGTTCTTTGGTCTTCCTTTGAATGACTGTCGATGAAGCTCCATAGACATTGCCTGCTTCACTGTGTGGTCTGGTGGTCTCCGTCTTATTTGACCATACCATCTCAACTGTCGTTCCTCCAGCTTACTGTTTATGTCCGTGACACCCAGGCTACCACGAATGCGTGAACTTTTAATCTTACTTTTAGTGATACTCCTGCCGACCATCTAAGCATTCGCATTTCTGCTGTTTCGAGTTTCCTATATTAGGAGTAGTACATAATCCAGCATTCGGAGCCATACTTTATCGCGGGTCTAGCAAAAGTCTGATATATATGTTATTCTGTTATTCTGATATGCTATTCTTATATGTTATTCTGATGTATGAGCTATATTATTGTAAAGTTTCATTAAAATCCATTCAGTAGTTTTTGCGTGAAAGAGTAACAAAGACACATACATCCATACAAACTTTCGCGTTTATAATATTAGTAAGATTATGTGAGATCGTAATTATGAGGAAGATCACCAATGTATTGGAGTGACCAAGTTTCAAAACGCCTGTCCGGAACGTCTACAAATATTAAAAAAATAATTGGAGTGAGGGTCACGATCCTCAGTCATGAGAAAATGACTCAAGAAGAAATTATGAGAGTGGTGTGTTCGATTTCTACAAAGCAGCATTTATAAGACTTAAATTAAATTACTAAACTCACTCACATTATTATTAAAAATCTTCCAATCCTACTAATATTATAAAGGCGAAAGTTTTTATGGATGGATGTATGGATGTTTGTTACTCTTTCGCGCAATAAATACTGAACAGATTTTAATGAAACTTTACAGTAATATAGCTCATACATCAGAATAGTCTATAGGCTATAAATAAGAGCTCTGGCATTATGAAATTTGTTTACAATTATACGTTTATTGTCCAGACGAAAAGTGAAGCGTTGCTACGTAATTTTTTGACATGCGCTGTCATGTTGTTTTTGTTTAGGTTACTGAGGGTAGGGGAGGGTAAGGGGGGAGGGGGGGTGTTTGGGGGGGGGTTATCGGGGGGGGGGGCGCGTGCGAAGCCGCGGGCAAAAGCTAGTAATTTATAAAGCTAGCTAGGAAGGGGACGCGGGAGGAGAACGGGTATGAAGGGGAAAGGTGATTCAGGAAGAAACAATTTTTTTATTTTTTTTATTTGGATATTAACAATGTATTAATATTTTATTTTATTTTATTTTATTTGGATATAAACAATGTATTTATTTGAATATGGCACAGCAACGCGTGCCTGGAACCAGCTAGTATATTATAAAAGTTACAGAAAAGTGGCCACGTATTAATTTGTGCGTAGTGTAATATCCGTGAACAATTAGGTAATTGATTTAAGCTTTTAATGGCCGCTCTATTATTTAATTAGTTTTGGAGAAAAGATTATTCAATTAAAATAATTAGTTTAAATGAACGATTTTTAATTGTAACTGATTACTTTCGAGTCTAATTGTTTTGTTGAACAGTAATATAATAATTATTCTTACCATGCATTTACTGTTGGTACCTTATTTAGGAAAAATTATTCCTACAAAGTAGCTAGCTATACCTACTATTTTTCTCTTTCTTTTTCAATTGGTTGTATTACGTCGGTTCATTTTCTTCATCTCTCATTTTATTAAGAGAAACTTATTTTGCCCTGTTGTGATTTGGAATTCGGATGAAACGGAATTGACGCATTACAGCACCTGCGAAGCAGCAAACTGCGCTCATTGGCCGTTTTGATTATGATGTCACTTTTCAAGGCTCCCATTGGCTGAGACATATAACGGAAATGACTCTAGGTCTGCGCTCATTGGCCGCTTTGATTATGACCACACTTTTCAAGGCTCGTATTGGTTGAGATTGTTTTGGTAAAGTTTCGCTTCTACCCGTGTACACTACACCCGATTTTTAAAAAATATTTTCCGTACACACTTCTACTAAATACACTAATGTACCTTACACTGACTGTGTATTATGTAAAAGCTCTAAGGGCTTAAATAAATAATTAAAAAATGAAAAAAACAAGTAGTTTCACAATTTACCATTTTAAAATAATATACAGTATATTTTGCGGCACGTTCCAGAGTGGAAGATACTCATAGTATCGCTCTATTGTAAGACCACCATTTAGAATTAAAACGTTGCTTGAAATGGCTTTAGCTGTGTTTGGTGACTAGATCTTTCCTCTGCCCCATCTCCTTCCCCTCCCCACTTCCTTCAGCCTTCAACATACCCCAATTGGCGATGCCATAGTCTCACTGGCCGCAGACGGTTGGAAGCAGTTAGGACTCCTGTGCGGTAGTCACATAAAAAAGGTAGGTATGTAATACTGTGGATTGAACAGATTATCTCAAAGTCGCATTCTTGTACCAAGTAGGTACACCAAGCTCCTCGTTTTTGTTTGAAAATAAATAATATGTAATTTACACAAAAAATGCCAATTACCTTCTATTCGGCGATGTATAAATGATTGTATTGTATAAAAGAAGTTGTGTTAGGGTGGATCGTTGAATGGAAAAAAACTGTTTTTTTTGGGTTGCGGAGTGACTCTTAAAAAAAATAATTGATTGATGCCCGTGTTATGATCGACCACCATAACACGGGCATCAGCCTAGCATGGTCGTCGAATAATCATCTAATAATGTAACCCTATTTTGTAAGTAATGAATAAAGAAAAAAAAAAAAAAAATTGTTACAAATCGTCACGGGTCACTCAGCCGAGAACCAACACAACCCCCCGCCCGACCCTAACTAATGATGTCCAATAATGCCTACCTATTGTTTTGATATTTTTCGGGTAAATAATCTCGTTTTTAAGTAAAAAGAAGGAATTTGACCTCTTGGAAGCACATAATATTGTTTTGTTGTGGCGATAATCATCTCGAGCTATCGCTGAAAAGCTATGTCACTATATTATCACTATATTATCGCTGAAAAGCTATGTCACTATACTACAAGATATTGGTGAGAAAAAATGAAAATTCACCAGCTTTTTTAGTCACGAGGGAAGACGACCTCCAGAAAATAACATAAGAAAATACCTACTGCTCATACGATTATTATTGCATACTCCTTCCTCTTCCTCCACACGCCCGCCTATCCCGCATCTCACATTGCCATCGCATAACTATTATATTTATTACATTCGCACTGCATTACCTTATTATATTTTCCTGTTCTCAACTCCTGTCAACTGCAAGATATTCTCACTTTCTGTACTCAATTTTTTTATTTTTAACATACTTGGCCATATTTCAAGTGTCTATACATATTACACCTCATATTATGTTCACACATTCTCTGCATATTTTTGTTATTGACACTAAACTGAAAAAGAGTCCCTGCCTCTAAGTATTTTTTATCAGAACGTACGTGGACTGAGAACAAAAAATGACACGTTTCTTCGCAGTGTTACGAGCGGTGATTATGACGTGATTGGTATAACAGAGACTTGGCTTACTGATTCTATTTTAGATGGGGAGCTTTTTGACTCAAGATACAATGTTTTCCGACGCGACAGAAGTATCGAAGGTGTAACAATGGGTGGTGGGGTGCTCTTGGCTGTCAAAAAAGAACTCAATGCTATTTTTAATTACTCGTGGTGTTCTACGGATGAAGACATTTGGGTGACTCTTCGCATCCCACGTGCCAATGTATTTACTAGCGTTCATCTTTGTTGTATCTACCTGTCCAAAAGCTTCAATTTCAATGCTCGAATCTCCGCCTTTTCGAATGATCTAGGTTTTAAGCTTTTGAATCAACCTAACGACAAGTTTCTTATTATGGGAGATTTTAACCTTTCTGATATTACCTGGTCTCTTCCTGTGGATGAGGTAAACATGATTCCTTGCAACTATACTTATACAATAAGTTCAACATTTATCGATAATATTAATTACTGTAACCTCCACCAATATAATGGTGTTCAAAATACATTAGGAAGAATTCTTGATCTCGTTCTCTGTAATTTCTCGGTACGCGTTGCTCCCGCGAACGACCCGTTGGTTCCTGAGGATACTCACCATAAATCTATCATTATCACTGCTGAGTTTGTTGAACCCCCGGTCATAAAGGAAAACTCAATTAAAAGGCCTTCATTCCACAAAGCTAACTACGATGACATAAGAGACAGCCTGGCGCAAGTAGATTGGAACACACTTAACTTAACCGATTCCGTCAATCCTGCACTATCACATTTTTATAATATTATTAATAATTTAATCTCTGATAAGGTTCCATTGAGGTGTTCTGGTAAACATTCCTATCCCCCGTGGTATAGCTCATCATTAATAAAACTTATTCGCGAAAAGCAGAAATTTCACAGATTATATACTACTTATAAGAACCCTTCCGATTACATTACTTTTTCTAGGCTACGCACACGGACAGAAAAAAATGGCTAAGAAGTGTCATGAAGACTTTATTAATAATGCTGAAGAGAATATCGCCAAAGATCCCAAGGCATTCTGGTCATATGTTAAATCAAAAAAACTATCAGCATCTATTCCTAGCGTATTAAATCTTAAGAATTTAACAGCCGAGGGTGGCCAGGCAGTCTGTGATTTATTTGCTGAATATTTTCATTCCGTCTATGAACCGGCTGACCCTCTGGGGACTTCCTGCCACGACTCCGTTGTTAATCAGGTTTGTGAGATAGGATCAGTTTTTATCGATGCTGATCTTGTATCTAAATATTTAAAACGGCTCGATTCCAGCAAGGGTGCTGGGCCAGATGGTATCCCACCACTGTTCATTACGGAGTGTGCAAATTATTTGTCAATTCCGCTATCAATACTGTATAATATATCGCTTAAGACTGGTACATTTCCAGATATATGGAAAAGAGCCTACATCACACCAATTCATAAATCGGGAACTAAGTGCGAAGCAGATAATTATAGACCCATTTCCAAGCTCTGCATTTTTTCAAAGGTGTTCGAAAACATAGTCTATGACCAGTTATTCCCTGTGGTAAAGAATTCGATCAACGAATTTCAGCATGGATTCTTTGCAGGTCGCTCTGTTGCTACAAATCTTATAACATTTTTAAATTTCTTGTCTGCCTCTATGGATAAACGTGTGCAAGTTGATACAATTTATACTGATTATAGCAAAGCCTTTGACAAGATTAACCACAGGATTCTGCTTAGAAAACTTGCTAATCATGGTATTCATGGAGATCTCCTTCGTTGGTTATCTTCATACATAACAAACAGGTCCCAGGCTGTGACAGTAGGTGGATTTTCTTCCATCTGGAAAATCATTACTTCTGGTGTGCCTCAGGGGTCCATTTTGGGTCCTTTGCTTTTCTCTATCTATATAAATGATATTACTACATGTTTTCACAACGCTCAAATTTTACTATTTGCCGACGATATGAAAATATACCTTCCTGTAAGCTCCCATGACTGTTCTGTGCGTTTACAAGACGATCTTGACCGACTGACGGATTACTGTCTCAGAAATAAGCTTTTTATCAATATTTCCAAATGTTGCAAAGTCACATTCACACGTAACCATAAAAAAATACTGCATGAATACACCATTTCTGGATCTCTGTTAACAAATAAAGATTATATACGTGACCTCGGGGTTATTTTGGACTCTAAACTTACTTTTGATAAACACATTGATAATATTGTCACCAAAGCAACAAAGAGTCTAGGCTTTGTACTGAGAACATGCAAATTTTTCAAAAATACTAAGACTTATCTGATTCTGTACAATTCACATGTTCGTCCTCACCTGGAATACTGTTCACAGGTTTGGAACCCGCGCTATATTGTTTATGTTAACAGGTTAGAAAGAGTTCAGGAGCGATTTCTCAAATTTCTCAATTTTAAATCATTCAACATATACAATTCTTACGACGAAATCGAGAAACATTTTCGAATCTCGAAACTGCTCAATAGGAGGCTTGTCGCTGATCAGATGCTCCTGTACAAAATTATTAACTCAAAAGTTGACTGCCCGGAGCTGCTAAATAAAATAAATTTCCACACGCCGACTCGATACAGCAGACAAAATACCCTTTTCTACATTGATAGATGCAACACTAATTCCAACCAAAATGAATTTATACAAAGGGCATGTAAATACTATAATAATAAACTTGCACATATAGACACACTTGCTGACATATTCACTGCTAGTTACTGTCGTTACAGAATTTCTTTATTACATTCTATGTAGGTGCGAATAACACATATTCATGACTAAATTCATTGTACCTAATATTATTATATTACTTGCGTGGCAACTTTCCCTTATCCCTCTCCTCCCCTTACCCGTCCCAACCCAAATACCTATTTCGCAGTCTATTTAAGTATTGTTTTAATTATTTTATTATTGTTTATAACATGTTTATCACTTGTTGACTTAACATCTGTATTATTATTTTTTTTAAATTGCTGCTTAGTTCTGTTTTTATTTTTTCTGTTTTTCTTAAATTTTCTAGTTTACATTCAGTTACTTTTATGTTTCTAAATACCTATCTGTGAACATTAATAATTGGTCTGTTTTTTGCCATCCTCTTATGTATATTTTATTACTATGACTGTTTATGTTCCTTAAATAAATAAATAAATTATGTTGTGTGCAACTTCGCAGAGGTACCTTTAGTGGGGAGTAATTGGTCTTTCCTTTTTCCTTCCATACCTTGTTCTTTCCTAAACATAACAGCAAACACTATTTCATCTCGTTTCATCTCCAATATTTACAGTCCATTATAAATGCATCAGAAGCTGTAATTCGTGAGCAGTTTCGGACGCAACACGTATCCTTTACAATCTCTATCAATATCCGCTAGAAATATGACGAGCTCCTCGGGTTATTGGCTGCTGGAGAGTAGACCCATTATCTCGTGATTATCCTTTCACTGGTGACCCATCCTCTCACTGGTTAAAGTTTTTCAAATACGTCCTGATATGATGGTATATCGTCTTTGGTGATCAAACTCAAAGTACAATACTAACAACACAATATATTTTGTATGAAATACGTAGATATTTTATTGGATAGAATATATAATACATTATAATATAAACATGCAGGAACTTTAAGGATGGTAGGTTAAAGGAGACCCTGCCTTGAGAAAACTGTCTCTCAGGGTAATGGTGTCTCTTGTCTAGACGAAACTTTCCACTTTGCACCGATTGTAAATTTCATCGACAGTTAAAATTTTGAAGCTTTTTTACAACTTAATTCGTAATTTTATCATTCGCAGTCAAGATACAATAGATGAACATATCATAGAACACTTTGCACGTTGCGTATTGTCAATGCACTGACCTTGTGATTTCACATATATGTAGGTAGAGGCACTAGGTGTGGGTATGAACCAGGAAAATGACAGGAATACTCCCTATCAATAAATATAGTGAGTATTACCTGTCACATCGACGATTTCACATTATATATTTGGGACATTGTCTCGAACTTTAATTTTTATTAGACCATTTTTTTCTCGGTACTTTAATATCGGCCCACCCTGTAACACATTGTGAACAATGCTCTCGGCAAAGAGTAATGAGAACCTGCTTACAAAGGTACCAGGATCACGAGGAAAACCTACCCAGCGCCCAGACCTATTCACCCAGTAGTTGAATTAGTTCCGCCAAATAATAATCTTTCGTTTCAGTAATTTAGTAATTTGTAATTTCAAGGTAATCAAATCGAATTTGCTATCCTTCGTGTTCCTCGGTAGATCACAGTAAACATCGACATCGAATTATTATAAGCATCGTAAAATTGTTCAATTAAAAAAATACAGTTTCACGCATTATAACAGGGTACAATGATCCTTACCGACGCGACGGCGCGGTGCTGCAAAAAAATTATTAGAAAAATACGGTATTCTATATCATTAGGTTTCATTCAGGATTTTTTGCCTAGGATACAGTAATTTTAACGGGTTTTTATAGTAGTTACTGCAAATACGAATATCGGTTGATTACCAACCCTAATAACATATTTTAAAAATTAGAAATTTGCGACAAAATGTTAAAAAGACTTTTCGTTAAAAAATCCAACATAAATTCACAAAAATTTAACTTTCATGAAGACTTTTCGTTCAAAAATCGAACATGTTTTCACAAAAATTAAACTTTTCTGAAGACTTTTCGTTCAATTAGCGAACATGATTTCACAAAGATTAAACTTTCGTGAAGACTTTTCGTTCAAAAATCGAACATGATTTCACAAAAGATAAACTTCCACGAAGACTTTTGAACGGATCATTCTCATCTCTGAAACTCAATTTATAAGTTTATCTATTAATAAACTTTTTTTACTTTCTCCATTCTCAAAACAAAAGACAAAGGCAATCCATGAATTGCTATTTGCTATACTCCTCAAGAACGCGGAATAATTGTGTCAAACCGATTCTTTTTATTTACAAACAAAATAACTTACTGCCAGAAATCGAATGAAGGCTTTTGTTTCAGCTATTATAGGTAGGTAGATAATATATACACGGATAATATTATAAAAATCCAAACATCAATATTAAACCTTGAAGGGTTACGTTTTATTACCATGCAAATTGAGAATGAAGATTCGGCGTGATTAAAATTATAATTCTTGACGCGATAATTATTATTAAGATTCAAACACAGAGAGAGTCAATAAAATGCTTGTAATCGGTTTTACTACCAAGGATTATTAAAAAAATATGATTAGCTGAATAGGAACCTATACCTCCGTGTCTACCCGGGTAGGTACTGGAGATCACAGAAAAATGTTATTATTTATTAAAATAATGCCAATGCATAGAAAAAGCGAATCAAACTGCACCACCGAACTTTAAAAAAGCTGAAAAATGGTCTAGATTTTTATATTGATAGTGTCCCGAAGCACACATACATTAGTATCAATTGATTGTATGCATCTAATCTCTAATCTTATGTATAAATATGCCTGTGTGTATGTTTAAATATGTTGTGTGCTATTGAGTGTGTGTATATTATACTGTGTGTGCCTTTGAGATGTTGTCTGTGATATATCCATCTGTCGATATATTTCATTTCTCTGTATTGTAGTGGCTTGAAATGTTATTCCTCTATATCAATTTTCGATATTGTGGTTTCATTGTGTATATGTCTGCTTTAGTGTTATAATTAATATTGTTAAATTGACCCGCTGACAAACTCCTTTGGCAGTTTAGCGAGTGCTTAAAATGAAGAATTAAAATATAAAAAATAATAATGTACCTACATACATATAACAATTTTGGTATTATTTTTTTTTTACTGAATAACGCCAAAAGCTAATGAATAACGCCGCTTTGGGAAAATTTTAAAAATGAAAACAAAATGATTCAAGGATTGGGACACACAAAAAATTTAAATATATTTAAAAAAAAATATTTCTTCTTTATTATGTTATTAATATTATTATTCTTCATCGGAATGGCGTGATCTCACAAATTGGAAAATAGCGGCTTTTGAGTTGATCGAGAATAAAATATTGAATTATCCAAGAACCTAACTGTTTAAGGTTGAGAATACCAGTAGGTAGTTTCGCGGAGGTGGGGAATGTGGTTAAACCAAAACCTTATTAGGTACTTACGTAATTTCTCGCTCCCGAGGAATGATTTGATTCTTGACTATACCGTTTTCAATTTGGTTAATTGTGAATTTGACCGCGCGGCGTTTGTCGGAAGTAGCGAGAATGATTTCCCGAGGTTTATCGATTTTCCCATCAAAGATTTCGCAGAAATCTGTAAATATAACCGTTCCTTCAAAGAGTGGAGGTCTAGCGTGGACAATCGATAGAACCCTAAATCAATACGGTATTGACTAAATCGACTAAATCCGTCATCTATGGTCAGTTATCAATGTTTGCCAGCACGTTCAATGATTGCTAACAAATATTCCGATTAACGATTGATAAATTTTAGCGCGGCCTCCGTAGTATCAGATTAGTTTCGGTTAACTGTCAATATACTTATAATTTCGTTCATTATGCAAAATTACTGGCTTATTTAATGAACGGTTTGAACTAACGAAGCTCTTAGAATTGAAAAAAGTAAACGCGATATATAGACTTATGAGGAAACCGAGCAGCGTTTCATACATACAAACGTATTTCCCAATTTCTTCACAGGATTTTGACACTACTGCAAATATTTTTTAATTTAATATAGGTATTGACCACTAGTGTGTCGGTAGGTACGTTTTGCTTTTATGATAAGATACTTATTATAGGAGTTAGGACCCTCCAAAAATCATTAAAATTGCCGGGTTTCCTATTAAAGAATGCATTTAAATAAGATACGATCGATTTATTTTGTTCGGGTGACCTATGGCAGAGGTCGATGTTATCCAATAAGTGGTTCCCGGGGCGGCGGTACCCATGCCCGCCTTCCAAATTGAAAGTTTTATTGTTCTTAATAAAGCATTACAGATAATATTCTTAGATGCCGTTGTTGTCTTATTTATATTCTCAAGAAAAAGCTTACGAAATAGACAGGTTTTTTATCCTTCAAAACATGAAACATAGTTTCTTTTTCTTTTAAAAATGTCAAAATGTGAATTCGTAGGCATATCCACCAGTGTTGCCAGGGTGTATCGATTTCTTATTTATTCTCTGTCAATATCGGTTCGGCTGTCAACAGTGAAACCGTGCTCGGTATATCGAAATAAAATCGACGGAAGTTACGCCTATCGATCTGTTATTGTAAAGTTCTGAGATGTGGTTTCTTGTGCTGGCGAAATGCGGGAATAAATTATGTGATTTATTGATAAAAATTCTTTTCAACGCATACTGCTAAATGTCTACGCTCAAATTATTGAAGAAACACTTCGTTTTAACTTAATTACAATAAAATAAAAACAAAATTATTTTTAGGGGAAATAGAAAAACATGCATAAAATAGGTTATCAAGATAAATAATAAGTTATTAAGATTGTTGAAGTGGAACCTTTGAGCAAACTTCACATCATACTAACAAGGTCAAACATGGCGTTAAAACATGAGAAATTTTTAATTAGATTGAAAAAAATTGAACTTAATCTTTTCAAATTTCTCCCAACGTTTATAGCAGTTTCTTGTACTAATTTAATATTTAAATTTCATCCAAATAAACCAGATGAATCCAATATTTATTAATAAACTTGAAAAAAATTTCAATAAATATTCAAATAAATTAAGTAGGTATTCAAAAATGAAATAAACGAATGAATTAGCGATAAAATAAAAGTATATCATGAAACAAGAATAACAATTTTCACGGGATTTTTTCAATCCTATAATTAAAATCATCTATAATATCTCCATAGTTTATTAAGTCTGCTTCTATGCATAGAAGAGCCATATAGTTAAGTTTTTCTTGGGACAATGAAGACCTTTGGTAATTCTTTATTCGCTTTAAACAGGAAAAACTCCCTTCTCCAGAACAATTTATGGCCAGAGTCCAGAGTGCAAAGTGCGATGTGGATAACTATATCCAAGTTCGGGTAAACGTTGCACAGAGATTGTTTCCTCAAAAACTTAAAAAGACGTTTAACGTTTATTAGATGGAAAACTCTGTCTATCCGCAGTGACTTGTTTTTCGTTTATAATCGCACACAAACTTAAGGGCTTATTAAAACGAGCGAGCGCCGCCTCCTGAACTCTGCCGACTCTAGGCCGCGGCCTATAGGGCCTGTTGACAAATCCAGGACAGTAGTTATGCGCGTGTAAAACAGTAATAAAAATTACAATTTGGGTGAATGAAAACTTTACCTATTACCCACTTAAACCATAGTTTCGTCCAACAATAATATTGTTTTTTATTGGTGCCCTTTTTTACTGATTTAAAGTACGCTCTAGCGTGTTTAAATCGCACTTTATGGAACGCGCGTTTTTTAAAGTTACCATGGCAACATCAACAAATCAACAAAATATGAAGTCTAAATGTCAACTTTTAACTATAAATCTGACAGGAATATTTTAAACGTCAAATAAAACATTACAAATGTTTCAAAAATTTTATTCAAAGTTTACATTCTTTTTTACATCGTTAACATTCTAATTATTTAAATGGATGTGAAAAGAGCAGTTCGTATTATTTGAAATATTAATACCTCCGTTTTTTAAATCGGAGGAAATGCTGTTCAAATTAATAGTATTCTCGGAAGTCAATGAGGCTGCACTTCCATTAATGGCAGTTCCAATAATGTTTGAAACATTCTTCTTATTTCTAATGCTCTCTTCCACGTAACCAGTCGCCACAGCAGCCGATTTCCATCCTACTTGTCGTTGGATTTGATCAATTGTCATGCCACTATTTGCCACTATGTGACAGATTGCAAATTAATGTTTGTGTTTTTCATTTCCATGACAAGTCAATCACTTTTGTGATGTCACATCACGAATTCATTAATAGTTCTTAGTTCCAAATTTTTAATAATAATATCAATATTTATGTTTTCAAAGTGTACCAATAAAAAAAAATCACAAAGCACTCTTTTCAGGGTGAATTGCCTAAAACCAAAAAAAAAATTAAAAAAAATAGCGTAAAATATTCGTGGATAACTGGTCTTTAAAACACTTGCTTTATTTCGAGCACTCGGCTACGCCGTCGTACTCGAAAAATCGCGTGTGTTTTAAAGACCTGTTTATCCACTTATATTTTAATATACTATTTTAAAACAACGGCTCAGGATTCCGTTATTATGCATTTTACCTACTTTAAAAATGGAACTCATTCAAATACTCTTTGGACCAACTGATAAAAAAAAGTAGGTATCTACCTACTTTAAAGGTGGAACGTATTCAAATTTTCTGGCCAAACTAATAAGAAAGTAGGTACTTACCTTTTTTATATGAATACTGCACAAGAGTCCCAACTGCTCCCGTCTGAAGCCAGTGAGACTATGGCATACCCAATTGGGGTATGTTGTGAGGCTAAGGGGAAGTGGGGAGGGGAAGGAGATAGGGAAGAGGAAGGTGAGAAAGTACCTGGCTATTCAGATTTGGTCACCAACCACGGCTAATGCCATTTCAAGCAACGTTTCAATTCTGAATGGTGGTCTTACACCAGGGCGATACAGAGAGTATTCACCACTCTGGAACATGCCGCAAGTATACCTTATATTATTTTTAATGAATAAATTGTGAAATAACACAAATTAATCACATAAAATTCATTTGCCACGCCGGGATTCGATCCCACGACCTTCGGTGTGCGAGTCACGCGCCTTACCGCTGCGCTACGCCGGCCTACCTACGAGGTGGAACACATTCAAATTTTCTGGACAAACTAATAAGAAAGTGGGTAGGTACCTACCTACTTTAAAGATGCAACTCTTTCAAATATTCTGGACAAACCGATGAGAAAGAACCAACCCCAAATTCAATGCAGTATAATGATTATAATAAAATAATGTTTATTTTGTCTTTCAGGACTTTGAGGACTGCGTATTGAGCGGAGATCGGGAATGCCGATACATGGAAGGAGTGACTCACGAAGGAATTGGAGACCATCGCAGGCAAACCCTGTTCTTCTGCGGTCATGAGGATGAATGCACGTGAGTAAATCAAATACTAGTAGTTCTGTGACCTCGCGTCCAAAATCGTATGTTTCTAATTTTCTTTTATTTAAATCAAAACCAACATTTTCTCTGAAATCATAAGATTTGTAAGAAGGTACTTAAATAGGGACCTACCTACTTAATTATAAACCATATATTTCATGTTGCATTTTTTCAAATAAGGAATATCTAATTATTCATTTTTTCCAAAGAAACGTCACTATCTCAATGACAATTCTTTTTCAAACTTTCTTCAGGCAGGTTGCATAACAGATTGAAAAAAATTGATTAAGAAAGTCCAATGACCGGTCAGTGGTTGAGTGGGCATCGCGTTTGGGTCCCACCCAGGCGTTCCGTGTTCGATTCCTCGGCTGGCTAAGTCCTCCATCACGACTCGAGCAACATTTTCGGCTTACTGTGGTGGTAGTAGGAGATTTTCAAATCCTGTCGGTACAAATACAAATACAATACAGGAATGTTTGTCTTTATTTAAAAATAAAAATAATATAGGTAAATTGAACACAACAATTTCACATTTGAAAAAATAATCTTTATTGAACCTTTAAAATGGACACCATCTTGTACCGGAAATAGAACGTACAAACAAATTTACAAACAGAAGAAATGCAAAACGGTCGAGTCAAACAGGACATCGCTATACTCAGTCAATCATTACTGAAAACTGAATGGTTAATAATCCAAAATATATATTTTTTAAATTTGTTACCTAAAGATTTTTAGCATTGTTAAAGATTTGTGAAGAACCAAACAATTATTCGCTATAAAAAATATATACGTGAAGACAGTACTCTAGTATGAATTAAGAAGAGAAGTACCCAGAACTAGTGACAATAGAGTATAGTGAGGTAGAGGTATGTACAAGGCTGAAAAGAGTTGGGATAGATGGAGAGAGGAATGTTGAGAAGTACACATGTTGCCAATTCAGCCGAGTGATTCCTTTGTTTTAGAATTCAGCCGAGCAATTTTTTTATGGAATTGTTATTAGTAGAGACCGGATTATATGCATTTGCATATTTGCATATGCAAATGCATATTTAGGCCCTTTTCAGCGGTAGTTGCATATTTTAGCAAAAAAATTGAGATCTTGCATATTTACGCTTGATATCGTTCACGACAACAAGTTTTTACAGTGGCAAGTAGCAGTAACAGTGAAGTAATCTCCAAAGGTAAACAACAAAATCACTTTTGCATGGATCTATGCGAAGCATTTATTGCAAGCAATATCCCTCTATACAAACTGACAAATCCTGCCTTGAAAGATTTTCTCAGAAATTTCTTTCTAAATCAAAATATACCAGATGAATCTACTTTACGTAAAAATTACATACCATCAATTTATCTACATGTCCTGGAAGAAATACGCAATGAACTCAAGGATAACATCATATGGATTCCAGCTGACGAAACCACCGACACTTGCGGCCGTTACATTGCAAATTTGATTGTTGGTGCATTAAAACTTGAACCTTCTCCTTCCTATTTGGTGGCCTGCAGAGAACTTGAAAAGGCAAATCATTCTACGATCGCCAGATTTGTGAATGAGAGTATAAAAAAAATATTTCCTGAATCTTCTGTGGATGAAAATGTGTATGTGTTGCTCTCAGATGCTGCCCCCTATATGATCAAAGCAGGCAAAGCCCTCCAAGTATTTTATCCCAATTTGATTCATGTCACGTGTTTTGCTCACGGAATACACAGACTCGCCGAAGAAGTGAGATCCACGTTTGCGAACGTAAATAACCAGATTTCATCAGCAAAGAAAGTGTTCCTTAAGGCGCCTGCTCGTATAAAGGCCTACAAAGAAAAACTGCCAAATATCCCTTTACCTCCCGAGCCAGTAATAACACGTTGGGGTACATGGATTGAAGCTGCGATGTTTTACCATGAACATTTTGAAGCCATCAAGGGTGTTATCAATGACTTCGATAGTGCAGAGGCTTTGGCAGTTTTCCAGTGCAAAGAATCGTTTGACTACGCTAGTATTAAAAAAAACCTAGCCATGATTACCACTCATTTCGCCTACATACCTGCAAATATAAAAACGCTTGAAACTCATGGATTGGCGTTGAATGCATCTATTCAGGTAATGAAGAAAATTCGCCTTATGAATTCCTCGTTGCCAAAGCTATTCCCGAGTAAACTCAAAGAAAAATTTGAAAACGTACTGAAAAATAACCCAGGGTTTGAACCCTTGTGCCAAATTGATGACTTCATCAACGGGGCAGGTGAAATTTGGCCCGGAACAATAAGTTCAAAAATCGCACCCAAATTTAAATTCTGTCCAGCCACATCAGTAGACGTAGAACGTTCCTTTTCCGCTTACAAAAATATATTAAGCGATTGTAGACACAATTTGTCTACAGAACATTTAGAACAGTACTTAGTCATATACGTTTTTAAAGGTAAATTCTAAATTTTATTGTTAAATACATTTTATAATTGATATTTTCGAAAATATAATTGTTATCCTTGAGAACTAATAACTTACTAAAATAAAAAAAAATATGTAAAAATACGACTTCCTGTATTATTTCATGTTGCATATTTTGACCCTTTTTATGGATTTTCGTGCATATTTTAGCTATTTTTATTGCATATTTTGGGCTATTTTTGTTGCATATAATCCGGTCTCTAGTTATTAGATAGCGGACGTAATCTCCTGTCAGATTTGTGTGATTTTCATGGCTGTTATTTGCTTTTTCTGTGCACAACGTACATTAAATGAATAAATAATCATCCTTACTTGCAAGAATTTGTGTTTAAGATGAAGCCATAGTAAATAATGCAAAATCATACAAAATCGTATGTTTTAGTTTTGAAAATTTGACCGCTTAGAAGTATTATAGATGCTTCAATTAAATACTGCGTGTAGAACATACCTTGGCCCTTAAAAATATCGGTCATTTTTTTAATAAGTCTTTTAACAAGCTTAGAAAAAAATAAAGTATTAGGTCTATAAAAAACATTTTTAACTGAAAACTCTCCTACTTATAAACACTTTTTCGGATACGGTTTTATTGCATAACGTGGCAAATTCAGTTTCTTATATAATTATCGCGAAAAAAAATGATATTTACGCCCGAACCTCACAAAATAAAATATAATATGCATTTTCGCGTTGGTATTTTTGACATCACGGCGACAATACGGCAGTCGACGAATTTGTTATATCAAAGTGAACCTTATACCGTCCAGTGTCCACCGAAGAACGACTTTCAGCCGCCCCATTCTTCCGTCATTACTCCTCCGAACGGAGCGGAGAAACAACGTGTTAGGGTCCGCGCTGCTTGTTTTCTTGAAATCAATTTAAAAATTCCGTTTTATTACAGTAAACAATGCATAAAAAAGGAATTAATGTTTTTTACAGGCCTTTACGAAATCAACATGTAAAAAAAAATTCTCAAATATCTTTTTCAACCTTTCCAAAAGCTTTTTCTCAAGTATTTTTAAACTCCTCCCATAAAAGGGCGTGAATTCCGATTTCGATTTTTCCTGTACTAGTGGATCGCCTTAAATTGATCTAAACTAAAATATGTGACAGTAAATATGTAAAAATCTGATAGGAGATAACGTCCGTTATCCAATAACGATCCCACAAAAGATGTGGAATCGCTCGGCAGATCCGATTTTCACAACCAATGCCTATGGCAGATCTCACTATAAAAGCGCAAGTGTTTTTGGGCGTGGACGCTGTACTGTCACACGATATCACGAAATATTTCTCCCTACGGCAGGAGAGGGGGTCAGATCAATTAGGGAGCTGCTGCAGAATATCATTTCTTTGTTCGAGTTCCGTCAACTTGCCAACCACGAGCCACTGCTACACTTAAAACACATCACTTTCAGGTCTGACAGGTCTGTATGGGATTATTTTGCGAGCGATATGGTGATCTCACCCAAAAACGCTTGTCACGCTATTGTCTGCCAGCCCCTTAAATACTATTCAAGCTACATTTAGATTCTGAATAGTGGACTTTAACAGAGGTGGTACTGAGAGTATCTCCCACTCTTGATAATAGTTGAAGAGTCAAAAGCTAAGACATCTGAGATCTGATACCATCACGGGCACAACAACTACTGTGTTATTTTAGGCCATGAGAGTAATTAGATATAACAATTAGGTGTTAATTATATAATTATTTTAATGAGACCAAATTAATTCAAATGGCCTAGCAAGCAAACATGCACGTCAACATGAGCATAACATAATGTTTTAATAAGCTTACCAAATAACCTTGTACGGAATATTAAAAAAATAATCGCTATTTACCGCGACCATGGTCGACGTTCAGCTTAATGCCACAATGCGAACCATCAGCGGAAATTTAAAATCGACTCCTCTCCCTTGGCTCCCCGTACTTGCAAACATAACTCCGCCAAATATCAGGCGAGAGACTGCAACACTGAGGGAATACAAGAAGGCGCTCCAAAAAAGCGCAATACCTTTGCACGATGATGTCGTTTCTCACACGGCGTGCCGCTTGAACTCTCGAAAACTCTTCTGGACAGAAAGGGAAAGACTCCTTCGATCACCTCTCACCCCGGAAGCTTGAGTGGCAATCGGCTGACGCCAAAAACGCCCATCTCGTTCAAGACCCCACTGAGAGACAGCCTGGGTTCTTATTGCCTCGCAAACTCTGGACCGCCATCAATAGGATAAGGTGCTCCCATAGCCGTTGTGCTCACATGATGTATAGATGGGGCCTTAAAGAGTCAGCGATGTATGAATGCGGTGCGGTGCAAACCACCGAACATGTGGTCAACGAATGCCCGCTCCATTCATTCCCCGGCGGGATTAATGAGGTCCACAGGGCAACGCCTGAGGCCCTATACTAGCTCGCAGACCTAGATGTCCCCCTCTGACTCCCCACCATACGAAAGAAGAATCACGTCTGTATTTCTTTATGCTTCTTCAATGAGTTTGCTCAAAATGTTCAAGTCTCACTGGTGTTTGTAGCGTAGGTCTCTTGACAAGGGAAAAGTAACCAATTAATAGAAATCCTTGGTAAATCACTACCTTATGAACACTTATACTAATGCAACATTTTCTATATTTGCAGGCCTTTCAATACAATTGGAGCCATGGAGAGAGCAAAGCGAGCTGTTGAGAGGCATTATGCAGTAGTGGGAGTTCTAGAGGACCTCAACTCCACTCTCACTGTTCTGGAAAACTACATTCCCAAGTTCTTCCAAGGGGCTTCTCAAGTTTACTGGAGTGAGTAGTCATGTTTTAATACAACCACAGGAATACACTTTTAGTGTCTTTATTGTTATACATATGTAGATGGTTGGAACACTGTCGTACACATGATAGTATGTACATAAAACAAAAATATGTTCACTTTCAAAAGAAAAAAACGGTTGCTGTAAAGGACACAAATTCTGTTTTATTAAGATGAAGGTCCATCTGTCCGCGCCGGCCGCAACGCACGCACGGCACGCAACGGATTTTTCTGTATCTTTATATAGAAAAATCTGAAAGACGGATTTTTCTGTATCTTTATATAGAAAAATCCGTTGCCCGCACCGACCGCCGGTATTTGCTGATAGTCGACGCAGTGCTGTACTAATTCATATAAAGATATGGAAAAATCCGTGTCGTGCCTGCACTGCGGCCGGCACGGACAGATGGACGTTCGCCTTTAAAGAGATTTTTTGGAAAAATGTAAAGTATTCTGAAAGACCTATTCAATTCAGTTTATTGTAAGTAAAAGTTCATAATTATGGGTCTACAAAAACAGGAGGTGATTTTTTTAAAAATAAACTTTCTCCTTGCTCTCCTCAAAAATTAATTAAAGCGTCCTTTACAGCATTTTAAATTTCCGCTATTGATTCTTTATAAAAATGACAGACTTAAACCTAATTCGCACATTAGTTCTTACTCGATCGAATAAAATGAGCGAAGGCTTGAAGCTTTGTCCACACAAAAGGTTTTACTCGACAAGACTGGCTAGATATTTAGTATTTTCCAAATAGCGGCTTTTGAAGTCTCTTAGCCTCTACAACTTAGTAGATTTAACTTGCACACTCTAGAGCTCGACTCGACGGCTCGAAGCAAATAATTATGAAAGAAAATTAGGTGTTCCAAATCACTGCCAGCCAGGTCGAAGCAAGCCATCAAGAAATGTTTATTTCCGTCTACACTGCTCACTGTTGAGTAAAATAGTTGAGTGAGAATGAATGTGAATGAATGAATGAACACTAGGTTTTAGATTCAAATAATACAGTTAATGAAAGCAAAAGATAACAATAGATTTAACTTGCGCACTCCAGAACCCGACTGGATGGCTCAAAGCGAATAATGAAAGAAATTAAAAAGGTGTTCCTAATTGCTGCCAGCCAGGTCGAAGCAAGCCATTGAGCAATAAGTACTTCCTTCCATACTGCTCACTGTATATGTATATCGAGTAAAACGGTTGAGTAAGATTGAATGTGAATGAATGAATACTAGGTTTTATATTCAAATAACAGAATTAATGAAAGCAATGATGCAAAAAAAATGTGCTTTGAGCAGTCAAATTAAAGATTTGGGAATTCAGAGATTTATTAGGTTTCTTAGCTTGCTTTGGTGTTTCTTATAATTTAACAAGAGCAAGTCCACGTGTTATTTCTTTCATTGTTCCAAGGTATTACTAGGCTATTATTTCACTGGCCTGGCCCCTAGAAATATTATCCACTTGAAAAATGCAAAATCATAATGACTTTTTCAACTTTTCAGATGAGTTTAGCAACTTCGATCGCATCAACAGGAACGCTTTCAAGCCCCCCGTGTCGGAACACGTGAAAAACCTCGTCAGAAAAAACTTTACGAGGGAAATTGAGTTTTACCAGTTCTGCAGACAGCGACTTCATAAACAACTCCTGGCCCTCCGGCTGCCAACACTACCGTCGTCTTGAGATCCCCGTATACAACGAACGACCGTGAATTCACAAACATTGAAT
This sequence comes from Limnephilus lunatus, assembly GCA_917563855.2. Lineage (NCBI taxonomy): Eukaryota > Metazoa > Arthropoda > Insecta > Trichoptera > Limnephilidae > Limnephilus > Limnephilus lunatus. Next base: position 28,978,145 of record OU830598.1, on the reverse strand, counting down.
AATACCTGGTTTTGTTAGTAAACCCTAATGGGTAGTGGCTTATCAATTTGTGTCTAAAGTACACAAGTGTAGAATGTTTAGTCAAAAAGTATTGAATGATTTGTTGGACGCTTCAATTTTGATATTTGTGATATGTCTTTTAGATATTTTAAATTATGGCAGTACTAAGAAAGAATCGAAGAATAATAAACATATTATGATATTGTACTTAAATGTTTAAAAAAGTTGTATTTAGAATAACATTCATTTTTATTCTGTATGCCTATTTAAATGGTCAATATGAATTCTGCCTAAGTTTGGTGTTTCATTGACATTAGTCCAAGAGCGCGTGACGATCAGACCTTCGTTATTTTATAAAACCTGAAAGATATTATATCTTTGGAAGATAGCTTTGAAAGATATTATATCAATTAATTATAATTGTACTTACGTTAATGTTTAAAAGCTGAATTTTATTTACAATGTTACTTGTGGAACTATCAACATATGTTTTCTCAGTAATCAGACAGTTTCGATGGTTCCTTCACCTTATCAGACACATTAAAAGTCTTCTGTAGGTACGAGCGCGATATATATGTATATGCAAGCGGGTGGGAGTGAAATAGTGCGAAATTTCGACACTAGCAGACTACCACCTTGTAAAAGTGCGCAAAAAATTCTCTTGAAATTGTGGTGCAATTTTATATACCTTTGCAACCTGCTATCTTTCGGGGCCACTGTGATCCAAACTTCATAGTCGGGGATCGTCTTTACCTGTATTAGGGACATACACAGAGAAACTTTCAGGTTTTATAAAATAACGAAGGTCTGATCGTCCGGGGTCTTGCTCTACATGTAATGTACTCATAAACAATTATTATAATTATGTATACTCACAAAGTGTTTGCTACATGTGAAAATGTAATTCTTGGTTTGTTTTCTCATATTAAAATAGAAAGGTCTCATTCTTATTCTTATATGTTGATAAGGTTGGGTTAGTTCACTTATCACAAGCGTTAAGATACACATATCAAAAAGATGAAGTTTATAATTGAATTATAAAAAATAAACACCTATAATAGTTGCTTATCAGAAACGTACAATTTGCTAAACTTAACTTTCATTCGACTTATTAGCTTCAAACAATACTCTTTACCTTACTTTAAAAATCTATCACTTAGATGTTGTGTTGGACTGTGTCAACATCACTTTTAGGATATTATGTATTATGAAATCATACCAGGAATTGTGTCTTCAATTGCCTTCAATGCCTGTCTCGACACAAGTATATCCTAGTGAGACAGGCATTGAAAAACCCGATGTAAACATACTTTATATAGATAATTAATTTTTAAAAATCAATCAATAAGTCCTCCATCACGACACAGGCAACATTTTCCACTTACCGTGATGGTAGCAATGACGTTATATTATAAATAGACTCGCCATAGTCTCACATACTCACAATATAATGTGGAAAGCAAGCAACACTCTTTTGTTTTCAGCGGTTTTCAGTATAATTTCTAAATTCAAAAGTTAATTCCTGTGTGATAAAGACAGACAATCAAAGAATGTATGGGAGTGAATGTCATAGATTCATAGTAGGGCGGCTTATTAGTTTCTTCGCCGAATACTACTGTCACATCACGGGTGTGACCTATGGGTGTGACTGAGATAACAAGATACTCTTATTCGGTTACACAATATGACAGGGAAGGGTAAAGGCGGGTAAAACGTGACACACGGGCAAATATTTTTATATTTATTATATGAGTTTTCATTAGTAATACAATATTGGTACTATTATAGTAATATTTTTAAGTACATATTTTATTATACAGTACAGGGGGCCTAGTCTCTATCTTTTATTAACCTCAGTTAGCGGGTTAATTACGTCACAAACACGTATTTTGACAGTTACTCTAATTAGCGTAGCTGTCAAAATACGTGTTTGTGACGTAATTAACGTGCTAACTGAGGTTAATAAAAGATAGAGACTAGGCCCCCAGGTTATAGGTTAAAATGATTATACAAATCTATACAGATTAATAACACCTAGGACCGTTACTATTTACAATTTTCATCAACGACATTATTAAATTAATGAACGCGTTACCCTTTGTACGTTTTACCCCATCTTTCCCAATGGAATAAAACGAATGTGTGACACTGTGTGAACCGACTTACTGTTAGTAGGTTGTCCAGGGTATGCTTATGTCACTTTGTGATGCAATTTTCGCTGTCTCCTTTTCGACTATTTGCCGTTTAATTGAAGCATTTTCTCATCACGCAGGAGCGCTTTGCAATACAATTTACTTACTGGTAAGACACGACCTCACTCGACGCGTAGCAGTTTAGTACTAAAGTACTAGGAATAGAGACAGCTACAATCGTATTGTGTTTGGCTTCCCACTTTGAGATTTCTACCCCGCGTCCAGTATTAATGTCTTTGGATGGTAGTAGGAGATTTTCAAATATTGACAAGTTTTTCCTAATCCGGGAATCATGAAACCATGCCAATTCCGCTAGGTAGGTCATTGGTTGTTTTGTTTTTTTGACATAAACAATAACTTTTGAATGACAATATAAATACATATTTTTTTTAAATTATGTGAATTTTATAATGTCCAACTGCAAGGTTCGTAGAAAATGCTTTTAACAAGGTTAGCTCATCGAGGGGGGCAGAGTGATTGGCCAAAAACAGCGGTGATTAGCTAAAAATTCGTGACGTAGCTTGTAGTCCATGTTCCACCGGGAAATTTGAATTAACTGCAATACAAGTGGCAGTCTTTTACTTCAAGCCGACCGAGAAATTTAAAAACCACCCGATGAGTTTTTTTTTCGAAAAAGACCCGTACGAGCTATAATTGTTAATTAGAGATGGTTAAGTTCTGCATTTTGTTTGCCGGAGGCCTCTGAGACGTGCTTTCTTTTAAAAGTACTTGAGTTCTTGGAGTAGGTCCCGGGAGCCACTCCCGACTCGCCAATGGCTCGGACTGAGACGCATGGGTTCGCACCTCGGAGCCCAAGCATGCAAAGGAATTCGAACGCGCAACCTGCTCCCGACTCACAAATGGCTCGAACCGAGACACTTGAGTTCCACCCTACCCAGACCTCGGAGCCAGAGCCCGCAAAAGAACTCGAACGCGCCACCTACTCCCGACTGTGGCTTGGACCGCCGAGTTCCGGCTACAAGTACTGGACCGGGTTCTTTGGGAGTAGTCGATTTCAAAAGGGAGTAGGAGTAGGATCCGCTTCGTGCGAAGAACCCGAGTTTAAGAGCCCACTCCATCTGAACCTACACATCGCTATTGTTAATTGGATTTTCTACGAACCTATGTCTAACTTTACAAAATCCGGTATGAAAAACAAAAGAAGATGAAAACAATTTCTAGATTGAAATGAGCAGTGATTCCCCTACATAATGTGTAATTATATACTATTCTGGTAAACAAAATGGTTTCATAGTAATTCATAATATTATGTACTTACTTACAACCATCATCGATCCGCAACAGATTGAAAATTAGCACTGATACTATTATTATTGTGAGACCATTACCGTTCATTGGAAAATTTTAATGCAATTTCTGCCAATAAGGAAATACTGCTGTCATAGAAATGGCATTTCTGAAAAATTATTCTCTATCTTTTGTGGGATCATTATCGAGAACGGACGTGATCTCCTGTCAGATTTGTGTGATTTATTTCCTTTTTCTATGTACAACGTACATTAAATTAATAAATAAACAAGCGTACTTGCAGGAATTTGTGTTTAAAACGATCTAAAATATATGACAGTACATATGAAAAAATCTGACAGGAGATCACGTCCGTTATCTCGATAACGATCCCATAAAAGATAGAGAATAACTCTTCTGATTGACTTAGATGAAGATGAAATTGAAACGATGTAATGCTTGTTTTGAAGATGACTAAACTGCAAATACTGTATTTAATTCGAATATGTCCATGTTAAACTTTTGCAACACTTTTATTTAATTTAAATGGTCACGTATTATTTATTCATCTTAATAAAAAGACAAATAATGCCATCACAAAGTGAAAACCTTTCCGAAGAAGTGTTCTTCGAAAAATTTATTCATCGTTTATTTTTAACATTACAGATTTAATTAGGAAGATCTTCTGCAGAGTTGACACTGTTTATTTGTGGATGAGTGAATGCATCCACTCCTTAATATTAACAGAAGAGTCTCCACAAAGCAGGACAGTGACTAAAACTGAATCCTAAAGAAATCGTTTTATTGATAAACTTATGTTTTCTGATAAATACATATTTTATATTTATTGTGCTAAATATTTTATTTCATAGTTATTTTATGGTTCCTTAAAACCGCTATTAAATCTTTTTGGTTTTTCGTGTACATAAATCATTATATTTAAGTAAAAAAACTATTTTCAAACTCACTTAAGTATGTTTAAAACTATGTTAAGAGATACTATGATTAGTAACTACTATGCCTATCTAATTTTAATTATATTATTTTCATTTGTAAATAATATTTTCATAATTTTATATTGTACCACAAGAAACATTAAAATAATAAACAGTATTATTTAATGTACTTAATTCTGTCTTTTCTTCACAACCCTCGTAACAAATCCTTTCATTGTATTATCACATTGTTTGCCTTTCAAAAATTAATCGTTCATGGGTTTTGTCTAAAATTCATAATAAAAAGCTATACTTGAAAATATTCAAATGAAGTGTAATTACTGCCATCTGTTGGAGAACGATAAAAGAAAGATGGTGGAGAACTCGTACCAGTAAGCTTCAATTAGGGGTCGTCCATTAATCACGTGAGGCTCGAAAGGAGGGGGGTCGGAAAAAATCACGAGGGGGGGGGGAAATGAGATATCACGTGTATTTATTTTTCATTAAACGCACGATTTCTAAAGGTGAACGTCCTATACTTTGTACAAAAAAATACACGTGATTTGGGGGGGGGGTTAGCCTAAAACCTCACCACATATCACCAGGGGGGGGGGGGGAGGGGGTCAAAAAGTTGCTAAAAAACATCACGTGATTAATGGACGACCCCTTATTTGGAATTATACAAAACAACAACCGAAAAACACAATAGAAATTATTTGACATTTTTGGGCTTTGAGTTTAGTCATCGTTTTGTAATGTCATTGAGTATCAATGAGATACACAAGAACATTTTATGCAAACGGCTAAAGAGGAAGCAATGAACCATTGATATACCTCAATGCAATGAACTATTTCTTTGCACAGATAGGGTTGCCATCTCTAAAATTTGGCAACCAGGACAAGACGCGTGAAGACCCCGGATTTTAGAGCCCAGAACTTAGACATGTCAACAGGTTTTTTTAAACATAGGTGTAATAAAAAACAGTTGAAATTTTTTAAAAATTTTATACCCGGACTACAAATGATGCCCCACCCGGACCCTCCCCGGACGCCCTCTAAACTAGGACAAATCCGGGGAAACCCGGACGGATCGCAACCTTATGCACAGATAACCACAATATTATATACATGTACACTAGAAGTGACTTACCAACTGCAGAGAAAACTTACTTCTGTAAAATTCTTTCATCTGTGACCAAGAATAAAGAAAACTATTATTCATTACGAAAAATATACCAATAAAAAAGATCAAAAGCAACATTTTAGGCACAAATAAAAAACATTCCCCGACACTTTTCGGTTTGTGCAACTACTGCCATCTGCATTTTATGTTCCAAACAAAAATGGCATGCTCATTGATAAAATAGCTAGGTTTCAATACACATCCTAACACTGTGGGGGACCATCTCTTTTTTACTTACCTCACCTTACATCACGGGAGGCCCCGAGGAAAATAATTTCCCTTTGTAATAATGTCATCTCTGGAGATGATGCTGTGTGGAGGCATGGGCGCCCGCAGGGGGGGCACTGGATTGATTGAAAATAGTCCAATAAAAAACTAACTAACTAACCATCACGCCGTTTTTCCGCAGGGGTAGGCAGAGAGGACGGACCGCCAAACAACTCGGTTTTGGCACACACTCCTTGGCTCGTTCAAATTCATACATCGTCTCATACATGCTCTTCTATTATTCTGACTCTTGACATGGCCCGACTGAAGTATCTGATTCACTTGGTCGTGCCATGTCTTTCTCGGGCGTCCCCGACTTCTTCTACCATTCACATTTGCGTCATATATTCTCCTTACTCTCCTTTCCTTGTGCATTCGTTCTACATGCCCGAACCATCGGAGCGTTCCTTTCTTGATCTTACTTATTACGCTTACATCAGCCTTGCATTCTTTGCGGATCTCCGCGTTTCTCATAATGTTACTTCTATTTTAAATCTCTTTGTGTTAGCATAAAAAAAGTGTGTGGATGGTATTTTAGAGGAGAGGAAGAAGTGAACATGGGTCTTGAAGAGACCTATGTTGTAGGAGACTGGATACACAGAGGCCGGAAAATCGTTTCATGGCCGAGCTGTTGAAGTCAAGAACGAGTCATAGAAGTGATCCGTTCTCATGTGAAAAACGTCAACAGTGTATATATATGCTGGGTACGTGTACCTGTGTTCTATATTTTAAACATTTATTTTTAGGGAGGTAATATAATTTTCTTTTCTTGATTTATGGAGTTATAATCAAAAGATGTGACTACTTCTCTTATCTACATTTTATAGTAGTCTACCATAGAGATATACTATAGAGGCGCTATCCCGTACATAATTCTCCGAGATTCGTATTCAAATCATGCACGAACAAGTGAATTCTAACTGAAGCCACCGCGTCGAAAGGCTCGGCCGTCAGACCGACCTTTCCTTTTACTCAAGCCCATGGTTTCATCCTACTTTCATACGTCACACAGAAATGGAGGTACTAACTACGAACCAATTTATTCGCTAAATGTCTCATCTATGTATATATATCAATGTAGTCTACACATTTGAGCTTCAGAAAATATATCAGTCTCGTCATGAATTATTTGCTCCGCCAGTAACGGCGTTGATAAACTGATTTTTATGTTTGGCCACACTTACCAAAACAATCCATGTTACATCATACATATTTATAGCTGTTTCATGATCCTAAAAACATCTTTAAAAACAGAATCTGTTGGTCTAAAGCGGCCGCAATTCTGAGATCCTCTAGCACCATTGTTGCTCCCATCACAGTCAAATTAGCAAACCGTGTGCTAAATTTTGCAATTTTATCTAAGTGGTAATCTAATAAGAATCTATGTATCTTTATAGCTCTTGAAAGAATAAATTTTGCTTGTGGGTAAAAAGAATTAACAGCTGTTCAAGAGATATATAATTTTATTCATTAATCAATAATAGTAATAAAACATATCGTAACATATTTAATAATATTATTTACAAATCATTCATCTAATTACATCATTTCTTTTAATAAAATACTCATTCATATCTGAAGATTGAATTCCAGCAATCTACTTCTTGTAAAATATATCATAATTTCAATTAAATTTACAATAATCAGACTATATATAAAACTTGTCCTTACTAACTGTCATTAACGTATTAAAACATTCAACACACGTGTGGCTGTAAACTGAAACATGTATTAATTAATCACTAATGGGAGACATTTTCACAAAACACCTCCAAACATTAAGATAATCAGGGTATTGTTAACAATATTATGATTTGCAAGAAAAGTGTTGCTATAAAGTTGTATTGGACGCAATGTATAATCAGTTAAAACAAATTCACAAACATTATTTCATTAACAATATAACCAACAAAGAAACATCAACATTCACAAGATCATAAATGGAAAACATTGCAGTTATTGCATCCAAATTACATAATATCATTCAATTTAAAATATAATGGCTTTTTAACCCTCTTAGCTTCGGAGAGCCGAGCAAACAGCACATCTAATTCTGATATATCTTAATAGACGACTATAACATAAGAACACTGCGATTTTGTCTTGCAAATATGTACAAATGATGTAGTGTCATTTATTCATTATCATTAAACTTTTAGCATTTTTTTTTACAAAAAAATGGCTGAAGCCAAAAGGGTTTACAGGAATCAACTTTGTGAATTGACGCTATTCTAAAAAATGATTTTAGAGTTGAGTGTTTAAAACAATGCACTTCAATTATAGATAGGATGTGGTTGGCATTGTTAAATAATCATATTAAAAACAGTTGCTAAGGATATCACATCTCCATCAAGCTCGCCTTCCTCAAACCTCTCAAAAATTTCTCTCACATGCTGCCTTCTCTTTCTCTCAGATGTATGTATACCAGATCCAATTCTCTTTCTTTATATCATGTATGAAAGATGTGTAGATTTCATTAATTTTTAATCAAATTTCATCTACTATGTATATTGATTTTTTTAAAATTTCTATTTTTACATGCAATAACAGTAAGATAAATATTTAAAATTCTCGATGGACATAACGGATAAACTATTCCTTTAAAAGAATAATTTCCGACTATCGTATTTTTAAAAACATAACTTTTTGATGTACTTAAACCATTTTATCACGACTTGATAAAATATCAAATACGATAGCCAAAAACAACAGTACACAAAATGACATGCTCAATTATAAAAAAATAAATATGCATCTCATCATTATAGTGTACAGATACAGTATTATAAATATTAAATATCCTTTTTGGAAATAAAGTTATTGCATGTATTTTTTTTTTCTTCTACGAATAAATCTCAAAAACTTTTACATCGAAACATCGACATGCCTAAAATCTCAAAATTTTCAGAACAATCTTAGTATTAGGTACATATTAAAAAATAACTTGTTACATTTTATTCAAAGTATTTTCTTTGCTTTCTCATGCCCAAATTTATAATTCAATAATTGAGTTTTACTTATTGCCTTATAGAAACCTGGTATGATTTCATATGAAATTTTATGATAACTTGATGATATGTGTGAGACCAAAAATGTACTTGTTTTCCAAACAAACACAATAACATTAGTAAATCTCAGTATCATCATTGTTAAAACTCTGCCCCTAAAATTATAAGAAATCTACAGTTCATACATAATCAGGGCCGGCCCTGTGCAGGTGCAATTGGAGCACTCCGCTCAGGCTCCAAGGAGTCAAAGCGCTGACAACACCTAATACACTGAGTTTGGTTCAGGGCTGGCTTCGTACACAATACAATGAATAAAATCAACAATACAATAATATTACATCAATCATTAGTATCACTACCTACATTACACCTAGGTCATGTGGGATGTTGCCAGATAATAAATAATTAAACTCTTTTACAGAAATAAGTTAAATCCTTCTCATTCTCTATATTCGTGCAATTCCTAACTAGGACATACCTGGCAAGCATAGTGTGACTCCTTTTTGCTTCATTTTTTATAATTATGTATATTGTTATATCTGCATAAAAAATAGGAGATGGAACTAAAAATTAATCATTTCAGTTTGTTACAAAAACATTATCGGGTTTGGTGTTTTTGATCTCCAAACCGATCTCTTCTAACCTAATTTAAAAAATTATTGCTTCGAAGCTGAAACTAAAAAATATTTCTTTTCATTTAGCGAAAGCATTTTACTAACATCAAATTTAATAGGTAAGTGGTGTTATAACATTTATTATCAGATCATCGTTGATATTTAAAAAAAACACTTGGAACTTACTAAGTATTTGATCCATTAAACAAATAATGTGTGGCATCGTCGGCTTATATTAATAATATAATTCAACTGTTGTCTGCGTTTCGTGATAATAGTAAAAATAGTTATGGATATAATTGCATATTATTACCTCCATCTAATGACTCAACACGTATAATAATAGTTTATCCGATGACTGTTGCAGACACGAAACTAATACAAAGTTATATATTATAAACTAATGATATCCGCAGCGGCTCTGGTTTTGAGAGAAAGCTATTGCCGATAACTTCACTTAGAGTTAATTTCAGTCGGATGGGTCTCCGTGGGGGAGCTGTCACTGTCGGCTGAGAGCCAACGGTGACAGGTGACTCGGCCCAGGAAGAATAATATGTTATTTACAAGCTCTCTCGAGTGTTCTCACTGCAGAAGCCTTCAGGAACATTTAATAAATCCTCCATCCATAGTTCACTAGTAGAAAGATGGATGCCAACTATTGCTGTCTACGGAGTTTATACACGAGGGTTGGTAGAAGTTGTCCTGCGGGCCGCACGCCACGCACTGCACCACGTAGTTGATCCCTGAGTTGTTGTCCCAGAACTGGCAGCCCTTGCACATAAACCTCACTGCAAACTCCAACCTCTGTCCGATGGTGAGCGTGTGTGCGTATAGGAGGAACTGGAATCTGTCGCAGAAGCCGTCGCAGGAGTTGGGCACGTAGGTAGCCTGCAGGTCGGAGAAAGTCTTCCAACTGTCTAAACTGTATCTTATCTGGACAGATTTGTGGAAGTCTAGGTTCCTCACCCGGACAGTTCCGCTGATGGCGACGGTCCCCGTGTCCTGGATGATGGCATTCTCTAAGCAGACACTTCTGGCATTCAATATATCTAAGAAGTTAGCCTGGTCCCCGGGGGACGCGAACATGGTCACGAGGCGCTTGTCTTTGAGGACTCTGGGAGCTGGTGGTGAGGGACCGAAACTGTCTTGACACCATTGATTTAAATCTGCATCTCGGAGGTCTTCGTACGCAGATTTTGGAATATATGGAATGTCATCCATAAACGTTTTGATATCTGCTAAATCCAACCCCAAAACATCCGCAAATCTGACGATCTTCTTCCTGCCAGGAGTTCCTGGGGGGGTTTTCCCTGTTCTGAGGGATGAACACCGTCTCACTCTTTGCGGACGATCGTCGTCGACTTCTGTTTCCCCCTCTGTTGTAACTTTTGCCGATTCTTCCTCAATTTGAGTACTTTCGATTTCTTCCAAGTGTGGACACTCCGTCGCCTCGTCTATTAGCTGAGATGTTTCCTTCGATTCAAGGTCTTCTTCATCATTTACATTATTCAAATCTGGGCTTCCTTCATGTTTGAAGATTTTAACTTGTAGTTTCTTGCGATCGCCGCCCTTATTTCCATTTGCGGCTTCTTCTTCAATTTCAAGTTTTATTTGATGGAGACTCTCAGAAAGCGTGCTAACGTCTGAATTTCCGCTGGTTGTCCCCGTAAAATCAACCTCATCTTTGCCCATGTCTTCTGGAGAACTTCGCCCGTCGAAGGAAGAGGTATCTCCGGTCGTCGAACCTACTGACCCTTGATCCGATTCGCAAACTGGGGGATCTCTTTCTAGACTCGGACTTCTCTTTTGGCAGTCGTCGAACCGGATCGGAGAGAATAGAGAGTTTTGACTTTCCGCTCTGTTGAGGCTTCCGTAGTCGGCGAAACCGTTTTCTCTGGCCAGAGGTTGGGTCTTGATGGGTGACTGTCTGTCGGGGGTGTTGGGTTTGCAATTCAGCAACTGATCTCTGATATCACTCGCTGAAATCTTAAGTTTATTAATGTTCACGATGGGTTTAGTACCTTGGCTTTCATCGTAAAGCCTTTGGTACTTTGGGTAGATTTTGGCGGCGGAGGGGTCACTGGCGTCGGTTTCTAAGTCGTAGTAGGTGGCGTCACTGTCGCTGTTGCTATGCGGGGAGTCTTGTTCCGCGGGGGAAGAGAATACACAGCCGGACTCGGGGTCGGCGCTGGCGGGTTTGCCGTTGGGCAGTTGGATCTCGGGGATCTCCTCGACGGGAGAAGAAGGGCTGCCGATGTCGACGTCGAAGTCGAAGAAGACGTCGGAGTCGGAGAGATGCCGGCGCTGCGAGGGTTGCGCCGTCAGCCAGCTGTCCTCCCCGGGGCGCGGCTCGGAGCCCAGGCGCCGCAGCCGCGTGTGCAACCTCCGCGCGAAGGCCTCCGCCCTGCCGCGACAGGACATCGGGAGCAGGGAACCCAGGCCACACTGCCGCTCGCCACCTGCGCTCATCTGCACCTGGAAAAATATAAACAAACAGATACCTTTAATATCTCTCTCTTACGTTTAGACTGGTTGCTTGTTTCAGTTAATTATTTATAATATTAACCATCAAAATTACATTGGTGTACGTGCACAACAAAAAAACTTGGTGAATAATATTATGATGTGTTTTGTTATGTACGTAAAAAAGTGCCTAATCAATCACTCGCGATATAATCGCGAATTAAACATTGCACTATAGCTTCACGCAAAGAAACGATTGAATCAATATCGAATAATAATAATAATATACAAATGGTAAGTTATAAAGAAAGGGGGTAAGAAAACTAAAAAAAATTGAGCATTGGGATTACAGAGTAGTTATTTTCAGTGTCTAGAAAAGTGCAGAAAGATTTTTAATTCACATAATATGAAAAGAGAATACTAGTTGTTCTGTGAACAGTCAGTAGACCTCTAGTTTCTAATTTTATTTTATTTAATAAATCAAAACCAAAATTGCCTCTGAAATCATAAGATTTGTAAGTAGGAACCTACTTCAATATTAGTTATACACAAATGAAACAATATTACTTTGTTTTAACCACTTATATGTTTGTTTAAAGCCGACCGGCTTCGGAACAACTGTCCCTTCCTCAGGGCAAACATATAAACATTACCTATATGTTTGCCCCGAGGAAGGAACGGTCGTTCCGAAACCGGTCGGCTTTAAACAAAGTGGTTACAACAAAGTAATATTATTTCATTTGTTTATATTGGATAATCACAAAGTTACAGCTACATCAAAAATTATTAATTATCCTTTTCATGTAACTCATTTTACTTCATTTTTTAATCAATATTCATACAATTTGTCCAAAGAAACGTTACTATATCAATGATATAATTCATTTTTCAATATTTCTTCAGGCAGGTAGGTACCGTATTATTGAAAAATTAAATAAGAAAGACAAATAAACTAAGATTTCACGTTTGAAAAAATTATCTTTACTGAACCACGCATAGTCAAAAATGTCAGCCTGCTAACGGATAACCACAGGTTGCAAAGTTTACAATTATATATTAGACATAATAAAAATAAAAAAAAAACAAAACAAAACAAAAAACAAAAAAACAAAACACTACTAGTAATAAAACAAACGCTGCAGCCAACACCCCCGTTTCTCGTATCCTTCAAACATTCAACTTGATTCAAACAAGCACAAATACCCTTATATTGTTTGATTCCCTCCCTCTATTTAAGAACGTATAACCAGAGAACACCACAAATATGTCATTTTTAAATCAGTGTTTATACGTATTGACTCTTTTCCACAAAAAAATTGTAAATTGCTTTCGAAAGATTGTTCTTTTATCTAGTAAACGTGTGTTTTAAATTTTCAGAAAAATGATAATTTTTACTATTTTTAGTATATTAAAGTTATACCATAGGTCGTTGGCGGATTTGTTAAATTTTCAAAAAAGTGCACTTATTTTACAACACCCATTTCAAATCATATAATTATGCAGTAAAATAAATCAATACATTATCTGGTAAACGTATGTAACATAATTTTAATTTTAGTTTAAATAAAATCATTAAAAAATATATAAGTACATGTGTTTCTTAACGAAAAATTTGCCCGTTTGTGTATTTATTTGCGCACTTACAGACTAATATATTTCAAATTTTTTTACATTCTTATTTTGCTGAGACATTATTGAAAAATGATAAATACTTATGATCAAAAAGTACATAATTTGAATAGTTTTATCAACTCGCCTTTCAGTATTTTTGGATGTAGGTATAAAAATCAAATTTGGAATGAAATAAAATCGATATTGAGTTATAATTTTAAAAAGCTGGTACGGAGAGTAATTAATCGTTCTCATTGGAACCGCCCATTACGATCGTAAGAACTTCTTTCGACGAAATGTGGATTTTCGGCCGCTGGCTGGTTATACGCTCTTTAGAAAAATTTTAACAGCACACTGAATTCGCACACATACACACACACAAACATTCACACACACCTCTCTCCTTCCATAATATACCTACTAACTTAATGTAGGTAAAATGTATAATACTCGTATATCACACAATAACATTAATATTAAGTAATAACTTTAACAATAACATTAACAGAAGTTAATACAATAATTGGTACTAATAACTAATAACATGCTGTTATATATATATAACATCATGTCATTGGTACCAATTTTCTATAACTTTGTAACTATTTTCTTTTATGTAATTATGTACTGTTTGTTGCTGCAAAATAAAATAAAATATAATAGTGTAAAAGAAAAAAATAATAATAATTGATTAATTAACTAAAATTATCAGAAATAATATGTTGACGTAAAAAAAATTGTTTTGAACATCGAAATTATTACATTAAAAATGTCGACATTTATATTTCATTTGCTAAATTACATAATTTGTTTGTCACTATTGACATTGAAATAAGTCCTTATCCCCTGATGAGTCCAGTAGGTACTCTTAAATTGACTACACTCAGGAGTTCGCTATAATCGAGCTCGGAGTTATCCACTAAGTCTTGCTTGAATAATAAAGTAGAAGCAGATTAAAAAAACGGAAAAGGAACATACAAACAAAATTACAGACAGATGAAATGCCAAACGGCTATAAGAATAAAAAAGATGACAACCACTGAGGTCTCGAAAAAAGCAAAAACACACTTGTCCACACTTTTTACAGTATTTTTTTTTGTTTTTAGGTAGGTACTTGGTCGTTAATTGGTAGGATCTTCGTTCCATAGAACTGAAAATTAATCACAATTATTATAAGCAATAATTATTAGCCTGAAACACTTATCTACATTGAAAAAATCTCCCGAGAAAAGAAACATGCCGCCGACGGGACTTGAACCCCAGGGCCGGATCTACGAAATCTGGCGCCCTGTGCAGTAGGTACCGATGGCGCCCCCCCCCCCCCTACATTTTTATTTTGATTAAAAATTCGTTCACCCCAATTTTTTTTTTATTTTTTACACTAATTTATCAAATAAAATCAAGACATATATTTTTTATCGGTGCTGGAGAAATTGGAATACAAAAATTCCCAATGGAAACGAGTTTTTTTATGTCATTCTGCTCTTTAATTCTACGTTTTAGATTCTGCGAGCCTGAAAGTTTTTTTTAAAAATTATTATTCTATTCATTGTAATCCACAGTACTTTTATAACCTCTAACAACCAATAGAAATTTAGTTATAAATTTAAAAATCTAATAAGAATATAACCTCAAATTTGTACCTTGCATTTCCCCTGTGTTGAGCGAACAAACACCAAATTGAGCGAACAAACACTAAACACTGACGTATGGTATCAACGGCTTACGAAAGACGCTTACACTGACACCGTAAAATAACAAATCCAACATCCAACAAATCTAATAGATATTAATTATACATTTAACGAACTTCAAATAACTGTCAATATGTTCAACCTGCAAATCCTGCAAACCGTGCGATGCTTTTGTTAATGGAATTTACTGAAGATTTCATAAGAAAATAGTCTTTAACTACCTTCTCCTAGAGACTTAAATCGTACAAAATAAAACAATAGCGAGCGTACGGACAACACACTAACAAAAATTGACAGCATTTTGAAAGGCGCAAGTCGGTTTGTTTGATTCACAGGAACAAAAAAACTGCGCTGTGATTAACAATTATTATAAGCAATAATTATTAGCCTGAAACACTCATCAACATTGAAAAAATCTCCCGAGAAAAGATAAATGCCGCCGACGGGACGGGAACCCGCGTCCTTCTGATATCCGGTCAACTGCTCTACCAACTGAGCTACGTCGGCTTATCTCCCACCCGCCAAATAATTCAATATATACTAGTGTTTCATTAAACAATTACTGCTTATTACATTTTTTCACCTGAAAACAACCAAAATGCGCTGTGATTGGTTATTGAATTTGGATCGCACCCATTCGTCGTAAAAGATATATGGAAAAATAGATCTTACGTTTAAACTAAATATATGGAATTTGTAAAAAAATTCTGTAACTGATTATAAATTCATAAGCCGTTGATTTCAACCTGATGCGTGCGCATTCTGTTTCTTTGGAAAGTGTTGCTAGAGCGTAATAATTATTTCTTACTATGGGTAATTTTTAAACGATTCAGGGAATATTATAACTAAATTTTAATACAATATTTATTTTCTCACGGCGCCCCTTCGGAGTTGGCGCCAGGTTTTTGCACGTTTTTGAACGTATGGCAGATCCGGCACTGTCGAACCCGCGTCCTTCTGATTTCCGGTCAACTGCTCTTATCCACTGAGCTACGTCGGCTTATCTCCCGCTCGCCAAACAATTCAATATGTACTAGTTTCATTCAACTGTTTCATTCAACAATTACTTATTTTTTAAATAAATCAATTTGGATGTAGGAAGATTTTACTTCATTGCCACTCAATGGTTATTAAATATTTAAACAAGGACCTCCTCGCGAGTTGTTTGTTATTAAAGGCGAAGGTCGGTGTTAGGTACACTGCTTGTAGTGATGAGTACCTATTGTAAATCCAAGGCCATATTCTTCTTCGTAAGCATTAATAAGAATAGACTTATACGAATAGATATTTATATTAGATACTAAAGTTGACGTGAATAGTACTAACCTCAATATAAAACAATTAGGATAAACCTACCATCATAAATTCGAAGCAAATTGGAGTTCGTTGAACCAGATTCATGCAAGATGCACAGACAATCGATAATAGTATTATTTTTTAACATAAAAATATAAACGGCCTCCGTGGTCCCGAGGTAAGACTCTCGACCAACAATCAAAATAAATTTTATTTAATTTTTATAAGAAAAACTTCTTTTTATACTTTTTTGAAGGTTATTCCCATCAGTGAAATATATCATATTAGAATAAGTTAACAATAATAATCTAAACGAAAATATGAAAGAGAACAAGACACAAAAAACAGAAAAAGACAATGGTCGCAACTGGGACTCGAACCCAGACCTCTCCGTCTAACCGGGACGAGCACGTTAACCAATTTCGCTGATTTGTTCACAATTAATTAATTAAAAATAATATATATTTCCAGAATGAAAGATACTCTTAGTATCGCCCTGGTGTAAGACAAACCATTCAAAATTGAATCGTTGCTTAAAAGGGCTTTAGCTTTGGTGACCAGATCTGAATAGCCAGGTACTTCCCCACCTTCCTCTTCTCCATCCCCTTCTCCTACCCGCTACCTTCAGCCTCGCAACATACCCCAATTGAGGATTCCATAGTCTCACTGGCTCCAGACGGGAGCAGTTGGGGACTCTTGTGCGGTATTCATATAAAAAAATAAAAATAAAATAAATAGGGTAGAATTAAATAAAATCACATAAATAAGTCGAACTTCAACGCCGAAAAAGCTGTAACAACGATGCTTGCTGAACTTAATAATATGTAATGTAATAACATTATTCAATTTGATTTTGTACTTTATTTTTTAGATTAGATTCATCGTAGAACGTAGCATCAAAAGTGAAGAAATGAAAAAAAACTTTTCATTATAAATGATTTATTGCAACATAACAAGTCGTTGTGTTTATTTTTATCACACACTTACAAATGAATACGCGCCATTATTATGTTCTCCGCAAACAGTGTAAGAAAAAAATGCGCCGGGCTGAACCGAAATAACAATCCTGACCACGCATAACGTATCAGAGGTTGTCGAGTCTGTCCTATATCAAACTGCCTCGTTTTTTATCCGGTTTCATAGCGGCCAATTCACAGTCCGTGCGAACAGTCCAAGCCTGACGTCACGCGAGCATGTCTTCAAGGATTGATTTTTCCGGCGGGCATCCATACAAAAATGCTCGCGAAATATTCGCGAAACGCTCGCCCGCGAATGTGCCGCTATTCTCCGTCTCGAACATTCGATGAAATTCCAGCAGTGAACGAAAACAACAAGCCTAGTCTGGTAGTAAAATCTACGGACAGAAATTGTTATCGTTTCATACCTAGGTACCCAGTGATGTTATATCATTATTATCTTGTACCTATGTATTAATGGATGAGCGTATTAATTACGCTATTTACCGAAACGTGCGGGTCTTATCTCATAGCGCCGGATCTGTTGTTGATCTTTTATAAATCTGCCTGCTTTCTTATCTATAAAAATATTTGAGCGTCTGCCTCAGCCATTCCTAAGTAGGTACTCAGTGCTTCTGACCTCTCGGATCCACTCCGTGCATGTTATTTAATTGGTAGATATCCACTCCATGAACTGTGTCATGAACGGGGTAAAATTTCCTTTCTTCTTATTTATTTATTTATAAACAGAAACAAACAGTACATTATTTACATTGGTGAAAACAATGTACAATTAATAAGTATATTTCATGGTGGGTACCTATTATGTGTTTCATTGTAGTGTATTTTATGGCATGCATATTAAGTAATTACCGGGTGATGTACGTAGTGGGAGGGTGAGTGTGTGAGTGTGTGAGTACGCGTGTATGTACGTAGATATGTATATATGCGCATTAAACAATGTATATTATTGACTTATGCGAACAAATTATTTAAATAACACTTCGTTTCAACTTGAGGCCTATAAGAAACAGTATTTATTTACGTCAGGGGAGATGGTAAAAGATGTATTAAAAGTTCATTTTTGTTGACCAAAGTTTAAAATTTCCCTTGTCGAAAGATCTTTTACCGCCATGTTGGTTTTTGTCAGTATGAAGTGACGTTTGTCGACAGAATTCTACGCTGGAGGCCCTGGGGAAAACAATTTTCCTCTGGGCCTATATGTATATATACCATCGTTGGGCGATGATGTGTGGAGGGTCTTTTCACGGAACGGAATTCCTTAAACGGAATGGAGGGTCATTTTGAGGAACGGAATGAGAGGAAGATCGGGGAAGGAAAAGGGTAAGAGGGGTAGGTAGGAATCTGGGGGTCAGTGGGTCCAAGAGTGACAGACACCCCTCCCACTGCGGTGCAAGGCGATGGGTCGAGAGTCCTGCAGGACAGGTCAAATGGTCTCGCTCAACCAGTCCCAACACACAGTAACTGCGCAGAAGCACCAGCCGCCAAGACACGACCTTGCTAAGTTACCAAGCACCGCGAACCACTTGGGGAGACCTATGCCATGGGTGTTGGTTATCCAATAAATACCCGCCTCCCAAATTGAAAATCATAACCAAAATATTAATAACAGTAGGTACCTACTTACATCATAAAAATGTAATTTATTGTAAGCTGTAATTTTATGAATTAGCTGGTAGTTACTGGTTTTTTATGTTGTACGTATTTGTTGACAGATCGTAAATTATAAGAGATATTCATCATTGGAGAAAATATTTGTGACTCTCAAATTATAAGAAATACCCTGTTTTTTATAAGATTAGCGCAGGTACAATATTAAAGTTCGATTTTATAATATTGGGCTTTCCATAATTAATTCGACTGCATTAAATTATTTATACTTTACAAGTTAAGTTATACATAATTAGCCGATATGTATATACTTAAACATAATGCAACTTCTATTTTTTTAATTACGTGTTAAAGGTTTTACAATACCTTCAACCTCACAACATACCCCAATCGGGGATGCCATAGTCTCACTGGCTTCAGACGGGAAAAAATATTAAAAGAAAACAATTTATTTTAATAGTTTTGACTTATAGGACGAGTTGTTTCACAGAATTTGAATATATCATCAAAGTTCATATTAAAGTTTTGTTATTATCAAAGTAATATAAAACATTCGGCTGATGATGAAATAGTAACAGAACTGTAATAGAACTTACAGAGAATTTTAACTTATTAACTATTATTGAATTATGTGCATTAGTGTCTTAGATTTATGCGTATTTGTGTCATTTAACTGCAACAGAGTTCCCGAGATACCATTTTTTAACAAAAAGGCGCAAGGTATAAGGTACCTATAACATTATTTGAGAAAACAGACTTTACAGAAGTTTGAAGTTATGTTGTTTTATGTTAGGTGTCAGGTGTATTTACAGAAGTGTACAGGTTAAATAATGGAAAAGAAACACCTATTAAATAACCCAAGGGTCAGTTCACGCTTGAGTAGAGTGTTGTGTACATATTAGTTCCTATCTATCGTCACTGTCAGTGCTTCGACGTTTGTTTACCTACGAAACTGTCTCAGGTGACACATCACGTGGGTTTGTCAGCTATGCACAGTATGCACATTGCACGTGACGAGCCACAACCGACAAACGACATACTTGTCCCTAAAACGCCCGCTGACAGCTGACACGGCTTGTCACTAACTTCTTACCAACTATACAGTTAAGATAGGAGAGAGGAGATAACATGAACTCTGTTTAACACCAGCTGTGATATAAAAAAACATCAATTCAAATAATTGAACAACTAATCATTACAAAACATTCGATTGATAAATATAAAGCAGACCCATGATGATTTTACATAATATAATCGCCTTCGTCAGGTCGATCATCCCTGTATTCAATGACAAGCTACTTAAAACCCCAGGCCTCGACCATATTCTGTCAGTAGGTCAGAATGTTTCGGCTTTGCATTAAAATTCAAATAAATTGAGTATTTGAGAACATGTCCGAAAACTAAAAACTGTTTTTGAAAAGTGATGAAATGTGCTTTCAAATTTTGTTATTAGGAATAACCATGTAATTTATTAAATATAAAATTTTTAATGCAAACTTTAAAACATTTAAAAAAAGGCTTACCTTACGTTGTTTCTAACTCAAATTACCGGTAACGAAAAATAAAATCACTCACATATTTTATTAGGCAGATGCAGTATAAACATTATCATCACCTCGCACGTTTTTGTCGTTTCAGGTAAAAGTAATTTTTAAAAAAATCACAAAGTTTTATAATTTTTTTTAAACTGTGGGTGAAATTTTGGTTTCATAAAGGTATACACTTTAATCCTTTTGTAGTTAACTTTTATATATGAAGATGCAGCTTTCCAACACCGTTTAGATCATATTTCTCACTATTATGTTAAGGGAGACACAACGATTTCTATGATCTGAGACCTATATGAGTTGTTCCGAAAAGCGAACAATAGGCTGACGTGTTAAATGACAGCTGAAGTGCAGCTTAATGGAGTCGAAATTGTGTTTACATAATCTGCATTTAAGAATCCTTGTTTCATAACAGTATTATGCATTTTACGGTTCCATGACAACTGAGCTAAGTGGCATGTCAACACCCATTTGAAAATTCATTAAAAGTGATTTTAAAAAATAACCCATAACCTAACCTAACGTAACCTATTTAACCGAGTTTTTATAGGTACATTGTTGAGTTGTCCGGCGGTCACCGTATTTTACAACACAACCGTAACATTTTTGAAACAATATTTATTATTATCTTATATAATTACTTAATATACATATAATATGTTCTTACCAATAACACTCCTTAAATATGACATTTTAAACTCGTTTTTATATTTAACGAACTAACTAACCATCACTGTAGGTAGGCGGAGAGGGCGGACCGCCAAACAACTATAGCTTGGCACAAACTCCTTGCTTATTCACATTTGTACATCGTCTCATACATTCCCTTCTATTATTCTACATATTTTCATGGCCCGACTCAACTATTTTGTTCACTTCATCGTCCCATGTCTTCGTAGGGCGTCCCCGACTTCTTCTGCCATTACACTGCTTTCTTCGTTCATTCGCTTTCCACGTCCAAACCATCAAGCGTCCTTTTCAATCTTACTCAGTACGTTTTCAGACTTGCATTCTTTGCGAGTTCAAGATTTCTCACACGATCATACTTGGTTTTATCAAGGTATGCCTCAGGGATCTCATTTCTTCAGCATTTAGTCTGTCATCCTTTCTTTGCCAGTTCCATGCGTCAGTGTATTTATATTCGTTTTAAGTGTATTTAAAATCATAGGTAACTCAAATTTATTGTTTGCTGGTTCTTAACCCTTACCAATATATTGTGCATGACGTTATACAACTGCGCAATCAGCCGAGAAAGCTGCGGTTCAAACTTAGAATCTGCTTCACAACCCATTTGAGATAAATCAACAGCACAAAACACTTTCCACAAACACCTCTTCACATTATTACACAGAAACCGTCCCGAAAACACACAAAATCATCCAGATTAAAGGACATTCAGTCTTGTACTGCACTATCAATATTTGTATTCTGTTCTGTAAGATATTTGGTACAAGTATAGCTTTTGGACATCTTCCAACCAATGGACTGGGAGAATTAAGAGCCAACGCGGACAATACGAGATCAACAGAAGATGCGGGTGTTCATATTATTATATTATATCTTAATCTTTCACATGACAAGCACAGGTTGCTGACGTACATGAAATAACTGTTTTATTTATAAACCGACACGAGATTGATTCGATTTTTAGCAACATAGAAAATGTTTAGCCTAAAAATAATTTGTAGAAATAATGTTACATGCATTATCGGAATATTTTATGGTGCTTTTTATAAGATAAACGTTCCCCCGTTGCAGTTTTTGACAAGCACCGCCGAGCGGCATCGATAAGTAATCAGTAATCCATTTTTTACGTCGGTACAAGATAATAATTGTTTAGTATTAATGATAATAATAGTGAAAAAACTGCAATATATTTTTTAACAATAATATTTTTTTAATATTAGAGTTCGTTCAGGTTTCGTTTTAAAAACAGACTCCATGTAAGATGATCAGCAACAGATCAGCAATAGATGATCAGCAACATGATTAACAACAGACTCCGTGTAAGGAAAAGGATGGGGAGTTCTCAGGATTAGAGGCAAGTCAATGGCTAAGGCACGTATTTTGCTGCTATTTAGTCACACTACAAACTATTTGCTTTCTATGAAGATAGGATAAATATTTATTATTGATGCACCAACTCGTGACTTCATAATATTGTGCAATGAAGAGATGCACTTGGAAAGCGTTGAAGATGTTGTTCTTCACACAAGACTGTGTGAACTTGGCAGAAAACTGAGCTAACATAGTGTATTGAATTATATTGAATGTGAGTTAAAGTTGAGAAAACTGGCAGAAGAGATGGTGTTTGTTTATAGATATTTGCTCACACCTCAAACATTCCGGGGGAATCACGTTGACGGGAGACCGTAGAATTAACATTGACTGCCGAGCGAAGAAACGTGTAGTAGAAACGCTTTATTTTCACAAGGAAAATATTGAAAATCATCTTGAAATATTTTTTACTTAATGCAGCACATAAATGCTTTGAAGGGGTACAGTTTGCTTTATTATTTTTATAATATGCAGTGTTGTCTTGTCATTGAGCGGAATAACAATGGTATTTGGAAAAACTTTAGGAAAATAATTATTTTCCGGAAATGTGTATTGAAAGAATATTTTGTTGTCCTCGTATTGTCATGGAAATTGAATGTTACATGGTCCACGAGAATCAGCGATTGTAGAGTATCATTTTGTCTTTGTGTTGTTAAAACGCAGTTCTTTATTAATTTACTGGATTTTACTAATAGTCCAATTTGAAAAAGGGAAATAAAAATACGAATTCCGGAAGTGTCTGTAACTCAGGTTCAATGAACCCTAGAAAACTTTTGCTTTCAATTTAAGTGTCATCATTTCCAAAAGACGTGTTCATTAGGAGAATGCAGACAAGCGCTGAAGTACTTACTTTTAATTTAATGTTAAATATGTATAAGAATTTATTTTTTTATCACCATTTTCAAAATTGATAATGATTTCTCGAGAAGTCAGACTATGGGTACCTATATGTTTTTTTCTCGGGTTTGCGCTATTCTAATAATTATAAAAACCAACAACTTAACAAACATTTTTTTTCGGGAAATCGACAGATTACATCTTTACAGTTTTTACATGTGTACTTTAGTCATAATAAAACAAATTATAAAATTCCCACAAAGTTACGACTTATTTGGTATTATTTTTTAATTTGTAGGCAACACTTCGAATTAAATGTCACATAATGAAATGGTAAAGTAACCACCCAATTTTGAATATTGGAATTTTAAGAACACTTAAAAAAATATAAACCTACTACCTACTACTGCTTTGGAGAGTGTGAAAAACATCAAATATCTAGGCGTTATTATAGACAATCATCTTAAGTGGAAATTTCACATCGACAAACTTTCAATAAGGGTAAGAAAATTGATTCATGTATTCTTTGTATTACGAAACATAATCAAACAACAAGACTTAAGAAAAATATATTTCGGATTATGCAACCCCATCTTAACGTATGGTTGTATTGGTTGGGGAGCGTCAGGTAGAACAATTTTAGATCCATTAGTGAAGGCCCAGAAATCCATAATTAGAGTCATTATGCGTAAACCCTATAGGTTTTCTAGCGATCAGCTCTACAAAAAATTTTATGTACTTGATGTTCGTCAAAACTATATAAAAAAGGTTATTATCCACGTACACAAAAATGTAGAAAATCTTAAGCAAATTGACCATAAATATATAACAAGAAGTCACACCAGAAAGGATCTCGTGGTCCCAGGGAGCAATACGGCAAAGTTTCAAAAGACATATACATATCTGGGACCGAAATTGTATAATAAAATCCCACCAGAATTTAATATTAAAACATGTAAAATGGCATGCATCGGTACAATAATAACTAAGTGGTTGATAGACTTAGGTAGGATTGAGTCTGAAAAATTATTAAATAATGTCATTTAAAACTTAAAATTACACATGGCTAACTATTAATGGCACAATCAGTAAAAACTTAGTATAGTATATTTAAACTTAGTATATGTATATTTAATCTACAAAAAAAAACAATATTTTGTTTTTTTCTTTCTTTTTACAGAAGACATTTTTGGCATTTTTCACCAGCATTTGGTTCCTTAGAACAGGCAATCTGCCTAGCTAGGAACTAATAACGTACAAGACATAATAACACTTGTACACATTTTAATATCTACAGTTATTTGAAATATTATTATTATTATGTAATTTTGCTGTATAAATGTAACTAATGTAATAAAAAAATAAAAATAAATAAATAAAACTTGTTTTATTTCTTCGAAAATGTCGTATGTTTATTGTACAGCCATAGTTATTTCTTAATGCATACATGTTCGACTGAAAAAGAAATTGTTATGTGCTTATAAATAAAGAAAATGCTTGGTACTAACTTAGGTTTTTATTTCGATTTCACCCCCAAATAAAATATTATTATCTGTGTCATCGTATATGAAGATACTTATTGTTGACTCTACGTTATTAATATAAATATAGATATGCTATAGGAATGGTCATTGTCAAGCATCAGAATTAAAGGAAGAAAGTTACAACATACATTCTTTTCGAATGCTCCGTTATGACGTCAAACAACTTCTGCCTGGTTTTACTTTAGCATCAGTTGCATCTGAAATGCAATCATAGGTAACAATAAAAGTGAATAGATAGATGTTCTCTGTTTGGATATCTGACTGGTGAATACGTGGTCCGGGAGATTCGTGCGTCGTGTTCACATACATACTTGCGGTCATTTTGGCTATGACCAACGGAATCTCCACCTTCGCATATCTGTTTCGAGTTTGTTGAGTTGCATACCTTGAACTTTTGACGTACAGTAGTTTAATCGTGATAAATACACAAGTAAATTCTAAGGTTATTATGCCGTGTTGCACTTCCTCCTTTTTTAGCCAGCTTTCGGGCAGCGTTACAGTGTCCATCATCAAGTTAGATGTAAGATGATGGATACTTGTAACGTTGCCTAAAAAAGGAGTAAGATAAAAGTATAATGTAAGATGTTGGACACTTGTAACGTTGGCTAAAAAGGGAGTAAGATGGAAGTATAACGTAAGATGATGGACGGCGTTGACTAAAAAAAAGAGTAAGATAGAAGTATAATGTAAAATGTTGGACATTTGGAAAGTTGGCTAAAAAAGGAGTAAAATGGAAGTATAATTTAAGACGATGGACACTTGTAACGTTGGCTAAAAAAGGAGTAAGATGGAAGTATAACGTAAGATGATGGACACTTGTAACGTTGGCTAAAAAAGGAGTAAGATGGAAGTATAACGTAAGATGATGGACACTTGTAACGTTGGCTAAAAAAGGAGTAAGATGGAAGTATAACGTAAGATGATGGACACTTGTAACGTTGGCTAAAAAGGAGTAAGATAGAAGAATAATGTAAGTTAATGAACACTTTTATAATGTTGGCTAAATAAGTAAGTTCTCTTATCTGCAGTTAGGTGGTACCAGTGGCGATAGTAACATGTCCTATATTTGATAAACTGAATTTAACCGGTACATTTTCCACCATAATAATAAACGTGTTTTTAATTTTACACAACCGATATATAACCATGTACCCAACATTAGCAGTTGTTTATCGGTTGCATAATGGTTGGTATAATAATAACATAACTAATAAGAATAAATTATCTATCATGTACAACGTTAAGTTTTCTGATTCAGCGCCCTAAGGGAAATTTTCACAATAACGGGGCTACATAAAAAATGATTTAATTATTTTTTATAAGAATTAATGAATATCAGTACAATCTATACTTTAATCGTGTTTCAAATGTTATTGCGATAATAATTCATGTTCAAATTTATCTTATGACAAATTTATTGCCGGCGTTGTTTTTTTGTTGTTGTGAAAAAGCGCCGGTGAATATTTCATTTACTTATTTATAGATTTGATAACAAAATACCTACACAATATTCTGATAGTTGTCTGATAACGTTACACAATTATTATTATTTTACACATTTCAAGAAGAATAATAATTTTATTTCATAGTGAAATTTCAGAAGTGGCCTTTCAAAAAGGCTTTCCGATAAATTATCAATTCATCAAAATTACTCAAATCACTTCCTTTGCGATATGAAATAAAATATATTAGAAAAAACTAAATTTTTTAATTACTAAAAAAAATAGTATTCAATTTTAGTCAAAACAAATAGTATATTGAAAAAAAACAGCGCTCATTGATTTAATGGATTATTTTATTTCATCACAAAATAATTTATTTTTTTAAATTTCATTTTAAATGGCTCTACAATCTGAGTCTGTGAAACAAATCACACATAGAATAATACCATTTTACATACAATACAAATAACCTAAATAAAATACTATCTTGTCAAACCCTTCCATAATTATTATTACAATTTCTATTTTACTTTATATTTTCTTTCTACATTTGTAATATTATTATCTTTATTGGATTAACGTACACTTCCTTTTATCTCTCTTTTTGCTTTTATTGGAAGACTATTCTATCAACTATCCAAACTGTTCGTGATACGAGAACCAAAGGGCAAAATCTCTTTCTTATCCCTTTCGCCAAAACAACGCTTGGTCAAAGAAACTTCAGGTTTTTGCAACATAACTTTATAATACACTTCCACTGACTATTAACTATTAGACAGCATACTAATTACGTAAAATACAAATCAGATACCAAGTCTTGGATCACTAGCAAAGACAGATCATTAAATAACAATATTTTTAGAACCTCCTAATGCATGCTTTCCCATTGGTACGATGCTGATTGTCCTTGTACTTTTACTTTAAATGTAAATAATATTGGTGTTGTTATCCTTATTTTTGTGTTAAATTACTTATGCTAAAATCTCCTGCTCTCAACACAGGAATTCCTAGTGAGACAGGCACAGCACAATCACCTATGTAACTTAATAAATAAAGATTAATTAAAAAAATAAACCTAAAAGAAAGAATGTTAAAATGTATTTAACCTTAGTATTTATGTATTATTTATATTATTTTATGTATTATTTTATTACTTATCCATACTTTCTTACCAAATAGTACTTTCTTTGATTTTATATTATATTTCTATTTTTTTACAAATACACTTGTACTTAATGTACTTGTATTTTTATTATATTTTTATTGTTTTTTTAATTACACAAATGTACTTGTATTTTTTTTTTTATACATGCTCCTTGTATTATTTTTAATTCAATAATACGTATCTTCTTTCATATACTTTTTATATTATTTTAATTTTTCTTTTTCCATACTTATTTTTATATTCATGTATCTTAAACGTATGTAGATATTTTGTATTATTTTTAATTTCTTTATACTTCCTACTTGTTTTAGATGTATAAATTATTTTATTTTATTTTTATATTATTCTGTTTTTCATTCAACTTATTTTATACTTAACATAAAATTGGCCACTACAACACGGGCATGTGCCTAGTGTGATGGCCAAAAAATTACCCATTTTCTGTAATATTGTATAAACTTTACTGAATAAAGAACATTAAAAAAAAAAAAAAAAAAAATTATGAGTGTAAGTTTATAGGCATTAATGTACCTCCTACATCTGTCCCGACACAGGTATGTCTTAGCGAGACAGACATCGAAAAAACACCTGTAATCAAACTTTATATAGATAATTATAGTGAATAAATAAATAGCACTGACAATTGATGTAAAATCTGGTTCAATGCCAACTCAGAATCAACTCAACTCAACACCTCTTTGAAAAGTTATTAAAAGCGAAAAATTTGAAAAATAGCACCTAACCTAACTAACTAACCATCACGCCGTTTCCCCACAGGGGTAGGCAGAGAGGGCGGACCGGCAAACAACTCAAAGAAGGCGTTAAGTTGAGTTCATTCTGAGTTATCCGGTCACCGGAAAATGTGCTGGTTGTTACAGCCATATATTTTTCTTTACCATGGAAATACTCGTATATCCTATTAGCGTTTCAAGGCAATTTGCGTCTAATTGATAATGAAAACGAAAGAGTAAAAATAACAATATAGGTCGCGTTGCTACACCGTCCAATAAAGCACATTGCAAGCCATACCAAGTATAAATACAAGTATACAATATCCGCGGTAATTGATGAGCGTATAGCCGTGACACCTTTACGATTGTCTTGACACCAAAATCATTCAATCATGTGCACTGCATTAGATGCGAGTCTATTCAACTACATTTACAATAAATACAGATATGTATAAGGTATGTACTAGATTCGCATATGATTCGTTAAGGTTTATTAATTATGTTACATTTAATCGAAATACACTTCGGTCATGACCACAACGACCGTTCGTACTCAACCATTTCAAATCACTTGTCAGTAGAGTATATGGTTGCACTGTTAATAAAGTGCGAGGAAAATCATTTAATGAAGGAATAAGTACATTTTTCAGCACACGTTGACGACGATTTTTTTTAAATAAGAATATGCTTCGTTCCTAACAGGATAACTTTTGTCCGGTTTCTATATCTTTCTTACATTATCAACTTGCTGGAAAAGTATTTAAATTTGGAACAAGAGCTAGGAAAATAGTGCAAATTCGAGTGCATTTGTTTTGAAAACAGAAGGATTGGAACTACCTTTAAAGCAAGTTGTTTGTATTTTTCGTTTACATAATCTCGTTGTTAAGTAAAAAGAAGGAATTCTTGACCTTTCTGGAAGTACATTTGTAATAGCGTTTTGTACTTATTCGTTTTGTTGTAGCGATATAATTATCGCTACAACAAAACGAATAAGTAGAAACGAGGTAATCCTCGAGGTGTCTCAAATTATCGCTGTATGTAACTACGCATTGTGATTGTGTTGTTTGCTCCTCCGCAGAGATACAGTGATTGGTCATCCCTTTTACCTTCCGTACCTTATTCTTTCCTACACATACAATCCAATTCCAGCAAACACCATTTCGTTGTGTTTCGTTTTTAGTATTTACAGTCCAATACAAGCGCATCTGAAACTGTAATTCGTAAGAAGTTTTTGACCCAAATACAAAAATAATATAATAATTCATTTTAAAACTAAAAGCTTAACATATGTATATGTCGTTATTTTTTTGATTTTATTCCTGGGTTGTAAGAAATTAATGAGTGTGTATGACTGTTAACATGAAGCTAAGAGGTTATTCAGGCAGTATCAATAAAAATATGTCATATATTGTTTATAATACCTTATCGAAATAATCCTTGTCTAGTTGTAAGCTGATTAGAATAGTCACAGAAATTTTTACAATGTGTTTGTTTAATTTACTTACACTTTCCAAAGAATACGAATTATTTATGAACGAACTAGTTTCTTTCGTTAAAGAATAGCCCCCAACAGAAGTGTCAAACGTTTTATTTATAGGCAAAGGAACTTAAACAATAAACTGGATAACAGAAGTAATGTAACCAGCTTATGTATCTAACAACGCCTTAAGTAAGGAAAACCCCTAGTTACGAGTACAAAAATTATTTATCAATGAACTTATTGATAAAATCCTCTAATTGATAAATACTTTTTCATTTTCAGTCAAATGCGGGAATAAATATTTGTTTTGGCTTGAAGATAAATACTTTCATTCGATATGTAATCAAAGTTTACAAACAAAGTTAAATATACAATCGTTATTTTAAGACGGAAATGTAATATTTAATCGGTGATCATATCAGGCAAAGCCTTGTAAAAATAAAAAGGTTTAGCATTGAAAGTAAATTAAATTGATTTTCACGTAGCTTTTTCAGTCTACCCCTCCTAATCGCTGCGTGATATTTACCATAAATTTTCCGCTGTAATAAATAACAATATAACGCTCAGTCATTTCTTTACGATAGTATTCCGGTGTTATCTTAGCATTGTCTGTGACCCTTTGACATTTGTGTGTGATAGAGCCAAATCGATTTCGCAGAATGTGTGACATTTTATTGAAAAAGTATCAACAATATATTCTCTTTTATTATTTTACATTTACTCAAACTAGAACGTTCTGCTATAAATTTATAAGTAAACCTAATAATATATGTCGAGTTACATAGTATAAAATTTCATATGGCTGTCACCCAAGGAACAGACGGACCAACATAAATTGAGGAGCCAGGTGCATAAATCCACTGCTCATCGGTACATCAGAAAAAATAGCTGTCATTACCGGAAAACATGTTCACAGCTGATGTCAACAGTGTGAGAAAGAACCATTTTACCTACTTGTTACTTTTCTAAGCAACCTCCGGGATTCCCCTTTCCTTATTTGTTCAATCTAGGCTTCTGCAATAGGCGGTCACGCAAAGCGTTCCTGTAGCACCTTCATCGATCCGTCTAATCATCAAAAATACTTATTTCGGTTGCGGGTCTATCTGTGATTGTCACTCTGGTTCATTGAACTCGTTTTGAATTTAATCATTCATAGATAATTGGGAACAGCTCACATAGTTCTCATAGAAATTGTTGAATCTATCTAAAGGTCATTGTGTTAAACATTATCTAAACGGTGTTAGAAATGGAAAACACCACATTTTATATTCGAATCTAGAAGTTTTATCACAGAAAAATTAAAATGTGCACTAAGAATAAAACAAATTTTCCGCCTGTAATTTGAGAAAAATGTACGAAACTTCGTAAATTTTTTTATTAATTATTTTTTTTACAAAATGACAAAAAGTGAGGGAACAATAACGTTTATAATAATACATTTGTGTAGTAAAATATGTTTGTGTTTTCTTTTTTTTCGTCATCAGTAATTTTAGTTAGAAAAAACGTAAGGTGACATTTTTAAAACTTTTTTATGTTGCATTCAGAATTTGAATATTCCAAAAATTATATTATTATCAATTCAATCAAATTTCACAACCCTTAAATAGTTTTTAGTTTTCGGATACGTTCAGAAATAATCCATTTATTTAGATTTTACTGAAATGCGAAAAATTCTGACCAGCGATAGAGTATCTACTTATATTTTTTTTCAGAAAATTATTTTAAATCTGAATTTGAAATATGTATATCATTTTTAAATTTCTTAGGGTTAATCTAGTTAGTGCCCTAGTCAGATTAAGAGATTTATTTTTATTTTTAAGTCATCAAGAAAGGGTTTTTTTACTTAATAACTAAATTAACCTTAGGTGTTCACTCAGAAGATGAATTTCCCATTGTCTCTCTAATTTGACATAAAACTTATAATACAAATTTATTTTTGAAAGCCTAGGATCCTATTTCAAATATTTTATGAAATCTTTAAGCTTCACAAATGCCACAAGCATAATATATCCCCTGATTTCTCACGGATCTGCGCTAGTATGCGATATCATTAAATAAGGTGATGTTATAGAATAGATCATCCGTTTCTACGACAATGTCTGGTAGTACAGTACATAAAAAGTTGTAATTTAAAATAAATTTGTTTTCCAAAAATTAATTGAATTTTGGTAGGTATGAATGCATGGTAGGCATTTGGTATTTAGCCATGCCCTGGAGAGCGCGTTATTTACTTCCAAATGAGCCGGCTTGGAGTTCTAGCGGTTTCTGGTTTCTCAAGTCGTACTGTATTTTAATGAGAATAACAAAGCCTTGTAAGGCTTAGCATGTACTAGTACACTGTCCACTGCCCCCAGTATTCTGTCCACCGGACAGCTATTGAACCATTCTGCCGTCTAGTAAGTCTTCATTTCTCTTACAACCAATCTAAACAAGCAATAGGCCCGAGATTGTCGGCTTCTTACACTTTATTTGGCCGAAGTTGTCAGATAGTTAGATTTACCGACTTCATTTAATCTTCCTCGAGAAAATTCTTTCTTTTTTTAATTTTGAATACTGCATAAGGGTTTGGAGACAGTGAGACTATGGCATCCCCAATTGGGGTGTGTTGTGAGGCTGAAGTTGAGGGAAATAAAAGAGATTTCTGCTTTTTAATGAGAATACCGCACAACAGTCCCAACATAATTATGACGTAACTTAAGATACCAGGTAGCGTTTTATGCATACAAACGTATTCCCCAATTTCTTCTCTGGATTTTGACAATATTGCAAAAATATTACAAAAATTCTTACGCTCGTAACGGCAGCCCGTGCCTCGGTACTGTCCTAGCGCTCGCGTTACCGTAACACTTTCATGACGGTAGAAGAATTATTAGTAACATTGAAAAATGAAGTTCAAAAAATCCAAACGATTAAAGACTCGAAAACCAAAACCAACATCGAAAAAATTATTGGTGATCTTGATAATGAAGTAAAATCTGATATATTAAAAATGCAACAACAAATAATTCAACTACAAGACAAACTAATTGAAAAAAACGACCAACTGGTGGGAAACATTGAAAAAATAATGAAAAACGCAACAATACCATCCTATGCCCAGGTATTATCAACAACTAAAGTTACTCCTCGAGAAGAAGAGAGATTCTCAATCATCATTTCGTCGACCAAAAATAATGCTAAAGCAGAAGAAATTGAAAAGATAATAAAAAAAGAAATAAATTTAAGCAACATAAAGATAGGAATAAATGGTTTGAGAAAAACAAAAGAAGAAAAAATAATAATATCATGCCCAAAAAAGGAATATGCAAATACTCTAACTGCCGAAATAAAAAAACTGAAAACCGAATTGGTGGTAAATGAAATTCAAAAGAAAAGACCAAAAATAATAATAAAAGGATTAAAATCAAATCTTACTGAAGACGAAATAGTTTGCGGAATAATTACCCAGAACGAAGGAATTGAAGATGTTTACAAGGAAAGTGAAGACAATAAAATCACACTAATAACGGAAATAAAAAATACAAACGTAAATGAACAACAGCGCCAATTCACTAGCTACATCTTGGAAACCAGTGGCAAAATGCGGAAAAGTCTTCTTGCACTCGGTAAACTAAATATACAGTTTCAACGAGTAAAAATTGAAGATTGCAGTCCATTAACTCAATGTTTTCATTGCTGTATGTTCATGCATACAGCTAAAAAATGCCTACACCGAACCGGCCCTCCAATTTGCCCACACTGCATGGGCGACCACATCCTTTCAAAATGTCCGGGAAGAGAAACAATACCAGCGTGTGTAAACTGCACCAGGCAAAATTCTAAATATGGAGAAAAAAACACCACGGACCACACAGCCAACAGTACTAAGTGTAACTATAGAAACAAAATACTGAAAATTGCGAGGGATCGCATCGATTACGACTAATTATGCATATTATTAATTACAAGTGTAACGAAAACCTAAATAATATCTACAATATTTCAAAAAAATATTTCCAAAAGCCCGCCCGCTAAGTGTTAACACGCAGTGATAATATACACACATATAATACGTACTATAATTGCAAATGTGAAGTGTATTCCCAGCGCCAACATTATTGTTATAATTATTACTACCTCAAAATGAACGAATTTATAATAAACGCAATAGATAACTCATATAAAATAGACGAAAGGATTTTAAACACGGTAAATAAAACAAACGATTTTAATGATATAAAACCTACAGTCAGCCTAATAATAATACACATGAACGTTAGATCTTTGGAAAAAAAATTCGAAGAATTTCTAATAACTATTAAACAATTAAATAGAATTGACTCTATAATATTATCAAAAACGCATTCATCGAATGAAATTAATTATAATATACCGAGTTACTTGTACTACGCAACAAAATATATAATTAACAGAAATAACGGCGTTGCCGTATTTATATCAAATATTTACGCTGTCACAAGTGTAATTGAAATAATGGTGAATATTGTCAATTTATTAAACTTAGAGATAAATTTAATAAATTATTCATTTAATATAATTATTATTTATCGGACACATTCTTCTGCTTTAACCACATACATAGAAGAACTAAAAAAAATATTACAATATCATAAAAACAAAAAAAAAACAAACAACTATGGGTGACTTCGTAAACACGCAACTGGACAACTGCTTCAAAATCAGTGAATTCAATAGTCAAAGTGCAAAAGAGTGCAACGAAATCATCACTGACAAATTCTCTGGTATACAAATACTCCATCTTAACATCCGCAGCCTTCAAAAAAACATAGAAGAATTTATACTCAATATAAATAATCTTAATGTAAAGCCGGATGTTATAGTATTAACTGAAACATACACAAACAGTGACTCACCACATTATAATTTAAGTGATTATATCTACATGCAAACAAACACAAACATAAATAAAAACAGTGGCATTGCGATATTCGTAAGTAAGAAGTATAAAATTGTTACACATTTAGAACACAACTTAGATTCATCAAACTGCATAGAAATCCATCTTAACCACAACAAAATCAATTATTATTTGTTAGCAATCTATAGAACGCATGAATCGAACGCTTATTTATTTATCGAACAAATACGAAATATAATATCAAATTTAAAAAACAAAACTTGCATAATAACAGGGGATTTTAATATCAATATTAACAAAAATATAGACAATAGAATTAAACATGAATATTTGAACTGTATGACTGAAAACAACTTTAAATCGTGTATAAATGAAAATACGCGTGAAATTCAAGGTCAGAAACCATCTTGCCTAGATCATTTTTGGACGAATATTAACATAAAAGATCTTCATAAAATAAAAACCATTGTCTGGAAAAATAACATCACCGATCATGATACGTGTATATTTTTGTACGAGGAAGAAAAAACAATAAAAACAAAAAATAAATCAATAAAAAAATCATATACCAAAATAAATCTGCAAAAATTAATTGAAAACTTGAAAACGGAACATTGGCAACCTGTAATCAACTGCGAAGAAGTTGAAATATGCTCAAAGTACTTTGAAAATATTTTATCCAAACATGTAGAAAACTCAAAAACAGATATTCCATATCGTAATTTAGATAAAAATAAATACTTAAAACCATGGATCACACCGGGTTTATTAAATTCAATCAAAGAAAAAGGTAAGCTTTACAAAAAAACAATAAAATTCCCAAACGACAAAAAAATAGAATTTAATTATAAAAAATATAAAAATAAATTGACACGATTAATAAAAATTAGTAAAGATGAATATTACAAACATAAAATAATAAGTTCAGAAAACAATCCAAAAATAATCTGGCAAGCAATTAACTGTGCAATAGATAACAATAAACAAAAACATTCAATCAAGGTAATTGTAGACGAAAATGACGTAAAAATAAATGCAGAGGAAAACCCTAAAAAATGCGCGGATATATTCAACTCCTTCTTCACGAAAGTTGGACAAAACCTCGCTAAAAAAATTAATGTAACAAAGGGAGCGACAACTCAACAAATTATCGAAGATATACACAGTGTAAACTCACTGTCCCATTTTAAAATGATCAAGGAAGTAGATATTCTAAACATTATTGAAAATATGAAAGGAGGGTCGTCACCAGGTTTTGACAACATAACTGTAAATATGTTAAAATCTATTAAAAGCCACGTGATAAAACCATTAACTCACCTAATTAATTTAAGTTTAAAAAATGGAATATTTCCGTCTAATTATAAGAGGACAATTATCTCACCTATATTCAAAAGTGGAAACGCACAAAATGTAACTAACTATCGACCAATTTCCCTCATTTCAAATATTGGAAAAATATTTGAAAAAATCGTAAAATCTCAACTAATGGAATTTATTGAAAATAACAAAATACTTCACGACAATCAATACGGATTCCGAAAAGCGCGCAGCACACAAGACGCGATTGCAAATGTCACATCACGCATATATAAAAACCTTGATATGAGCAATAAATGTATAGGTATTTTTATAGATCTGAGAAAAGCGTTTGACAGCATATCCCATAAAAAACTTATGAAAAAATTAGATAATTTGAACATTAATGAAAACGTAGCAAATTGGATAAAAAGCTACCTTAAAAATCGCCCTCAATGTGTCAAAATAAATAACATTTATAGCGACGAAGAGACATCTGAATATGGAATTCCACAAGGTACTGTGCTAGGTCCTATATTATTCATCTTATATGTAAACGGTATATTCTCACAGCCACTTCATGGTAGTATAACCTCTTATGCCGACGATACAGTACTTATTGAAAGTGGAATCACATGGCAAGTTGTAAAACAAAAAGCAACAGAAGACATAAACATACTTAAACACTGGTTTGATATAAATCTACTATCTCTTAATAGTGAAAAAACTCACGTTATACCATTTGCAATAAAATCAAAGGACGTTCCGGTAAATTTTGATATAATTATACATGATAATTCTAAAGATCACAAAAAAAATAACTGTAAAATAAACTGTTCCACATTAAAAATTTCGAATAAAATCAAATACTTAGGAATAACAATAGACAAAAACCTGAACTGGAAAGATCAAATCAACCTTACCGTTAACAAAATAAGGAAATTAATTTACATATTTTTAAAAATCCGAAACTTTCTCTCATTAGAAAATCTAACATCAGTCTACCATGCTATAATACAGTCAAATCTCCAATACTCTGTAGTAAGCTGGGGAGCTGCATACAAAACAAATCTACTCCCTGTTGAAATTGTGCAACGTCTAATTATAAAAATTATCTTGAAAAAACGAAGAGATTATCCAACTCACCTTATTTTTGAAGAATTTAAAGTATTAAAATTTAATGATCTAGTTCGAAAAAATATAATAATCCAAATAATAAAAGAAAAACAAAATCATAGCTTTTTAACTGAAAGTCGTACTCGTCAAAAGCATATATTTCCAACACAAAAATGTAACACCTCATTTGCACAACATCATTACACATATCTAGGAAAAAAATACTTCAATAACCTACCTGAAAAAATAAGAACAATCGAAGACGATAAATGCCTATTAAAAGCAATTAAAGAGCAATTTAAAGTAAAAATAACAAATTGATAAAATTTATCATCATAAATTATATAACTTGTAAATTTCTTTTTTTTTTAAGTATCTACCACAATTAAATCAAAAGATTCAAAATATATTTTGTAAATATATTTTAAATATTTTTTCATCCCGATACTCGTCCCTCTTCTAATCACAAGCGTCTGCTTCTATAGAAGAGAAATATCATAAAAATAAAAAATAAAAAAAAATCAGTGAAAATTTATTATATAGTTTATTTGTATCAAAAAAAGATTATTTTGAAATATAAATATTATATTTTATATGTTATTTTTGCTGTATAAATAATGTATCTTCTGTAATAAATAAATGAAAAAAAAAAAAAAAAAAAAAAAAAAGATATCGACCACTAGCGTGTTGATATACCTATTTTGCTTTTTTGATAAGTTACTTCTTGTAGGAGTTAGGGCCCTCCAAAAATCGTTAAAATTGCCTGGTTTGAACGTCATTAACAATCGTCCAGTATACATTCTCAGTAGTGTATTTAAAATAAACAAAAAAATTAACAAAACCAAAAACGACTTAAAAAAATGCACTAAAAAGTAAAAAAATAATTTCGTATTCTTCTACAACTTAATAATCAACTTACTTTTTCTACTCATCAATATGTAGGTACGATTGTTATTTTTTGAGTCGTTGTCCGCCAAGATAGGTTTGTCGCGCGTGCACACAAGCTCATTTCACCTAAAACTATGTATGTATTTACCTTTGCTGACACCGACTCCAAAAATAACAATCGTACCTATATATTGATGAGTAGAAAAAGTAAGTTGATTATTAAGTTGTATAAGAATACGAAATTATTTTTTTTACTTTTTAGTGCATTTTTTGAAGTCGTTTTTTGTTTTGTTAAAATTTTTGTTTATTTTTTTTTTATTTTTAGTGAATCTGAAGTACACTAACTAATTTGTCTTACTTCAAAAAAAGAATCATCCAAATTCGGATGGCGTAATATTGAGTTATTCGTCCATTTGTCGCGCACATACTGATACTTATTGCAAATTTAAGACATATATGGTTTTCTCATGGATCCCATTGTCAGATCTGGACCAAATTAAAATGGAACCACACAGGAAGCACCAGCATCCAAATAAAAAAGAATCATTAATATCGGTTCACCCAATCAAAAGTTATGAGGTAACAAACAAAACAAAAAAAAAATGTCGAATCGAGAACCTCCTCCTTTTCGAAGTCGTTTAAAAAAAGCAAAATGTACAGACATAAGAGAATTTTCTTCTAATACAGGTAGTAAAAAAAATTTAAAAATCGGTTCTTTTATAGAGGAGAAAAATGGGGATTACAAAACTTCGATTTTGATGATTTTATTTAGGTATTATCAGTTTCAGGTACAGTTCTCCATTTCGCTCGGTAGTCAAAGGAGTAGGAGCGACAGTTAAAGCAACAGTTTGGTAAAATATCTATTGTTCAAATTTCTCGGCGACCGGCTTTACGCTTAAGGGAGTGGAGAGGGGATAGAGATGGGTCAGAGGAAGGGTGGTTACCAAAAAAATTTAAATCAGTAACCGAACACGGATACATCATTTCAAGCATCTTTTCGAATCTCAATGAACGATACTTAGAGTATCTACCATCAATATCTTTGGTATCTACTATTCAAAAGCTGTATATCTCGAAAGAACAATTCTTTTCATTTCCTTTCGCCTCGTAACTTTCCCAATTATAGAGCCATAGACCCTTGTATAGCATTTTTTAAAATAGAAAATAACTGCACGAGTTGAATTCAATGTCATGCACTCACTGACCAGCCTCAATTGAGATAATTACCCAATTCTCCGAAATGAATGTCATGAACTTGCACGAGTAATGCAAAAAGCAATGGTCTGTTGATTTTACGATTGATAAACATTCATAACACATATGTGCTTCTCTGAATTTCAGTTGAAGACTCAATGATTCGTATACAGTTCACAACTTCATTGCTTTGGCAAGATTTGCAGAATTTATTAATGTCCCAGTTTAATTCATTTTCTTTTGGCATCTCCCAGTGTCGAGTTTAGCAGGCAGAGAAACGTCATCAGATATTTATTTTGAATCTCTAAAATGTGAGATCCGAAAAGTACGTGTTTAAAAGCAGGATGCAGCATTGCTTTAATTTAAAATAATGTATGTAAACATCTGTTTTGGAAATGTTTTGAAGACTCTAAACAGCGGTCGGGGAACTGTTTTAGCCATTACCCCAAAATATTTTTGCGTAAGTCAATATTACCCCTTCCCCCCATTTTTAAAAGAAGACAATTATGGGAATTAATTTACATTTGAAAATAAAAAAAAGTTACATGAAAATAGTAAGTATGTAATAGACAAACAAAATAAAATTCTCAAATAGGATCAAACAAAAATTCAGATTTTCAGGTTTCCCTTTCAGTTTTTGGAGAAATGATGTTGCTTCATGATTGATACAATTACATTCAAAATTTGGACTTTCTGATGTAATAGCAATTTGAATACAGTCTTCGGCGTTTAATCGATTTCTGTTCTTCGTTTTTATGTTCATTAGAGTGGAAAAGCCTTGTTCACAAAGATAGGTTGTTGCAAATGGCAGCAACTTTTTTTCCGCCTCCTAATGTGCAATTTTGAAAGCCTTCGTAGCTTTTGACATCCAAAAAGACGACAGATTGGCTTTGCTCTTAAATTAAATCTCATGCACACACCTGAATTGATTAAGTTTGTAAAAATACTAACACGTTTATGAAATAGCAAACTAGAAAAATTTCCTTATTACCCAAAC
Source organism: Limnephilus lunatus (assembly GCA_917563855.2). Classification (NCBI taxonomy): domain Eukaryota; kingdom Metazoa; phylum Arthropoda; class Insecta; order Trichoptera; family Limnephilidae; genus Limnephilus; species Limnephilus lunatus. Next base: position 28,937,869 of record OU830598.1, on the reverse strand, counting down.
AATACCATTTTTACCCCATTTGGGGTAATTTACCCCGGTTCCCCGACCGCTGCTCTAAATGAATTTGGAAATATATTATTTTTTGTCAGTGCAAAATCAAATGCTTTCACGTGTCTTGTTGAGCAGATCAAACCAATTGGGGTGTTTTAATGTACTGTTTCTCGAGTAATTCTATTTGTTGGGGGATATAAACAAATTTAGTAAGTGCGTGCATATTTTACAAACCAAATTATTTTATAAAAAATAAGTAACTTATCTAAAATTGTTCTCCTTCTCCCTATGCAACTCTCACCCTTCCTTTATCTCTCTACCTACTCCTCTACCAGCATGATGGTCTCTCCCTCTCTTATATGCTTTATCTTTCTCTTTTGTTTACCTTCTAATCTTAATGTGTATTTTAATTTTCTTTATTTGTTTATTGTCCTGATGAAAGTTAGTCGACGAGTTTAAATCAAATAAAGTGGTTTTAAACAAAGAACTTTTTATTTGTGTACATGTATCTTCTAATCCCGACATTGGCCCACTCGATCCAAAAAGCCACGTCAAAAGTAGGCGGTTTGAATTTGCAAGCTGTCGTAGAGGGGGATAGCATTTGGTTGTAATGTTTCAGTAATTATTAGAAATATTGGTAAATATGCATTTAGTCCACCTCACGGATAATACGTAACGTTCGTGTTGTCGAAGTTTGTCGGATAATACGGAATATTCCTTTTTTAGGTTGAAACTACGAAAGCTGTATGTCATCATAATTTTAAAAAAACATCCCTGGTTTTGAATGGTTTGTTTGGCAAAGCAGGGTTTGTCTAGCGGGTTTGTGTAATTATGATTGATTGTCTATGAAATAAAAACGGTAAATACAAAATTTTGTAACCGCGTAAGCAAATTAATTTAAACAAAATTAAAATGTTAAAAGCATATTTTTTGCATGTTTTTTGTCTCCCGCGACATAAATACTCACTTTTCGTGATAATAAAGCTAAATCTAACTGTTTGAATAAAAAATATTCCGTATCGACGAGTAAGCGGTTTAAAGCATAAATAATGAAATATTTTAACATGAGATAGTTTTTCGAACACAGGTTGATTTAGAAAATAATGTTAGTAAATCTAGTTTAGTTGGTGAATAGCGCTTTCTTGAAAATGGAAAAAGCGTAGACTTTCTCAAGAAAAATCACGAAATACGACTAGGTAATTGTCAAGCATTTGTCAAGATTAGCCGTAAGAAATGTTAACAAAATATAAACACATTTCAAATATAGAATTAACTATTAAAATAATTTTCTGGTGAAAAAATATAATATTATTATGGGTAGGTACTAAACAAGTAATGAAGAAATATTTACAAAAGAAATGTGTTAAAAATATATAATTTTATAGGTAGGTACTTTATCGATTTATAGCTTTCTAAATATTAGTTCCAAGTTTGAAAATGACACAAATTCGATTGCTAGACTACTTCAAACCAGAGTAACAGACATTCATCCGAATCAATGATAAAATATGACTGTACCTAAGATGAAAAGATTAAACTAAGTAGTGACCATAGACATATGAGTTATATTCATATGTCTATGGTAGTGACTTTATTATTTAAAGGTACACTAAATACAGAGACGTCATACAACTGGCGTGATTCCAAAATAACACTCAATAAAGCAGCATCACTCAAACTACACTAAGGGAGATTTGTATTCACTTGTTGCCGTAGCTAAACCTTCAAATATGTTTTTTTTTATTATGATGGTAAGTATTCCATAAGCCGCCGCACTTTTAATAGACATAGATTTTGAAAAGTTCACTACTTTTAAACTAAGTTACCTCGAGAAACAGCGATTATGCTGGAAAAATATGCATTTAAATTTATATTTCATAAAAACGTTTTTGTATGTAATTTTGTCATTTACGGCTGACATTTCATATTACATTCCTTCACATATTGAACATTTTTCAGGGTACCAATCATTCAATATTAAAAAAGATAGCCATAATGCAATAATCTTTCATAATATAAATAAAGACTCTTATACTACCATCACAGTAAACGTAAAATTATGTTTGTGTCGTGGCGGAGGACTTAGCCAACCGAGGAATTGAACACACGACGCTTCGGTAGGACCTACACGCGATGCCAATTCGGCCACTGACTGGTCATAAAAGTTAGAATTGATATCTACTAATGTAGTTAGTTTAACAGCGGTTAAGTTAGTTAAAAAATCAACTATTATCAAATGTTTTTAAAAAATTGATTTGACTGAGAATTGAACCATCTTCCTCCTGAGGTACTGGATTCAACAACACTAGCCCCTAAGCTATATCCCAATTGGAAAGCACCGACTTTTATTTTATAAATAAATAATGTCATCCAATAATTTCATAAAAATGCGTGTGTGTGCATAAGTGCCACCAATATTTGATAGGATAAATTGTAATCGCCAACGAGTCTACCTGCCGAGTTTAAGCACGATCGGATGTTGGGAAGAGGGTTAATTTTCACTTATCAAGAAAGCAGGAAAAAATAAAAATAAAAATGAAAACAATCCAAGTATTTTTGCACCGCGGTTAGCACAGAACCCGCATCAAACGACAGATATACTGCACTATTCGAAACTTCTTTAGAAAGCCTCCAATAGTCTATAAATAAATATTTACAAAGACCAAACAGTCAAAGGTTAGTTACGTACAGACGACTTTTGCACGTGCCATACTAAACCAGACAACTGAATGCAGTCGTTAAATTTATAGGAATGTTGTGACTTCAAATAAACCTATAAATGTCTGATGTGTACATTACACAAGATGTGAATAAGCATTTGAAATTTCTCTGCTTATCTTCAGCAAATATAAAATTAAAATGCAATAAAATAATTGCTCAAAAGCACGTCAGAAATAAAAATAAAAATGGTGTTCGGTTTTAGATTCAGCCATTCGATTTAAATTTACGTAAACATATGAACTGCTTACTGCGGTTTAAAGCCAATGAATTCACCTAGATTTCAACTTTTATCCCACATATTTGGGTTTTATATAAAAAAAATTAAAAATCGTTGAATTTTTATTCATAAAAATCATCGGTCGAGTGGTTATCAAATATACATAAATTTCCTTGAAAGAATTTTTCTTTTATTTCTGAAGAAGTATAATAAGGGAAAACACAATTATTTAGGAAATATTCAAGGAAACTTAATAATCAATTATTTATTTTTGCTTAAAACGGTATGAAATAAATGTTTTCATTTTTATTAACAGTATTTAAACGTACACTGTTTTCATAAAATGTTGAACTGAATTATTGTTTACGTACCTACCTCCGACTTAATTTAGGTGAAATGTTTTGTTTTTCCTAAAATACTCGTATAATTGTATATCTACTAGTAGGTATATTTGATGGGTAAGTTTAAGATAATTTGTTCGAATTTATATGAAATTCTAAATTTTTTTTTATCCACGTTGGTTCTTCAAATCTCATGCGATACGTGTTAAGTGTTATGACAACTAGGAATACATAGGTAGGTACTTATTTACTTAAAATGTTTTTTTTTACATATTTGATAATTATTTTACAACAACAAATTAAGTACGAATGCAAATATTCCATTTACCTTCAATTAATTATTAATTATGTATGTAAAAATCCCAAGACATACATTTACATATCTAATTGTAAACTGACCCTCTTTCTAATACATTTTACACAACTGATAAACAACCGTTTACTATACAAACATGGTTGTGTATCAGTTGTGTAAAATTAAAAATAAATTTATTAGAAAGGGGTTTAGTGTTACCTAGCTCGCGCAATTATTACACGATATAAAGAAAATCTAGCAAAAAAAACTATGTAGCGCAACAATTTCCAGGGAACACTCGACTAATAGTGCATCCTTCAGTCGTAAGTGCATCTTTCAGTAATCAGTTCATCGTTTAGTCGTCAATGCTTCCTTCAGTCGTCAGTGTTTCCTTGAGTCGTCAGTACACTACACATAAATAGTGCGTCCTTCAGGGAAGTAATACCTCAGAACACTTCAAGGCTCCCGAAAAGGCCAAAAAGGCTATTGGCCCTAGAAAAAGCTAGTATCCCCATTTACATATAATCAGTAACAATGCATAACTAATAATTAACAACCAATTAAAAAATAACGGATACGATACTATAATGACCACGAATGACGTTAATTTTGTGTTTCATAGGCATGGTATCAAGAAACCTACTAGAATAAAAACTGAATGCATGAAGCCAGTGATAAACTAAACTTGTATGTACACATGTACATAAGTATAAAATAGTAACACTACCAGTTGGTCTAATGGAAATCCGGTATTCGGATGTGAAATGGCCTGAAGTATAATTATAATTTGATACCTATACTAAAAGAGGCTTTGTTTATACTTTCGATTATTTAACGACAAGCATAACACTAATACATAATTGATCAAACCTTTTGCTTTGTATTTTTCTGCACAATGCTGAACAACAGTCGTCAAACTTAGTTTTATAATGGTGAACACAGTTTGATTTACACTAAAGATACTCTTTCAAGATGCGGGTTTTGAGAAGAATGTTTGGCGTGTTAAGTGATTCGTTGGCATCCAAATTTTGAGCAAGGCTAACTGCTCAAGGAAGCTGGTGATACCGCATAAGAGCAAAGACTACAGGAGTCAATGCGATTTTGACATCCCCAATTTGGATAATGTGTGAGGCTTAATTTGAAAGAAGGGTGGGAAATAGGGAAGAGAAAAGTAAACAATATATGTTTTATAAATTGATCCTGAAGAAGACGAAGAAGCTGACCGGTTAGTGATCGGGACAAGTGCGTCGGGTTTCCATCCGGGCGTCGCGGGTACGATCCTCCACCAGCTAAGTCATCAATCAATGGGCAAGCAAAATTTTCCGCTTTTAATGATTGTAGTAGGTTTATTTGTTAATTTGTTTATTTAGGCACTAGCAGAACAATACGATACAATTTATAAGGTATAGTAAATTAAAATATTACATGGTTGTATTAACTTCAACATCAATAGATAATTTTGCCTGAGATGAAAACGTATCACAATGAATTTGTAAGTTGTAATAATAAAAAGGAAGAAAGTGTGTGGGAGAGAGATAGACATTTTGAATTCAAGAATTATATGCTTACGAATTGACTGTTAATAGAAGTATGAAAAAAGTGCAAGTAGTTTGAAAATAATTTATATCACGCTAAGAAATTTAATAAATTAGTTAAGTGGTATGTTTTTAAATATTGTCAGATTATTCGAAACCAGGGAATATTATTATTTTTTTTTTATTGGTGCCCTTTTTTACTCATTTAAAGTACGCTCTAGCGTGTTTAAATCGCACTTTATGGAACGCGCGTTTTTTAAAGTTACCATGGCAACACCAACAAATCAACAAAATGTAAAGTCTAAATGTCAACTTTTAACTATAAATCTGACAGGAATATTTTAAACGTCAAATAAAACATTACAAATGTTTCAAAAATTTTATTCAAAGTTTACATTCTTTTTTACATCGTTTACATTCTAATTATTTAAATGGATATGAAAAGAGCAGTTCGTATTATTTGAAATATTAATACCTCCGTTTTTTAAATCGGAGGAAATGCTGTTCAAATTAATAGTATTCTTGGAAGTCAATGAGGCTGCACTTCCATTAATGGCAGTTCCAATAATGTTTGAAACATTCTTCTTATTTCTAATGCTCTCTTCCACGTAACCAGTCGCCGCCACAGCTGCCGATTTCCATCCTACTTGTCGTTGGATTTGATCAATTGTCATGCCACTATTTGCCATAATGGTAGCGGATGTACGTCGAAACGCATGTCCTGTATATTTCTCAGGATCGTTTAATTTAAGATAGCGTGCGATTTGTAAGGGGCATGATCCAAATGTGTTAATACCAACCACTTGATTGGTGCACTTACCCTTATCATACCGTAAGAAAACCCTGTCTGTACTTACATTTTGGGGTCGCAATGATAAATATTGCTTCATCTAACGCACATAATTAATTGCACCACTGTCGGCAACAGTAAAACGTCGAGCCTTCACTGTTTTAGATGGTCGGATGGTAATAAGCAATACACTTCCTTCTTCTTTGATATCATATAAGCGTAAATCGCACAATTCACATCTTCTGCAAGAGCCAAAGATTCCGCAAATGGCTACCACCTTCAAAAATAAGTACGTAATGTCCGGTGCTTCCGTGAAAAACTTCCGCAAATCATCTTCTTTGAATACATACGCCTTCTTAGCAACGTCATTCTTGCTAATTGCCTTCATGAATGCATGCACTTTCACAAATGATTTTAAATCAACCCCTTTATTTATCCTCAACACACATTGCAATTTCGAATGTATGGCCCACATTATCGATGCTTTGTACTGTTCCGACATTTTCTGAAGGTAAGCAAGCACAACTCGTTCATCTACATCTACTACGTTTTGCTCCTCCATCCATGTTATGAACCTTTCATATTCTTTTTTATAAACGTCTTTGGATTTTTCAGGTATTAACCGCGATTCTGCTTTGGTATTTAAATTATCAATGTTAGAACTCATTTTACAACACACAATAACTAGTAAAAACTGTGATGTCAACTATTAATCTTATGTGACAGATTGCAAATTAATGTTTGTGTTTTTCATTTCCATGACAACAAGATATTGTGATGTCACATCACGAATTCATTAATAGTTCTTATTTCCAAACTTTTAATAATAATATCAATATTTATGTTTTCAAAGTGTACCAATAAAAAAAATAGCGTAAAGTATTCGTGGATAACTGGTCTTTAAAGTCGTGCTCGAAAAATCGCGCGTGTTTTAAAGACCTGTTTATCCACTTATATTTTAATATACTATTAAAACAATATATATAAAATAGTTGTAATACTAGTGATTCATGTGAATATGGGGTGACTATAACGAACGCACTTGCAAATGATAAATTTATTTGTAATTGATTATAATGCTTATTGAATTTCGAGAAAAAACTGAAAGTAATAACGATAAACAGTTCTAGGATCTAAGCATATCTATTTAATCCTTCGCAGAAAAAAAACGTTGCATCAATATTTGTTTCACGTCGAAGAATCGGCAAATTTAAGCCATATGGCAAGTTAGTGTAAATAAATGCAATAAAACAAAATACACTTTTTTGTATTTGTTGGGCATAACTATGTAACAATTTGTAGACATTTTGTTTTGAAGAGTTTTATTTCACATGTACTTTTGTTACTTATTTTTATTTATTTATCTGCTACCATTCACTAGAAATCTTAAAACTAAATTAAAATGAATAAAAGCTTCAAAAAAGAAAAAAACCAAGTGTTAACATTGAAATATTAATATGCTTATACTTTAATTTGAGCGCTTTAGATACCTAAAAAGTAAACAAAAAAATTATTTAGTTAACAAAATAATAGCAACCTGTAAATCACCATTATTGACAATGATTCCCTATTAGTTGACTCCTCCCACCGTTTTCCCCCTCCCCCCATATTCACCACTCCAACTACACTCACCTAATAAAATCTAATAAATGTCTGTACTAGTACAAAATTTAAGTTTGTTTTAAGTTTGCTAGTGTATGACACGGATGTGTCGAAACCAGATAAATAAAAATCAAGTAATAAATGTACATGTGAAATAAAACTTTTCAAAACAAAATACAATTTTAGTGCATTTGCGTAAAACGCCCCCACGTTCCTTTTTATAATAACTTGTTCTAGTCACAACTTAAAGTGATTTACTACGGACTGGAGGAATTGTACGCATAACAAGAAAATGCAGAATTGAGTATTGAAGCTATGTAATGCCATAAAGTTGTTCGTCGTGTTAAGGCAGCAAAATGCCGACAGAGCTTACGAGCATTTATACCGGTAATCGAGTTTGTCGGTTTGCAGTCGATACCTACCATTTAATATTACCTGCGCGGGTAGGTACACGTTCCTTGGAAAGCTTTTACTTACGCAAGTACTGCATTATTGTATTGCGTGAAGCCGGCTTTATTCTTATAATACTGGTGAATAGAAATTATTATTGTTAGTGGTTTCGGTGAATGATTTTAGCATTGCAATTTGAAAAGTATAAATGATAACAAAGCAAGCTAGGTGGGTATCAATAGCCATATAACTTGATAAATATAAGAACCTTTTGTGAGGTTATCGCGAACTGTCAGGATTTTGCAACAATGTAACACAATATGTCGGATGCTGTAGGCATGGTAGGACATATACCATAACCATTTTTTTATGAATTGTTAGATTTAAAAAAAATGACCAAATTTCAACGTCGGCTATCTATTTTTACAATTGTAATGAGACTAGTATGGGTTAGGTTAGCAGGATTATCGGAACGGTGGTCACAATCATCACAAATAAAATAATTTTTTTGTTTCTATGATTCTGTTGGAATATTCATTATGTTTTTGACCGGTTTAATAAAAACCGGATTAAGTATTAACAATGCTGTTTATTATTGAAACACGCAAAATATACAGAAACGGATATTCAATCATTGGAAGATTGTTCGACAACTAAATGCAATCTTAATTTGTTTTGGATAAATATATCCATTTTTATTTAAAAGTGGGTAAAAACGGATATTGCTTTCTACAACTGAACTGGCAGGTATTTTAATGCGAAAAAACTAAGAGTGAGATCGTGATATAAATAGATTCACCTATCGTCACGTCGGTCGTCCTCACTTTACAAAAGGCAAAGAGGTGACTTTTTCTAACCTCACAATGACTGAAGAAGGAGAAAATGATCATATAAATATATGACAGCAAAGGAGGCTGTACCAGGGTATAGGCATGTAACAACCCAACTACTCGGTCTAACCCAACGGGAAAGAACTAGATTGTTGATAAATTACCTTACATCATTAATGGTTCTTCTCCTAAACACGTTTCCTCTCGATTCGCGACACAATGCCCGAAAAAGAAAAGAGTAGATTTAATTTGTATTGGAAACTCCGTAGAAAATAATACCTTTTACGGAATCTTGTAGCTGCATAAAATGTTACTTCACCATAGCTAATAATGTAAGTACGCAACTTCTATACTCGGTCGCAAATCGGCAACCAACCCAAAGATCTCAAGGTATTTACTAAGTTTCGTTAGTACTCTGTTACTGGTATTCTATGATGTTTTAACATGATGGACATTGGCATAAAATATAATATAAATAATATAATAGACGATGACAGGGTTTGGGTTTTTCACGAGGTTCAAGATCTTCCATCCCTTGGAGATGATCCTGGCTAGCTATATGAAACGTTTCCACTCTTGCAAATTTCCTCCCTACCATCCACCCACCTAAGATTAGATGTATCAATCCTTCTACTAGTGATTGACGATCTTTTATACTTGCTACATGATGTCCTGCCAGATCGAGGCGGAGTCATCCATATTTTGTATATTGTAATTCTTAGTTGTTCCAGGAGTACGCGCTTGGACTACAATCCAGGCCTTGGCGGGTGACGAATTTTGAGTGTCACATGATCAAGTCAGTGCCATCGAGCAACGACAGTGTGCACAAATTTCACCATTTGAGTGCTATTGAAGTTAATTAGGATTTTTTTACGCCCGGAGGGCTTTTACATAAATATACGTAAATTATTTAAACATTTTGAACATGAAAGAAATAATAAAAATTAAAATAACAATAGATAAAAAATACAAACATGAATTAAAAATACAAGAAATATATAAGTATATGTATATTTTTAAATATAGTGATTAGATAGGTTTACAAAGGACAACCGAAGGGTTAAGATTAGGGTTGGAATAGGTTTTTAATATGATCCACAAAATTCACCAAGTTAACATTAAATACGTTAATATTACCAAAGTATTGGTTCCCCAAATACGTGAAGCCGCTGTATCGTAGAATGAGCAATGTAATTGCGCTTAGAGTATTGTGTCTTGTCATTCTTGTGCGTACGAATAATTTGAAGCTTAGTCTTTTAAATAATAAAGTTAAATCATTTATTTTACGTCTGTCTTCTAATGTATGGATTTAGGGATTAGTGTATTAAATAAAAAAGAATAATTTATTTATTTGGTCGCGAAAGAATCCTTAATAATTACTGCTATTTCAAATAAACCCAAAATCAGCTTTAAAAGATCAATGAGATCAGACGAAGAAACGTATCTCTTTTTATGATATATTTAATCGACAATAAAATCTATTCCAGCCACCAGTCCCGCCGCCGCAGTTCTGCCTTTACGATTTACGAGAGCTTTTACATTGAAATAAGGAGCAACTCTAAGCTGGAATGCTGTCCGAAACAATATTGAATACCAGTCGGCAGATCTACATAATGTAAAAACGTCAATGGGCAATAATGGATATTCGTGCCGAGAATATAATATGTTTTACGCAGGCTCCAATATTATGCTTCAGCACTTTCTTTAGATAGTTGGTGTATTTTTGCGGTTTTTCAAAACAAGGTTATCGTTTTTAAATTACAACCAAACAAAGATATGTACGATTCCATTGTTATTATTTGAAGGAGACATTGGAATGCGTTTCAAATCAATTTTTGCGCAAAGTTGATTTCTGAACTATAAATCGCACGAGAAAAAAGTATGAATTGAATACAGAGATTCGAACTCCCAGACCTTCAACTAAAAGGGCAATTTGGCTAGAAAAATACGCTTTGAGATTATTCAGCCCAAGTGCAAACTTGGCAAAAAAGTTTTCAGACAGAGTTCAAACAGGGGTCAAGTATTTATTATTTATTGAACAAAAATCACATCTGTCTATTTTGAACTAATTATAAAACTTCACGTTCAAGTTTGAGTTTGTGGTTATTTTAGCGGGATTCGTGTAAATATTGCACATTATAAGTGTGGGAGGCAGGCAAACAAACATCAAAGTATTGAAAAATTACCTACTACTAAAAAAGCACAACTTTGTCAGGAGACCGTTATTTGTGCATATCTTGTCATATAGACTGTCAAGCAACCGATAAATGATTAAACAATTTTAACAGAATATGTACACAAGGCTTTTCGGTCTGGAAATGGTGATTACTGATCCCACACCGATATAGCAAAGGCAGAAATGTAGATTTATTTTATTTGGGAAACCAACATTAAAATAAAGCATAATAATATCAAAGTTACATTAATTGTACCATTTAAAGGTTTCCACAAAGGGTATGTAGTATAATCTATAAGTGAATTAAGTGATTTGAAGGATGATAATTGATCATTAAGAAAAATAATACATAACAAATTATTTAAATGTGAGTAGGGGAGGGGTAAGGATGGGAGGGGGGTCGATTTAGTTGAAGTATAGTACGTATACTAATAATAATATACATAACAAAAAAGAAAGGATGTTCATAGAATGGTAGTTGTTATAAAAGATCGAGTAATTAAGGAGTGTGGTGCAGAGATAAAAAATGTCAAATTGTGTGTAGTGGTGTATTGAAAGAGTGTGATGCACGATAAATGAAGGAGCTTGGCTTCGAATTGCATCGATGAAGGCTAAGAATCTGAATATGATGGCTAAGTCTAGACTTAGCCTCCAAGAACCCTTAGAAGAACCCTTCATTTACCGGTGGACCAAGTAGTGTACGAAATTTTAAAAAAATATTTATTTTTAAATGCATCGATTCATGGTATCACTTTTTTTATCGATTCATTTAATTCCGAATAAATTTCGCCCGAACCTATAGATAACAGACTTAATCGCATACATAAATACAATAATGAAAAGGTCACCGATAAAACAGTGGATTAAATTGTGATTAAAAACTTTAATAGAAAACGCGGGTTTTGTCCATACAAACATATTCCTTGTTTCCTCTCTGGATTTTGACTTAACGCAATTATTTAAAAAATAATATAGATGTACTGGCATGTCCTGCGTTTTGTTTTTTTTTAGAAAAGTTGCTTCTTATGTAAGTTAGTATCCTTAAAATATCCTAAAAATTGCCTTGTTGAACGCAATTAACATTTGTTTAATATACATATTTGAAAATGTATTATTTATATAAAGGCTCATCGGACAGCGTTAGAGTGTCCATCATCAGGGCAGATGTGACTCGTAACGCTTTCCGAAACTTTGGGTAAATACTAAGTAAGCGCACCATGGCATCACACCCCGAAAATAAATCACATAATTCTTTTGGCGGTGTAAATCTCAAATGTACTTGTAATTACGGAAGGATTTCATGATCGGAACGATGAATTTCTTGCCTAGTCGAGCCAAGATACAAATAAATAAATCAAAGAATATCGCTAAAAGGTTATCAATATTACTATAAATATAAATAAATGTAAAATAAACATTCGTTGTAAAATAAATACATGACTTCCTTTCCGTGTCCAGCGAAGGTTGGACAATAAAATATTGTTGATTCCTGAAATAATGAAGGAACTGAGTAGTGTAAAAGTAGGCCTTCTCAAAAAAGCAATCATATTTAATATATCTACAGGTATGCGAAAAGGTTAAAATTGCTTCATCGCGTCGAACGTTTTAAAAAAAATAAATTATATGAATACCGCACAAGAGTCCCAACTGCTACCGTCTGAAGCCAGTGAGACTATGGCATCCCCAATTGGGGTATGTTGTGAGGCTGAAGGTAGTGGGGAGGGGAAGAAAATAGGTAAGTGCATGGAAGGTGGGGAAGTACCTGGCTATTCAGAGCTGGTCACCAAACACGGCTAATGCCATTTCAAGCAACGTTTCCATTCTGAATGGTGGTCTTACACCAGGGCGATACTGAGAGTATCTTCCACTCTGGAACGTGCCGCAAATATACTAAATAATTTGTCTCGAGTCAAGCAAAAAAATATGGTCGCTGTCAAATCTGGAGGTTGTTAAGAGTAGCGTTAATTGAGATAAAGTTGACAAAAAAGTATGTGTAGTTGGTACAAGAAATATTGATAAAATAATAAAAAAAGGAATGCATTTCTTTAAATAGTTGTGAAAGCTTGTTAAGGCGAAGCTTAATGCTAAATCACTATTTTAGATTTATCTTTACAACGAAATGGTTAAAATTATGAATACTAAGAATAGGCTTTGGATAAAAGTTTCCACCAAGTAGAATTAAAATAAAATTGTTAATTACTTTACAAAAATATAAGCGTAAACTACTAAAAAATTAAAGAAACTGACAAACTTTTTTTTTTCTTATAAAATTATTCACAAAATAAATAAAAACAATTTTCGTGACCTTCAGACTCCGTATGCCAACAATTTTTTATGCCCTATAATCGTGGCGATGTAAGCCACACTAAGACTACACACATTTTTGGCTTTTGGATTTCTCTTGTATTGAACGAATAATAAACGAAAACTATATTTTTAAACATTTTCTGGAACATAATATGAGCACTATTTGGTTGGTAGATATTTTTCTGGAACATTATATTAGAAAGTATTGAGGCCCACGCGCCGACAACTTCGCTGGGCGCTGCTTTGAATTTAAATTAAAACACGAGACCTTTCTTGTTCAATTAATGTCGTTCATTAAATATTGATCAACAAAAGTAGAATCGTGTAATCAACGCATTCGCATTGGATCGTTTAATCTCTTGCGGCAAGAAATCTACCAAAGATTTCCTATTTGCCTCGATTTTGTCTTATTTTGAACCCTAAAAAAAATTATTTTCTACAACAATACATATATTTTGGAATGTCTTACAAATTTTTAAAAAATACATTGATTTGACTGCGGATTGAACCTTTCTATTCAGGAACTGGAGTCAACCACGCTACCAAATGTGCCAAAATCTGAATGGATAGGACCGAAATTTATTTCGTATATAAACTGCTGTAATGTCATCGAATTTCAGAGAGATGCATATTATATATCCACATGTGAGTGCATGATTGCTACAAAAAGTTAATAAATTGCATTTTCATCGTCAACTAGTGTTTCTGCCGAGTTTCAGCTTGTTGGTTTGTAGGGAAGTGGGTTAATTTCCACTTCCATGATACCACTTCATTCATACAATCAAGAAAACAAAAGTGAAATTAAAATAGATGTATTTAAAGACATACTAAAATATATTTTATTCGCTTGGCAAAAAAGTACATGTCTTAATATTATTCTAAATTGTCGCTTTGTCACTTGGAAATATGTAGGTTAATTTTACTGTGAAAAAGCGGGTCGCTAAACTGCTTGTCAAATGTCATAATTTCGATTTTCAAAAGTCATAGTAGGTACTGTATATATTCACAGGAAATTCACCTACGACTTATTTTTATCGTAAAGAACGATTATTTGGCTGAAAAAAAAACCTAACAATATTTTCGTATGCCTTCATTATTTTTTATACATTAGAGGAAAAAAAACATTCCTATGGGGAAAATACTTAGAACGGATTTATTTTTATTTATAAATAAATACATTATCTGATAAGATGGTACAATTTACGAAAACATAATTTTGCAAGAAACACAAGTTATTAGTTATTACGAAAACAGTGTCGGCAGGCGTACGCGCGAATGTCATTTTACCTCTGCCAATACAAGGGTTACGCAGTGGGTAATAATTATTTATTAATTACCTTGCTAATAAAATAATTGCAACAATCATTACGTAGGTACATAATAGTGAAGGTACCTACATCTTACATTCCGTTATTTATTTATTTCAAATGATAACAAAAACATTACTATATTACTATTTACAAATTACAAATATATACAATAATATAAAGTGTTCACTACCAATTGCTGAACTCGGCGATCTATATAACCCAAACATAAACAAGGAAATCATATTAAAACAAATTTCAACGCTTAAGGTGATGCACTACCAAGTACCTAATGCAAAATGATGTGGTTTTGGTTTGAAAATTAGATCGCTTCAAAATATTTTAGATTTAATTAAATACCGCCAGTAGAACATATGCCTGTGAAATAATCGAATAGTTTTGGGTATTTTTGTGATTAGCCTTTTTATAAGCTCAGAATAAAATAGAGTATCAGACCAATAAAAGCTGCTTTAATGATAAAAATCTCCTACTTACGAACCCCTTTTTGGTTGTGATTTTATTCTATAGTGTGAAAAATTCTTTAGAAAATGATCGTAATTCATTTATGTGTTTGTGCCTGAACTTCTCAAAATAAAATAAATCACGCTTTTTGACGATGTTTTTTTCATGAATAAATCAAAACAGGCGGCTGGTGTTAAACACGAATTTAAACCTTGTCGCCAACCACATAAGGAGTTATTATTTTTAATTAGTAAACTAATGTTTAAGACAAGATTTTTATGCATAGCACAAAGGGTAACAATTATTATAAGCAATAATTGTTACATAAGGAGTGTTATTGTTAGCGACCTGATTACTACTTTTACACGACATGGTACATCGCCTCCAGTGAATTAAATATATTTTCGTAATTAATATTTTTAGATACAAAGAAAGGATTTAATCGTGTTGAAGTGAGATAAAAAATTACCGTTTTATCAATAAATTGCTACAATAATATGAAATAAAGGTTACATTTTAATTTCAAAACGCGATAATGCAGCGTCATTGACATAAAGACGGCCTAAATGACCTGAATGCAAACGATCAATTATTATAAACATTAATTCTTGTAATCGCGTGGTAATCGCCGTGTATTTATTTATCATAAAAAAATAAATGCATTATCAGAAAACGCCAGACATATCACGAAAACATGCGAGGGTAAAAATATAACAATTGTAGTGTGCATCATAATATTGGTGTCGCTTTTACTCCCCCGAATAGATATTGAGCGAAAGGGACAAAACTGCAGCTCAGGCTGATGATACCGAAATAAAATGATCAAAAGTGAGGTTTTGTATTCGCCATTTTTTTCCTCCAAAACTGGACCAATATTTAAGCCCCAGCATTCCAAATTTCTATCGTTTTATAACATATTTTTCTTGAACAATTGAAGTTTTTAAGTTATATATGATCTTTTTTATATATAGGTAATATATGATATTTTTGAACATAATATCCATAGACATATATTTGTATGTCCATGATAGTATCTATACATTTTTAGAACCAAAATGGTAATTATGTGTATTGTATTGCAAAATTATATAATTTTGTTAGAAATAGCATGAAGGTTGAATGTTTATAATATGTGTATATGTTAGTTATTTAGAATATATCGAATGTCTGTTCTTTCTTTTTTAGTCAACCACATTACAAATCTTTTGAACTAACAATTAAAATTATTTGTGGTGATTTGAGTTTTATATTTGTGTCAGGAACATATTGTGGTGCCAGGCAGGATTTTCTTTAACGAAAGTTGATTTGATATAGGGTGTTATTGTTTATATTTAATTTTTTTTAATATGCCTGAAATACACGACAAAAATATTAAACGCTCCAAAACATATAGTGCTAATTCAAGTTTTCTCATTTGTGGGATGTGCTACTGTGGGTACAGAAAAGTGGTGGGTTGAGTTCAATTTTGAAGAACAAAATAGCAGAAATAATGACGAAAGGGGGCTCAAATATGCTGTTGACCAAAAAGGCTCAAATGCGCATTTACGAGGGTACAATTATTATGCAAATATGAAGGCACCCTAGGGTAGGACATCTAGCGAAGATGAAAGATTGCCAACTTCACTTGCTTGCAGTACGAAAGACTTTAGGGAGACCTTACATTAGGTGATATAAGATGGTTTATAAAAGACAAAAACCGCACACTTACATACTAACATAAGAATTATATTACTCGTAGGAATACAAAACTTAAGGGAGACAGAAGGAGACTTGTCCTAGAGGTTGACAGGACTCTACAAGGTTGGAATTAAGATAAAGACTTGATGACTCAGACAAAATACTTTTGCATTATTATCAAAGTTTGTAAATACAGGAGCACTTACTATTTTGAAAGTTTGCAAATCAAAACAATAGCTAATCAATACAAATTATTATACAAGAATGTCTGCAATCCATAATAAACAAATGTACAGATACGTACTTATAATGAACTTAAAAATACCTAAAGAGATAATTCAGAGGTTAAACAGAACGTTTAAATACCAAATAACACATAAATAAAGCTATTTGTCGCGATAGAATAATATCTGAGGTTGAAAGTTTACAAAGATGGATATAATTATCGGCAACAACATGATTTACGACATGTTATATTTTAGTGTGCCACTCTGTACAATGAAAATGATGCAACTGATTCTATAAACCAATGAACGCATTAAACGGCGGTATAGGTTTTTTATATATTTTATCAGTTTCATGTCAGTAAAAAAAATAATCGTGAAACTAAAAATTTCTCTACATAAATCCCTTTTTTATAAATATTTTTAAATCATATTAAGGAATATATATTGTGTAACAGAATTTTAAAATCAATTTATTTAAAAAAAATAAACCATATTACGGAAGCACGTGAAGGGAGTGTTGTAAAACTAGAAAAAAGTATCGTATCTGATTAAAATATTTCAAAAAAATTATAGCTCCTTGTCTCTGTGCCAAATGAGGCATGTTCAAAGGCCGGCGAGGTTTAGCCTTGTTAAGGGATCAGATCTGAATATTTAGATAATTTCCAACTAGTCCTCGATTGATCGATCATTTTACACGACCCACTGACGAAGTGATCGGATACATTTAAATACACACAGAAAAAAAGCCATAGACAGATCGATGCCGCCTTGTTGATGGAAGTGGACCATAAAAGTGACCCGTTCGATTTTTGGTGGTTTGTGATACGTTAAAAAGATCGGGTCGATCATGATCGACCCAGGACTATCTCCAACATAAATATTCCCCTTTCACTCAACCATTTCTTTCAGCCCACAGCAATCCTCAAAATGAATATAAATGCCATAGTTCCTCCCGAGATGAAAGGTAATCTTTTTAAAACCTTTTCTTCAAAAATCTTAAATGCATTGAGCTCAACCTGGCCACACTTCAATATATTTAAACAAATTCATAACTCTATGAACCGAATCCGTAACGAGCTTAATCGAACCCATAACCCGAGTTTTTATGACTAAAACCCCTTTTCCCAAAAAGGTTTATTCTCCGCTAGTTCAACTTACTCATGTACTTGATATAAAGATGGAGACACGCGATGAAAACGTGATCAACAAACCGGTTTGTGTTATCTAATTTACATTTTCGCCGACCAATCTGTTTACGTTTAATTATTTGAAGAGTCTATTTAAAGACTTTAAGCGTTTTATTTAAAAATAGTTGGTGTAAATGTAAACATTTGAGCATGCGTGATTAAATATTCACGCTATGGACATTTTCAGTAACGATGCTATTATTATGGGGGATGGAAAACCATTTATTATAAAAACAATTATTCCTTGAAATTTGTATTCCTTGTTTTTTGCAGTATAAAAGTTTTCATTTAATATAATTTCGATGTTACTTGACTAAGTTAATTTTCGCTCAGCGGTACAAGTGTGATAATTATTAGACAATGTCTGATTGTACGACAACGTCTAAAACGTTAAATGTGTTGACAATAAATCCAAACCATATAATTTATGTAAATTAACTAACTACTTGAACGTTTTAGCTTTGTCGATATTTGTGATATATGGCTTTGCGCGAACCCTCAATCAAGAAATGATTTTATAATATTTAAAGAAATCATACAGTTTTTTTCAAAATAATATAAGTTTAGTAAGCGTATCGTTCGCTAAGTTTTGATTGAGGAAATCGGCCGGGTGAAATGTGAAATAAAGTACCTCATTTTGTTTCGTTACTAGCGAATTTGAAAAATTTCTAGATAAAAAATAATTGATGCATTTTTTAAATAAATGTAAAATTTTATTTTAAAAAATGCCATGACCCGGTACAGAACCCAGATCAACTGCTTGGAAGGCAAATATGCTCTACATTACACTATTAAATAATTTAAGAATGGCAGCATAAATTCGGTACGAGTACAAACCAGAATATAATAAGTACCTATTTTTAATTGCAATATGTTATTTACCTATATAAACAGAAATGTTTTAGTTACGAATATATAAACGAAATTATAATATTGTTTATTCTGACGATTGCATTAATTAATAATAATCAAATTTAAGATTTTTAGGCAAAAATGTACTACCTGTATGAAATATAGACGTAATTTCCATAATAACTTTTGCTCAAGTTAGGTACCTACTGTGAGACAAAATGAAATGATATTTTTCATTATAAAAATATTTTTTGGAAAAAATGCTTTTCTGATGTTAAAAGAACGTTTTTATTATTAGAATTAGCAAACACCAAAGTCACTGAATGTGACATAATTTAAAATATCATGTTATTATTCTGTGATATATTAATATAAAGTACGGTTTACCCGGTTTGATAAACTTCAGGGTACGATGATGAAATCAAATCATTTCATTTTCATCATTGTTTTTTTTTGATAAATAATTGTACTGATATTCGACGAAAACCATAATCCCAAAGATGCTTATAACGGAATCATAATTGTTGCATTACTTTTAGATAGATAGTTGAAACTCCAAACACAGCGTAGGTGTCTTGGTTACCTATAAATATTTCAAAACTTGGGCACGAATTCAAAACACAACATTCGTAAGCAATGAACCTACCTAATTAATGCCATTGCACTAAATCCGTCTGACAAACACAGAAAATAAAAGAAGTCAAACATTTTTTGCGTGCTTGAATAAATTATGAATTTGCTAAATAATCTGCCACCATTTTTATTTTATTTTTTACAGTTAAAATTGGGACATTACAGATTGTCGATAGTGTCTCCTATTATGTAGTTTTAATTGTCTTGGCGACTTACTTTTAGGCAACATTCTTACTGATAACAATAATAATTGCTGAAAACAAAGTTTGTTGAAAAATAAACGTAATTAAAAATTAATGTCGTGTTTGTTGTGGAATAGGGCATGTAATTCGCGTTGAAAATCTGCGTTATTTCACATATCTTATAAATGTAACATAGATTGGTTTAACAGCACTAGAAGCAAAATTTCAGCGAAAATCCTCGTAGATTATTAATGAAATGATACGGGTTTATTATTACTGACCTACTTTATTCCAAAATACGTATGGAATTCAAAATAATGCAAACATAGATAGTCGTTAGAAGAATAAGATAAAAAACAGTACTTTTAGGAGATAAATTTAATCTGCAATCTGCATCTTGATGTCTGTTTCATGATAAGACGAATAAAATAGTAACTGTGCTGAATAAAAACAAACAAAACATATTTGGTTATTGTAAAAAACACCCCAAACATACAAAGAAAGTCAAAATGATACTGAAATAAGTAGGTCCAAACAATAATGAAAAACTCTTTGATCTTTACCTTTTTCAAAAATATGGCAGGCCGCTGGTCGAGGGATACGTCCATTTTCATTTGTTTATATTTAATCTTATTCTCCAATTAAATAAGTACCAGTTTTTATCACAAAATAGCGATAATGGCTAAAATTTACAATGTATTATTTTTCGGTTCAAGAGTTATCAATCTAAAAAGTGTGTCACGACTATTATAGGTCTCACGCCTCGTTTGCAAAAATATCTCAATCAAAACCTTATCAAAGTTTTTTTATAATATGTAAAAAAAAACAGTTAAAATTCCACTTTTTAAAGCCAGAAAAAAATATAGTCCAATCCTTATAAAAATATCCGAAATACACTTAAAACAACAAATTTCATTTTTATGTCACAGTTTTTTTTCGGTGGATAGCAACTTTCTCAAAATCAGTCTCATAAGTTTCAACACAACACTTTTGTTTATAGTCTTATATGTATGTTTAATGGGTTTAGAAATTTCACAGGTTTATCCGCTAGTTAGAGCTTTTCCCGCGTGCGCTCGCGACGCCGTTCTCTTTTCAAATGCGATGAATAGTGAATACGAGTGACACAGTGACAACTGGTCGTACGGCAGAGCTGTCAACCGGTGGACTGTGGACCGTTTGTGAGAATAAATGGTCGCCTTCTCCTTATCGTTTTATATACCGGGATTAATTTACTCCGGGACTATAAACTCAGTCAGTGAATTGATACAATTAGGTATTTCAATTGTTTATAAGTTTTCATACGTTATAAATGGAGTCCTTAGGGATCTCTTTTTATTGAAAACATAAACAATCAATGGTCAAAGAATTAACATGATTTATTTTTACCTCGTGGGTTGTTCGCTCTCAAAACGTTGTTACTAGTGGAATTCTAATTTTATCATGAAAGAAAATTTAAGTATTTACGTGTTCCACTCAAACGGTGAGCCCACCCTAGCGTCATTAAAGTCGAACAGAATTTTGTGTTTGGATTTTTTAGATCACCGCAACTATGTTGTTCAGCTTGAAAATGTTGTTTTCATAATCAGTTCTCGTAAAAAATACCTCAAATGCTTTCAGATTTTAATTTTTGGCTTCTTTGTTTTGGAGCGGACGGTTTCACCCTGCTCTAGTATTGACTTACAATAATTTGGAGAGGGTTTAAAACATTGAAGGAGTATTTCTCTTGATAGCTTAAATACTCGCAATATGTTGAAAACTCGGTTAACTTATAAGATACTAGCTGAAACGTCCACGCGTTTATGTGGCTAACGAAACACAACGTCATCTACTGGATGGTTACCCAACATTTTACCTCACACCGCCATCTGTTAAATTTCATACAAATCAAAACCACACCGCCTGCTAACCATCCCGCTCGTCCACCACATACAGATATTTTCCTTTAATTATGTATTTCAACCAATTTACACAACACTTTGACAAATTATATACCTAAACCTTCCTCATGAATCACTCTATATATTGGTGAAAATCGCATGAAAATCCGTTCATTAGTTTTGAGTTTATAGTGAACAGACAGACAGACGCGGCGGAGGACTTTAATTTATAATATGTAGAGATATAGCCACTATTTGTTGGTGTACCGAATAGTTAATCGGACTATATATATAAATTAATAGTAAATAGGGAAACACTGCAACGCCGTCTGAAACGTTGGCTAAAGAAGGAGGTAGCGCAACACGGCATAACACCCCAAAAACAAATAACGAAAATCGTAAATAGGTTTACATTATCCTATGGAAAAGCTATCAAGAGGATGGTGAAATATCTAATATTAACAGATATAACATTTTAAACATGTTTTGGATTATATTTTTAATTTTTAGAAATTAAATCAATCCACGCTTTTCTTCTGTAAACACAATGAGTCTTTATTGGGTGAGTACAATCAATTACACAAGTTGACACTTCAATAATCGTAAAAAAACAGTAGTAACTTAAACGTACAAGCTATAACCGTAGCTTTATGGTTATTATTCAAATAATAATAACTCCAAAGGACACTAATTATCCTTTAATTACTTCGTCACAAAAGATTCACGCGTACCTTGAAGTTACGCGAGACATCTCGGCGAGTAAACTTAAACTTTTACGATCACACACGACCTTTTATGGGTCGATCCATATGTGAAAAAAACCCTAGCGGCGGGATGCAACCTCCGGCCAACAGAATCCCTCGTCTATAAGAGACAGCAATACTAGACAGAGGAATTATTCGAGGGTTGACACTTGTAAATTTGCGCTCGAAATAAAGAGATTTGTTACAATCCTTTTTTTACATATATTTATTTACATGTACGCCCTCAAGAGTTTTACATAATTTATGATACAATATTATAGTGATACTCGCGTGTAGGCCCTTATGGAGTCACCCATAATGCAAAAAAATTGCATTGCTAAAATATCGGGAGAGACTGGTTGAAGAAAACCTTTTAACCTCTCCAGCACAACTTTCTTGGAATATCGCCTTACGTCGCAGTGGGCGGGATGGATGCATATGTCCATCACTCCTGGACACAGGGGCGTGCACTCCATATAGGCATATAAGCACTGCCTACCCTGCCGTATTTGTAAAACATAAGCATGTAAATAATATTATAATTTATTAAATTATGACTAAAAATAAATACACACTTTAAAAAATAAGCGCGATAAAAACTGAGCAACCGAAACTACGCGAGCGCCACATCAAACGGCATACTACAAACGCGGCATAAACTGTAACTAGAAACTAAACGTGCGCCCTCCGACTGCCTCACTAAAATGCGGCCTAAACAGGAATTATTTCTGACTAAAGCTAACTTCATACAATATATAATTCAATGTTTACGAAATGCACAAAGCATACAGTAGAACTGTTTGAATTTGCTGAACTGAACTTTTGAATTTGCCTCTATGAGGTTTTTTTGTTAGCAGTGCTTTCTAGAACCAAATTAGCAAATGGCAATCGGTGACGACAAAAACATCTGTTGTTATGCATTTCTATCAAATAGTTGTCTTTCATAAATGCTAATTGTCGGTTCAAAAGGTTTGTCGTACTTTAATTCTGAAATTATCTGATAAAATAAGGAAATTTTAACCTGTGAAACTTGTTCTATTTTCCTACTGCCTACCCTGATCAAAAACTCTGTGCACGCCCCTGCCTGGACACACTGACCCCCAGAATCCTACCCACCCCTCATACCTCTTTCCTTCACAGAACTTTCTGTGTGGAGCTAATATAAAAAAAAAATAAGATAATATATATTTTTTTCCTTGATTCTGCTAGGCATTTTATTTAAATGTTTATGTTATAAGTTTTATATCCAAGTATTTTATAATATTATCGACGGCTAGCAAGTACTAAATTTTCTACAACTCATAAATAAATAAAATATAATCAATATGTCATATAAAATGTATTGTTTGAATCCAGAATTTTCCTGCTGGTATAAAAAAACACATTGTCTCGACTGAACACAGAGATAACCTATGACACTCCATCAGTTGCGCCGTTCACAAAACCATTTGTAACGTGATGTCTGCTTCTGAACTGGTAAACAGTGCCCACGTGTGAAACGAGTGACTTCTTAATCTCACTGATGGCGCCCCGTGATATCCACTCACCTGACCTCTGCGTACACACACACTAGCGATGTCGTTTACGTATCAATCGCTTCGATTCCATCACATCGTTCTCGCGAACAAAAATCCATCAAATTAAAAAAAAAATCAAATTTCTAAATAAATAAAATAAAAACAATTATTTGCGTTTGCCGCGGCTGCGCCAATATCAAATATAATATATATATATACTCGTAAAAGTAAGAACTTATTGATTCAGGGATTGTTCCAACAGGTACAAATAATTATTTTTAATTAGAATGTGAGGAGTTGTGGGAAAAAGGGTGGAATATAAAAATAACCCTAAAGAGTGAAAAATATTTATAAAATGGCCTCCGTGGTCGAGCGGAAAAGATCCACGATTATGAATCATGAAGTTATGCGGGTTCAAATCCAGGCGTGCGCAAATATAGAATATATTTAAAAATTAATATGGGTTATTTCATTTTTACATTATATACAGTAGGTACTAGCAGCTTGTGCTAGCAGTACTAGTTGCTGTGGCTAACGAAACACAACGCCATTACCCAACCTTTATAAAATCCACACCACCCGCTTGTCAGCTGCCCGCTGCCTGAATTGAATATTTTAATTTCTCGGCTTTTCTCCACTATACTAAGCATTTTTTATACATATAAACCTTCCTCTTGAATCACTCTATCTATTGGTGAAAACCGCATGAAAATCCGTTGCGTAGTTTAAAAGATCTAAGCGCCCATACATTTTGAGAGACTTCATTTTATACTATGTAATGAGGATGATGATCGCACACAAATATATTTTCTTTGAATTTCTCGGCTTTTCTCTAGAATAATATGCATGTATTATACGTATAAACCTTCCTCTTGAATGACCCTATCTATTGGTGAAAACCGCTTGAAAATCCATTTCGTAGTTTAAAAGATCTAAGCGCACATACACTTTGAGCGACTTAATTTTATACTATGTAAGGATAATGATATTTGCGGCACGCTTCAGAGTGGTAAATACTTCTCAATATTGCTCTGGTTAAAGACTTTCTACCATTCAAAATCAAATCGTTGCTTGAAGTAGCTTTATGCATATTCAGGGATCAGATAACTAGGTTCAACAACCTTCTTCTTCCACAACTACCTCACTTTCAACATACCCCAATTGAGATTGTAAAAGTCAAAACTGGCAAAATATAATCCGAACAGTTGGGATTCTTGGGTGATGTTCACATAAAAAATACCAGTTAAAAACTAAATTTTTTGTGTTAATCATCCATTTTCGTATTTAAAACTTTATTTTTTTGGTTCGACTGAGGTTTGATCCTTCCTACCCGGTGATCGGAATCAACCGCGCTATCGACCGGGCCAAATCGAAGTTTTCGCCGAAATTTCTTCCGTATATTAAGCCTCCGCAACCCGAACTTCTGCCGATTTCTTACATATCTCCCATAAACATTTGAAGTTTTTAAGCTCTTAAAAAAATATATGTTATTTTTGAAGATAATATCTAGACGCGTTCCTCGCCGAAAGGCAAATTATATAAAATTTTCTCGATAAAAAAAATCTCAAAGTATGATCCGAAAATTATTATGAACACGTTTGTTTAAGTTATTTTACAAGTTATAGTTGTGAAAAAATTCACAATGTTTCTTTTAATCATACTTAAGATACGTTCCACGAGAATTTTGCTGTATTCTAAACGAGTTATGTTTTATTAAACATTTTCGCAATTTTCGCATCAATTTTATCGCTTCAAATATTAGCGCGCTCCTCTAACATTCGTAATTTCATATCTCTTCATCTTCTTCTTTTTGAGCTCGGATGCGGAGCCTTAAGTGCTTTAATTTCGCCACATTTCAGAAAAATGCGTGTCTATCCGCGTGTGTGTGCGTGAATGCCACCAAAACTTAGAATGTATTGTCCTCAACAATTAATCTATCTGCCGAGTTTGAGCTCCTTCATATGTCGGGGAGTTGGTTAATTTCCACTTTCAAGATTCCACTTTATTCATACATTCATTCAATCAAGAAAACCAAAGTGAAATTCGTATGTATAGATGTTTTTTAATATCGTGTATATAATATATGCAAGAATTAAAGTGAAAGAAGTGGAACAACAGAAGAAAGGGAGTGCTGTGACACCAGGCGGCTCACATCTATCTCTCTATCGGCACATTTATATTTGTTAAATTATTTAGGTACTATTAGTAAAGAAAATCTCTAGTAAACCAGATATGCCTAGTTTTTTACAATTGTGTGCAAATTATTCAGTTTTATTTTTGTTTCGAATGTCAACAATACTAACGTACATCTGTGCATTCCTCATTCCTCAGGTAGGCAGAGAAAAAATTTGATTAATGGTCCTATTGTACATAATAGTTATTGTACTAGAGGAGGAAAAAACGTGTATACATAATATGATAATGTCTCAAATTCCTGAAATATTGATATTCATTAATAAAAAGAAAACAATATTAACTACTTACAACATGTTGCTTTATCACGATCCTATTAATAATTAACAACTTGCATAGGATTATTACCTTCGTAAATTACCTTATTAAATTTACACGAATATCGTAAAAGAAAAAGAAGTCTAAAGTCTACCATATTTTAAAATCAAATGAAACTAGTAGTTATTTTTATAAATTAAATTTAAATCAAATAGATGATACAATGTTATTCCTCTGTAGCACACACCAAATTTTTTTTACAATAAAAGCATCGTCTAGTAGTCTAATTGTCTATTACAGTGGTAGCAAACTACGGCTTGCGAACTACATGCGGCTATTTGGCTACTTGAATTCGGCTCTTCAACTATTAACGCGACAATATATTTGTCTTACTAATTTATTTTAACATTTCATAAATCAAAGAATATTTTTCTAACGAAAAAAAAATTTACAGTAGGTTGGTACGAAATAATCATAACAATCCTATGGCGTAACGGTACTGTTTTCGTCCATGATGCGCTGTCGGCGGTTACTTTGGTACGCCTTTACTACAGAATTTTCCCAAGTAATTTATTAGTAAAACATAAGATTTACCAATTTTACCATTTCGGCACAAAGCACTCTTTTTAGGGTGACTATTTTAAAAAAGTACCAATGCTTACAGAGTTATTGTTATTTACAAGTTACGCTAGCTAAATATCCTGTTTGACATGTGTATAAATTGTAAACCACAATAGATTGCTATTATTGACCAATAGGGTCAGAAATCAATTGAATGCTGCTAATTGCAGTCAACACCATTTTCTTAAAAAAAACGAAGATACATATTCCAATTTTCACTTCATCATTGCATGATCCATACAAACATTCGTCACATAATATTGTGAGGCAGAATGCGCATTTTTCTCATGTTATCTATTAGCAATTAATTGGTATTTACCAGACACTCCACTTCTGGATTGTATCACGCTTGTGCAAAATGATGGCTAAAGGTAAATAAATACATCAACTATTACGACCATTTATATCTATCTACACATCACGCATCCACATCCAGCTTTGAAATATACGCGAATAAAATATTTATAATTCCAACAACCTACATAATCAGTCAAAATAAATAATGTAGATATTTATATATTTATACTCGGAGACAAGATTTATAATCCGTAGCACATTGAATATATTTTAAACAAATTACGAAATTACCTATTATTATAACGTTTAAAAGTAATAAGGGTTTTCTCCGAACGAGAATTGAACGCTACAATATTCAATAAAACAACATAGTGGGAATAAAATTCCCCAAACAATTAAGGCCTTGTAGTAAGCGTTCCAAAAGAAGAAGAAAGGGAAATATGTAAATACGAATGTAAAAGGGAGCGCGCTCATTTTAAAAAACGATTACAATTAAGCGAACATAGTGAAAATATTTAATAAAACACGACTCGTTTAAAATAGAGCAAAAATATCTCAACAAATGCTTAAGTTGCGTTTAAAGATACACTAAGATTTTTTTCGTAGCTATAACGAACAAAATGTGTTTTAATCATTTTTGGAGCATACTTCGCGATTTTTCTATCGAGTTAAATTCATATAATTTGTATTTCGGCATGGGGAATGTATAGATATTATCTTAATAAGGAACTTAAAAAATGAAAGTGTTCAAAATAAATGTCATAAATCGGTAGAAATGCGGAATGCGGGGGGACTCCAAAAAGTCTTGTCAAAAGTAAATACGTTTGCAACAATCAATTTTAAGGGCAGGTATTTAAGTACCTATACCTACTCAGAATTTTGGGGAATGTTATGAGTCGTGATTCAATAGTTGCTTTTTGCTGATGTCAGTTGCAACAGACAGCAACTTATATTAGCAACCGGTATACTGGCCCTTATTAATCAGATAGTAATATAGCTAAATCTCCGGATTTCAATCCGTCGATATTAGATAAATAAACTGTTATACATATTTTATATTTTATAATAGTTTTATTTTATAATAATTTTATAATATTTTATAATAGTTGCATGAACCAGCGAAATTCACATTATATACAGAAAAACATAGACGACTAAAGAAAACATTAAGTGCAGTTGGTAGAAAAAGAAAACGAAATAAAAAAAAAACACATTTTAAAGTATATAAAAGATCGTGAAACTATACTATGTAGCTACAGAAGTAATACATTTTCACATCATAGAAAAATGTTCAAGAATAAACATGATTATAAAAAAGAAATGCAACATAACGAAGATGAGAATATAACGCAACTGGAGTAGAGGGTTCGTATTTAACAATTTGTACTAATTTTTTTCTAAAACACATTTAGTAAATTGACGTGAGGACAAATGGAAAATATTAAGATCTGAAAAGATATGACGGTATTTTGTGCACGTCCTTCTGAGAAATGAATGTTTTGCGTAGTTTGTTTTTGAGTAGAATAGTTGTGTCTACAATGCATTCAATCAAATTTATATTTTTGTAAATTGTACCATTAATATTCAACATTTGGCATTTTACGTTTACAACAATTTCCAGAAAGTTGACAGATTTAGGTTTATGAAGCCAAGTGTATCGTCAGTCGTGATTTGTCAAGAACACGAAATGACGACAATATTTATATGACTAAGTCATCTTGCAGACTCAATATACAATATACGTAATGGCAATATTATAATAATTAATAATAAATAAACAGCGGAACTATTTATAAGTCAGGGTACATTTACTGTGAACATATAAATATTTACTATTATTACCGTCTGCGAAAGGCGCACTATAACCAGTACAATTAGTTGGACAATTCCATGACACCGCGGATTTAATCAGTGGACAAACTGAACCTTGATTCGAATTAAACATTCAAATCAACGTGAATTTCTAACGTGAAAGGTCAATGAAAATGGAATTTGACATGTTTTACTTTCCTCCACGAGTCATTTTCCGGGATTATTGTAAACGAATTTAATTAACAATGTTATAAATTTAATTAATAATATTTACGTTCAAAATTGTAAATGGTAGAATAGACAGCCCTGATTTAATTAACCTCATGGAAATCCATATACCCACAAGAGCCAGTCGTTATAAAATCCTGTTTAAATGCAACAATAACAGGACTGAGAATACGAAACACTCGCTTGTACCTAGGTTACATGAAGTTACTAATATATATGCAGATGTGGCAGATATGTTTAACTGCGCGGAAAATAGGTACAAGAGTATGACAATTATTTTTTTTTCAATATTAATTTTATTTGTTCTGGTGTCACTTCTCAATTTAATTGGTGTTTATGTTATATTTATACCGTTTATATTAAATAAATAAATAAACAAAAATCTCGAATAATTTCATACCATCGGAAGAAATTATAAACAATTTCTCAGAGACAATTTCTTATCGTGGTATGATAATATTTATAATAGACTTATCTGAAGGGGGTCTTAAAATAGATAATAATTTAGCTTGAGATTTTTAAATCTTTATAAACGCGGTCATTGACTGATACTGATATGATAACGCCAAGTAATTGCACTGCCCGTGTTTGAATGTTAAAACTTCAGAAATTAATATGGTACCAGAACGTGAGGGAATTTAAAAACATAAGATTAAAAATGGAAAGTGTTTTTCCCTGATGCTGTTGAAAAGCGTATGTTTTCGCGGAATTCTTTTTGTTTACAAAAGTCGAAAATATGTGACCTTACTGGGGTTACGAGATCACATTGTATATGGTTTTGTGTATGAATTATGAAGTGTGAATTATAGAATAGGCCACTTGCATGAATTTCATAACGACTTGGAAAAAATCGTGTGGATAGATTTTTTTTATTAGATGACGAAAATGTTTAATAAAATAAACGCGAATAAAACAAACCGTAAATATTTCATAAATGCAGTTTTTCTGCTTTACTACAGTTGATTCTTGGGATTTTTTTCTGAAATCTATTTCGTGCTCACTTCAAGAAATTTTATATTTTCATGTTAGTATTAGTTTTCAGAAAACATAATTAAGAAGGCCACAACACGTACCTATTTGTACGCTTAATTAACTGCCACCCGGTTGATTAGTTTGATTTGTTAAGTCTCGGATCCTTTAGGCATACTTCCAACAATTAACAAGTGGCTATACTGGTTATAGTGGCTGTGGACCGACCACTGTCTAAGTGATAATACCACGACCCACAATAAACAATCCGCTTGTCGCGATACAAATAATCCATTGAGACTTAAACTTATAAATAAACTTGGGCACGAATATACACCGCATTCCCAGCTCTTCATTCCCACTCTCCGGACACTGTTGGCTGTTGGCACTATGTGCCTGCGTGATAGGACTCGGAATATCTCATTCTAGTAACAGGTCACCGAATGATAAATAATAACAACCAAGGTTTCCCGATCCAACAGCTGCGAAAATATGTTTGAAAAATGTTAAGTGTGTGTATCTTGCTTTACGCCCTACGAGTATTGTGTATTTGCATAATGTTTTAATAAATATAACTCCTCTGACAGGTGAAATTCCTCAACACCTTGTCATCGTGTATTACTATGTACTGTGCAAGCGTATGACTTGTTTGAGCAATTTAAAATCAACTATTACATACATTATAGAAGTAATGCGTAGGCACAACGAAGATCACCAAGATGAGACTCGTCCCGGCGTTGATTTTTCCCGTATTTCTGCATGGTGTGGAAACATAGACACTTGGAGCCAGCGAAAGAAAGATGGTAGACGCTCTCGAAATGTGATGCTGGAGAAGAATGCTCAGGATTCCATGGACAGCCAAATGCAAAAATTTGTCCATTTTGGAAGAGCTAGGTATCCACAATAGGCTGTCAACTATCTGCATCCAACGTATTTTATGATACTTTGTTTAGATACGTTGCTCGCTAAACTGAGGACTCCAGCTTGGAGAAACTCACAGACTGGAAAAGTGTTTGGCAGAAGAAGCAGAGGAAGGTTAACGAAGAATAGGGGAATGAGCAATGAGGAACCGACTTAAGAAGAAGAGAAGCAATGCGTACGATCATAAATGAATGCACGAGTATAGACTGCATCGGGAGCATCTCCTATCCTTATCCCATATTCCTCTTCCTCTCTCCCATGTACCTTCTTATGAGTTAAAAGTTAAAAGGCAAAATAACTCCCTATCCCTAACCTACTTTGGCATACGAAACTTTTTAGTTTAATCTTATTTTAACCTCCCATTACGTAGCATATTATTTTATTTTATTATAAAAGCTGTTTGTTTCTCATACTTAAAATAAATAAAGTACAGAAAGTATGTGTTTCTCAAATATCAAACACTATCGAGATGTGAGATCTGGTGTTATAAAATTAATAATGGCACAGCCCTCTCTATCCATTTACCTGTCAAAAAATAAGACAAATAGCTATATTTTTCAATCCAAGACTCGACGAAGAACGACGTCAAGTAGCATACAAAATTCCGTAGAAATTAAATATTAAAATTTAATACTGTTCTTCAAATAACGAAAATGTATCAAAAGTAGGAGAGGTAATACTTTTACTGTAATTTTATCATATTTAACATCTTCTCTTTTTCGCAGTCACTTATCTTACGCTATTTTTTTATATGAGAATCATATCCGACTTTATTATTTAAACATATATGAAATCACACAAATTTAGCAACATTTTTATTACTAATTTTGGTTTTTAATATTACACCAAATGCACTTCTTGTATGGCGGATTATGTATCTAAATTATGTATAAGGTTTCAATGTGAAGGGTTTCTCAGACCTCAGTTAGAAATCGATTTGAGGAATGATTCCGAGCTGAGAATTTTCCACTAAGTAAGCGATTGTAATAATAACTAAAGTTTATTCCACAAGGTCCGCGGGAGGAAAGTAAAAGTGTGGAAAACGCATCACTCGGGAGACTCGTGATCTGTGGAACTTGTTGCGTGGATGCGTGGACTTCTTACGTGGCTGCCGTTGAATTCGAGTTGTATTATTAGGCCATGGACAGATGATTGCCGCTATTGCCAGCCAGCAAAAAGCATCTTGAATAATTTGTGACTCAAATGGCTAAGAATAGGGAATGTTCAGAGTTCCTGCGGATTAAATAGAATTACAGATCACAGGGTTTGCAGTGTAGTGGGCTGAATTATGTTTGACGTAGGTATTTGATTGAGGAAACTAGAATAGCAAAACCAAGTAGGTATTAGGAAATTATTTAAGCCAGCTTGCTTTCGTTTTCTTTAACGTGCAAGGGGGGGCGTTTTTGTTGTTTGGATGTAAATTTGGAGATGTTTTTTTAATGCTTTAATAGTTTAAAAAAACTATTACTCTGGACTTGTGGATTACAGAGATTTTGAATCAAAGGTAGAAACATCGAGTTACGTAGGTAGGTTCTTGAAAAATATGACATAGGCCGTCAGGGGAATTATTTTCCTCAGGGCCTCCTGAGTGGAGCTAACGTAAAAAAAATCTATTAAAAATGGTGTCTCTAATATATACATACATTCAATTTGTTACCACTTTTAATAAAGTCTCTATGACTAAATTCAATTTTACAGCACATTGTTTCAGCATGAAACCAGTTAACTTCATGAATGGAGCACTTTCTCAGTAAAGTTTACTACCAGGCTATGCATTTATTAAAGCTGGCGAGTAGACATGTTTTTCCCCGGCGGGGTATTAAATATCACAGTTCATCGCCCTGTGGTGGAGTCAAAGAAAGTGTAAACCTGCAAATCGGCATAACCACAATATTACACTTAAACAAAGGAATTTAACGTATTGTAAACCCAGTGGCAGTCTGAAACAAATGGCGCTTGGAGCAGCTTGCATTTTGCACCATTGCTCTTTTCAGCAGAGTTTCTGGGCTGCATAGTCACACACAGCAGTATTGCAGGTATACATATATTACGGAGGTTAAAAAATATAACACATTGAATTTATATCAATAAAGTGGATGATTTTAGGAATTTTACGAGCCTACTTCTCAAATCACCGCTATAACGTAATTAAATGATAATTATAGTGTTTTTACAAAGTTATTTGTTGTTATTTTAAATATTAGTTGTTTACCGTGGAATTATCAGGAAGATTCGTATTGTAAGGCAAAAATATTTACATTTTCATGCAAATGTATTTTGTCGTCATGATAAAATATTCGTAATTTAATAAAAGTTTATTAGGAAATCCTGATAATTCGAATCCTATCGTTTGTTAGACCTCTCCTGTTAATTTATTCGTAAGGCCTGCAATCCAGTTTCAAACGGAGTTACGGATAATTTGAAGACAATTCTTAATAAATTAGCAATACCTACATTTTTCTCCGTGATAAGTGGTCTATGTAGATTCTTCTGTTTGCCGCTTGTAGTATGAGTTTCCGAACACCGTGTATAGAAGATGTTAGGGTATTCTTTAAATATTGATAACACCATCAGACTGTGAGTAATTTCCGTCTATTAATCGCTATTTCTATTACGTGTACACAAATGTGCAAAACAACGTAGGTTAATTGCAATGATCTCGGACAAACAGTATGCAAATAAAACATAGTTCAAGTTCAAGCAAACGTCGAATTCGCCAAAGTCAACAAAAGAGTGTCCGCTCCGATCGCGTCAATTGGCACCCATCTCCGATTACCTTTATCAAATCCAATAAATTTTCATCAACACCAATTTAAAAAAATATATTCGTGTGGTCGTAAACAACGCCTTGTATTATTCTGTAGGAACTTTAAATCATAGTCAATGGAATAAGTGCAGCATCGAGTAATGGTAAAGCGTGGGTTTGTTAAATGGTTAATAGTTGATAGACAAATTGCCAATTTATGGAGAAAGCATTAGATAATTCTTATTCTGTCTCTGTGCAACAGACTGTTGATTTTTGAAACTGTCAATATAATAATGATGCATGTTGAGGTTTCCGCAATTTCTAATCCTCGGTTTAAAGAATAGAAGGATTCTTAGAGGTATTTCTTGCATTAAATAAAATCGCTACATATTTTTGTTAAAATTGGGTAAACTTCCTAAATCGCTGGACACGCTTAATACAAATATTTTTAAGAAAAATCCTTTTGTTTCACCTTAATTACTATAAAAGACTATTATATTCGGGCGATGGAAAATACTGCATTTATAATTTCAATTACTTATGTAAGATGAAAATTTGCTCTCGTTACATGAGTTGTCGGGCATTAACAATAATTTCTATTTATGTTGGTATAACAAAATGACAAAGTATTGTAAATGGCCGACATCTCATTTGACGAAAGCATATTTTCATTTTACGTACCTAACTGAGGCTTTTGAAATGTGGCTTCACCGGAGAATGCTCAAGGTCCCATGGACCGACATGATCATAAATACAGAAATTCTCTATATAGTGTAAATTTCGCTGGTTCATGCAACTATGTAACATGTAATTATTTTAATAAAATATATATAACGGTTTATTTCTCTAATATCGACGGATTGAAATCCGGAGATTTTAGCTATATTACTATCTGATTAATAAGGGCCAGTATACCGGTTGCTAATAATAGTTGCTTTCTGTTGCAACATCAGCAAAAAGCTGCTATTGAATCACGACTCATAACATTCCCCAAAATTCTGAGTATAGGTTTTTTTTTTTTTTTAATGTTCTTTATTCAGTAAAGTTTATATATTACAGTAAATGGGTAATTTTTTGGCCATCACACTAGGCACATGCCCGTGTTGTAGTGGCCTAAATACCTGCCCTTAAAATTGATTGTTCCAAACGGATTTACTTAAACAAGACTTTTTGAAGTCCCCCGCGTTCTGCATTTCTACCGATTTATGACATAATATTTCTCTTGAACACTTTCAGTTTTTAAGGTCCTTAAAAATATATGTTATTTTTGAAGATAATATCTATACATTCCCCACGCCGAAACGCAAATTATATGAAATTCCCTCCATAAAAAAAACGCATATTTGGTCCAAATTTTTTTATTTTCAAGTCTGTTTCCGTTATTTTACAAGTTATATGTATGAAAAAATTCACAGTGTTTCATTAAATACTGTTTAAGACAGCCCCCAAGATATTTTTGATCTATTTTAAACGAGTTGTGTTTTATTAAGGATTTTCCCAATTTTTGCATGATTTTGGCGCTATAAATGTTAGCTCTCTCCTCTAACATTCGTAATTTCGTATCTCTCTATCGTCTTCTTTTTGGGGACGGTAACGGAGCCTTAATAAAAATCAAGAAAATTTCATATCTGGGTCATATACTTCGAGGGGAGAAGTATCATTTGCTCCATTTAATATTGAAAGGCAAGATAGAGGGTCGCCGAGGGCCTGGTAGGAGACAAATGTCTTGGCTGCGAAATGTACGAGAGTGGACCGGCATTAGAAATGTGGAGGAGCTATTCCGGGTAGCGCAAGACAGAGAGACATTTTCAAGAGTGTTCGCCAACGTCAGGGGGACCTGATAGGATACACAAAGAAGAAGAAGAAGTACGTAACTGAAACATTAAATGCAGTATTTTCCATCACCCCGAATGCAAAATGTTGTCCTTTTAACAATATTTTTTTTTACGTGAATACCTCATAAGTGTCCCAACTCTTCCCGTCTGGAGCTACAGTGCAACTATACGGCATCCACAATTGGGATACGTTATGAGGCTGAAATTTATAGGGAGGGGAAGGAGATAGGAAAGATAACGTTGGGGAAGTACCTGACTATTCAGATCTAGTCACAAAACACTGCTAAAGCCATTTCAAGCAACGTTTCGATTCTGAATGTTGGTCTCACACCAGGGCAATACTGGGAGTATCTTCCACTCTGAAATGTGCCGCAAACATTCCTTATATTATTTTTAAATGATTAAATTGTGATAACACAAATCATTAAAAAAAAATTTACGGATCGCTAGTCGAAAACCTTGTCTATTGACCACGGAGGCCGTCTGGTAAGTTGTAAGGTAAATCAAAAGGATTTTTCTAAAATATATTCGTATTAAGCCTGTCTAGCGATTTCGAAATTTCTCCTAGTTTTGTTATGTAACAGATATGTATTTAAAAAATTTGTTGTTTATCCGAGCAGACATATGGGCCATATATTTCTGTATATAAACTGGGTCATTTGTCAGAACGGGATTTGTTATTGCAGCCCCTATCCATGCACGTCATCTGTCTGACTTCCGGAGTTGCGGGTTGCGGGTTCCCCCATCCGTAACACGATATTATATTATTTGGATGATGAGCTGAAAATAAACTCGATGCTGGTTACTCCACAGACAAGACTTGTTAGATTTTAACAGCCGATGCTCTTACCAATTTAAAATTAAATTAATGCTAAAATATTTTGTAAAAATTACGTTCTTTTTAATAATGACATTATTATTTCGGTTAACCCACAACTCAATATTGTGCTAATTCATTACTCCTTTAAAAAGTCATTAAAAATGCAAAAAATATAAAACTCAGCTAAATAGGTTACGTTAGGTTAGGTTATGCATTTTTTTTTCTACACTTTTAATGACTTTCAATAGGGGTGTTGAATGAATCTCTAAAAACTCTAATAAACTCAAAAACTACTGAACGGATTTTCATGCGGTTTTCACCAATAGATAGAGTGATTCATGAGGAAGGTTAAGGTATATAATTTGTCAAGGTTTTGTGTAAATTGGTTGAAATATATAATCTGTATGTGGTGGACGAGCGGGCTGGCAAGCGGGCGGTGTGGATTTGATTCGTATGCAAATTAACAGATGGCGGTGTGAGGTTATTCATCGTTGTTATAAAGGTTGGGTCACAGCAACGCGTAGCCGGTCCAACTAGTTTTTTCAACACAACTCAGAATGAACTCAACTCAACACCGCCTTTTAAAAATGATTAAAAGTTATGATAAAAATATATTTTTTAAAATTGGTTAAATAGGTTACGATAGGTTAGTTTTAGGGGTATTTTTCTTTTTTTTCTTCACATCTTTTAATGAAGACTTGAATTAATGACTTTCTAAAGATGTATTGAGTTGAGTTGATTCTGAATTGGCATGGAAGAGAACATTATATATCACTAAATGATGGTAATATATTAGAAGCCTTAGAAATATAATTAAAATCCCTTACTAATAATAATGATCCAATAACAATAACAGTCCCATCTTAGACATGTTCCCTTTCAACATCCATTCCATCTCTTCCCTCCCCCATTCTTCGCTTATCCCTAGTCACGCCCCCGCCCCCACCCCAACATTTTGTAATTAATATAATATTATGTTCACACATTGTCTTGCAACGTCAAGTTAGTATATTTTGCCCTGAGGAATACGGTTGTTCTGAAACCGGTCGGCGTATATACAAAATTTTGTGGTTCTAACAAAGACATATTTTTTCATTTATATTTTATTAGCTGGTACCCGGCATGCGTTGCAATGCCATTAAAAGAAATAAATTGATTCTCCCTGCATGTCTTTTCCCGTGCGTCCCCGCAGCCTTCAGCCTTTCCCGCCGTCCCCTCCCTCGTCTCTTCCCTCTCCGCGAACCCCACCTTCCCCTGCCTTTCCTCCCTGCCGCTAAAATATATGAAATACACAGATTTTCATTTACACAAATTTCATAACGCCAGAGCTTACCATTAAATACAGCCCACGTTACTCGCTGATAATGTAGCTTTCTATTTATGAAAGAATTTTTAAAATTGGTTTAGTGTTTAGGCGTGAAAGCGTAACCACAAACACACTCAGTTTCGCATTTATAATATTAGTGTAGATTTGTTTAAATTAATTATTTTTAATTATCGCGTTGGGTTAGGTTAGGTTCGCCTAGCGGTTATATAAATTACACCTATTGTTGATACAAAAACCATTATCACAACATTTGCTATTAAAAGAAAAATATATTTAACTATTCAAATAACAGGTAGTGCGACCTGAATAAATAAACAGAAATGTGTTTTTCTCAAGTCCAATGACACCTTCAGCCACGAATCGGCAACATGTATTAAATGTGTTTGTTTAGCTTCGTCCACATTATCTGCGGCTAGTGTAAGAGCCATTTCTAATTAGTAAATATTTATTTAATTAATATCTAATGCCACAAAGTAATTTTGCAAAGTTTGAAGAAGTAAATATTTAATTCAGCAGTCGAAGGGGCAAAATAAAGTGCCAGAAATCAATAATTAATGTGGATGTGATAATTGTGGTATATATGTTAGTCATGATGACAAGGAGACAAAGAGACAAGGAGACAAGGTGACAAGCAGACAAGCAGACAAGGAGACAAGGAGACGAGGAGACGAGGAGACGAGGAGACGAGGAGACGAGGAGACGAGGAGACGAGGAGACGAGGAGACAAGGAGACAGGGAGACAGAGAGACAGGGAGACAGACAGACAGGGAGACAGGAGGAGACCAGGAGCCAGGGAGTCAAGGCCACAAGGAGCCATCGCGCCAAGGAGCCAAGGCGCCAAGGAGCATGTCGCAAAGAAACTAATAATAACCTATCACCTAACACAGCACCTTTCCGGTTCTTACATAATAAAGATAGATTGACGTACAGTCTGGATGAAACTTTTGAGGTAGGCCCGGTACATTAGAACTCGCATAATGTTAGCGAGATGTATTAAAATAAACATCTGACCAACGACGCAGTAGTAGTGTGAGTCTCAAAAAGCGAATAAAATTCTTATTTTTATCTGACCACGCACACAGATCCGAAATAGTCGTAAAAATAAACTCAATCGCGTGGTCCGAATTTTTAGGTAGCGGTAGCGAGTGACCCAATGTCACGTGTGAGATTTTAACATTTAAATAATTTGACTATTATCGTAGCGGAGAGGTAAATGTCTTGACAGTGAACCAAGAGTTTCTTATAAAAATAATTAATATAAATTTCCAAAACTGCGCCTGCGGTCGGAAACTTTTGTTTCATAAAATTTGAATTATTTTGTGGTTAACTTTAAGATTTGAATATAAATCTTGATGTTTTCCCTTTCTGATGTTAGATTTATTTTTTCTTGTATTTCCCGCTAAG
Source organism: Limnephilus lunatus (assembly GCA_917563855.2). NCBI lineage: Eukaryota > Metazoa > Arthropoda > Insecta > Trichoptera > Limnephilidae > Limnephilus > Limnephilus lunatus. Next base: position 28,898,579 of record OU830598.1, on the reverse strand, counting down.
CACTGCATACTACTTACTAACAACGTATGCAGGGACATTGGAGGTCTAAATTCGTTCTAAACCAAATGTAACTTCGTTCTTACAAAAAAAAGAAGTCTTGCGAGAGCCTTGAACGAGTAACCATCTTTTTCTTTTACCAGGGCGGGTAATAAGTGGTGGATAATCTCCAATGTCCAAATGACGGTAGATTAGATTCGGCGGTTCTTAAGTATTATTTTGAAACATCTTGATCTCACTAACCAAATAATAAGTAATATAACCAAAAGGAAGATTTTTAAAATGACTCCGAATTATATATTTACAGATGTGAAGATACCAAAAATTAACACCAGTACCGAGACTCTAAACGTCCTCAAGTCAAATCAAAAAAGTTACTTCGGCGTAAATTTACTTGTACTATTATTTACAGCTTTCAAATTCATTACTTTAAACTACTGAGCGTTAAAATATTTCTTCAAATGTCCAAAAATAAGATAAAACGACATACGTTCAAAGTTTTCAAACTATGGCTTTCTACTGAAATCTAAGATGGCTAGTCAACAAATAAAATAAAGCCAACGCATCTTGTTTGAATCTGAAATCTGTATCTGCAATTAAGGCAGAAGTGTAATATGAATTTTAATTATAAATTAACATAAATATTCACCCAAAATGTATAAAAAAGTTTAATTTATTTAATCTGCTTGTTATCTTTGAGTCCAGTTGAATATATATTTACAAAGCGTTGACACACCACAATAAACACATTACATTGAATGCATTTTCAGTATTCAAAGTACCTACTTTAGCCGTAGCCGCATTGTCATTGAAATGTCATACATGTCATTAAGACAGTAGCTACTTTTTGGTATTTGACACTCACTCGACGTCTAACCTCTATTTGCAAACATAACTTCATATTACGACCAACAGTTAGGTAGTACTTTGATCTACTCGAATTTCAGTATTCTTTTTGCAAAACCTTAATCTTTAGTAATTTTAAACATGCACTAAAAGAAAATATTTTTAAATTTTATTTATTTATTTACACGTGATAATATATTACAAAATAATAACAATAATATTTATAATACATTTTTGCCAATGAGTTTTCATTTCGGGAACATTGTTTTTAAAACAGACAGACTAGGGCCTTTAACCAGCCAGCGGCCAAGAATTCAAATTTCGTCGAAAGATGTTCTTACGATCGTACAGGGCGGTTCCAATGAGAAAGATTAATTTTTCTCCGTACCAGATTTTTAAAATTACCTATAACTTGTAATGTGGTGCCACTACTGGCTTCTGACTCCAATTGTGATGAACCCTACCTAGCTGATTTACTTTTCTAAGCTTCTACCTCGTAGTTTAAATCTCGTAGCTCCTGTCTCGTAGCCACGCTCATAATTCTACCCTTATGTCCTACTGATCACACCACTAGGTATGATGGCCTGACTCAACCCTCCTTTCGGTTTATTTCTACCTCAGGCTCGTGATTTCTAAACCCCTATACCTTATAATCTAGCTAAACCTACCCTATCTTCTTAAATCCCTGCGATTTTCTCACAGTAATCAAGATTTAAGATTTTTGTTCACATTATTTCTATAATCTGCGTTGTGTAAATTTTTTGTTTTAGATTTTACATCTGTTTGCATACTTAATATGCACACATATGTAGAGAAGATAATGTATTACGTGTGGTAACCCATAGATTCTTTTAGAGAAAGGGTGAGAATTTTCCGATCAATTTATTTATTATTATTTTAGAATATTTAACCGAGTTTGATAAACTACCCCCGCCCTAAACCTTGTGTCTATTTGATTTCCATAGGAATTTAGTGTGTTTATTTAATTCTTCCTATCACCGCTGATACATCGATAACATAAACAACAGTTAATAAATTAAACATTTCAAGAAAGCAAACCTTACCTTAGGATGATCGAACTCGAAGGTCCAGTTTTCTCAATTGAAGTCCTTGTCTGCAACTTCTCCTAACATAATGTGTTTGTAGTCATAGTTAGTGCTATTGGTTAGTATTCGCAAAATTGTTGAAAGAGCAGGAATGGAGGGATATGGGGAGGGGATAATATGTTTGCTTAAAAAGTCGGCACCTCCGCTAACCAAGTGAAAACCGATGAACAACAATTTCAAACCGGATTCTCCCAAGTACGTTTGCTAAGCTTATCCTTAAGTCCGAGTTTTACTCTCTTCGACGAGCGTCTCTTGTTACGAAAGGGGCTCTTCACGCCAGATGGGGGAATACCAAGTCTTCATGCCGTTTTTCTGCCTCACTCCGACTTCCATCTCCGCCGGATTGAATTTAACTCTACTGAGTCTAGAAGGGGTATTTCATGTCTTCCCTTATCATGCCTCTATCCGTTAAATGTGGCGTAAGCTTGTGACGGGCAGATCCTTCCTCCCACGTAACCGACCCAGCGTTACATTCCACCTCTGACTAGCTGACATAAAACTCACCTCGTGAACCTTATGTTTGCTTTCAGGTTCGACAAGACTCACGGTATGCAAATAACCTGTGGCTTTAATGCCGCGTCAGCGTACTGTCCGCATACGTCCTTCCTCTTCCCCGCATGCCCACCTCGACAATACCGCCACAAGATCAAAGCCGTCCGTTCGAGAAAGGTTGACACTTACATTTCCAGATGGCTCATACCTACATACAGAAGCCTTGAAGTTTACGTTCGAAGACAAGTTAGGATTCAGGACTGTATGAGTATTTGAACACCAGTGTTGTTTAAATGAGGTCACTAGCTCCTCGTGTGTTAGGTATTTAGGATAATGGGTATTTATGGGTTCTTGGATACCTACTTCCTATAAGAAAGATTTAAAAATGAGATAAACCAAGTCGACATTGAATCAATGACCTCCTGAATAATTGTGATGTGCTCTCTTAGAGTTTGAAGCTAGTCGCAGTACTTTACTTTGCGAAATTTTTGCATGCTGAATCAATGCTACCTATTGGCGATCGCTCTAGTAAAATCAAGTCGTTTAGAATTGAGTGAATTTAACGTCAATGTCGCCTTCACATATTGACCGCAGATTTCATCTCAAGCTATAATTGATAAACTTGTCCCTGACGTTAAGTTTTGTTTTGTTTATTCGTTAATGAATTTAGGTGACTGGGTCAATGGATGGCCTTGAACTCAAATCGAAATTTTTGTACACTATCGAAGGTCATATAACCATACCCTAATCGTGCTAGTGAAAAGAAACAATAGGTATTTATCTTACAAATACGCTAAGATACCAAAATTGGTTTAGTGATGCGTTTCTATCTAATTATGTGTTAAGTATTTGTTTAGCAACATTTCATTCCGTATGGGAGGTGTGACATGCGAATGCTAATAAATTGGTTAGTTATTTATTTACCCTTTCTTGGCGTTACGTCCATCAGTGTCAGGATATCCACAGGAACCTGTAAAAGCTTAAATATTGTAAGGTCTCACCAAGCTCTAATGTCTTAATTTCAGCTCCACCGGGTTACTATCATCGGCGAGAAACTTATTAGAGCATCCATACTACCTGTGTAACTACTCATCTCCTTCCTTTCTCCTTTGAATAGATCTCTGATGTAAAAATCCTCACGTTTTCCTTTAATATCTGCCGTTATTATTGAGGAAGAACGATCCTATCTAATTATGTTAAGTATTTTCCAGATTTCGGATCAATTATTATTATTGCGTTGTCACCTAACGATAATTAATATCTCGTAATAAAATTTCCAACTTTCGACCTAAACGTAAATTTTTTTATTTAATGAAACTTATTAGACTGTAATTTTCTTTATATAACCTCGGACTAAATAACTCTATTTTAACCTTCATAGTACAAATTTAAAGCAATTCAAACACACTATATTAAACTCCTCCCGCATTGAATTTGTAATTAATTAATTAATTATTAGATTTTATTGAATCGGAAATTATTGCAAACACTGATTTTAGATTTATTATAAGATCATACACTCCGTTAAATTGCACGATTAACCCTATCCGGGCACTTCACTCCCTGTTTTATCAAAGTATAAACTGATTGTAGACTCTATTTTTACCACTGAATTTTTTAAGTATAAAAACTGATTCTAGATTCTATTAATTAATTACCAGGGTAATTCTCACAACATGCGCGACGTTTTAATCAACCTTGCCAGTTGTCGAAGGACCCCTTTTTTATTTTAATGATAAGTTGAATTTATAAATAGATATATTATTATTCAATGCTGTTATAAAATTCTTTAAACACTGTTGTTTCTTTTTAAATTCGCTACACTATATAAACCTTTTATTTTAATGACAAGTTGAATTTATAAATAAATATATTATTATTCACTGCTGTTATAAAATTCTTTAAACACTGTTGATTTTCTTTAAATTCGCTACACTATATAAACCTTTTATTTTAATGACAAGTTGAATTTATAAATAAATATATTATTATTCACTGCTGTTATAAAATTCTTTAAACACTGTTGATTTTCTTTAAATTCGCTACACTATATAAACTTTTTATTTTAATGACAAGTTGAATTTATAAATAAATATATTATTATTCACTGCTGTTATAAAATTCTTTAAACACTGTTGTTTCTTTTTAAATTCGCTACACTATATAAACTTTTTATTTTAATGACAAGTTGAATTTATTGTAAAACTATATAAAACACTTTATTTAATTTTCAACACTCCACAGATTTAATCACGACCGTAATTTTTATAAGTCCCAGAATTCCCACTCCGAATTTTTCTAAGTCTCAAAATTTTACAACACTTAAGAAATTTTCAACTAATAACCGTTTTAGACGCTACGTCACGTAACTTCCACGTTTTAACCCGACGATTGGTCCCCGACGTCTCCTTCCCGACAGCTAACACCGAAAACTGACCCTAGACTCTATTAATTAATTACCAGGGTAATTCTCACGACACGCGCGACGTTTTAATCAACCTTGCCAGTTGTCGAAAAGACCCTGAATCATCCCCAACACGCTAATTTATACCCATCACAGCTCCAAAAGGGCATAATCGTATATTCCTTGACGAGGAATTATAATCTGTAATCACTCGAAATTTTTTGAAAACCCCATCTCGTTATTGTATGTTCCTACATAAGCTCTTTCGATTTTGCCTCTTCCTAAATCTCGGTTCGTCCCACAACTTTGTCTCGCTTTTCTAAGGTTTTTAGTCCCGGACTTAGTAAGCTGCCATCCAGTTTGCCCATTTTCCACATGTCTTCTGTCTTCATAATATGTTTTATAAACATGGTTTTAATCTTGTTTTTTTTTTCAATTTTGAACATTCCCATAAGTGATCTGCTAAAACTGTGTTTTAATTGGCATAAATATTAGGGAAAACGTAGATTCTTCGGTCTCCTAGTTTTAAACGCTAGTTGTCCTGTATAAATTTCCACGAAAATTATTTCTTTTCCCCTAGTCTACGTAAGCAATTATGTCTCAGAACCGTATTTCCATTATTTATGTGGCATATTCAACTTTTCCATTTTCCCACCTAATTTTCCTTCAAGTAACGGTGTTTTAACAACTATTCTTAAATGATTTTCCCTTCGTTGTTAATAGGGAATCATATCCTGGTTCCGTATCTACTCTACTTATAACGTTTTGAGTTTTTCCCATTTCCTTATCTGAGTTTTCCGGTTATGTCGGTTTTCCGTTCTCTCCCCCCACTCCTAACCCAATGATCCCTTATTGAAATTTGACGTTTGCCTTTTTGCCGTGATTCCATCTCCCGCTAAAACCCTTTTTTCCTTTTTTGATATATTATTTATGGTGTTTTCCGGCCCACTAACTATTCCTATCCTGGGATATCTGTCAAGTTAACTACTTCGATCAAATTCCGCCCAATTTTCCATCTCTCTCTTGTTCAAAATCCCATAAACTGCAAGCCCTGACGTGTGTATACATTACGATTTCTACATACTTGGCGATAAATCCATTTTAATGTGTTTATAATTAAATTTTACGGAAATTCTATAATCTAAATACTAGGTAAGAGCAATGTTAATTTTTATGACCCTTTTTAATGGATAATGGGCCTTAAATAAACAAAAGGCATGTTCGAATATTCCTTGTTTATATCAACAATATACATGTGGGGTCGACAACCTTTTTTTACATCAATTGCCTCAGCAATTTGTTCTATCGTCTATAGTATTTTCTCATAGCAAATGACGTAAAAACGATCCCTTCCTTTGAATTAATCTAACGTAATATAACTAGAATAACCATCCTATTTCAAATATATAACGATATCTATTTAAACTCGTCTGAAAACGCAAAATTAAGTCGAAATCTTATATTGTTCAATAAATACTTCCGTTTAAATGTCCGTTTTTTTTATTAGATTTTCTTTTCAAATCGTTTTCCCTGACCGTATTGCTTCATTTAAAAGTGACATTCCTAATTTCCATCGTTTTTCTTTCTTTTAAATATCAAACGTACGTTTTCCTCTGAATCTGGCCTCCTTTTGTTCTTCACGTTCTCGTTATGCAATTGAGTATCCCTACAGTAGCTTTTCCCACGTTTTCCAGGTCTTTTCTTTAATCTTCCGTTCATTATATTTCCTTGCTATTTTATTGCATCATTTTTTCAACATAATATGGATTTATTTGTTCGTTAACTGCGGTTGTCGATTCCTCTGTTGCACTCAATATTTACCTTTAAAATTAGGGTCATTGTACCAAATGCACCGAACGTGGGATTGTGTTTATCTTAAAGCGTATTGATCTCTCGGGTTGATGATGATTTTTACCCCATAAATCTCAGACTAATGGTCTAGTCCAAAGTCCATCTCTTTGTCTTGAAAAAAGGTAACCTCCCCCTTCTCTGATTGGTAGATCAATCTTAAGTGTTTATAATTGGATCCCTCTGTGTTCTATTTATCAAAACTTGACATTAATTTAATAATTATAGATCTCTGCAGTCTCCATGGCCCAATCAAACTTAATCAGCTAGATGTCGCTAGTGTGTTGATTTCGTTATAATTCTGAATTATTATTTATTCATTCGTAAGGTGGAAGCTACTATATTTTCGTATCCACTGCGATTCATCACAGCCCCCCTATAGTTATAATTCCAGCGGTAAACACGCCTCCTAGTGTTAGTTGATGGAATTAAAACTAAACATAGGCAATCTAATTTTCTACAATTTTCTTTAAGTCTTCTTTATTCTTATTTGCATTTTTTTTTTTTCGAAATTCTAACTGGTTGCGCGCCCCTACCTTTCACTATTTCATATCGTAGAATCCTGTTCGGTGTTCCTCTGAGCTGAAACCATTTTTCAATTTACTCTTGTCTACCCAATGGCCTATTTAAGTCGGCTAACTTACGTCAGTTGCTGTCCCTACTCTTTGTCCTACCCCCCTAAGATTCTTACCCCTATACCTTCCCCCCTATGACCCTTACTCCCTCTTCTTCATCGAGACGGTTTCCAACCTTTGATTTTCCTTATTCATATATATATATTTTTTTTTTTTCGCGATTCTAGAATTCCACACGAATTTTTCTCGCAGGAACGTTTTAATGGCAACAATGCGCATATGAACATACACGTATTACACATATATGCACACATACACACCCTTTTTTTTTTTTTGAATGGGCTTTGTTTGTTTATTTATTTATTTGCACGTATACACAATTGTATAATGTACCTAAACCCCGTTTTAAACAAGCCCCCCCCCTCCTAAATTCGTATGCGTTTTAAACCACTCCGCTTATTTGCTCTTTATTGCAAATCGGAAATAAACCGGTCACCCGAGAAATATGCCAACCCCCAGTAAGGCTAAATTTCTAATTTATTCAGCTGACATCTATGTAATGGTGTATCTAAAGGTCCAATCCACCCCTGTTAAATGTTTGAATGCAACGATTTGAAAAGCTCACTTTTATGTTTTATGTGTAATATTTTATTTTATTTTTATCCGTCCTTTGCTTTGTATGTTATGTTGATTTTATTTATTTTTATGTCGCCGTGTCAAAAGAAGTATTTATTTATAAAATCCTTCAACCCGAAGGAACCAATAATACCCTCGACCACTATTAACATAAACAACGTCATTTTATTAACTATCTAAGTATCTCTTTATTATTTAAAGTAATATCTCGAGATGTTCCAATGCGAACATAACAAAGATTTATCTATTCTGTTACGAACATATTTATCAGTAAGACCACTTATGTTTGTGGCAACACAAACATACCCTCGCGACGGTGTCTATTCAATCGCTTGTTTACATTCGGGCTTCAGTCAATGAACCAATTTGAATGATAATTTTATTGATCACCGAAGGAATGCGCTTTTATTTATATAACGGCTTTTTTTTTTTTTTTTTCCCAATACGCACCACCCTTCTAAATCTGGGTCAACATTCCTAGGCGTTATGTGATTTATGATTTTTATCTGGTATAAGGCACGTTTTTCACTTTTCGTTTTAAAATATTTGGTTTTTGAGTTATTATTTTTTTTTTTTCCGACTGTTTTATTTAATGGTACGTTTTTTTTTTTTCACTTGTTTCACGTTTAATGAAGATGTTTTAATGGCACGTTTTTCACTTTTCGTTTAAATTATTTTTTTGATTTATTGTTATATTTCTACTGTATAATTTAATGATGCGAATTTTTTATTCCACTTGTTATATGTAATCTGAAGTTGTTTTAATGGCACGTTTTTCACTTTTCGTTTAAAATATTTTTTTGATTTATTGTTATATTTCTACTGTATAATTTAATGATGCGAATTTTTTATTCCACTTGTTTTATGTAATCTGAAGTTGTTTTAATGGCACGTTTTTCACTTTTCGTTTAAAATATTCACTTTTTTTTTCCAATTAATTATAATTTCATTTATTTGTTCATTCTATTTTATTTTTATAATATCTCAGAATTCTCTCAACTTGTAACCTTTACTCTCCTGGTCACGCGGCAACAGTTGTAATGTGGTGCCACTACTGGCTTCTGACTCCAATTGTGATGAACCCTACCTAGCTGATTTACTTTTCTAAGCTTCTACCTCGTAGTTTAAATCTCGTAGCTCCTGTCTCGTAGCCACGCTCATAATTCTACCCTTATGTCCTACTGATCACACCACTAGGTATGATGGCCTGACTCAACCCTCCTTTCGGTTTATTTCTACCTCAGGCTCGTGATTTCTAAACCCCTATACCTTATAATCTAGCTAAACCTACCCTATCTTCTTAAATCCCTGCGATTTTCTCACAGTAATCAAGATTTAAGATTTTTGTTCACATTATTTCTATAATCTGCGTTGTGTAAATTTTTTGTTTTAGATTTTACATCTGTTTGCATACTTAATATGCACACATATGTAGAGAAGATAATGTATTACGTGTGGTAACCCATAGATTCTTTTAGAGAAAGGGTGAGAATTTTCCGATCAATTTATTTATTATTATTTTAGAATATTTAACCGAGTTTGATAAACTACCCCCGCCCTAAACCTTGTGTCTATTTGATTTCCATAGGAATTTAGTGTGTTTATTTAATTCTTCCTATCACCGCTGATACATCGATAACATAAACAACAGTTAATAAATTAAACATTTCAAGAAAGCAAACCTTACCTTAGGATGATCGAACTCGAAGGTCCAGTTTTCTCAATTGAAGTCCTTGTCTGCAACTTCTCCTAACATAATGTGTTTGTAGTCATAGTTAGTGCTATTGGTTAGTATTCGCAAAATTGTTGAAAGAGCAGGAATGGAGGGATATGGGGAGGGGATAATATGTTTGCTTAAAAAGTCGGCACCTCCGCTAACCAAGTGAAAACCGATGAACAACAATTTCAAACCGGATTCTCCCAAGTACGTTTGCTAAGCTTATCCTTAAGTCCGAGTTTTACTCTCTTCGACGAGCGTCTCTTGTTACGAAAGGGGCTCTTCACGCCAGATGGGGGAATACCAAGTCTTCATGCCGTTTTTCTGCCTCACTCCGACTTCCATCTCCGCCGGATTGAATTTAACTCTACTGAGTCTAGAAGGGGTATTTCATGTCTTCCCTTATCATGCCTCTATCCGTTAAATGTGGCGTAAGCTTGTGACGGGCAGATCCTTCCTCCCACGTAACCGACCCAGCGTTACATTCCACCTCTGACTAGCTGACATAAAACTCACCTCGTGAACCTTATGTTTGCTTTCAGGTTCGACAAGACTCACGGTATGCAAATAACCTGTGGCTTTAATGCCGCGTCAGCGTACTGTCCGCATACGTCCTTCCTCTTCCCCGCATGCCCACCTCGACAATACCGCCACAAGATCAAAGCCGTCCGTTCGAGAAAGGTTGACACTTACATTTCCAGATGGCTCATACCTACATACAGAAGCCTTGAAGTTTACGTTCGAAGACAAGTTAGGATTCAGGACTGTATGAGTATTTGAACACCAGTGTTGTTTAAATGAGGTCACTAGCTCCTCGTGTGTTAGGTATTTAGGATAATGGGTATTTATGGGTTCTTGGATACCTACTTCCTATAAGAAAGATTTTAAAATGAGATAAACCAAGTCGACATTGAATCAATGACCTCCTGAATAATTGTGATGTGCTCTCTTAGAGTTTGAAGCTAGTCGCAGTACTTTACTTTGCGAAATTTTTGCATGCTGAATCAATGCTACCTATTGGCGATCGCTCTAGTAAAATCAAGTCGTTTAGAATTGAGTGAATTTAACGTCAATGTCGCCTTCACATATTGACCGCAGATTTCATCTCAAGCTATAATTGATAAACTTGTCCCTGACGTTAAGTTTTGTTTTGTTTATTCGTTAATGAATTTAGGTGACTGGGTCAATGGATGGCCTTGAACTCAAATCGAAATTTTTGTACACTATCGAAGGTCATATAACCATACCCTAATCGTGCTAGTGAAAAGAAACAATAGGTATTTATCTTACAAATACGCTAAGATACCAAAATTGGTTTAGTGATGCGTTTCTATCTAATTATGTGTTAAGTATTTGTTTAGCAACATTTCATTCCGTATGGGAGGTGTGACATGCGAATGCTAATAAATTGGTTAGTTATTTATTTACCCTTTCTTGGCGTTACGTCCATCAGTGTCAGGATATCCACAGGAACCTGTAAAAGCTTAAATATTGTAAGGTCTCACCAAGCTCTAATGTCTTAATTTCAGCTCCACCGGGTTACTATCATCGGCGAGAAACTTATTAGAGCATCCATACTACCTGTGTAACTACTCATCTCCTTCCTTTCTCCTTTGAATAGATCTCTGATGTAAAAATCCTCACGTTTTCCTTTAATATCTGCCGTTATTATTGAGGAAGAACGATCCTATCTAATTATGTTAAGTATTTTCCAGATTTCGGATCAATTATTATTATTGCGTTGTCACCTAACGATAATTAATATCTCGTAATAAAATTTCCAACTTTCGACCTAAACGTAAATTTTTTTATTTAATGAAACTTATTAGACTGTAATTTTCTTTATATAACCTCGGACTAAATAACTCTATTTTAACCTTCATAGTACAAATTTAAAGCAATTCAAACACACTATATTAAACTCCTCCCGCATTGAATTTGTAATTAATTAATTAATTATTAGATTTTATTGAATCGGAAATTATTGCAAACACTGATTTTAGATTTATTATAAGATCATACACTCCGTTAAATTGCACGATTAACCCTATCCGGGCACTTCACTCCCTGTTTTATCAAAGTATAAACTGATTGTAGACTCTATTTTTACCACTGAATTTTTTAAGTATAAAAACTGATTCTAGATTCTATTAATTAATTACCAGGGTAATTCTCACAACATGCGCGACGTTTTAATCAACCTTGCCAGTTGTCGAAGGACCCCTTTTTTATTTTAATGATAAGTTGAATTTATAAATAGATATATTATTATTCAATGCTGTTATAAAATTCTTTAAACACTGTTGTTTCTTTTTAAATTCGCTACACTATATAAACCTTTTATTTTAATGACAAGTTGAATTTATAAATAAATATATTATTATTCACTGCTGTTATAAAATTCTTTAAACACTGTTGATTTTCTTTAAATTCGCTACACTATATAAACCTTTTATTTTAATGACAAGTTGAATTTATAAATAAATATATTATTATTCACTGCTGTTATAAAATTCTTTAAACACTGTTGATTTTCTTTAAATTCGCTACACTATATAAACTTTTTATTTTAATGACAAGTTGAATTTATAAATAAATATATTATTATTCACTGCTGTTATAAAATTCTTTAAACACTGTTGTTTCTTTTTAAATTCGCTACACTATATAAACTTTTTATTTTAATGACAAGTTGAATTTATTGTAAAACTATATAAAACACTTTATTTAATTTTCAACACTCCACAGATTTAATCACGACCGTAATTTTTATAAGTCCCAGAATTCCCACTCCGAATTTTTCTAAGTCTCAAAATTTTACAACACTTAAGAAATTTTCAACTAATAACCGTTTTAGACGCTACGTCACGTAACTTCCACGTTTTAACCCGACGATTGGTCCCCGACGTCTCCTTCCCGACAGCTAACACCGAAAACTGACCCTAGACTCTATTAATTAATTACCAGGGTAATTCTCACGACACGCGCGACGTTTTAATCAACCTTGCCAGTTGTCGAAAAGACCCTGAATCATCCCCAACACGCTAATTTATACCCATCACAGCTCCAAAAGGGCATAATCGTATATTCCTTGACGAGGAATTATAATCTGTAATCACTCGAAATTTTTTGAAAACCCCATCTCGTTATTGTATGTTCCTACATAAGCTCTTTCGATTTTGCCTCTTCCTAAATCTCGGTTCGTCCCACAACTTTGTCTCGCTTTTCTAAGGTTTTTAGTCCCGGACTTAGTAAGCTGCCATCCAGTTTGCCCATTTTCCACATGTCTTCTGTCTTCATAATATGTTTTATAAACATGGTTTTAATCTTGTTTTTTTTTTCAATTTTGAACATTCCCATAAGTGATCTGCTAAAACTGTGTTTTAATTGGCATAAATATTAGGGAAAACGTAGATTCTTCGGTCTCCTAGTTTTAAACGCTAGTTGTCCTGTATAAATTTCCACGAAAATTATTTCTTTTCCCCTAGTCTACGTAAGCAATTATGTCTCAGAACCGTATTTCCATTATTTATGTGGCATATTCAACTTTTCCATTTTCCCACCTAATTTTCCTTCAAGTAACGGTGTTTTAACAACTATTCTTAAATGATTTTCCCTTCGTTGTTAATAGGGAATCATATCCTGGTTCCGTATCTACTCTACTTATAACGTTTTGAGTTTTTCCCATTTCCTTATCTGAGTTTTCCGGTTATGTCGGTTTTCCGTTCTCTCCCCCCACTCCTAACCCAATGATCCCTTATTGAAATTTGACGTTTGCCTTTTTGCCGTGATTCCATCTCCCGCTAAAACCCCTTTTTCCTTTTTTGATATATTATTTATGGTGTTTTCCGGCCCACTAACTATTCCTATCCTGGGATATCTGTCAAGTTAACTACTTCGATCAAATTCCGCCCAATTTTCCATCTCTCTCTTGTTCAAAATCCCATAAACTGCAAGCCCTGACGTGTGTATACATTACGATTTCTACATACTTGGCGATAAATCCATTTTAATGTGTTTATAATTAAATTTTACGGAAATTCTATAATCTAAATACTAGGTAAGAGCAATGTTAATTTTTATGACCCTTTTTAATGGATAATGGGCCTTAAATAAACAAAAGGCATGTTCGAATATTCCTTGTTTATATCAACAATATACATGTGGGGTCGACAACCTTTTTTTACATCAATTGCCTCAGCAATTTGTTCTATCGTCTATAGTATTTTCTCATAGCAAATGACGTAAAAACGATCCCTTCCTTTGAATTAATCTAACGTAATATAACTAGAATAACCATCCTATTTCAAATATATAACGATATCTATTTAAACTCGTCTGAAAACGCAAAATTAAGTCGAAATCTTATATTGTTCAATAAATACTTCCGTTTAAATGTCCGTTTTTTTTATTAGATTTTCTTTTCAAATCGTTTCCCTGACCGTATTGCTTCATTTAAAAGTGACATTCCTAATTTCCATCGTTTTTCTTTCTTTTAAATATCAAACGTACGTTTTCCTCTGAATCTGGCCTCCTTTTGTTCTTCACGTTCTCGTTATGCAATTGAGTATCCCTACAGTAGCTTTTCCCACGTTTTCCAGGTCTTTTCTTTAATCTTCCGTTCATTATATTTCCTTGCTATTTTATTGCATCATTTTTTCAACATAATATGGATTTATTTGTTCGTTAACTGCGGTTGTCGATTCCTCTGTTGCACTCAATATTTACCTTTAAAATTAGGGTCATTGTACCAAATGCACCGAACGTGGGATTGTGTTTATCTTAAAGCGTATTGATCTCTCGGGTTGATGATGATTTTTACCCCATAAATCTCAGACTAATGGTCTAGTCCAAAGTCCATCTCTTTGTCTTGAAAAAAGGTAACCTCCCCCTTCTCTGATTGGTAGATCAATCTTAAGTGTTTATAATTGGATCCCTCTGTGTTCTATTTATCAAAACTTGACATTAATTTAATAATTATAGATCTCTGCAGTCTCCATGGCCCAATCAAACTTAATCAGCTAGATGTCGCTAGTGTGTTGATTTCGTTATAATTCTGAATTATTATTTATTCATTCGTAAGGTGGAAGCTACTATATTTTCGTATCCACTGCGATTCATCACAAACTCAATATCGATTTTATTTTATTCAAAATTTGCTTTCATTTATACCTACATTCAAAAATGCTGAAAGGCGTGATGATAAAACTATTAAAATTGTGTACTTTTTGTAATTATTTTTTGATCATAAGTATTTATAATTTTTCAATAAAGTCTAAGTAAATTAAGCATGTAAAACAAATCTTAAATATATTAATTTGTAAGACCGTAAATAAATAGACAGACTGTTCGTCACAAAACATGTGCGCGGATCTTTTATTTTAATGCTTTTATTTAAACTATAATAAAAATTCTGAAACGTAGCTTTCTTCGATAATTTATTGATTTATTTTAATGCATTACTACATGATGTGTGTTGTATAATACAAAATTTTGTTTGAAAATTTAACATATCTGTCAACGACCTACGGTATAACCTTATTATGCTAAAAACTTACATATTTTCTCATAATTTAAAACATAGTAACTTTACCAGATAAAAGAACAATCTTCCGAAATCAATTTATACTTTTTTGTGGAAAAGAGTAAATACGGCTAAATTTTATTTTAAAATGACATATTTCCGGTTTTGTCTGGTTATTCCCTCACAGTCAATTAAAAAACATTTCATAAATACATTAAGAAAGTAATACAATAGTTAGAAAGTTCCAAAGAAAGATTGTGTCACTGGTTAAAAAAGCTGCTGAGAAAATATTATTTATGAGCTTTTACCAATGTTTTTTTTGTTTGTTACTGGAAGTTCTACGTTACTAAATATGTACATGGCTTCTTGTCTTTTTTACAGATATACAAAGGTTGGATAGAAAAGGTGGAATGTTGAAATCCGAATATTATTTATGTCAACATATACGTAGGTTTTCTGGGCAGAAAAGCTCTATAATTTTCATGACGCCAGTAGAAAATATTAATATTATTATAGAAATTTCCCTTTCCAACGGAATACGGTACAAACTGAGTACTCAGTGATAGGATCATAATAAGAAGTTATGAAATAATGTTAGAACTTTTCGACAGTCGAAAAAGTCAATATGATAAACCTACTTTATTCCTAATTTCATAACCTTCTCATAACTATTCAACATTGACCACTATGCAATGCATATTACATATACACACCATGTAAACAATATTTTCATCAGTGCAAACAGAATTATTATGAATTACGGCCAATATGCTGGATTTTTTAAGCCCGCACTGTGCAAATATTATTTGATAACATCACGCGGGATTAGCAGGCCACCACGTGATGCAAATGGCACATACGAGGCGCAGACCACGTACAAATTCTGGAAGACTCTGGCCCATCCTCTTAATTTATGGGACTGCCGACCCCGCCAACAAATCATACTTACAGCTAACTATAACTACCTCAATCACAACTGGTGCGTACAGCGGCCAGACGTCAACAAAGATCTAGCAGATAGTCACTTGTTTTCTTATATTCGCGGATTCTGTGTTAAAGTTTTTTCATATCAATATTTTCTTTTATCTAGTCACGGGATATCCATTATACATAACTGTCTGCTTTCATCTAATACTGCTAGTCCCATTTTTCCTTTGTGGTAAGAGGTTAAAAAAAAATTACAATATTAGTGATAATGGTGCGGAAACTAGTAGTGCAAGCGGGAAACTAGAAAATGTTTTGCACTTGGAGTCGATTTTGTGGTTATACATATATTATAACTTTTTTATTAAACTTTCCTTTTCAAATAAATTGAGTCCAAAAGTTGAAATTTTTTGGGTCAAATTTGAAAGAAATCTATCGCTACGGGGTTAGTATCAATGTTCACTGTCTTTTTTTAATGGCGTTGAAGCGTAGAGTCGGTTTCAGTAGTTTTTCAGCCCCTTAGTAGTCGAAGAAATATATTTTTTCATCTTGATTTTTTTATTGCAAATCCTACAAAAAACCCACAAAAATGTTAAAGTAAGAACTGTTGTAGAGGATGCATTTAAATCTCAAAATTAATTAAGAGCATAAAAGTATTTTTTTACCGAATCTCTTAAACAATTTACTTCAAGTATCACTAATGAGGTTTTTGAATACACATTTAATTACCCCATTAGTGAAAATATTTTATAAAATGTATAATAATACAGTAAAAAAAATAATTTTGGCTTTCCTAAAAAAATTTCATATGTGAAATAGGCATCTTGTGTTGTGGGCGACGAACTATTTGGTGATTTCAACCAGGATTTTTAATAAAGTGAACCACTGTGCGCTGTAAGCAATCACCACTTAAAATATTGCGTATTTTATTTAAATAGGTTATTTTGTTGCCATGTGATAACGCATAAGCGAGACTATGGCAACCCCAATCACGTTGACCAAGCACGGTGTAGTGGAGACTCTTTTTCTTGCAGAAGATAGAAAACTTTTTGTGGTTTTAGGATCTTTTCCCCTTCCAATACACAATTAATAATATCATTAAACATTTCATATACTAAAAATTAGTTTTCTTTATAATATATATTTACATATGACATATTATCGGTTTAAATAAATAAATACATTTGTAATTGTTTTAAACCGAGGCATGCTCTTTCTAAAAATGGAAGAACAATCATTCTCAGCCTTTTTTCAACAACATCCCAAGTCACCTTGGCAATGACTGATATAACATTCTGTTTACAAGTCTCCTTCCTAGCTGTATTTGCACTATGCCCACAGAGTATATAGCCCCACACCGGTGTTACTTTTATATTGAAGACAAACGGGTTAATATTACGAACCAATGTTAATTACGAATGCCAATAATTAATTTACTGTATTTCGAATGAATTTTGCCGAATTTTTGCGATGTATTTTTTAGTGTACTATAACTGTTTATGTTACTATAATATAATAAGAGTTATGACAGAAAATAATATTTGGAAAGGAAGAGAAGGATATATGCAACTCCCTTCAATGAGATTGTTTCCTATTTTATTTAAATAAAACCTAGTAGTTGCGAATGGCCTAGCGGGTCACGTGATATGCAGTGCGTCTCGTTCTATCAGCATGGAAACAGGTGAGATACTGGTCGTATATGTGATCCCATCGCGACTTCTAGAAGTATGATACCTACTACTAATGATCAGTAGCGACGCGTGATAAAAAAATGGAAGTGGACAGCAAAATGACATCTAAGTTTTTTTTATTCCAAATATGCTCAGGATGACTGGTTAAAATCCTTGGATACGTGCTGTATATTAAGTTTGAAAATTAGTTATTATTTAAAATTGTTTTTTTTCATATTACGGGAAAATAATAATAGACTTTCCTCGCCATAAAGAGACATGGCTCTTGTGTTTGGAGAGGGAATTCCACCTCAAAATAATAAAATCAAGTAAATTATAATAAAATATTTAAAATAAATAACAAAAACTTCAAATCTTTCGGTTATATTCGATATCTTTCAACTAAATAAAATGCATAAGTTTATTAAATGGTATTTACCAAAAATTCAAAAGGTTTTGTCCTAGGGATATCAATACGAACATTTATAAAAAACGTGAAATACAATGAAAGTGAACATCATACTAATATTATAAACGCGAAAGTGCGTGTATTTGTTTATTACGCTTTCACGCCTAAAACAAAAACACGATTTTAAAAATTCTTTCACCAATAGAAAGCTACATTATATGCGATTAAAATAGGCTGTGTATAATGGTAGGCTCTAGCGTTATGAAATTATAAATATTAATATATTATATTTATTACACGTTTATCATCCCTTACAAAAGCCAGTTATTGATAACGTCAGACGAATAGCAAAATAAATCGTTGTCTTGGTAACTATGTTGATATATTTGCGGGGAATTTTATATCAGGCGTCGTAGTTAATATCTATCTTAAAAATGAATCTCTGAAATGTTGGTATGCGCATAACTTCCGAACGACTGAACCAAATTGGATAATTCTATTTTTTGTGTTCGTTATTGTCAGGACAAGGTTTGTATAAAACTACTGGTGGGCTCTGTCATTAAGGAATTTGTATAAAAAAATTGCAATAGGTGCTACGCGAGCTCTTTGAAAACTGAATGTATGGAATGCGGGAGGGGGAATTCGGGTAGGGGTTCGCGGGAGGGGGAGAGGGGAAACAGGGAGGGGAGGGGAACATGGGAGGGGGGTTCGCGGGACGGGGTAAGGAAGGGGGAGTGGAGTGGAATGGATCAGAAGGAAAACGGGACGAATGGGAAAGGATAGGCATTCCAAAAGGTAAAACTATTTCTTTATTAAATGTCATAGTATAGAATGCCGGGTATCAGCTAGTAGAATATAAATAACAAACATAAAAAATAAGGAATAAACCATCGATATTATCTGGTGGATAGTTTTACTTCATAACCCAGAAACAGTAATCTAGGAAACGACGCCTCAAAATTAGGTAATGCAACGCGTAGATATACAAACGGTGAAATGTGTTGTAGTTTTTTTTACACTAATGCATAGGTATTTATTACTATGGACAGCATGACCCTGCGCTACCGTAACCAAAAAATTAACGACAAACTGTCGGATTTAGTGTCACGTCAAATCATTTTGTATCGCACGTATTATGAATGAAGTATAATGTTCAGAATTTCAAGTAAGCAATATGATCTCCAAAAGTTTACGGTCCTCAAGCATTTTAGTTATTCAGCCGGTGCTTCGTAAATAAAGAAGGCACTCATAAATTTCATAAGAAATGCGCCTCAAATATAAAATCTTTAGTCAGTTCACGCAGAAACTTTCCACAGAAAAAGTGGTTTAAAGAAGTTATTTCTTCCTGTCTTGTAATAATAAGTGACCATCGGTTGCAGATGAAGTTAAACAGAAACATGAACAATTTTGTGAATTGACTTAATTTTAAATGATTCATTTTGGTGAAATACAACCTCCAGTATTCACATTAAATTAATACTTGGCTAGCCTAATACGTTGATCAAACCATTCAAATTGGTATTTACATTATTAACAGAAAATATTGTGGCGTGTGAAAGGGTTGAGGTGTCTAGGACGATCGATCAATTAAAAAGATATCAATATGATATGGTCAGTTAGCAACATTTGCGAGCACGGTCAAGCCGTAAGAGTGTAAGAAAGGTATTAATATTTAAAAAAATAATAGTGTTGTTCGGTATGCAAAATAACTGGCTTATTAATGAATGGAGGTGAACTAACGAAGCTCTTAGAATTGAAATAAATTGTAAACACGACCCGTGGACTTGAATTATTCATCTAAGACGCGATCAATTTATTCAGTGCGATATTGGAGAAACGAAAGTGTATATAAGATAATAATAATAATAACTAAAGCCCCCCAAACTAATTAACTCCCGTTTAGTCACAAAAAGAACATTCACATTTAATGTTAAAGTTAGTATTTCATTTCGAAATTGTCAATTTATTAGTGGATATTTTTATTTTTTACGAAGTCGTTTGACATTTACGAATGTAAATCCATTGACAGACCCGCCAGTGTTGCCATCGTAAATTGATTTCTTATTTATTTCTTTTAAATATCGGTCTGGCTATCAGTGCGGCCGTGCTCGGGAAAACGGTATAAGATCACCGTTAATTACGCTTTTCGATCCGATATTGTAAAAGTTATCGATTTTACTGTGCTAGCCCCCAGATTTGTGGAGTATTTGGGGTTTTTATCGATGGAATCCAATAGTTTACTACAGAAGTTAAGGAATAAATAAATGTTAAATTTCAAAATGTTTTTTTAACACAGAAATAATTCCCATTATCATTTCAAAACACATCGTATTTACCCACGCTCTTCCGTTTACTCCACAGAAATACACGTAGGTGACATTGCAAATAACTGCAGCCAGAATAGAACTATGTGTACATTTAAAGATAAATAAATTGCACATCGCTGCATAGGCGAATTCTAGAAGAGTTCCAATTCAGAGGATTTCTTTCCTAATAATTAAAATTAAGGATTTTATTGCATTCGTGCCAAACAGTGTCTTAGGACCGACTCACCACTATTGAATATACTTTTCCAAAATCTCTTTGAGAAAATCCAAGTATGATTTTTTTATGTCCATTTTTTGAGGAGTGTTGTCAAGATTCAAGAAGGTATTGAAGAAGGATTCAAGAAGGTATTAAGTAAACATTCAAGAACGCTTTCGAGAAGGTTATAAGTTAAGATTCAAGAGGGTATTCAATAAAGATTCAAGAAGGTATTAAAGAAGGATTCGAGAAGGTATTAAGTCAAGATTCAAAAAGGTATTCAAGAAGGATTCAAGGAGGTATTAAATCAAGATTCTAGAAGGTATTCGGAAAGTTTTCAAGAAGGTATTAAATCACGATTCAAGAAGGTATTAAATGAAGATTGAAGAAGGTATTCAAGGAGAATTCATGAAGGTATTAAATCAACATTCAAGAAGGTATTAAGCCAACATTCAAGAGGGTATTCAAGAAGGATTCAAGAAGGTATTCAAAAAGGATTCAAGAAGGTATCGAAAAAGAATTCAAGATGGTTTTAAGTCAAGATTTAAGAAGGTACTCAAGAAGGATTCAAGGAGGTATTAAATCAAGATTCAAGAAGGTATTCAAAAAGATTTCAAGAGGGGTTTAAGTCAAGATTCAATAAGGTATTCAAGAAGGATTCAGGAAGGTATTAAATCAATATTTAGAAGGATTCAAGAAGACTTTAAGACAAGATTCGAGAAGGATTTAAGAAGATATTAAATTAAGATTCAATAACGTATTAAATACAGGTTGAAGAAGGTATTTAAGAAGAATAATTCAAGAAGGTATTAAGTCAACATTCAAGAAGGTATTAAAGAAAGACCGAAGAAATTATTTAGTTAAGATTTAAGAAGGTATTCAATTGAGCATCTGTTGATTCAAAATATTTTATGACAATATCTTGAAAGTTATGGATTTGCGTAAACCCGTTTAACGTTTAATGTTGAAATATTGTGCATGAAACAAAATAGAAGTACGTATAGCTTTATGATTAAGTTAATAGCTACTTAATACTAACCGCACAGTTTCTGCGGGCTTCTCGTGTTGAAATATCCATTTCAGAAACCGATACATTTGATCTACTAACTGAACGTCTACCCCGACACTTATAACATATTATTTATTATAATATTTTCCTTCTTGCAACATTTCTTGTGACATTTTTTTAGCACCATACCGGTACTAAAAAATGTCACAAATGTCATTGTTCAAATATTGCTACCGATAAAGAAAATCTCAAGATATGGACACTGTAATAGAATTCATACACGGATACGCTCAGCAAATCGGCCCGCCGGCGCCGAGCACACTCAGCGAGCCGATCTGCCCGTCACACGGATTTGCTCGACGGATTTGTCCTCATTCAGACTTTCCAGAGGCGAGCATCTCATAGTGGTAGTAAGTCTAGGGAAATTTCCCTACATCTAGAGGGAAAAAAGACCTTTTCAGGAAAAACGGAAAAACCACAATATAAAGAAATTTTAATTTTTGTAGTCAAAATTCTCATGGGGAAATATCAAAATAGTCTGGGGAAATTTTTGAAAAGTTCGAAATTCTCTAGAACCGCAAGAATGCAAGGTGGATGTAAGCGTAATGAGTAAAATTGAGAAAAGGACGCTTAGATGGTTGGGACATGTAGAGCGAATGAATGAAGAAATGAGTGTAAGAATAATTTATGACGGGAACGTGAATGGTAGAAGAAGTCAGGGATGTCCGAGAAAGACGTGGCACGATCAAGTGAACTAGATACTTGAGTTGGGCCATTTCAAGAGTCAAAATAATAGAAGAGCATGTGTGAGACGATGTATGAATGTGAATGAGGCAAGGAGTGTTTGTCAAGACAGGGTTTTTTTGGAGAAATGTCCTCTCTGCCTACCCCTGCGGAGAATCGGATGGATGGTTGGTTAATTAGTTAAAAAAAAACCCCTTCAGGATATAAATAATTAATCAGGGGACTTGTAGAACTACTTCAAACAAATTCATTCTGAAATCTAGGGATTTTTTTTTAAACATAACACTGCAAGACAAGCGAGTGCGAATGAGGTAATACTCGGCGAGCATATCCGTTGCGTACATTCACACACCGACTCGTGAAGGGCGTATCCGTCCGCCCAGCATATTCGTATGTGAATTCTGCTCATAACACAAATCTATCGCGAAGAATTATTGGCTAGAGGTGCAGATTGTCTGACACAACAATTTTTCAATGTTCGATAAAAGTTATAATCCTACGTATACAAACGGCAGCCGAACCTGCGCCGCTTGCGATTGCTTCATTCCTTTCCCATAATTCGTGGCTCGACTCGCGCTAGTTCGTAATTCGTACATATCCACCATTTTGTTTTCAAAAATCATGTTAGGTTATGCCTGGAAAACTGAAATCAAATACATGATGTTATTTTAAGCAGTTGTACGATAATTTTACAGATCGAAACCATCGATCGGATTTGCTTACATTTGTCTGGACATTATAATATCAGCTTTGAGCTGGAATCTCAGGCTGGTTGCCTAAGTGGGTAAATTTATGCGCCCCTTTGTTTTTGGATCGACGAAATTGCTTAGTATATGAAAATATTTGAATAACCTTTTTAACATGGATGAAGTAATTTGAGCAGCGTGGGTTTTGACATTTTTGCTCTAATGAAAGGTCAAAGATTGTGAACCTTTGTAATATTATGTAATACACTAGTAATAGCGGCTACTAGTTGTACTGCTGACGTTTGTGGGAGGTACTAGCCTACAGTAGGACAATCAGATACAATGGTCAGGTAATGTGATACGGACGAGTCCAAGGATGAAGGGAATACAACATTAGGAGGAAAACCACTGCGCGATAACTCTTAACTATGGGAATGACAAACTGAAGACAGCTAGCAGAATTATAATTTTTAAATGTTTACACCAATGGAACCCTCTTCAGAATAATGTAGGTACGTAATATCTGGCAGAATCTCTGTCTCAACAATATGGAAAAATATCACAAAATAAATCTGAAACTAATCCAAATCTGAGAACGAATGATCCTAATCTAAAATTCATTATTAAAGCCAATTTAATTAGCTTAGCAGGAATTGTTTGTTGATATTATGTATTAAATATTATTACAATATTTTTTTTTTAATATAATTAATTTTTTTTAAGTAAGGAAACTATGATTATAAGACTTAAACAATATAACACATTTAAATAAGTTAAAAGCAGTCGTGTCATTATTAACTAATTGAATAAACATTAATATTCAATGTGAGGAAATTAGATTTCAATGTACCCCACAGAACAGAAAATATATGGTCACTATTATTTTCTCAGTAAATTGGTTTAACCGGTATCAAATTAATTTTGGCACAATGAAAATTAAAATTGGGAAGAGTAAATAGAATCCCATGAATAAGTCGTCTCAATGTGGTCTAACCACAGTTTTAAAACAGCTGTCACAATAATAAATAAATTAAAATTCTTGTAGTACCTATTCATTAATTAAATGTAACTCTTTGATTAAGGTTAAATAATATGTACATAAATATATTGAAAAATTGGCAATCTGAAAAAAAGGCGTTGATAATGCGAATAGTAATATATCATATAATAATATCATTTGGAAAACAAACAGCTTTACAAAGATACATAAAAAAGAAAGAGTGCTAAAATAAAACAGTAAGCCTATAAACATGTTTTTAGGCTTACTGTTAATATATCTAATAATATAATAATATCATTTGGAAAACAAACAGCTTTACAAAGATACATAAAAAAGAAAGAGTGCTAAAATAAAACAGTAAGCCTAAAAACATGTTTTCGCTGATATATATATATTTTTTTTTAAGTAGCTAGATAATAAAAACATAAAGAAAAACTAAGAAAAAAATATATAGTCAAGAGAAGTTAAAATAAAACATAAAGAAAAAACTAAGAAAAAAAATATTTAAGAGAAGCTAAATACTTAAATATGCATGAAAAGAATATAGAAAAACACAATAAAGGGTAAGCTTATGATCTTGTAGGAGTATAAGGATTATATGTATGTAATTAGGGAATATGTAAATATATTGCAAATTAGGAAAAGAAATCTGAATAATAATATAATAAATATAAATATGGATGTTAAGGGGTGTGTTGTGATGCATTACATTTATCTAATAGGGTTGCTTTGAATTTGTTGAAAGTTATATTGAAGATGTCTATATATAGGAGGTGTGTGTTATGATAATGGCAGGCTCGATGTATGAATTCATTTTGTAGTAGTTGGTATTGGAGCGGCTGTTATAAAAAAGGGATACGTTTCTACTATTACGACCAGGAACTCTAATATCTATTTTTTGTAAGAGATACAGAGAAGATACCGTATTATTTAGGATTTTGTATAATAACAATTGATCAGAAATAATTCTTCTACAATTTAATTTCGGGATTTTAAAGAATTGACGTATATCATCATTTGATTGGAATGCATAAAAACGATGGTAAATAAATAAATAGTGATAGTAAATTAAACGATGATGGAATGGAAGGATCGAAATGTATGAACAAGTAATGATAGAAGATGCGTAGATATTACTGTATATTATAAAGTATAAAAGCGGTGCCACACGCGCAGATAAAATATGTACTCGTAGCTTGGCCTATTCATTACATCGCTCGCCGTACATTCCCAATGGGAATATGTATATGCCGAAATACGCCAAGCTACATCTTTTATAGCTTCGTGTGACACATCTGTAAAACATAAATATGTTCTAAAAATTTATAGGCACCTGCTGACAAGCTGGATCCTATAAATTATAATTTTTTTTTTAAATTCATTTAAAACTTGGAGATGCAGGTTGCGTAATTAAAATAATTATTTGGAACATTTCACGTTATTGTGTTTTAAAAGGATACTTAAAAAAATAAGTTTCCTCTTGAAAATGACGAAATTCTTAGACTGTAAAACACTCATCAGAAGAGTTGACGACGTCAGAGTAAAGGGCTCTCACGAATGAAAGCTCAAAGATTGTGGATAATTTTTTAATTGAAGTAAATCTTTAGTCTAATAAAGCGTGACCGTTGTCAAGGAATTGTCGATAAGTATTAGTGTAACGACACGTGCTGCATTGTAATACGTGTAAAACTAAGTACTGAAACAGAATATTATGTGAACGAAACCCAATACTTTGAATAGGTAAAGGTACAGTACAATAAAACCATACCTTCGATAAAAAATAATAATTAATTGGTATCTGCACAGGAGATTCTGAAGAAGGCAAAAACGGTTGGCGTGTTGTTAAAAAATAAGTTTGGATAAAGTTACAATATTTTATTAAAATGTTTCATGTGAAAACAACATGATTTTGAAAAAATATAATAAATAATTTAAATATAAACGAGGTTCATACTAAACAAGATATTGAAGGAAGAGAAAAAACGAATCAATGTACAAAAATTGCAAAACAATACTTAATGTCTTGAACACTGAGCAGTGTTGCCAGATGCAGGCTTTTTACCATATTTGCATGTTTTTTGGGTCATTTACAATATTCACACCATATAAAATAAATTATGTGATTTTAAGTGAAGAATGCAGTTTTTGGACTAGGGTTCACAATGTCTCTTTATCTAATAATTATCTGTGTCAATAAATAAAATGAATACATTCATAAAATGAAATGAACATTATATCAAATAACTTTAATTAGGTATCTACACTAACTAGGTACTGTAAAATGAAGAAAACATAAATTATTGGAATTGTGGGGGAATTTCTTCTTCCTTTTGTCATAGATTTGAAAAAACAAATTCTTCTTCTTCTTCTTGTGCCCTGTCCGTTCAACATGTTCAATCATGTTGGTTATGCGGACTTTGTTTATTGCGGCCCGGAACAGCTCTACAGTAGACATAGTAACCAATTAATGAATTAATATTTTAATATTTTTATTTACTCAAAATTAAAATGGAGTTACCACGAACTAAACTTGATAAAATAGTAAAAACGTTAAATAATTAATTTTTTTTGTCCGTGGGGTGTTTTTTTGTTTATTATTTTATCTTATTATCTAAAGGAAAATCATAAAACGATTGTTTTGTTATCAGGTTGTCCAAGAATTAAGAACCTTTCCTCATTTTCGGTGTCGAGGACATTATTTCTCAAAATATGGCGGCACTAGCATAGCTCGTATAACTAGGTGTAGCTCAGGCTTTCCTCTAAAAAACGAGCGGTGACCCGGCTTGGTAGCTGCTTCAGAGCGATCTCTGCGTCCGTTTGAGATGGACGGTCTTAAATTCTTGGACAAACCTCTTAGATAATTTACTTAAGTAACATGTTTTTTTACCCTTTAAAGAAGAGTTTTTGGGACATGGTATCAATGATACTGGGGGACTTCGTCTATCATTTTACAGTACAATTCTAGACTGGTCAAGTAATGTTTAGACTAAACACGGACTGATGTTCATTCCCCTGACCCTAATAATTGTTATTATTCACATTAATAACTTCTTTATTTGTATTGTACGGTCCGCCTAGCATCACGCCACCAATATCGATTCCCCGATGTCCGCTATTTTATTGCAGTTATTCGATAATACTATTAGGAGCACGAGAGCCATTAATGAAGCAGGTCCGACTATCGGCTGCCGTTTAACAGCTTCCAACAATGCACTGGGCTGACCCGCGATAGGCAGGCGCTGAACCCACGGCAGGGTTCACGAGGGGATATTGCGAGGAATGCGGGTTGCAGACATGAGCGGAGAATGCAGTGTTCTGCTCTTACTCCAATCCGATTGCGTTGATTCGTGCATTTATTTGACTTCCCGTTTTACGTCGGTTTTCTATTAATCCCCATTTGCATAACATTAAAAAAATCTAAAACATTCTGAATCATTTTTTATATACATCTACTTAATTGAATTTGAATGAACGGCGCATTTCTCGGAAATGGAAATTAACCAAATTCCCGAAACACGATCGACCTGAAACTAGTCAGATTTTTTTTTTAAGAAACACAAACATTCCCGGGTTTATTATATTTTTTTAGGGGACCCCACCACTTTCCCAATGGCGTTATAAGGAAACTTTTATAAGCCTATGTAATTAGTATCTGATTTTTTTATATCCTCTTATTTAAATTTCAGAATGAATGCCGCGTAATCTTTAAGAGGAAATAAACCCACTTCCCGACATCTGATTGAGCTGAAACTATGCAGATAAGCACGTTGTCGATGACAATGCATTTTATCAACGTTTGGTGGCAGTCACGCACGCAATGGGAATATGATATAAGCATTTTTCTGAAATTCAGTATACGCAATAAATGTCGGTATAATCCATATTTAGCGGGGTTGATAGAATTTTCGATTCCAGTTCCTGGAGAGGAAGGTTCAAATCTCTGTTATATTTTATTAAAATTTTTCATTGCTTACATATCAAATCTGGATAGTCAGGCTTCCAATCTTCATCTTTTCATCGCATTAGAATCTCGGGTGTCCTATAGTCCTACCGTCCGAACAAAGGGACCCTTGCATGCATGTGTATGTAAATTAAAAATATTATAATTATTTTGATACGTGCCGCCACTGCTCTTTATAATTAATTCCAAGAACTTAATCATTAACAATATCACCCACGAGAACGTTCTCGAAAGAAAACATTTGCATTAAACAATTACAATATTATCTAAAATATATGAAACATAAATCACGTGCAATATTTATCAGAGTGACATTATAAAAAAAATTGCAGCATATTGATGATCGACATTGCCAAGATGAACTTCACCAAGGTTTAAACTTCTGTACTGATAATGTTAAAGCCAACTAGAAATAATGGTTCATAAAATTCATTTGCAAACCTCAAAGCTTCCGTTGACAAAAATCAATTTATCATATAATTATACATTCAATTTAACATATAATGGCCGCATACATCAGGTTTTTCCATCCGATTGTCTGATCTCTTGATCGATTTTTATGAAAGCCCGCACACATCCAATTCGAAAACCGGATCGGTAATGAAAATAGGCCACGCCCTTCCGTGCTAGTCGTCCAATCCGGTCTGAAAAAGGGGGTGGCCCCGGTTCTATCACCTATCAAGTTTTTGAATCGGATGTGTGCGGTGTTTATCCGATCCGATTGTCTGATCAGACAACCGGAAAGCAAAACCTGATGAATGCACCCAGCCTAAAAGTTACGTTTTTGTATAATACCAGTTAAGGGTAAACTAAAAAGTATTTATCAACAGAAAGGCTCACAAATACAATATTGGATTAAACCACTGATACAGTATTGTATTTGTATGTCTTTCTTGAAAAAATAGTTTTTTTTATACAAACAAAACTTTGTATTCGCATTTATATTCCGTATTTACATGCGCAAACAAACTCACTTCAATATTTTAAAGCATATAACTTGCAAAAAGTATTTTTTTCTTAAAATAACTAAATTAGCACCATCTTTAAAAAAGCAGATAAGAATTATAATTATTTTAAAAACACCCTTTAGGTGGTATTTAAGAATTCAAAATCTACTCTTTGATAGGTGGCGCTAATTATTTTACATTTGCTTTTTGCATCTATGCTTTAAAATATTAAGATGAATTAATTGTTCGCGCCTGTAGATAATTATGAATATGAATAAATAGTTTTGTCCATAAACAAACTCAAGTATTTCAAGGTCTATGGGCCGATGTCAGATTTCAACTGTGAGCCGTCACAAATCGGCGAAGCTGGCCTGATACCCGTAGAAAAGGCAATTGGCAGCCATAGAAAATCGCACAAATCTGACAGGAGATCTCACAAAATAGATCCAACAAAAGATATAGAATCGCTCGGCTGATGTTTTTTTTTACCAGAAAATCATTTTAATTCAATATTTGAAGTAGTTTCTTTTATTAATCTTGACAAGTAAAGTCAAATTTAGTTTTCAATAATCAATCTTATAAAATTATAATATCATGTCACTGTTCACGGGTTTGGACGCAGGCGATTTATGAATAAATATGTGAATTTTACGTTACCTTATAAAGGTTTAAAGACGTCCCAATCAATAGAATATCACACACTTTGTACGGCAATTACTTATTTACAGTCCAAAACTTTGTAAAGTCATTAAAATGAACACAAGCGAGAAACCTTCTGTAAAAAATTGATATGTCGATTGAAAATCGACACTAAACCTCGCCAAAACGAAAACCCTTCAAAAAATCACGTAGAATATAATGAACGGACCGTTTTGGACCGAAAGTCGGCACAAACTAACTTTATCTTTACTTCCTTTATGAAACATAATAATTATCCCCCGAAGAGGTATGCAGTGACGGTTGCCAGCAAAGTGACAGCTCGATTGATTGATTTGCAAAATGGATATCGAATGACATTGGTCATTTTGGCATTCAATGAGAAATTGTCGAATCTGGTATTGTCAAACCACTTCATAAACTAATTGTGATAATTTATGATTTATTAATTTTAACAATATATAAACCTACCTCGATTTACAAACCCACTTAACATTACAAGTGTTGATAGTTATATATTGTTAAACATTGATAAGTATTGAGAGTTGTACATTTTCCATTTATTATCATCACTCTTGGCTCTACAACCCCTGGTGGGTCTTAGACTCCTCAAGAGTCTTCCTCCACTCATCTCGGTTTTGTGCCAGCTCTCTCCAGTTTAGAAGCTCCAATTTTCACATTTTTCATTACTAGGATTATAATAGCATTTCCAATAACATGTATCTTAATTACGTCCTATGAGTGCAAACTGTATCTAAATTTCTATAACAAACAATAACAGTGTTAATCTCAAGTGACCTCCCAGGTAAGTATGGTCCTGTATATTTTCTGCATTTTAACGAAGCATCGCGGTCATTGGTAAAATGCATTTTACATAATAGTTTTGTATTAGTGATCGACGAACCGGTGGATGCAATCTGTTAGTCGTAAATTGTTATAATATAGTATTTTTTTTAAATATATTATAAATTTGTACAGCGCACATGGGGTGATGTTTTACAAAAACGGCGCTACACAAATCATCCAAATATTATTAGTGCTTCATACGCCTACGGTGTTCTTTTGTTATCTGCGATCCTTATCTGGCCATTTTAAGATGTTGAAATATTTGTTTATTTTATTTTGCTACAAAATTTACAAAGTAGATTTACCTAGAGACTTTGCCTGTCCAACTAAGAAATCCATTTTAGGTCAGTCAAATTTA
This sequence comes from Limnephilus lunatus, assembly GCA_917563855.2. Taxonomy (NCBI): domain Eukaryota; kingdom Metazoa; phylum Arthropoda; class Insecta; order Trichoptera; family Limnephilidae; genus Limnephilus; species Limnephilus lunatus. The sequence goes on along the minus strand of OU830598.1, from coordinate 28,867,700 downwards.
CATTATTATTTCTTAGCATACAGTCAAGATATTATTAAATATGTATTTAGATCAATCAAATTGTTTCTGAGGTGTATTTGAAAATTTTTAAGAATTTGAGCGTGTTGAATATTTAATTTTGGTATAGTAATTGTTCGCTCTTACTTCTTTCTAATGCTTGAAACTAATTACGAAGAATGTCTGGCCTTTTTTTTCCAAGTGACAGGTAGAGTGTTGTATAATTCTGGACCTAAAAATTAAAACTGTCTTTGCCCAAGAGATGTTTCATTAATAATTATTACAATTATATCGACCACCACAACATAAGCATGTGCCTAGCATGGTGGTCGAAAAATCCCCATGTAATGAAAAATCTAATGAAAAAAAAAAAACTTAAAAAAAAAAAATTAGGTACTCCGTGAATGCCTTGTTTCATGAAAGGGTTTGACAGATGGGTAGAGGTGATATAATGTATGTACACCCGTGTGTATTATTATTTCTAATATCCAGAACTCTAAATTCTTCCAATACTGCGTAGTAATGTACTTTTGCTAAGGGATATAAAATAGTTTTTGTTCGGCTAGGCTACCCCAGCCCATGGATGCATATTCCATTATTGTCACGCACAAAGTTAATAAGTTTTAAAACTTTAACAAACAGAATATTTCTGATTGACATAAAAAAAGCACACGTATAAGCTTTATAATCTTTATGGTGACTGTCTATATGTACATCCCATCTTATAAATTTGTCAACTTTGATACCTAGATATTTTGTATTATCCACAATACGCATCCACACATCTTTAATATTCGTTGCTAGTTAAAATATGTGACAGTCTATTTTACAATTTGGTTCAGGCAGAGGGAAGGTCAGTATAAGGAGGGGTGAATGGGGTTGAATATATTTTCTTTAGGGTTTCAGAATAAATCCAACAGCACTTAGAATTCGTTAGACAGTTTCGGTACATCTGAGCAATATTAAAAATAATGGAATGCAATATATCACAAAATAACATCGCAGAGAGTCGGGGTGCGGTGGCGGGAGGTGGAGGAAGGTACCGTTTTTTTGCGCATGGTCCTAAGAAATAAATTTTTAATTTTACTGTTTCATATTAAAGAATCTAAGAGCTCCACACAGGAGACCCCGAGGAAAAAAATTCAATTGCCAGTGTCATGCTTGGAGATGCTGTGTGGAGAGTATTTTAAGGGACAGAGGGAAGTTCTGGGAAGGAAAAAGGTATGAGGGGTGGGTAGGAATCTGGGGGGTTGATGTGTATGGAGCGACGGACGTATGAATTCATCCCTCCCATTACGGTGCAAGGCGATCGCGATGGGTGAGAGTCTGGCTGGAGAGGTCTAGGTTAGGCCTCCCTCAACCAGTCATTCCCCATTCGGCCCGCCATGCGGTAGTTGGGCAAATGCTTTTGGCGCCAAGACCTAGACAAAACTCACCCCCTAAACCAGGCACACGTGTTAAGTCACCAAACGTAGCGAACCAGTTGGGGTGATCTATGACAGGTACCCACAACCTCTTCCCAAATTGATTTACTCCCCTTCAGGTGGAAAAGGTCGAACTACACTCTATACACAGATTATTCATCTCAACAAATAAATGTGAGTTTATCAGCTTTCCATGTTACCCACTCCCTCACGGATCGGTAAGGGGTCAACATAAACCGGGTGCAGTGAGAATGCGGGCAATGGAAGTACGCAACACAACTTCTATGCCGTACTGATTAGCACACGGGCGCCAATAGAAATATTATAAACCAGCTTTTGCCCCCGGTTCGCTCGCATAGTATTAGGGGGGGGTTCCCACAGCGCCTCCTCCACCCTCCCTATCCCCACTCCAGTCCCCCTCCTCCTCCCCTCCCCCGCCCCTCTTCCCCCCACCCCCGCCGCCTCCCCCTCCCCCTTCCCCAAATCCCAACTCCCCCTATCCCTTCCCTCATCCTCCCTCAATACCCGTTACATTCATTTTTCAAACAGCTCGCATGCCACCTATTGCAATTTTTGTATACAAATTTCATATTGCCAGAGCTCTATAGCCTATTCTGATGTATAAGATATATTATTGTAAAGTTTCATTAAAATCCATTCTGTAGTTTTTGCGTTAAAGAGTGAGAAACATCCATACATCCATACATTCATACATCCATACATCCATACATCCATACAGCTATACATTCGTACATCCATACATCCATGCATCCATACATCCATACATCCATACATCCATACATCCATACATCCATACATCCATACATCCATACATCCATACATCCATACATCCATACATCCATACATCCATACATCCATACATCCATGCATCCATACATCCATACAAACTTTCGCCTTTATAATATTAGTAGGATATGGAACGAAGCGCACTCAATAAAACGTTTTCCTACAGCACTCGGTTTATGCCGATTCTTTACCGACCCATAAGAAAGCCGCCTAAAATTGTGATTAAAAATTTACAATTAGGTACTCGTATGTATGTAATGCAATTCGTTAATGCAAATGTTAACATTGATTCATTTATTAGTATTCATGTATTGTAGCAAGTTCAGTTCATTTTTTTAAGTGAAACCTTTTTTAGAACCGTTGTGATTTATTATTTCATACATTTCATAGTGCTTTTACACAAACGAAGTACTGAATTCCTAAAGTCTAAACTTAAACTTTAGGGCGCACAGTTTACACCCGCGCTGTGCAAGCGGGTTTCCTACAGAGTATCGGACCATCAAAAAAAATTGAAATTTGAAAAAACGACACTAAAAAGAGATCAACGCATACATCTATAAGATTTAGCCCGCCAGATAATGACAGAGAATAATCGGTCTCCTCTTTGTGCGGTGCTTCGTAGTCTCTCACTCTTGTCTACTTTAGATTTCTGAAGGTTTCACTCCTACCACGTGTAAAATGCATTCATGTATATTTTTAATCCTAATTTAGGTTTAAGAATATTGCATGTTCACGTTATAACAATAATAGCTACGCCCATAGCTACTTCAAATAGTCTATTGGACATTTTGAATATCGTTGCGTCAATCGGATATCTAATTTGGTAAGTTTAAATCCGTCCACAGCTGTTAAAAGTGTAAACACTTAAGCAAAACATCATAATAAAATAATATTCGTACAAGTTTAATCGTCTTTTTTAAACGAATGAAAGTTAATACAATGTTTAAAATTGCTTTGCAAAATACTTGAACTTAACGACATAATTTCAATTTTTATGTAAGTGTTTAGGAACCAATTGCAATGATTTTTTTGCATAAGTCAAAGATGTCACAAAACGATATCTGATACTGTCAAATGCGGCATTCAGAGATTTGAAAAAAAACACAAGACACGATATCAAAGAAATAAGATATATTTACTTCAGACCAAAATATAATTTTTCTATGAAATATTTTTTGTAGAAATGAACGTAGCGGATACCTATAAGTAGGTATCGTAGGTTCATATCATCAGGTTCCTAATCATAATGAATATCATCATTGGTAAAAAGAACTGACTTAAGAACTGACTTAGAACCGATTTGTTTATTAAAAATATAGCATGGAAGTTACTGACCGTCATCAGTGATCGAGGGGCAAGGCTGTTGACTCGCAATCCAAAGGTCACGGATCGAATCCCGGCGTGTGCAAATAAATTTTATTTTATTAGTTTGTATTAATTAATAAATAATTAATTCAAAATAATACATAGTTTATTTGCGGCACGTTCCAGAGCGGAAGATACTCTCAGTATCGCCCTGTCTTTTGTGGGATCGTTATTGGACTGTAACCAAAAGTAAACCGAATTATAACGGACGTTATCTCCTGTCAGATTTGTGTAATTTTTTACATATTTACTGTCACATATTTTAGTTAAGATCGATTTAAACACGAATTCCTGCAAGTATGCATGATTATTTATTCATTTAATGTACGTTATACATAGAAAACGCAAATAACAGCCATAAAAATCACACAAATCTGACAGGAGATCACGTCTGTTATGTAATAATGATCCCACAAAAAATACGGAATCGCTCGGCTGGTGTAAGACCACAATTCAGAATTGAAAGCTTGCTGGAAACGGTTTTAGCCGTGTTTGGTGACCAGATCTGAATAGCCAATTACTTCCCCGTCTTCCTCTTTCCCTTATCTTTCCCTACTTCAACTCTACCTTCAGCCTCATAACACATCCCAATTGGGGATGCCATGGTCTCACTGGCTCCGAACGTGAGCAGCCAAGACCTAGGACTCTTGTGAGGTATTGGCATAAAAATAAATAGTGAAATCTTATCGCCATTTCTAAAAGAATTACTTTGGAAAACAAAAAAAAGAGCGATCTCAATGGGATATGCATTCGTCTGGACCAAAGACGGAAAGGTCATGGCGCGGAAAGCGGAAAAAGAAAAAAATTATCTATATCAAACACTCCGACGACCTTACAAAAATGATCTAAATAACTATCTAATAGCCGTACACACCCAAGCGATAAATAACACTCACCTGATATTGATTTTAACCCGCCTAAAATACCATATAGAACAATAATATCAAGGGAATGGCGTAAATTTAGCTTTTGTGATTTTCTGGAAGAACTTCAGACCTCTCTATTATGTACACCCAATTTTTGGGAAACAAAGACGCCAACAGAACTTGTCAAGACGTACAATATAACACTTTTATCTCTATTAAATAAATATGCTCCGACAACGTCAAAAACACGTAAAGTTCGAAAGTCTGACGGCTGGTTTGATGATGAATGCCGAAATCAGAAAAGACTTATGCGGAAATTAGAGAGGTCATATAGGAAAAACTCTGCAGTGACTTCAAGAGATGAGTGGATCCTTGCTCAAAAACAGTATATGAGCAAAATAAATTCCAAAAGGTCAGAATACTGGAATGAAAAGGTTGACTCTGAGCGAGCCAATCCACGACGTCTCTGGAACTCAATAAAGACTGTTATTTCTGAAGTTACTGTTCCAGCTAAAATAGATATCACCCCGGATGCCTTCTCAAAGTTTTTTCGGGAAAAAATTGAAACCATTCGTGCTTCCACATCTCATGCCCCTCCGCCAATATTCACTATTAATTCTAAAGGAAATTTGTCTTCCTTCAAACCTACAACGCTGGAAGAAGTAAAGAGGATAATTTCAAGTTCGCCAAATAAGCAGTGTGGTCTTGACCCCATACCAACTTGGTTATTAAAAAAATGTTCCATTGTCTTAGCTCCATTCTTAGTTCATGTTTTTAATAAATCACTCAGTACAGGTGATTTCCCTGAACCACTAAAATCAGCTGTAGTAACACCAATACTAAAAAAGTCACAACTAGACTCCGATAACTTAGGTAATTATCGACCGGTTTCAAATCTACCTTTCGTGTCAAAAATCCTGGAGAAAATTGCTGCTGCCCAAATTACCAGTCACTTGAATACAAATAAATTATTAACAAATCGACAATCCGCATATAGAAGGTTTCATTCAACAGAAACCGGACTTCTTCGTATGCTATCAGATATAACTCTAGCCATAGAGTCGGGTAAGTTAGCACTTATCTCACTCTTAGACATGAGCGCAGCGTTTGATACGATTGATCACGACTTCCTCATTAAGAGATTGGAGGAAACATTTGGTTTGATTTCAGACACTAAAAATTGGCTGGCGTCATATCTATCCAATCGCTTACAAGCCGTGAAGGTTGGAAATAAACTCTCTAACTTCGCAACACTTTCTTCAGGAGTACCCCAAGGATCCGTTTTAGGTCCACTTCTTTTCATCCTTTTTACAAATGATGTCGCCAAAATAATCGAGTCATTTGGTCTCTTATCCCACTGCTACGCTGACGATCAGCAAGTTTATTTTTTCTGCACTCCAAATGAAGTCGACAGTCTCAAAATCCGTGTAGCTGAGTGCCTAGAAGCAATAACTCGTTGGATGTCTTCAAACAAGCTAAAACTGAACCCATCTAAGACTGAGTTTCTCTGGGCGGCCACAAACAAACGCCAACATCTCATAGACAATTCACCTATTTCCATTTCCGGAAGCGATATTATTCCAAAGACAACAGTCAAACTTCTTGGCGTTAATCTGGATTCAAACTTTTCGCTTAAAAAGCAAATAAATACGACTGTAAGCAATGGTTTTTTTCACCTAAGACAACTCAAGTCAGTCCGAAGAAATCTTCCTATAGAAGCAACAAAACTACTTGTAAACTCCTACGTAGTCTCACGGCTCGACTACTGTAACGGTATCTACGCTAGCCTTCCAAAATATCAAACTGACAAACTTCAATCCGTGTTTAATGCAGCCGCTCGACTCATAACCGGAGTCTCTAAATATTCACATATTTCAGAACACCTTCGTAATCTTCACTGGCTCAAGTGCCCTCAAAGAATCCAGTACAAATTGTGCTGGATGGTGTTTAAATCAATTAATGAAATGGCCCCATCTTACATCTCTGAACTATGTGTCCCAGAAAATACTGGTCTGAGGCAGTCAACCCTTAGATCAGCAACATCATCAGCTATAGGCAGACTAATGGAACCTAAACGCAAGCCAAATACGAAATTTGGAGATCGCGCTTTCGGAGTGTCTGGACCTAAGGCTTGGAATAAACTCCCACCGGAACTTAGACGCATAACAAGCCCAACAGAATTTAGGTCCAAATTAAAAACGTACCTTTTTGGGCTCTCATACCCTTAAATAAAAATACCTATCGGAGTATCATAAAATTTTTCTTTTGTTTTTAAAATACGCTCATTACAGAACATTTTATATATTATAATAATAGTTCCCAATTATGTCCTCTGCGTGCGAACTGTGTCTTAATTGCTCTAAATAAACAATAACAGTGTTAATCTCTAGTGACCCTCCAGGTAAGTATGGTCTTGTATATATTTTCTCCCTGTACAGTGCATTTTTACAGCAGCATCGCGTTCATTGGTCAAATCATTGCACATATAGTTTCGTATCGGTGATCGATGAACCGATGGATGCAATTTTTAGCCATAAGATGTTGTTGTATATAGTTTAAAATAAGATTGTATAAACGTTTTATAAATTTGTACAGCGCCCTTGAGGTGATTTTTCACAAAAACGGCGCTATACAAGTCATCCAAATATTATTATTATTATTATGGCTCCACAGTTAAAAATAATACATCAAAACATCCGCAGCATCTCAAAAAATTTTGACAACTTCACTGTCATACTTCAACAATTGGAAACAGATTTTGACGTGATAATCTTCACCGAATGTTGGCTATACGGATCCTTCACACCTACACAAATACCTAATTATGAGGTCTTTCATTCAAAAAACATTAAAAATCAAAATGACGGAATCGTAATTTACTGCAAAAAACATTTACATTTAACAATAACGGAGGTAGATATCACAGACTCAAATGGCGTAGAAATAATCGTAAATAATGACATATGTATTTTAGCTATGTACCGATCACCTTCTATAAAAAACATATTTCCCTTTCTGAGGTCCCTAGACCATCAACTCAACAAATTGAAAAAACTAAAAAATATCTGCTTAATAGGAGATATGAATATAAACATTTTAGAATATAAAAAGCATCCTCAATGTAACGACTACATAAACCTTTTGTTGTTTCATGGACTTATTAGCACCATAAATGATTCTGATTTTGATTTTGATTTTGATTTTGATTTTGATTTTGATTTGGATTTCGATTTCGATTTCGATTTTGATTTTGTTTTTGTTTTGTTTATGATTTTGTTTTATATTTTGTTATGCACATTTAGATTTAGATGTTCTTTGTTTTAAAAATAATATATGTAAAAGCCCAGCCGGGCGTGAAATTCCAAATAAATAAATAAATGAACCCACAAGAGTCAACCTCAATCAAATCAACCTATTACCCACCCAAACATGTATTGACCACATTATGTTAAAAACAAAAAGATCATACCAATCCATAATCCATCACTCAACAATCACTGACCATTACACACTTATCCTGAAAATAAACACCACAAATAATTCACAAGTAAAACATTCCAATACCACAAAAATATACAATAAAACTGATTTTTTAAATCTAAATGACACACTACTTAATAAAAAATGGGAAGAACTTATAGAAAATAATACTCTTAATAAAGCATGGACACTTTTTATACAATGTATTCAAGACGAACTTAATAATAATACTGTCGCTACCGAAAAAAATTCTACAACTAAACTTAAATTTCTAAAACCGTGGATATCAAAAGGACTTGTAACAAGTTTCAGTAAAAGAGACACACTTCACAAACAATGTAAATCAAACCCATGTGATATCTATCTCATAAATTTCTATAAACGATATCGAAACTTCTGCACACGGCTTGCACGTATATCGAAAGAAATGTATTATAAAAATAAATTAGTTAAATGCAACAAGGACCCCAAAAAAATATGGCAAATTCTAAAAGAAATATCCCACACAACTACAAAGAAAAGCGAAGCCATAACTGCGATTAAAATAGGTAACGAAATTATTAAAACATCAGATCAACCACAGAAAGTATGTAATTATGTTAATAATTATTTCGCGAATGTAGGCAAGGTTTTAGCAAGTAAAATCACGACAAAAGTCGATACCCCTGAATCCGCAAACCACCATACACACACCCGAATTTCTCCATTTAAAATACCATACATGACCCAAAAAGAAACACTTAAACTTATAAATGACCTAAAAAATACAAACTCACAAGGCAGTGACAGAATATCACCGATAACACTAAAAATATTAAACTCCGCACTTCATATCCCGCTAACTATACTGATAAATCGGTCCATTAAAGAAGGCATTTTCCCAACAATTTTAAAAACGGGCAAAGTGATTCCAATCCACAAAAATGGAAGCAAGGAAGAAGTAAATAACTACAGACCAATTACAATACTGAACACACTTTCTAAAATTCTCGAGAAACGTATCAAAAACAATTTGTTAACTTTTCTCAACAAAAATAATATACTATCACCCAATCAATTTGGATTCAGGGAAAATATGAGTACCTCACATGCAATAGCCTCAGTAACAGATTTCCTCAAAACAAATATAGATCAGGGCAAAAAATGCATTGGAATATTCCTAGATCTGGCTAAAGCGTTTGACACAATTCACCATCAAAACCTATTCAATAAACTTAAAAACATAGGAATCAAGGGAACAGAACTCAAATTAATCGAAAGCTATATGGGAAATCGCACACAGTATACCTCAATAGAAAACACATGTAGTGACAAGGAACAAGTAACCTACGGAGTACCCCAAGGCAGCGTGCTTGGTCCAATCCTATTCCTTATATATATTAATGACCTGTGTCACCTCCAAATAGACGGGGAAATTATAAGTTTCGCTGATGACACTGTGTTACTCTTTAAGGCAAATGACTGGAAAACACTTACCACAAAAGCAGAACTTGGTTTAAATATTACTAAAAAACTAGCTTATGCCTGTTGCAAAGCAACTAACGGGTTAAAACACTATGCTATTTGATGTGTGAACGTGGATGAAGCGAAGAGTGGGTGTTTAATTAAATATATGAAGAAAAAAACGATGTTTGAATGCGGATGAAGCGAATGTGCGCCTACAATAGGGCACAGGTAGACGACGGCTCAATTTCGTATACCCGCTCTCGAGCCGCTTTGGTCGCCCGGTTCTAGGCGTTCAGTACGGGCCTTTTCTCGTAAAATGGGGCCAAGAAGCTTCCTGCTCAATTTTTCATTACGCCATTTGGGTTGTGCAGATCGGTACGCGTAATTTGATACCCGTCCTGTTGCAAAAAAGACTCTTACCACTGAGCTACTTTAATCGACGACATTTTTAAAACGGCCCAAAGAGCTTACCGCTCAATTCAGTACATCTGTTACTGAAGCAATTTAGCCTCCCGACTCGGAGCTTTCAGTATTTCATTTAATTAAATTAAGAAAAACCAATAGAGCCTTATCTCGAAAAAGGCGGCCTAGGAGTTTATCGCTCAACTTTTTAACTCAGCCCTTCGGTTTGTACAGGTCAAGACGCGTAATTTGGTATCCATCTCGGGTACTGAAGGGTTCCATGAATAAAATATTTATAGAAAAACAGTTCCTACTTTCAGTACCTACTCACTGAGTACATCAATTTATTTTGAAACAGCTTTTGTAATTTCGTACACCCGCTCTCGTAAAAGGGGGCCAAGGAGCTTCCTGCTCAATTTTCACCATTAGGAATTGAAACATTGCTTGAAATGGCTTTAACCGTGTTTGGTGACCAGATATGAATAGTTAAGTACTTCCCCACCTTCCTCTTTCTCATGTCCTTCCCCTCCCTACTATCTTCAGCCTCACAACGTACCCCAACTGGGGATGCCATAATCTCATTGGCTCCAGTAGTTGGGACTCTTGTGCGGTATTCACATTAAAATTGAATTAAAAATGTACAGAACAAATGTAGTTCCAGTGTATTATTCAGGTAGGTATCTACACCATTTGGCCAAAAAATTGGATCATTCTTAGTAATTAACAATATATTATTACCTCAGGAAAATTCTGTGCTCCTGATACATTTTCAAAGGGAGTACAGCGTCCTTTAGGTGATTTTTCACAAAAAATGTGCTATAATTTTTTTTATATTTATGGAAAAAAATACTTGAAACTTAATTTTATTTTACCATGTTAACAATATGTTTACAATATTTTACAATTTTACAATATTTTACAATTCGTCTTTTCACAAAAAAATAATTTGTCAATAAATATTTTATTTAATTCAGAACATTATGATACTGTAACTGCTCCTATTTCTATGTTCCTGGTATAGAGCACTGGGCTCTTGGTGTGATTTTTTGCAGAAATGGCGCTATAGAAATTATTGCAACGTAGGAAAAAAATAATTTTATCGAGTTTATTTAATCTTGGTCATTCCTGAGGAAAAAAATAATTAGATCGATGTACAATGTTCCAGTAGGTACCTATGTACATCATTTTTGGCAAAAAAATGGACCATCTTTAGTAAGTTATTTAAATCAACTCATTTTATTATTATCTCAATATTTGAACGATAATGTTCCCACATGAGTAGGTACTGCTAGCCCGTTTCTAATTGAATTTATAGAAATTCACCAACCTAAAGCTTTTGACTACAAATGTGGATGAAGCATTAAAAAATCTTTATCGTTTTATTTAATTTTCTATGGAATTGAGTACCTTCGTAGTAGTAATGATATAATTTGATTTCATATACCTAGGTACTATTTATTTTCTGCATGTAAATTATGCGCCTTTCAACGCCGGTAGGTACCTACCTCGAATTCATTTTAACTGGCCGCAAAGATTTTTCATTGTCGAGGACAGATCAATTTCAACAGATGTCAGAATTAATCCAATGTTTGATGGAAAATTGTTAAACATTTTGAATGAAATGCGGTACATGTCGTGGATTTAAAAGTTTATAAAACTTGTATTGTTTATGTTTAATCAAAAACATGCCCGCCGGAAGGTGTTTTTTTAACGTAATCTTTAATTCCGTAATGCCCCTGTAAAATGTCAATTTTTCTGAAGAACTTTCTTGAAGCCGTTTAATTAATGAGTATAAATTCCTAGCAAAATCAGTTTTGTACGGGAAACTAACTTTTTTTTACTTACATTTTCGATCCGACGTTTTTAAAGGGGCGAACCTGTCGGCAGGAATTATAACCTAGCCGAATTGGGCGATTTAATCAGAGGTTCCAGTTTGCGCCGTTGATTCTTATGAGAGAATAAATCCCTAGCGACATTAATTTTGTCGGAAAAAAAAACCGAGGCTGAATTTTTCGAGGCTTAATTTTCGGGCTGAATTTTTTCCTCAAGCGAAAATGAACCTTGAGGTGTGTGAAACTCGAAGGGTGGTGCGGTCGATTTTCGCGTAAAGAGTGAGCTTTCGAGGCTTCATTTTTCGCACTGAATTTTTTCCTCAAGCGAGAGTGAACCTTGAGGTGTGCGAAACGCGAAGGCGGTGCGGTCCCTTTTCGCGTGCGGGAAAAAACGATCTTCACGCGAAAGTGAACCTTGAGGTGGGTGAAACTCTAGGGAGGTGCAGTCGATTTTCGCATCCGGAAAAAAAGTGAGTTTTTTCAAAACCAAGCAATACTATATAGTATGGCTCGACTCTAACATATTAACTTTAAATATAGATAAAACGAAATTCATAACTTTTAGCATAAACTCAAGAGGCCAACCATCCAATAACATCCATCTTAAAATACATTCTTGTCAATCAACACACACCCTATGCGATTGTCCCCCAATTACACAAACGGAAAATATTAAATATCTGGGCATATACTTCGACCGTTATATAAAATGGGATAGACATATAGATTCAGTAATAGGAAAAATAAACAAGTTGATTTACTTCTTTAAAAACGTGAGAAATATTCTTAACATATATGATATAAAAAATATATACCTCGCACTAGCACAATCCTTAATGGAATACGGCATTATTGCCTGGGGCTGTGCCAGTAAAAAATACATTAATACACTGTTTAGAGCTCAGAAAACCCTAATAAAAGTAATACTTAAATTACCAATACTAACACCCACTTCAATCATATTCGAAAAATTCCCAGTGCTGAAAATTCAAAAATTATATTCCAAACAAATACTAACTTTCCTCTACAAGAACTTAAACACATTTAATACTTCACAAAATTCTCGCAATACTAGAACAAGACATGCACACCAACTACAAATACTAAAAACAAACACATCCTTTGGACAAAAACACTACAGATACCAGGCTATTAAACTATACAATTTACTTCCAACACAATATAAAACAACTAATATTATTGAATACAAAAAAAACATATGGAACTGGCTACAATCCTTTTAACTTTTAATTTATAATTTTGTCGTATAGAAGTCGATTTTATATTTTAATTTTATTGTTTCTGTATAATTTGATTTTTTATTGGTTCTTCTTTATATTAACTAAGACTACTGTTTGTTACTTACATTTTATAATTTACTGTAATTTACTATGTACTTACATTTTATAATTTTCAACTGAAAAATGTCCTCTACAATACAGGTGAACTCCTAGTGTGGAGGACAATATACTATACCTTTATAATGTAAATATACTAAGAATAAGAATAAATAAATAAAAAAAATAAAAATAAAATACAGTTAGCTCGACCCTCGAACTGTAACATACTTTGACTGAGGACTACCAACCTTTTCTTCATTTTCTTAAACCATTTTTTTTCCCGAACTAAATGCAATCTATGTATATAGTGTTTTGGATAAAAACATATATCCATATTAATTTTAACGTGCAACATCTATTTATTTATCTATGTTGGTAGTTGTTAGTCGAAGTATGATACAGACAGTTAAATTTAACCGAAGGGTGTAGAGCAGGGCTTCGGCAAGGGTATGGTCCTAGATCCAATTCTTAGACGCGACCGTATCGTTTTCTGTTTTAAATTTTCGTTTGAGAGTCGTTAATGTTGTCTTCAAAGGAAATTATTTATGATTATTTGTTAATTTGTAGTTAGTTTTTCATGGAAATAGATACATTGTTTTTTTATGTCATAATAAGTAGGTATTATAATCTGTAAAGTTGTCATTGTTAATTGCTTCCAGACGAATGATTAAACATTTAAAGTAATTGCTTTCAATTAGGATTTTAACATTGTAAACTGCGTCCACCGTGCAAATTCGCACGTACACGTATGATAAATGAAAAAAAAAACGTTAACGTTAGTTCCAATCATATAACGGTGAGATATATGCTTCTAAAATAAAAATTCAATAGAAGTACCTACCGGAGTATCGCTGGATAAGATATTTGTAGGTAATATATATATTTTTTATAAAGACTAAGGACGGGTTATTTCGCAAATCCGTATATAGTACTGATTCCCCATTATTAAATACTAATATGGCTGCCAAGTTGAATATAAAGGGAGCCCAGAATATCGATATTGATCAAATTAATGAATAGATTTAGAAACTTCCATCAGAAAAATGAAAAATAACATTCACTTGGTGCAGATTTTCCTCCAGTATTCTTCTTTAAAGGTTGTGCCGAGTTTTGAAAAATACCACTAACTATCTTATTTAAAAACCTTTCCTTAGAAACTGGGGTATTTCCTAAAGGTTTCTATATACAATAGTGAGCTCTGGCGTCATGAAATTATGCGTTGCTAACTATTAATCCGATTGCGATGAAACTTTTGGGATTTGATGTGCGCATTCTTGCGATGGGAGTGAGGAGGAAACACGGGAGGGGGAGGGGGAAGTGGGGGGGGGAAGAGGGAAGAGAGAGGGAGGAGTGAGATCGTGTGAAGGGAAGGGGACGCGGGAGAGGAATGGGAGGCGAAAGGGTAACGGGACGAATGGGAAAGGACACGCAGGAAGAAACAATGTCTTTATTAAGTGGCATTGCAACGCATGCCTCGAATTCGCTTGTATTATAAAAATCTTTTTTTTTTGTACTCAACACCTTGCATTCTTCTTTCTAAAAAAAAAATAATAAATCATCGAATAAAGTTTCTTCTTCATTCTATATTTTAAAACATTAACACAATGTGAGAAGTCAATCTGAATTACATTCGATAAAGTAATTGAATAACCTTCATTAATTTAACTACAACTATCGATATAATACTTATATTATTTGTCCGATGACTACCACCATAGACATATGAATATTAAAATATTCATATGTCTATGACTACCACAAATTAATTAATTAATTTTAATTTCGTGAGTTTTTTATCTTTGGTCTCTAGCAGAAATTGCATTGTATTGCATATAGTAATATATGCGATTTGAGATGGCGCCGGCGCGGGCGCCGCGACGCGACTTTCCGGTCATAAGCACGTGGCGATTTGTAAGAAAATTCACCTTCACTTGACATCTATCTGTTAGTATTGTAGGTGTGCAGTGCGCAGGCGCAGAACTCTGCTGATAGGGATGAGGCAGTGTTGTTATCGGCATTGCCGACAGAATCTTTGTTTATTGCCTTTCACGTAGGCACTTCGTCAATTTTGTGGTTTTTGTGATATTTTTTAAATGCTTTCCGCTTTATAATGATTTTAAATATTGAAACAATCAAACAGGTTCCAATCATTTTATGACTTAAAGTTAACTAATACTTTGTCATTAATATTGCAAAAGTGAAAACGTTTTATGATATTTTAAAAATGCTTTGAGCTTTAAAAATATCAAATATTGACTCAATAAATTAAGTAATCAAACGGATGTATATTTCTAATAATTTTATGATTTGAAGATAAATAATATTATTTATCTTCAATTCATTAGTACTGAAATAATTAAATCATATAAAATTGCTATCTAGAGGTAAGTATACAGTTAAAAATATATTTTACGGAGTTGGCGAGTACGTAGGTTAAAATCCACATTTTAATCTAATAGAAAAAAAGTAATGTTTTACATCCTGTATTTATCAAATAAAATAAATTGCTTCTTTTAAACCTGATTTTCACCTCTCTCTAGAAAATAATAAATTGATAAATTAAAAAATTACATATTTCATTAAAATTGGCAACGCAAAAACAATGTTAATTGTTGTATTTTTTTAAGCTTCGCATTTAGATATATTTATACTGTACGATATGGATGGGAATGCGGAAAGCCTGATTTAGTGGTCTCATTTTCTTTTCAAGGAGAAAGTCAGTAGTACCTATGTATTACAGGCTTGGAGAGTCTAAAGTAGGTACTGAAACTTTATTTCTCATAATATCGATTAGCGAAAACCTGACCACCTCTCGTCGGCAATATTGCGCGCCAATTTCCACCAATGGGAACGGGAAACTCTACTACGTGGGCGGAAAATCCCGACGTTTACCGACAGCGTACGAAGCCGCCATTACGCCAGATGCCAATGTCACGTACGTCAAAACACATCGGCGATGTGTGTTTTCTGGCCGAATTTTCACTGGAACGCATTAAATATACTATTAAAAGGATTGCCAGTTGACTTCTGATGGATTTATCAATATTGCAATTAATTACACATCCGGGCGAGAAAAGTTTTGGCGAAACAGAACAGCTGATCTACACAAGCAAACGGTCGGCACAGCGTAAAGATAGAATGTATGGACGTATGGGTACCTACTCACATATTAATTTTAGAGTAAGCTGATTGAGTCATGAACTCTGGCAGATCGGTATCAATGTACCGAAGGAGACAAATACATTAATTAACAAACCCTAGAAGCTCCCATAATTGAAATGAAAGTAACGACAATTTTGTAAACATTGTTTTAATGTCGTGAATTACAAAGAATCGTGCGTTTCGATATGCTGTGAACAATGGTAAATAAACAAAATGTTGTCGTTATGTCATCAACACGCTGCGTAAGTGATGAAACAACAAAATTTTTAAGGTATTTTACCAAAATAAATGCCCTTGAAAACGCTGGCTTCTCTGCAGGTTTTAGAATCGATATTCACCCAGTTTTATGAGTTTATCAACCTTCCCTTCCCTTCATTTGAGAATTTGGCTTACCGACTATTGTGACCCCGAGATTAAATGGGATACCACTGCCAGTCTGCGCAATTTTCTTTAGTCAAATATAGCTACGTTATTTTACTACAGAAATGTATAAAGAAGCATAGACAAGTATCCAAAAGCAATAGAACTCGAAAAATTTTATCATAGATTTATAATGTAACTTTAGTCATTTTTTAACGTTAACCCCACAAAGGAGTAGGAAAAAAATTTCCCTCAGGGCCTGCGTCATCTTTGGGGATGCTGAATTAAAAGTTTTTTAAGTAAAGAACAGAGAGGAAGTTTCGGGAAGGAAAAATGGTGTGAGGGGTGGGTACGAATCTAGGAGTCAATGTGTCTAGGAGTGACGAACGTATGAATCCATCCCTTCCACTTTGGTGCACAGCGATGGGTCGAGAGTCTAGCTGGTGTGGTGTCACTAGGTTAGGTTACCCTCTACCAGTCTCTCCTGATCCGGCCCGCCACGCGCTGATGACCTATGGCAGAGGTATTGGTTATCCAAAAAAATGGTTCCCGGGGCGGCGGTACCCATACCGCCTCCTGTAGGTACTAAGTTGGATTTAGAAGCTAATTCTCGCAAAGGTTTTCATGGCTCTAAAAGTCACACATCAGAGGCTATTAAAATGACCAATTTTAAATATTTCGAAACGTTTTCTCAAGACAATATTTTGTGTATTTTTTGTTTCTAAAGAAAACACTGATTAGCATTCTTACATTTGTAATCAAGGTGCAATAAATTATGTATTAAATTACTTATCTTTTGAAAGATTTCAAACCGGAATTCATTGACACACCTTCTAGAATTGATCAAGATAAAAATATCATCCAAAGTACAAAAATTAAAAGATATTAAAAATACATATCAGTATTATTAAGAATATTGCAATGTTTATCATGTTGAATAAATACGATTTGATCAACTATGTATATGTGTGAATAGACACGTTCTTAGTGTACTAACAATAAAAGTACAAAAGTCAATTTTTCATTGGGTTCACTTCAATAATAGTTCTTATAAAAATATCATTTATTTCTTTCATAAAAGAAACAAACTATTAACATACTCAAAGACGATAAGGTCAATGTTGAGATTCATAATGCCATTATGTTAAAATTTATGCGGTAATGTTGAAATAATATTATGTGGATAAATTTTCCCTTTTGATTCTGATACTTTAAACACAAGGCCACAGTTTACAAAACGTTCCATTTATGACAACCTTTTAAATCTTAGGAACCAAATGAAAAAAGATTTTTAGCTGTAACGCAAATAATGCTACTAAAAATGATTTCAGATATTTCTCTCCTCCCTTAAAATTTCAAGGTTTGAACGTACCTACCCTAACAGATCGATAGAGCCTCTGACTGTGGAATACTGTTGGGGTAGGTACGAAGGAACTGCTAGGGTACAGTATTGGTCCCTAGCAGTCTCTTGGAATTATTAAACCCTTACGCAAGGCTGAACCTTCTGATTCTAAATATTTTAGATGTGTTGAGGTACACTTTTGTGGGTAGAACAACCTATCTCACATAGTATGATTAAATTTGGTAGTTATTTTCGAACGAATTATTCGTACGGATGAATCAATGAAGAGAAGGTCAATTATAAGCGATCGTTAAATGGATAATATTATGAAAATGTTTTTTTAATAGAAATATACAATAAAATTTAGACTCCGATAATCAGTAAATAATATTTAAAGTACAACTGGTACGACGCGCGACGATCAAAAATGGGAAATCCTTATAAGCAAACAGGCTTTCTACATCCTTTGTTTGCGTCATACATTCTTAAGAGGCGTTCGCTATTATTCCATAATCTCCGATCTACGTTCATTACAGTTAATAAGTGTGGAATGACGGGGAAAGGAGTAGCAAATATGTGAGGAGTACGTGGATGGGAAAAAAAATCAGAGTGTTGCACTTCACACGCGGTAGAAGTAAAACCTTCAGAAAACTAAAGTAGACAAGAGTGGGAAGACTACGAAGCACTTTTTTATCAATGTAAGGATGATTTTTTGTGCATATTTTTGTCGTAGAATTCGAATGCACCTTTTCCTGAACATTTGGTCATCTTATTAGCATTTGTGTTTTCTTCTTTGGAGTCGCTAGGCTAGATGTCGCTTTCTTTTGTGATTTCTTTTGCCTGTTCATTTTGGAGTGGTTTGAAGATTGTATATTGGATTTTGCAAAAATAAAAATATTTAAGTTTTTTTTTGGATTTCGTGGTGTTCGATCCTTGGTCATCTAAATGTCTGGCCGCTGAGGATCGTTAGGCTCTCTATACCACTACACCAAAGGAGACTTGCTTGGGAGTAGATTTATCATATTATATTGCAACCGACTACCCGTGAATTAAATAAATAAAAATATTGCTATCTCATTCTCTCGCATTTTCGTTTCATCGAGTTTCAAATCACAACGGTGCTGAAGAAATTTCACTTCAAAAAGCAGGAAAACCTCCAGGAATACACGATACAAATGCTTAGTTTATTCCAAGTTGTGTGGGTTTTCACACTCGCCGTCTATCCCATCGGGGAAATGGTACGATGGTGTGTTAGTAAAGATTATTATAACGAAGAAAGATCTCTCACTAAATCAGTAACGTTGAATCTATCAAAAGACTTCAGATTCTTGTTCAAATTACAACACCATCACTCCAATTTAATTAAAATGATTCAGGCGATTCGCGGATTCTGAGAGGGGCGGTAAAAAGCGGTGAAAAGGTTAGCCATGACGTATTAAGTACAGTTTATGGGTCAGGGTATGACTGCCCCAGTTTAGAGTCGAGACGGGGGATGAAACGGGTAGGAATACAAGCATTACTGCGCAGGGTGGTTACACAAGTACAGGGGATGACTGGACACAAGTGGTTGTTAGGTCACGGGGTCAGGTTCGCACGGGTTATCGGGCATAAATTGCACATTTATATAGGTCAATGGAGCGCAGGGTTCAGCTATGGATTATTCGAATTTAAGTGAGAAAAACAATAAAAAAAACACATAAATTTGTTATAGACCACTTTAATTTAATTTTGATTAAAGCGGTGCATAACAAATTTAAGTATTTTCATCGTAAATTATGGTGAGCGGTCTTTTTACAAATACTAGCAATTTTAATTTGAATCGTGTAAAAATATAAAATGCCAAAATAACTGTTTTATCGCCTTCCACCGCTATCTGGAGTTAAACGTTAACCTCGTTACACGAATATTAATATCATAGATTTGTTTGCGTTCAGTACCTATTTATTACTTTAGTACTAAATTTCACGTTTGAAGTTGACGTGGCAATAAAAAATGTTAATTGTCAAAACCTGTAGGCTGCAGACGTAGACGTCGTAGACAAATCAAATACAATGTTTTTAGGAATTCCACGAGTGTCTCTAACATATTTATAAATTGATATACATTCCATAACTTTACGTACATTTATTCCATTACTGTAGGTACATTTATTATATTACTGTAGGTACATTTATTTATTCCATTACTGTAGGTTCATTTTTTTCATTACTATTTACTTATTACCGTACAGATCGGTGAAGATCTTTCAATAGATACCGAACGATATAAAAGAAGTTGAAAATGTTTTAAAATTGAAGAAAGAAACTAACTATTGTGTAATTATGTGTGTATATTAAATCATATTATTGCAGAATATGAGCATAATCATTGAGCATAATACTATAATAATATGAACTGTTTTACATTGAATAAATAATATTAAATTTATAAATTGACGGCCTCCGTGGACGAGGGTTGTCTTTCGACTAGAGATCCAGTAGTCGCGGGTTCGAATCCCGGGGTGCGCTTGTAAATTGCTTGGGGCAACACTTAATAGCGTGGATGTTCCCGAGTTTCATCGGGGTTCCAATTAGCAATTATTGCCCCCACTCAATCGCTACTAAATTTATGTTGTTTTGTTCGACTTTCGTTAATTAGCACAATCAGGCGGCCGATTCGTAAATTACAATTAAACTGCTTGACTACAAATCTAGATAATTTTTCAGTTGTTTTCCGGAAATGCTAAATACTACGTGGTTTTGATACATTGACAGAATTACCAAAATACAAAGAAAAATTGTTTTTCCGGGCGGGTAAATTATAGAGTTTCCGAAACAATCAAACGACCTCGATTTTTACGACACGCATAGTTTTTGGACGAAAATGTTACAAATCAATCAAACAATTCAAATAAATTGTCAAATGTCTTGGAAACTATATTGTCACTCCATTAATAATAAAGTCAACATTATTTGATATTTACACACATGTATGTACATCTTTTATACAAAATTTTACTTAACTTATAATGCGAGCTCACCGTATACTTTTGTTTGTTTGGATTTGCAACAGCGAAAATCATGAAAATTGTTGATAATATTATAATATAGAGCAATAATGCTAGTTAGACAATTTGTATAATGGTACGGACACATGTGTTCAAGTGTATGGCATGCTCATAAAATAAGCGTGCTCGAAGGAAACAATTGAGCACATGTACTATTTAAAACGTGCTATCGGCCAAAATGGAAGCGTTGTAAGAAAATATAAGTAGGTTATCAAAACAGTGTTAGTTCACTACAATTCCAACGATGGAGTCGGTTCCATTCACACAAAAATAAACAAAATAATCTTACGCAATGCAATTATTTAAGAACCTTTCATAAAAGAAAATAAAAAGTTCGATTTTGGTTCATACTTGGACAACTAGAAGAACAAACCCTCGAATAAGCATGCTTAATACTAGCAATATCACTGACACACTCGCCACTGAGTAGCAATTCCTAAATAATAGCATACTTTCGTGCTACTAATGAGCATGTCTGTCGGTAGCAATGGATGAAAACTATACGTATACAGACGGTTTATTCATTGATGTAGGATTAAAAGATTATACTTTTTTTTAAATAGGCAATCACCCTAAAAATATATTTTAAGTCAGATAAAAACAATTTTTATAAGAAAAACTTTCTTTTTGTACTTTTTTTAAGGTTATTCCCATCAGTGAAATATATCATATTAGAAAAAGTTAACAATAATAATCTAAAGGAAAATATGAAAGAGAGCAAGACACAGAAAAACAGAAAAAGACAATGGTCGCAACTGGGACTCGAACCCAGACCTCTCCGTCTAACCGGGACGAGCGCGTTAACCAATTTCGCTATTGCCACAAAGGGTAGTCGCCCGTAATATGGAGAAAAATAATTAGTTGATAATAATGTTATTCTAAAATTTGAAAATATGAGATTGACAAATATGACGGCTTTGATAGAAGGTGGCAATAGCGAAATTGGTTAACGCGCTCGTCCCGGTTAGACGGAGAGGTCTGGGTTCGAGTCCCAGTTGCGACCATTGTCTTTTTCTGTTTTTCTGTATCTTGCTTTCTTTCATATTTTCGTTTCGATTATTATTGTTAACTTTTTCTAATATCAAATAAAAACATTTAATCTAAGCAGGTACTCTATTATCATACTGAGAGATGGAACTAAGATGGTCATCCTCTTTTTAAAACCCTTCAGTAACCCTTTTGTTGTCCAATAATTCATCAGTAAGCATTTTATCAAGATGGTTTAAGGGTACATACCCCACATTGACGTAAGCTTAGCAAAAAATCTAAAGGAGTTCTTCCTAGAGTTTAAGTACGTTTATGCTCGGTGGCTGTCAAACGTTGGAGAGAAATACACGTATATGTGCAATAATTTTAATTATTTTCACGTAATTTTTTTTATCTACAACGATATTAAAATCCATAAAATGTTTACCTATCGGATTCCCCCAAACCCAATAAACCTTTTTCAAAATTAATAAAAACTGGAAGTTAAAATTATTAAAAAGTTAAAATAAATAGTTAAATTTACATTTCAAAATTAGTTAAAATACTGAAAAATTAATGTTTCTAGTCTAAACAGTCCGAGGGACCACCTGATAAAATGCAACTTTGTACGACAACTAATCGAAGTTCTGCTGTCAAAATAACAACTTTCTAACCTAGTACAAATGGTGGTGAAGTTGAACAATTCGAAGAATGCGTTCCATCCTCTAAATATTTCAAAGTTATCCCATTGACAGGGGTAGATTGTACTAAATATATAGATATTTTTTAGCTCAGTTTGCTGGTATTAAATAAATACCTGGGAAAAGGGTTCTCCTTCAAAAAATAAACCTTTACAATATAGGCAGTCAAGTTTCACAGAATAAACGTCGCAGGTATACAGGAAGGGAGTAGGACCTTCGGCATAAATCGATAGTATTTTTATTCAAAATCTTCCCGAGGAAAAGACTTTGAATAAAAATGCCAGCCCTCTGGTTTTAATATCCCCATTTCAAACTATAGCTTAGTCATTATTAATTTTTAATTAAATAAAAATAATATTTTTGAATAAAGCAAAATTACCAGGTGCAGTTGTTTCACAGAATTTGAGAAATTCATCAATTTTTCAAAGTTAGTTTTGACGTTGTGAAATTTCTATTCAAGTTCTGTTATTATATATTATGGGTCAGTTGATTCACAGCACTTGAAAAAAACTTTCACAGAACTTAAAAATTAACTTTCAAATTTGATGAATTGTTCAAATTCTGTTTAATAATTGGCACTTAGTAAGGCAACTGTGTGTGTTTATTTGAAATATTATTTGGATACAATCCATTTACCATTAACCCAAACATAACAAATTCGGGAAATTTCAAAGACTGTCACGAATACTTGGTAAACAAACATAAAATGATCAAACTAATGTGTAGTAATAATAAAAATTGTGTCTTACCCATAGTTTGGTAAATCCTCTGATAGGAGATACGTCTGCCATGCAGAAAATAATTTCGAATAAAAAGAAATTCACAAAATAAAAATAAAAGTTTTTTTTTTGGAAATGAAATAAAATATTTTAAAATTTGAAACTAATCGTCAATTCTGGGATCTCTATTTAAAATTGTCACTTCACCTTTTGTTTACCAATATACTCGCAATAGATCTGTAATAGTATTCAACAAAAGTACGAGCAGCGATATAAAAGACGTGCACACCCTTCAGAGGCTAGTGAAAGACTAACATTTTATAGCAGATTGCACATTCCCGAACACAGCATCAGAGTTCATAACTTTATTCGCATTTTCTAAATACTTTGAAAATATAATATGCGTGCAAACTGCCGAGGTTTGGCTGAGAGTCAACTGTTAAACGCTGCTTTTGTTCAAGCCTGGTGTACGTGTCAAGCACGACGTACTTTCCCTTACCATTCCCCGAACCATAACCCAGAACCAGCCCAGTTGTTCTCGTTCCCTACATCCCATTCCATCCCCTATTCTGGCTTCGCTTTATACTACACTATCTAGACATGTTGGTGGATGAGTCGGACGCAAACCAAACGGAAACGCGCGCTACGACTTAATTTAGTACCTACTTGAATGGTTTCGGATTTTGGTTTTATTTCGGAGATTACTGCCAAGATTGCGTCTTAATGTGCGTAACTAAAATCGTTTGTACTAAATCATTATACCCAGACCAACACAACGTGTTGAAAAAGTATTTTATCTAAATGAAAATAAACATTTTTGCTATCCACTTTTAATAATAAATATCAACTTTTTCTATCTGTCCATATTACATACTAGCTGGGTTTCCCGGCTTCATTCAGGACAACATTCGAGAGTGTTCTGGAATGTTCCACAATGATGTTCCCGATTCGCTATTCCCGAACATTCTATCACATACTCCGCCACTCCTTCCAGAGCTTTTAGAGCTTTCTAGAACTTTCCGAAAGACTGTTCTAGAAATTTCAAGAGGGCGAAAATTCCAGCCCTTATATCTTCAAAAGCACGCTCTTTAGGTAAAACGTGAACCGTTATTCTGGAGAGGGGATAGAGATCTACCACACCCTACAACTCCCTTGATCGTAACGGGACTTGTTTCTAAGTTTTTGTGGGACGCACGTTTTTTTGGACTTTCTTTTATAATATATATATATATTGATTACGTAAAGGACACTGTCCAGATGTGGCGGTTTGGCTTTGTTTTATTATACAAATCTACAGTTTAATTCCAAGATTGTTGAAATTTTACAAACTTGAATTTCAAAACAAGAGGAAGGTGACTTTTCGTGGAAATCCACCCTCATCCCCTTTTCTCTCTCCTTAAAACAGAATGCTCATACTTTTTGATGTCAACGTTCAAAAAAAGAGGAAAATACTTTCGACATTTGATTTTTTTTTTAAACTCTGCACAAAACCCGAACAACGCAGGGGGCTTTAGCTATTATCTTAAAAGTTACAAATTCGCTTTATTTTATGAACTTTATATTTTATATTTCTACTGCGAATGCATGTTACTTATTCTCGTCAAGTATACATAATATTATTAAGTCAACAATAACGAAGCCATTGTCATCTTTGTGGCATAAGTATACCTTAGAGAAGAAACGTAATGCATGTGGCCTTTACTTAATAAAAAATATATAATTGAAATTCAGTTGATATTTCTAAAGTATTATCAAATTGCCAAGCATAAAAAATAATTAAACAAAGACCATATTTTTTCGTTCCATAAATCAATGTATTTTTCAGTAGTAAGTTCGTGTTTTTATCTTTATGGTTTGATTTATTTGTTTTTAAAATAGATTTTTAATAGGTTTCTGGGCATCTTTGAGTAAGATATGTATTGAGAAATTTTGAAACTAGAATTTTTTTGTTGGAAAACCGTTGTATATTCATTTTACAGTACGTGACACAATCCTCCAATTATGTATTCATTGTATAGTAGTGCAAAATATTTTTATCTTTGCTAAATTATTTATTAAGTAAGTAGGCAGATTAAGTATTTACCTAGTAGCCACATAAACAACGCAGCGTAATGTCTAGTCACTTTTATCTCTGTGTAAATAGCTTTTAAAAGCAATTTGGTAGCAAGGGGAGGGGAGAGGGCCGTATATAATATACAAGGCGTTGAATATTCAGTACTAATTGGATGCAGTCATTCGTTCACATCACCTAACACATCACCTCATTTGAGGTGGGACACCACAACACCTCATTTCAGTATTTGAGTAGGTACCTCATACAAAGTAATTCGGAAATCCTGTCCTACTCAACACCATAATATGGTATAATATTGAACTGGAATACTACGAAAATAAAAGGTACCAGATTTCTCTTTGGAGACCTCATTATAGAGTACGTTTGAAAGTATGGAGGCCTTGAGAAGGCTTTGACTTGGGTTTTAGGGAATGTCGAGTTTTTAAGATCCTTAGAAAGGACTTACGGTTAGCGGAGGTATGTTAAAATAAAATTCTTGGTTTTCAGTTGGCAGAAGAAGGTAAACCGCTGATATCGTATGGAGGTCGTTTTTATTTCTTTACTTTCATTTTGAGATAGCATACAATATGATAATGTGATATTAAATGGAAAATATTATATTAGGCCGGGCGTGTGTCAGTTTGATAATATGGGCCTCACTGGTCACCCGTGCTGAGGTTCCCATTTTAGAATTCAATATTAAGATTATATGAAATAATACATTTAAATAAAATATAATAAAACTAAGGTGAAATAAAATAGAATACAATTATTATAAACGCGGTTATAAAATAGAATAAAAATCGGAAAATGTTATGAGGTACGGTTATATTTGTGTATTGTAATGGTATTTCGTATGTTTAGTCTTTTACGTTATACATTTTTTATAGTATTGCCTTTTTGTTCTTTAATCCATCTTTTAATTTTCTATCTTCTATTTGTTTCCCTCATTTTTTGTACGGAGTAAAAGTTCATTGAATTTTTTTATTCCTGGTTTTTACGCTATTTGTCCAAAGTGGGTGTGTACCGTCGGATCTTATATATATATATATATATATATATATATATATATATATATATATATATGTAGAACAATTTTCTCGGTTTACCCGCGTAACGTAGTCCTTAAAAGGACTTTTTAACTCCTGACGTTTCGGACAGATCACACTGTCCATCTTCAGAGGCCTTATGTCTTGAGTTTTTGTCTCAAACTGATAGCTTTCGCATATCTGTTCGGTCCAGAAGCTAAGACTCAAGTGAGTGCAAGTCACTTCTTATGTCTAGAACGAAGTACCCGGGTTGAAGGTGATTGATAGTGGAGGGGGTTGGGGGCGGGGCCGGCAGTAGATACCTGATTGGTTAAGCTAATTGGAGATACTACTGGTAATTTTGGAAATGCCATTTTTGGGGGATTTTCATCGATTATGACTTTCCAGGTGTTGGGAATTCTGACTGAGTCATTTCTAGCATTCATATTATTTTTTTTTTTTTTTTTTTTTTGACAAAAACTCAAGACATAAGGCCTCTGAAGATGGACAGTGTGATCTGTCCGAAACGGGAGTTAAAAAGTCCTTTTAAGGACTACGTTACGCGGGTAAACCGAAAAAATTGTTCTACATCTTACACCCGTGAAAACCTTAACCATAACATATATATATATATTTTTTTTTACACTATCTACCTGGTCTAAATTAAATGATAGTTTGTGTTTGTTGAAATTTATTGTTTTGGTGAAAAAAATAGTTTAGCAGTGTTTTTATGTGAATTGGCATGTATCTAGTACCTACGTTAAACATGTTGAATATTTGATCCGTCTGTGTCAGTTATTCTATGTTTTAAGAATTATCTAAGGTGGTTTTCTGTGCGATTTCCATATAACCGACAGCTGAATTTGTTGCTCCTCCCCAAACAATGATTCCGTATATATTATAGATTGACAAAGTTCAAAATATGTTGTTTCCTTCGTTTTAGTTTATACCTATGTTATGTTTCTTATATTTAGGAAAATGCGTATTGTTTTGAGTTAGGTTATGGTCAATTGTGATTCCTAGATAGGTTATTTGGTCTATTTTTCTAGAATAGGGCAATCGTAGATGTTGGTTTTTTTATACATTCGTGTATTTTTTGTGTTTGCATTGTTTTTTGGCTGCCCCATACAATTTATACTGTATGTTGTGTATTTTGTCTTACTGTAAAACGAGAATTAACGCGGTAAAGAGACATTTAAAAAAAGATAAAACAATTAACATGACATCTAGCGAACATATTTGATATCGATAACAAGTTTAGTGTTATGAATCAAAATGCTTACAAGTTCTTGAGGAGATTAAATAATGAATTCAGTAATAAAGGGGGGGGGGGGGGGGCTTTAGAGATCAGGCCATTCTGAGATAAGGGCCAATTATTTTGTTTACGTCGATCTATTTTCAAACACAGAATGTTGTAATCCGCTTGAACTTTCAACACGCCTAGTGTCTGACATAATCTACAATGTTGGTTCCGAAACAGCTTTACAATCGAATGATGTTATATTTAGTTTTTTTTCTAATTATTTATTGGTAATTTTTTTAATATTTAGACACACTACACGCAAAACAATAAATCGTTTCAACTTAGTTTCTGTAAGGACGGGTTGTTTAAAAAATATGAACGATTCATCAAATTTTTGTAGATCATTTTCACGTTTTGTGTAAGTTCTATTCAAGTTTTGTTATTTTATCATTATAGGCCAGTTGCTTCATAAATCTGAAATAATCACAGAACTTGAATAGAACTTTCACAGAACATGAAATTTAACTTGAAAAAATTTATGAATTGTTAAAAATTTTTTGAAACAACCCATCTTAAGACAAACGATCAAAATAACCTATATGTTCTATATGTCATATTTAAATATTTTCCTTTAAAATACTTTACACAAAATCATCCTCCAAATCAGATAAAAGAGAAATAGTGTTTGCAATTTTTTTACATCTCATAATATAACTCAGAACAAGGTAGATTTAAGATAGAACTCTGTCCAACTGAGGTAAAGATTTGAAAATGTTTGAACTTTTACAATCAGTAAGTGAAAAATGAGCTTACTTACAGCCCGCGGATACGCCCTCAATACACTTCTGGTGGATATGGATTACCATTAGTCTACCGTGTAAGCGTAAGCTATCCTGCTTTTGCGATGAATGTGTCCCGGATGAATTGAGCCTACGTCATAATTCGTCCTCGAGAAAAAGATTTTAAATTACGTATAAGAAAATATTGGCAATGGGATCAGCAAAAATTCCCTTTAGACTCGTAAATTAAAAAGATTGAAATATATTGTGAAAATGTTAGGTAATAAAAGTGAACACGAAACCGGAATCTTTCCAGAGCTTTTACGAAACTACTATTATTTAATTGAATTCCAGTTAGTTTATTTATTAACGCTACATTTATGGGCTTTTATACGGGGTGTCCGGGGAAACTTCGGAAGGTGATTCTAAATGATGGTAGAAGTAAAAAAGATAAATAACTCTTTTCGATATTCCGGGAAAAAAATAACGAAGGAAAAGGGCGTGAGTGGTGGGTAGGAATCTGAGGATCAATGGGTCCAGGAGTATCGGACGGATGAATGCTTATTTTAGGCACACGGAGAGATCCACAATCCACTCCTCGATTTACATCCAAAACGATAAAAATATTCAACTCAATTATATTCCTACTATGTATGTATGAAGGTTCCACAGAAATACAGTTCACATTTTTCATTTTTCGAATAGTGAAAATGAAATTGTTTGTTTACCATCGAAAAATATCCACTGCTAACCAAACATATCAAATGTCAACCTAATACGTTAGTCACCGGAAATTGACACTTTAGTCCGACGTAACAGCAATTTCTTTTCACATTTCCCTACGAGTTACAACACACAAACCGATATTTCCTGGAAATAATAAAAGTAAAAGTAAAACCTATCCAATTGAGGCATTGCATTGACTCTAGCATCGCTCGGATGTCAAAGACTAATTGATTGGTTTTGAAATGATAAAACACTTAGATTCTACCGGGATGTCGAGATTTATCCAGTTCCTGCCTCTCCCTAATCCATCACCTTGCTGGAAAAATATTTCAAATTTGGAACAATGGAAAGAAAATTAGCAATTCGCATGCAAAAATTCTAGTGCATTTGTTTTAAAGACTGAAGAAGGAGTGGAACTACCTTAGAAGAAAATCTCGTTTTTAAATAAAAAGAAAAAAAATGACCATCTCGGAGGTACCTTCGTAATACCGTTTTTTACACATTCGTTTGGTTTTGGCGATAATTACCTCCAGGTGTAAGTATATAACTATATTGTGGTTGTGTCATATGCTCCTTTAAGGAGAATGATTCGTGATCCCTTTTCCTTACATACCTTGTTTTTCCTACACACATTATCATTCAACTGTGATTCGTTATCCCTTTTCCTACAGATATTATAACTCAATTGTGATTCGTTATCCCTTTTCCTTATGTTCCTTGTTTTTTTTCTACACATTTTATCATCCACTTGTGATTCATTATCCCTTTTCCTTACATACCTTGTTATTCCTACAGATTTCCTATCCAATTGTGATCCGTTATCCCATTTCCTTACATACCTACCTTGTTTTTCCTACACATATTGTAACTTAATTGTGATTCGTTATCCCTTTTCCTTTCATACCTTGTTTTTCCTATACACATTATCATCCAATTAGGATTAGTGATCCCTTTTCCTTACATACCTTGTTTTTCTTACACATATTATCACCCAATTCTAGCAAACACTACTTCTTTTCGTTTAGTTTAAAGTATTTACAGTCAATTTTCAAGTACATCTGAAGCTGTAATTCGTAAGCACTTTTGAATGCAACAGTTTTTATATATATTTTTCTTTAGAATTCAGAGTTGACTGACCTTCAAAGGCTTGTGTGGCTGGTTTTGTGTTCTGTGGATCGCATTTTCCTTCTCGATTACATATTTGTTCTGGTCTTCAACAAGTGCCACCGGAACTCTGAAAAAAAAACAATATTTTCCAATTAATATAAACACTAGTATAATATTTTTTAAATCTTTATTTAGGCCCATTTAACCCTTAGCATTCCAAGGTAAGGAGTGATATACCAATCGCCCGCCGAACGCCGGCTGAGATTATTTTGGTAATAACTTTCTTGTATTTTGCAAAACGATTTTTTTATTTGTAAATTGTGTTTCTTACCAGTTTTTTTTTTAACATTTTATAAAAATATCTATATCTATTTTATGTAGTTTCCCCGGGATAGCTACCCTATTTTAGAAGGCAATTTTTTTTCAATATATAAGTACCTATTGTTAAGTTTTATTATATTTTCCAGTTTTTTCCAACGTGGTTTTCAAAATCGCCATTATTATTTGGCGACGCGCGAAGTGGAATTTGGCGACGCGCTCTTTACATGTTTGCCAATGATAAAACAGCAATCTAAAATAATATTAAGACACATTATTTCATGCCAAGCGAATAAAATACATTTTAGTACTCTAGGAGCATTTTTTAAGGTTCAAAATACCATAAAATCAAGGCAAGTGCGGTGAGCTATTAGCAAGTAATGGTGGATTTCTTTGCATAGGAACTATAGTTTAAGATATTTTCTAGCTGTGTAAGTGCCGTTGAGTTGCTATTTCATAGAAATATAGAAGTGAGTACATTATTATTAAAATGTTACGTTTACTTGAACTGTGTGTATGCCGTTGTTGTACTGCCTAACTTACCAACAATCACACCATATATCGGCAGGGGTGGGTAGGGCCATACAACTCGGTTTTGACAAAACCTGCTTGCTTTGCTCACATTCATACAACATCTCTTATATATACTTCTCTTATTTTGACACTTGACATGGCCTGACTCAAGTATTTGGTCTACCTGATCGTGGCTTTTTCGAACGTCTCCGACTTCTACCATTCACATACGCGTCATGTATTCTCCCTACGCTCGTTTCTTCGTTCATTTGCTCTGTGTGCCCAAACCATCCAAGTGTTCCTTGTGATCTTACTCATTGCGCTTAGTCTTGCATTTTTCTCCAAAAATGTTCGAACATGGCTTCATCACCCATACGCCTCATTTCTAGGATCTTATTTCTACAACATTCATGTTGTAAATCTGTTAAATAACTTGTTTAAAAATGATTCACTAATAAATTGTGCCAAAAAGTTCAAAGGTTCGTGATTAATCGCTCTTTCGGAGACACGAACAATAATTTTTAAATGTATATTGTAATTTTTTATATAAACAGCGCCAACTAACATTCTTGCGCCCTTGAAACCGCCGTTAGTGGGGGGGAAAATTAAATAATATATTCCCGAAAGAAACATGGCCCATTACAAAAATTTCTATAATTCTGTTGTTAATTATTTACACTGGCATTTAAAAACACGCTCCGCAGGTTTTTGCTGCTAGGCCCTGTGGGCGACTTTTATTCTTCCAGTTTCTCTTCATCCAGTTTAAGTGTTGGTGACCATTTTATAAATCCGATACAAACTGGTTCCAAAAATAGTAAGTTCCTCGGATACACTGTGATCCAGTCACAGCTAGTCAACAAGACAAAGTAACTGTGACAAAGTAACCGACACAGGCAATGACGTCATATGTAATATATAGCCGTGTGGTAGGTACTATCATTCACAACTCGTCAAGTATTACCGTCAATCTTTTCATATCCGGAAAGATACTTAATTTCTATAAATCCATAGGACTTACACCTAGGGTGGAAACGTCCCCATGCGAGCTGCTGACGGAAGAGGCGACATCTTTTGACGAATTCTTGAATTCGAAACCAAATAACAACGGCAGCTTTGCTTGAAATTTCATGTACACGGATGATGTGGTAGGACGGGTAAGGCGCTGCGGCATGCATGCATTAGAAGCCGGATTCTTAAATTCAACCACGCAGACGCAAGCCTATTAATACTGTTTGATGATGATGATGATGATACCCCTTAATTTCGTCTAATTCCTCTCGAAATATCATGATATAATCGAACAAACTTTTGTGATTTATAATTAACTAGCTGAAGTTCCTGACGTTGTGCAGGCTTTACACAGAATTTTTTTAAACAGATGAAGACTGTAATTTTCCTCTTAATTTAAACGTCAATTGTGCAAAATTTAATTTAGAAGTACCTTAAAATCCTGTTTTAAGAGGTGGGAAAACGGGAGTAGACGTGTTTTTACGAAATTTCATGTACACAGTGATTTTCATCCCCCTTTGAAAGTCGTGTATGAAAATTTCCTCAATTTCGGAATAGATTTATTGTGTGTGAGTTTTGAATTAACGTGAACGACGTACGCTTTTGCACAGGTGTCTGATTTATGTGAATGTGAAATCAAAAATAGCCAAGTCAATGTGCTTTTAGAAAAGTGCCAGGAAATATTAGGAAATGGCATCATTTAGTTTCCATTTCCTTAATTACAAGAAAAGCTCGACAGAAACGTGATTTATTCCAGAGGTCACATATAAAATGTCCCACAATTAAATATCCCATCTTGTGAAAAGTCACAACAAGCTTTTAAATTTGGCACGGTTGAGAACTTTTTAAAATGTAAATATCCATATTTCAGAAAATATATTTGGCAAGTAGCTTTTGACGGCCTCCGTTGTTGGGTGATTACGATCCTCGGCTAAGAATCTGTAAGTCGTGGGCGTGCACAAGAAAAGCAGTAGTCAAAGCAAAGCAAATAGGAA
This sequence comes from Limnephilus lunatus, assembly GCA_917563855.2. Classification (NCBI taxonomy): domain Eukaryota; kingdom Metazoa; phylum Arthropoda; class Insecta; order Trichoptera; family Limnephilidae; genus Limnephilus; species Limnephilus lunatus. The sequence continues at coordinate 28,834,675 of OU830598.1, read as the reverse complement.
AAACTTGTAGAAATTTTAACATTAGAGTTTAGGAACATATAAGATGTTTAAATAATAATTATTATTCTGAATTTGCCAACCATGTTTTGGAAACAAGTCATTCTTTTGATATTAACAAAGGTCTTAAATACTAACACTACGGGCATACAATTAGATAATTTAGAAATTTTAGAAATTAGAAAAAGTGTTAATAGTAAATTGAATATTATAAATAACCAAACATTTTTTAAAATAGCCGTCTTTTAAATTTATTTTCTTATTAATACTTACAATAATTATAATAATTTATTTTACTACTTATTTTCATTGTTTGTTCTTAAAAGTTTTTTATTATCTAAATACGATTTTATATTTCCTTAAATAATTTTTATATTTAATTTTGTATAACTGTTTTTATTTTTAAGCAATTAATCACCTCAACTTTTTAATATTTTGTCTTTGTTCTAATTTATCTGTACTTGTTTGTCATTTTTTTTTTAAATTAAAATCTTGTCCTGATGAAGATAACATTGTTATTGAAACGTGTTGATATTGTTAATTATATAGTGGTTTACACGAAGTATTTATTATTAATTATATTTATTAAATTTATTAAAATACATCATTGTAGTAATTTAGACTTCACTAAACGACTAATTATGAAATATTGTAGACAGTGGTGGCTAAATGCCAGGGCCTTGTCAAGGTTCTGCACCTCTCAATGCACAGCGGTTCATTCACAGCTTATTTATGACACGATATGACATGTATGTATGTAATAAAACACTTATAACAACTACACGCGCGGCGTCTTCTCGTCATACACTGGCGACAAATTAACTTCATATTTGATCAGTGCGGTAGATAAATAATTCACGACCCTTGGTTAACCTAAAACCGCATGCCAACCCCCAGCCCCTTAAAGCAAACGTGAAAAGACGTGACGACGTGAAAACACACAAAACATTGGTTTGCCTTGTTACAACCCCCACTTTCCCCTGGTAATGCACGTTTTCATACCCCCACAAAATAATCCGACAAAATATTCTCCAGACAAAATATCCCTCGACATAGTATCTCAAGTACAAAATGTATCTCTACTACACTGAATTCTTTCTTATAACTATTTTTGAACAATAATTTATTGTTTTTACAAGATGTCAGTATTATTTTTTCCTATGTTCCTATTCTTGAACCACATTTTTTTGTCTTTACAGGATGTCTGTATTTTATGTCCCATTTTTTGTTTGGTTAGTTTGGGTTTCAGTAGATGTTTTGTCGTGGGAAGAAGACGCGCGGGACCCTTTCCCCTGTCTCCTGAACATGAACGTATGTAATTTGATGAATATTTAAGAAGAAACCAAAAGCCAAATATATAACTAGCTTTTACCCGCGGATTCGCTTGCATGGTTTTAGGGGGAAATCTATATTTATAAAAATCAAAATATTCTAGCTTCTGGGTTTGTAGTTCCCGGCATGCGTTGCTATTCCACTGAATAAGGTTATTGTTTCTCCATGCGTGTCCTTTCCCTTCCTCCCATTCTTCTTGCGCATCCCCTTCCCCTCACGCGTTCCCACTCTGCCTTCTCCACTTTCCCTCTTCCCACTCCTCTCTCCCGCTTCCCCCGTCCCACGAACCCCCCTCCTGATTTCCCCTCCCGCCTTCCGCATTCCACACCTTCAGTCCCTGTACATTCGGGTTTCAAACAGCTCGCGTGCCAACCATTGCATTTTTTAAATACATTTTTTACGATGCCAGAGCTCACTATTGTATACAGAACAACACACAGAGAAATAGAAAATGATAATGGTCGCAACAGGGACTCGAACCAAAAACCTCTCGACTAACCGGGACGTGCCCTTTTATCAATTCAGCCATTGCCACCTTCCATCAAACCATCATAATTGTCAATCTCATATTTTAAAATTTTAGAATTAAAATATTATCTTCGACTAATTTAATGATATAGTGTCCGGGGGTAAAGTGCATTAACTTCGGGAGGTGATTCTACATGATGGTAGGAGTAAAAAAGATAAATAACTTTTTTCGAAATTCCAACATTTTTTTCCCATACAAAAAGACGTACCTACTAAAAATCTTTAGTGTGAGGTACGATCTTACTTGCTGAGCGCCCGCCGGGCACTATTGTGGCAACATAGCATGTTTGTGACTGGCCCGTATCGTAACAGCGGAAAATAATAAAGCTAGCGGCACACGCCGGTCTATTTTTATCTTTTTACCACAAAACAAGCCCTAAAAGTTGGAATTTCGAAAAAAGTTATTTTTCTTTTTTACTTATAATATCATGTAGAATCACCTCCCGAAGTTAATGCACTTTTCCCCCGGACACCCTGTATTACATTGATCTGAACAACCTTCAAAAGTTATAAAAAGAGAGTTGTTCTTATAAAAAATTGCATATTTTTTTGTATTTATAATGTAAACCGATTCGTAGTAAATAATAATCTACAATATTGATTTAGCATTAATATTCGATCTGGGCGGCAGTTCGGACTGCTCGGACAATCGGTGCGTCACTGCATTTGACCCGAAGAGAAAAATTTACCCTAAAATTTCTTCGAAATTTGATTCTGGCATTCGTTTTGGAAGCAATTAGTCAGCAATTATTTACCAAAAACAAGGTACGTCTTCATAACCGTGACATATCCACAAAAATCATATCAAATAATGTAAGAATGTTACTTCTTCGGGGTTATTTTTCTATAATTTTAGTAATATGTACCATCAACAGAACATAGTAGAAAAGAATTTTAAAACATCAATTTTTTGGTCGGACTTTCAGCTCTTTTGTCTTTCGGGCAGCTAACGCTTTTACAAGACCAAAAATAAAATACCGTAATTTTTTTACAAATTCATAACAAGTCTAGTTTTTGAACTGTTAATTCGTGGTGGAATTCCATTATATTAGAATTGAAATTAAAGAACTTTTGCACTTTGTTCCACTTATTTATTTTCACCAGGACCGGTTGAAAATAAATAAGTGGAACAAAGTGCAAAAGTTCTTTAATTTCAATTCTAATTCATAATACAATATTATTATTTAATTTGTAAGCAAATTCTGCTGGGTAATTATTATAAAGCGAGACAGCTATTTCGCCTTCCGAATGCTTTGTCAAACTCTCAGTTTTCGCACACAGCAGAACTAGTTTTTAATTTATTTTTTGTTTTTAATTCAATACTAATATTATGTTCATCTATTCATATAAAGAAGACTGTATGTGGCGGGCGACATCCGCGTGGCGGACACCGTAAAAAAAACATTTAAAAAAATGGAGTTCTACATATTAAACTTGATAACAATAAGCTTCGGTCATAAACAAAACTGTTAGCAGGAAAAACTGTGTTGATCATTTCATTTGTAAATTCAAGTGCCGATCAGGTAAATCTTCAAGATAGTTTCCGCGATTCGGAACTCTCAGTAAAAAAAAAAAAAAAAAAATTCATCAACACGTAACGTACAACAGTATAAACTACCCCAACTCGACTATAAACTCATCAATAGACGTGTAAACCACCCCATCTTGACATGGAGAACTAATTAATAGACGTTTAAAATACTCCATCTGGACATGGATAACTCATTAACTCAATGTGTAAACTACCCCATCTCGATAATAGCTCATTAACTCAATTTATAAACTACCCCATCTAGACATGGAGAACTCATTTATAGATGTCTAAACTACTCCATCTGACACGTATAATTAATTAACCCTATGTGTTAACTACCCCATCTCAACAATAACTCATTAACTCGATCTGTAAACTACCATATCTCGACAATAACTCATTTACTCTATGTTAAACATCTTATAAAACTCATCAATAGACGTGTAAACTACCCTATCTCGACATGGAGAACAATAGACGTGTAAACTATCCCAAATGGACATGGATAATTCATTAAGTCGATGTAGAAACTACCCCATCTCGACATAGAGAACTCATTAATAGACGTGTAAACTACCCCATCTGGATACGGATAACTCATTAACTCTATGTGTAAATTATTCCATTTCGACAATAACTCATTAACTCGATGTATAAACTACCCCATCTCGACATGGAGAACTCCTAATAAAATAAATAAATTAATAGACGTGTAAAGTACCCCATCCCGGCATTGAAAACTCATTAACACGACATGTAAACTACCCCATATTGACATGGAAAACTCATTCACGATGTGTGAACTACCCCATCTCCACATAAAAAGTACTAGTAAACAACAGATACATAAAGAAGAAAAAAGTAAAAATACATAAATATAGAAAGAAAAGCCTTTGACCGGCGCGGCGGAAACCATTTTTTGCACAGTAGCTTTATAAAACGCCCAAATTAAAATATTTCATTTTTGCATTTAGGCGGTCATTTCACCCTAACTATCCCTACAATTTAAGAGATGTTTTGAACCCGCGACCTCAGAGCGCAGTTCAAGGTCAAATCGATCCACCGCAAAAGTAGTGGAATAATTATAAGATAAGATAAAATAAATGCAGAGTAACCTTTTTGTAAAAGGGTTCAGTTTTTATTGGGGTAGAATCAGCTTTAGGCCGTTTCGAGGTAAGAAATATGGTATTCGAGGTGCGATTTAGGGAGGGCGGAATGTTACCTCAAACAGGAATATCTGGAATTTCTTGGCTGTCGATAAATCAACTTCTTGGGATGAGAGGATAAAAGTAGATCAAAGTTAAAATCCTCTTTGAAAAATATTTAGTTACATTTGGGTGAGTTCTCACGCTGCCAGTTGCCAGTAGCGTTTTTTACGAATCGAAGGTAATTTATATTTTTTATTTGATGGTTAGATTCCTTGTATATATATTTCTGGTTTAGATGTATAATTATGGTAATTTTTTAAATATAATTCCAGGCAAGAATGTTTTGATAGCATGTCAAGAATATATTCCCGATTATTTGATGTTATGATCTAATTCTATTTTTTAATTGGTAGATACCTAGTTTTAATCTAATTCAGTATCGATTTTTTGTATTTTTAAGATATTCAACAACACACTGGTTACCGCAGCCTTCCAGCACCAAGCGCCACTCCTGAGTGAGCGGTGGGCCCAAGCTCATCCCAGACCACTCCCTATGTTATAATTGATTATTTATTTTATTTTTATTAATATTAGTTTTTTCGTATTCTATGTTCTTGATTTTTTTACTGAAAATCTGTTGTGTATATATGTATAACTACATATATGAGACGAGTGGGATTGCACTACCCTCCCCACATCCTAAAATGAAACATTATTATTATTATTATTATTATAAGCTGGTACATACATGTACCTTTACAGTATATAGATAAGTAGTTTTATTCTTGATGCATTTGAATAAAAATATGTTTTATAATTTTATTATTCGGCGGTACATTCTCTATGCACACCCCTTCGGTTCAGTTCAGTAAATAATTACACGGTATATTCCCTAAACCGTATGCATATTGTGTATAAGTATGCCGGGGGGGCAACTTTCGGGGGATCAACTACCAAAATTGTTAAAACATGTAAATTACGTTTTTTCAATAAGTGCTGTGTGGAGGGTCATTTAGGGGTTGCTATTTCGCAATTTCCGACAGAATTAGACGTTAAATGTTCCCAATGATTCAATTATTTCCGAAAATATTAATTGATAATCGGTTCGCTTCGCCCCCGCTGAACTGTACACAATACACCCAGCTGCAATAATAATAGAACAGACAATCATTGATCTCCGAGTGCACCGGTTCCTAACTGCATCCCACGCGCCGCACGCCGAGCCGGGGTTTTACTCCCACGCGAGGAATTCTGTCTACCTACCCTTCTTCAGGTGTAGCCAACGGGTCTATCGCGGCGCTAATTATTATTATTAACTTTATTGATGGCAGATGGCGCTAGTGTGGTCAGAGGTCCACTGCACGACATTGGATATATAATTTGCTTTAAAGAAGTTTTAAAGGATTTAAATATATAACAATTGATAAATAATGCAGTGGTTGGAGTATCAAGGAGTTAAAAATATATCGAGAAGTGGAAATGCTTGGATAATAATTGAATAAAATGAAGACTTAGTAAGTTCGATATGATTTTAGATTTTCACGGCCAAAGGTATTTTCTTTAGTTGTTTTGGGATGTTATGCCGTGTTGCGCTACCTCCTTCTTTAGCCAACGTTTTGAATAGCGTTACAGTGTCCATCATCAGAAGGCTAAAGAAGGAGGTAGAGCAACACTGCGTAACACCCCATAAACAAATAACGAAAAAAAAACTCATTAAGTTGTTTATAATTTATTTCATTTCAGATTATTTTCCTTTTAATGTAGGTATGTATATTAAACTTTTGAACATTAGTGGAGGGTCTTTTTGACGAAATGAAGGAGTGAACATGAGTCTTGAAGATACATGTCGTAGGAGGCTGGAAATACAGGGGCCGACAAATCGTTCCAAAGACGAGCCGTCACTCAAGAACGAGTCGTAATAACGACCCGTTCTCATGTGTCAATAATGTATTACAGTAAAACTATTATTATTAGCACGGCTTCGTTCCAAATATTATAATGTATTAATTGTTATTATTTTAACATAGTAGCGTTTTTAAGAATTGTCATTGAACAAGAAGCAAAAGGTAGAAATCGAAAATATTTTTTTTTTTGCATTGTTAAATTTTATTGTGCACGCGACGCACATCAAGTCAGACCAGTGTAGTCATATCTACCATTTATTACTTTTGAGTTATTGTAATATTTTTTGTGCTCTTAGTTTTTCCGAGATTATTCGTATTCAGAATCTGCATCTAACTTTGGTAATACGTAAAATATTGCAATAGAGTTGGTTAGTTGGCTACCCCTGCCCAATACCAAATATTACAGCGTGGGTGAACTACCTGCCCGCCCCGAACTAGACAGATATTATGTAGGTGCTAGAGCGGCAGGGGAAGAGGGAAGAAAGCAACAGGCCATTAGCTTCTCGAACTGTCCGATTCGTTTCAATCTATATTACATTAAATCTGTAATAGCCTTCGGCCGAAAATAGGTATTAATTAGTTAAATAAATAAAATTATTATTAAAGGTATTAATTAAACAATATGATGTCGGATATGACGTGAACGATGTACTAGCAATCTAAAATTCAAAAATACATCGTTTTTATTATTTTCTATATGTATAATGAATTTATGTGGCCGTTCTTAATTGGTGGTGTAATGGTCAGCATTGCTTCCAAGCTGTTGAATTGATTTTTTTAAATGCGTGTGTTGAAGAGGCCCGCATATACAGGTGCCGAAAGCTCGTTCCACATAGGTATGAGCCGACTTATACAAAAACGAATCGCAGAACGATCCGTTCTCATGAAACCAGCATAATATGAAAGCGAGTGTTCCGTTCCGCTCGCGTCCGTTGAGTTTCATGCATCTGCACCGGTGCACAGGGGATCAATGCTGTTAGGCTCCGTTGTTACGAAGGGTGTTCATAGGAAAGGTAAATTTCTAACGTCTCTTTAATTTGTCAAAAAATATACTAATATTTGTTTTATTACAATTTCAAAATCTGTTATGCGCTAATAATATTAATTTCTCGTAATTTTATGTTTGATTTATGTACGGTTTAAAATAAAAATAATATTACAACGAAGAAGCAAGTATACCTGTTGGGTATTCCCAAAGGATATCTAAGCCCAATCTAAACCTAATTGCATTCATTCTATATAATCTCATTTGGGCGTGTCACAGGTGTGGTACAATTATTTTATTTTTTATTTTATTTAGGTAAGTACTGATTCCATAATCGTGATCTGCGTGGTTTATCTACTTATTCATATGATTTTATAATTTTATTGCTTTTCGTAAAATAAACATTGCGTAGACGACTATGATCGTGTGAGAAATGTGGAGATTTATAACGATTACAAGGCTGATGTTAGGAATAATGTATGGATGTGAGTGAAGCAAGAAGTCTGAGGAAAACTCTGCCAACCCACTTTTTTCGTTAGCTCCACACAGGAGGCTCTGAGGAAAAAAATTCTTCAGTGCCTATGTCATCTTTGGAGATGACGTGGGCACTTAGAGAAAGGAAGGAGAGGAAGTTCTGAGAAGGAAAAGCTTATGAGGAGTGGGTAGGAATTCTGAGGTCAATGTATCCATTAGTGACGGACTATCGGAATCCATCCCTCCCTTTGTAGTACAAGGCGATAGTTCGAGAGTCCAGCTGTAGAGACCTAGGTTAGGTCTCCCTCAACCAGTCTCACCCGATCCGGCCCACTACGCACCAGGTGGGCAATATGAAACGCATTCGCCTCAAACACTCCATGAACCAGGGCAATTCAGTTAATTCACCAAACGTAGCGAACCACTTGGAGTGACCTATGGCAGGGGTGTTGGTATTCCAATAAATACCCCTACCCGCCGCCATAAATATACCTACATATCGATTTATTATCGTGGGCTTAATAATCTACACGATTAGCCACATAATGTTTTTTTCAGTAACTTTGGTTGTTTACTAGATTTGCAAAACTCTTTAGAAGTGATATTTCCCAAAAATCCTAATATATAATATATATGTTTTAATTATCATAAAAATGCATCCACAGTTACAGAACTTGTGAAAAATTGGTAAACCGTTATACATCACATGTATGACACTGGCTTAAGTGATTTATGGGTGCAATTCTCTCCACTCCCTTCGCGGCAATGAGAATATTACAAGGGCATATAATTGCACAAGTACTTCGATTTCATGCTCTCCTAGTAGGAACGGGATTTTAAAGCATATCAGGAAGATGTATGGGTTTCTGTCATGGTAGATAGTTAAGGTAAATTATGTTGATATCAAAAGCCAGATTGAACAACCAATTTCGCTTCATTTGAAAACTTTAGGCTCTGTAATATTAAAAAATAAAATAATCGAATCGATCGAAAAAAATACATAATTAATGACTTAGACTCAGAAATTAATGACTTAGGTATTACTTTCGACACCAAACTGAGCTTCATACCACACATTTAAAATATCTCAAAGGGTCTAAAAATGTTAGGTTTTGTACTAAGAGTGGATAAAGATTTTACAAACATTAAAACTTCTGCACACATCACTAGTGAGGATTCAGGTTGAATATAACTCAATTGTATGGTCTCCTCACTATGACGTGCATTCTCAAACAATAGAAAGAGTACAAAAAAAAATCCCAAGCTTTTTAAATTATAAACTAAAAATATCGAAAGAACAATTAGTTTAGCGGTAGGGAGAGAAGGCGAGAGGGGGAGGGGAACGAAGAGGGGGGGTTCGCGGGAGAGGGCACGCAGTAGGAAGGAAGACGGGGAAGGTGGAAGGGGAACGCGGGAGAGGAAAAGGACATCCAGGGAAGAGGTGGTGTTCGAGGTAGAGATAGAGGGAGGGATTGTAAAGGACGCATAGTAGCGGTAGCAAGGGGTAAATTTGGAAAATCCATGCTTCGCACACGGTCAGCTGGAAAAAGTGTATGTGTTTCACATAGTCTAGCGGCAGAGAGAAGAGTGAGAGGGGGGAACGAAGGAGTCGGAGGTTCGCTGGAGGGGGGGCGAGGAAAGACAGGAAAGGTGAAAGGAAACGCGGAAGGGAGAGAGGGAACGCGTGAGGGGGAGATTCGCGTGATGGGGAGACGCAGGAAAGGGGTAGGCGGGGATGCGCGAGGGCATTGGGAGCGAAACGAGAACGAATGGGAAGAATATGCAGGGGAGGGTGACGGAGTTGTCGGTTGGAGTAAAAGAAGGGATTGAAAAGGTGATATAGTAACGGTAGAGGAAGCGGGGGGAAAATTTGGAAAATCCAATGCTTCTCACACGGACAGGTATATGTGACGCATCGTAAAACCTAAAAATATTGTGTTTCCAAAAGCATAATATATATAATTATTATTTTTTATTGGTAAACTAATGTTTAAGACAAGATTTTTATGCATAGCACAAAGGGTAACAATTATTATAAGCAATAATTATTAGCCTGAAAACTCATAAAGATTGAAAAAATCTCCCGAGAAAAGATACTGGTCGCCAACGGGAATTGAACCTGTGACCATCTGATTGCCGGTCAGCAGCTCTGACCGTCGCGTCGGCTTATCGACGTAGCTCAGTTGGGAGAGCAGTTGACCGGATATCAGAAGGACGCGGGTTCAAGTCCCGTCGGCGGCATTTATCTTTTCTCGGGAGATTTTTTCAATCTTTATGAGTGTTTCAGGCTAATAATTATTGCTTATAATAATTGTTATAATATATATAATAGCAATAAGGAAAGTATTGCCTTTTGCCTTTATTGCCTTTTTGCCATCACAGCACCGTAACCGTGAATCGTCACGGTAATTATAAAACCGCACAATAGGTTCTTGTTAATATAATAATCGTAAAACGTTGGTTGATTTGTTAACAATAAGTTTTTAGTTGACAATTTTATTGAACCAGTCACTCAACAAAATAAATTCAAATGATTGAGAAATCTTTACGAAGATGGTGATGACCTAGACAATATATTTTGATTAAAGATAGATCCTGAATTATGATTGATGATCGTGACCGGATCTGACGTATTTTGTTACGTAAATTTGCGTAATACATTTCCCAGAAGGTTATTCCGCAGATTTTCAGTTTCAAGGTTGATTCGCTTTGTACAATGCTCCGAATTTATTTCACATTATGAAGCTGACATTACCGAGATATTGTTAGATATTTTTATTAATGCTGTAAATGGGGAGGACATCAATGGACTGAAACATAGTACTACACGACGGGTTGTTTAAAAAAAATTAAAAATTCACAAATATTTTAAGTTAATTTTTACGTTCTGTGTAAGTTCTATTCATGTTATATTATTATATCACTATAGGCCAGTTGTTTCATAAAACTGAAACAATCGCAGAACTTTTTTTAAAACTTGAATAGAACTTTCACAGAACGGGAAAATTAACTTCAAATATTTGATGAATTGTTCAATATTTTTTAAACAACCAGTGCTAAGTCTTGTTGACACACACTCCTTGCTTCATTCACAATTATACAACGTCTCATTCATACGCATCCTTCTGTTATTCTGATTCTTGACATCGCCCGATAAAATTATGAATACGTTACCAAAAAATATGAAACGTTACGAAAAAATGTGAAACGTTACGAAACGTTGAGAGCTTAGAGCTGAGAGTTGAGGGTGAGAGTTGAGAGTTAAGAGTTGAGATGAGTTTAGTTGTTGGGGATGTTGAGGGGATGGGGATATTTTTATTCCTGTTATTGTTATATTGTTAATGGACGGCATAAGTTAGTGAAGTTTTACTTCAGTCGTGTGGTCTAAAGCACACTCGTTTTTAAGTGAAAACTTCTTTGGCACCGCTGTGATTTGGAACTCGATGAAACGAAAAGTAGCGACCCTAAAAAGAGACAAACAAATACATCCATAGGATTAAGCCTGCGAGAGAATGATATAGTATAATCGGTCTCCTCTTTGTGCGGTTCTTCGTAGCCTTCCCACTCTTGTCTACTTTAGTTTTCTAAAAGTTTCACTCTAACACGTTTGAATTGCACACTCTGATTTTTGTAACATTATCTTCACACATGAGGCCTCAAGAAAAAATCCCTATGAGAAAAATTCCCAGGGTCTTTGTCATCTTTTGTGATGCTGTGTGGAGAGTCTTTTAGGGAAAGGAAGAGGAGAAAATTCTGATGGGAAAATGAATTAGGGGTGAGTAAGAATCAGGGGGTCAATGTGTTTAGGAGGGACGAACGTATGAATCCATCCCTCCCACCATGGTGCAAGGCGATGGGTTGGTTGGGAGAGTCCGGCTGGAAAGGTCAAAAGGTCTCCCTCAACCAGTTTCTCCCAATCCATGCAGTGGGCAAAAGCATCCGTTTTCAAGACCTATACAAACCTCACAACTGAACCCGGGTACCCCTACTAAGTCACCAAATGTAGCGAATCACTTGGGTAACCTATGGGAGGGGTGTTGGTTATTCATTAAATATAGTATATAATAGGTAAATTAAACAAATGTGAATGTTATTTCCACTTAATGTATTTATGACTGAAACCGGTTTCAGCCAGTTAAGGCCATCTTCAGAATGATGAAATAAATTAAGTGAAAATAAGTTTTATATATGTTTTATTATATTATGACAATACTTTTATTGAATACCTAAACGAAAGAAAAAATATACTTGATAACAAAAAAACAGACCAATTCACACCCGGTAGAAGCGGAACCTTCAGAAATCTAAAGTAGACAAGGGTGGGGAGACTACGAAGCACCGCACAAAGAGGAGACCGATTATACTATCTCACACCCTCGCAGGTTAAATCCTATAGATGTAGGTGTTCGTCTCTTTTTAGTGTCGCTATGTTTCGTTCCATCGAGTTTCAAAACACAAGGTGCTAAAGCAGTTTTCACTTTGAAAAAAACTTCGGACTTAGTTATTCTGACGAAGATGCCCAAGATACATAATGATTTCTACTAATAGACACATAAATGTTCGTATGTTTTAATTGGAACAACAACAAGGGTTACATACAATTGTTTTGGAATTGCGTACAGAGGGTCCCGGATTGACGCAATGGCAATAGGCCTCATTTAGTGGGTTATCAATCGTTTAAGTACATTAGACTGTCCTATCACGTCCCTAACTGATACCAATATCGCACAAGTGATCCGGATTAACTACGAAGGTCACTGCGCTACGTTCATCGTGGTTTTTCGGTCACTGTGACTATCTCTCTTTTGGAAAAATTCGGATGATGTCAGTAAAGTAGGCACAAGAAAAAAAAGAACAATCAATTAATTTTGTTATTGAGTCATCAAAAAAAAATTGTTTATTTTTAATTGGTTCGTTAAATGTCGACCTTCAAATACCTTTTGACATAGTTCTCGTCCGATCGATAAGTCATTCGATTATTAAAATGTTTCTGAATCGAAAATTCTGTTGTTTAAGGCACAATTCTTTCGCGGAAATCCACATGTGACAAAGCAATCAAATGGACATTTAGCGCCATTTTTTTGTTGATATTGTAAATATCTCCGTTAACTGCCGATTTCAGGTGCGTTACAGCTTTCTATCAAATTATAATAAGCTGACAATCTTAACAAGATTATTTTGGTAATCTTCTGCTGATCAAAATTTATTCAAAAGCTAAAACGGATATAGAACCAGCATTTAACGGGAATCTATTAAAATGTCAAAAAAGAAAAATTTCGGTTAAGGGCCATTTGATAACAATGTTACATTTTTTAATTTCTATGAAACAAACCATCCTAAAATGTTTCAATAATGACTATCACTTAATAAATTAATTATGCGAATACTAACCCCTCAAGCTAATTTTGGGAACAACCCATTAAACGGTATGAGAACGAGAAAACACCACGCTTTTTATGCAAATCTAAAAGATAGCCACAAAATTATTAAAATGGATACCTTTAAAAAACCAAAGTTTTCGACCAAAATTTGAAATAAATTATGAAATTTTGGAATTTTTTTATTCACATTTTCATGTGAAAAGATAACAAAGTAAGATGAAGATAACGTTTGTGATATATTTGTCTAATAAAATAGGTGATTTTTTTTTTCATTATCAGTAATTTTAGTTACAACGTAAGGTGAGTCACGTTTAAAACTTTTTTATATTTCTATATGTATTTTTATATTTCAAACGTTTCATTTGAATAGTAAAATTCAAAAGCGTATTTATCACAATTTTTATTTTTTAACCTTCTGTTTTTAACTTAAATTATGACCTTCTGTTAGCTGACTTGAGGGGTTAACTCTCTAATCTTATAAGATTTATTCACAATTAAGACGAGAAAGCTTTTCAACGGACGTCTGCTATATACCTCTTTCAGCTGTCAGCTGTCAAAACGTCAGTTAACCTACGAGTGTTGCCGGATGATAGTTATTGCGCTGTTAACGTGCAGCTATTATACAACAATAGCTGTTAATCTGACAGTATTGCATTATAATTATTATAGTATGCAACGGTTTATATTTTGTACATGAATTATTATCGTAAAAGCATCATTCTAACTACGAAGTTTAACAGCTCGCATATTTACGATAAACCTACTAATGTTGTAGCGTATTGAAACTTCAAACCCGATATCATTACAATATCGATACACAATAAACTGTCGATACTACGATACTACAGTTGACAGCATTGATGACACCTGAAGACTATTTTGTAGTGTTGCCATCTTGATGGATTTCCATTCATACTTATTGTTAAACTTTGTAATGTTACCATAAATATATTTATAACTAGTTGGTTCCCGGCATGCGTCGCAAAGCCATAATCAAATAAATAAATAGTTTCTCCCTGCATGTACTTTCCCGTGCGTTCCCGTTCCCCTCCCGCACCCCCTACCCTTCCGCGTTCCCCTTCCACCTTCCCCGCGCACCCTCTCCCCTCTCCCGCGCCTCGTCCCGCAAACCCCTCTTCCGCGTTCCATATATTCAGTCCCAGTACATTCAGTTTTCAAACAGCTCGCGTGCTACCTATTACAAATTTTCTTTAATTTATACCTACTTCCGAAAACGCTGAAAGGCGTGATGATTAAATTATTAAAATTATGTACTTTTTGTAATTATTTTTTGATTCATAAGTATTTATCATTTTTCAATAATATCTAAGCAAAATAAGAATGTAAAAAAAAACATAAATATATTAGTTTGTAAGTGCGCAAATAAATACACAAACGGACCAATTTTCGTCAAGAAACACATGTAGATACGTATATATTTTTCAATGATTTTATTTAAACTAAAATTAAAATTCTAAAAAATACGTTTACCAGATAATGTATTGATTTATTTTACAGCATGATTTTATAATTTGAAATGGGTGTTGTATAATGTATATTACAAAATCTTTTTTGAAAATTTAACAACACTGCCAACGACCTATGGTATAACCTTATTATACTAAAAATTAATATTTTTTCTCACAATTTGAAACATACGTTTACTAGATAAAAGAACAATCTTTCGAAATCAATTTATATTTTTTTGTGGAAAAGAGTCAATACGTCTAAAATCTGATTTAAAAACGACATATTCTGGTTTTCTCTGGTTATACCTTCTTAATGTTCAGTTCAGGGTGGAGAAATAATCATTACTCTTCGATATCTTGAACGTGACACGCCTATCCAAAGGTCTGAACATCCAAATAAGTATAACAATAGATACCGACAATTAGGCTAATTAGTAACAGGGTACGAATTTCGTAAACACACGTGAAAGCTTGGAAACCTGCTAATTTATTCCTTGTTTCCTCTCCTCTCTTGCTAACGTTTTTACGCGCCTCTCGGTCTGCCAGATATTCCCTGAATATTTCAAGCGACGCGACGCGACGATGAGATTAGCTGACATAATGGTATCATAAAAAGTTACACATCTTCAGTTTTATCGTCCACTGTCTCCACGGTCAAAGCGAAATTTCGAAAATTTCCATCGACATAAATAATAACTTTCTAACGTACCTACCTATGTAACTATGTACGTACATGTATTCGTTTAACAGGCAGTATAAACCGATATTTTAAAAATCTTATAAAATAATATCACGCAGTTTCCTTGTTGTTTGTAGTGCAAGGCGTAAATTTTAAGTACAATGCAAAAATATGGGAAACTTTCGGAAATGTGGGAAAAGGAAGCAAAAAAAACTCACTGAAGGCAGGATAATGATTTTTCTTGTAAATTCAACTTTCCACTTTGCACCGATTATAATTTTCATTACCAATTGTAATTTTGAAGGTTTTGTATTACGTAACTCGTAATTTTATCATTGAGCATAGAACATTGCTGTCAGGTTGAACTAGGTGTGGGTATGAATAAGAAAAATGTTAGGAATACTCCCTAACATTTGCGACCAAAACACTCAAATGGAGTTTCTGGTGTCGTGAAATTGGCAACAGTATTTTCCAACAGCAATTTCTAGGTCAAAAAGTCATTTTTACATCACACTAGCTTTGAACTATCTGTGGTAGGAAATGTAAAGGGCTTAAGTCGAAAATAAAGATTTTGCAGGGGCTCAATCAAATACAAGACATTTTACCAAACCAACTAAACTCAAATTAGACTTTTGACCATTTGTGCCGTCTCTGATACCTTCCTGTTATTATATTATAGAAGAAAGTAAACCATTTATGACATTACACAAATGAAAAAATTTCTTTGTTTAAAATCACTCTATTTAATTTATACATTTTATTATCCTGATAAGGTAGGGATCAACCGAAACCGATCGACGTGAATTAGTTGTAAAGTGGTTTTAAACAAATAACTTTTTCGTTTGTGTGTTTTTGTCCTGATGAAGGTTGAGATCAATCGAAACCGGTCGACGTATATTAATTAAATAAAGTGGTTTTAAACAAACAACTTTTTCGTTAGCGTGTTTACTGTCCTGTGAAGGTTGAAATCAATCGAAACCGGTCGACATGTATAAATGAAATAAAGTGATTTTAAACATATGACTTTTTCATTTGTACACTGTTGTTGTCGTTGGTATGTGACACTGGTGCTTTCTAAAATCAATAAATAATTACCTACTAAACATTACTTGCCATACTTAATCAGGAGCTTTTACTTTAAATGCCGACAAAAAAAGCATCAGCCCAGAAGCTCATAGAAAACGTTGCACGGTGGAGGTGGACAGTTTGACGTTGGCTATTCACTATTATTTAGCTTTAATTAAGCGCAATTGGCGCCGTGTAAGACGTGTTCGGTGTTCGCTCCACGCGCATGTGCAACGCGCAGGCTGCCTGCTGGTGCAGTGCGATGCACTGAGAGGTCGGTGGCCGCCAGCTATATTTATCGTATGTCAGCCCATCCACGAGACATTTGCATACAAGCTCCAAGCACCCAAAGGCGGCCAACTAGAAGTACAGTAGGCTCTCGGTGCACCGAATTAGGTGGTTTAAAGAATTTCGTACAAATATTATGTTAAAAATGCAACAATAAAATACATGACTGTAAAAACAATTATAAGCATATTGACACGTTTAATATAGATTATAGGTAGGTACCTTTTTTAAAGCCTACAAAAAAACTGCTCAGTAGGTATAAATTTGAGTGGGGTCATGATCCTCAGCAGTGAGGAACCGACTTGAGGAGAAAAAAAGCTTTGTAGTGCCGGATTTCCTAACGAATATGCTGTAATTTTGTTTGTCAAATTTCAAACATTTGAAATTTTGGCCTGTGCTTTACAAAATAATTTTTACAACACTTTTTTCGATGATGTTCATTTCTTAATGTGAGACAAACCAGGCGCGCCTGGCCTGATGCAATTAAACACATCGCCACCAGTGCAAAGCGTACCTACGTGATTTTTCTCAGTCATTCAGAGAGTGCATCGCCTTGATAAAAATATTTTAAAATAATGCTGCTATTTAGTTAGATAACAATGTACACACGGTATTAATAAACGTACCTGACTGACCTTAACCAGTGATTCCTTAGGTTATTTGGAGTTAAAATTTAGATAACACCTTGGTTTCCGGGGTGGGGGGCTCGCGGCTAGTAGTGACGTGCAGTGACTAATGACGATATATATTTTTTTTATACTGTAAAGAAAAAAATGTCATCGGGGACCCAGAAATCACTGGATAAAGCAAGTTAAAAATTTTCAAGACGAACTTTCCGTCTTTGAGTCTACCAACCATGTCCAAGTGTCCAAAGGTGTATGTGTTCGGTGGAAGACACCATTGATACCGTAGCGTACTTATTTTTTAGTTTAGGGATATGACATCTATGTGTAGGTCATGCTAAAACAAATATATATTTTTAAAATATCTTAAATAAAATAATGTCTTAAATATATTTTTAAAATGTCTTAAATAGGTCCCATGGACCGACATGATCACCAACACAGAAACTCCCAGGCGGGCTAGAACAGATAGAGAACTGCTTACATTAATTAAAATAAAGAAAATTTCATATCCCGGTTATATACTTCGAGGGGAGAAGTATCAATTGCTCCATTTAATATTGAAAGGCAAGATAGAGGGTCGCCGAAGGCCTGGCAGGAGACAAATGTCTTGGTTGCGAAATATACGAGAGTGGACCGACATTAGAAGAATGGAGGAGCTATTCCGGGCAGCGCAAGACAGAGAGACCTTTTCAAGAGTGACCGCCAACGTCGGGAGGACCTGATAAGGCACACAAAGAAGAAGAAGAAATAAAATAAGAAACGTGTCATTAATATTTGAAAAAATTCTTCCTCATGATAACAGTATTTTTTCGGTAAAAAATTTAATTATTTTCTTTAGTATAACATCATCCGTCATAATCTTTCAAAATCGGGTATTGTGTTAAATTATGTTGAATTATGTAAAAGGGTCAGTGTTCGACATTTATCGAAACATTTGGGAAGATATTTCAAGGATAACTCGACACTTTTATGATCTCTGGTTCGACGAAAAAAAAAGCAGGAGTTCAAATAAATATTTGAATTTGCCAGCAACGGGTCATGCGGGAAGAGATTCTCGGATAAGCTGCTTCCCGGTTAAATCCAACCCAACAAATCGCGATTCTGCAGTGGTCGACTTCTTAGTTAAACGCCTAGTAATAGTACTGTCGCGGTCTTCTACCGGGCGAGATTAAATAATATAAAGCTCCTTGAATCTTGTTTCTATGAGAAATTGCATAAATGTTGTTATTACTAGCTAGAAGCTAGACAATCTGATCCAAGATCTGAAAAATAGCTCTTCGCGATCGATAAAGCCGATGATAGCAACAGATAACCAGCAATTACTATTGGCAGCTGTCTTTTTGAAATTGCCGCATAAATTGTAAGTTAACGTAACCCTTGTTCCACTACAAATCTTGTTTTGGTATATAAGAGTATACGTATTATCTTCATGAACATAAAAAGTCCTGGACAGAGCATTATTGCGATTTCGTATGAATTACATAGAAGCCAAATCGAGGGTGAGGGAAAAGTGTCTATCATCTTGTGTGAGAAACTTTTGAAATACTTTCTCGTGCAAAGTTGTACTGTTTTAATTTAATTTTTAATGCAATTATAATGACTTATGGATTTTTTTAGATATTCAATGAGTCATGGAATGGGATATACTTATCATTAAAAATATAGAAGATAAAGGCATTTTTCACATCATTTTACCACATTCCGCGACTTCAAAATGTTCTCAAATAGTTTTGTCCAGGGTACCTGGCATGGACGATCTATAAAACTCTATATCGGTCCGATATTGCAAAGTTATCTATTTCACCATGGTAGAGCTCCAGGGCCTTTTAGGTTCATAATTATAATTATCTTTGATAATTTTGAAAAGCTCTAGTTATGTTGGGCGGTGTTAGTGAGGGACGTCTTGTCTCTCACATAGACCGTAACATAGGGAGCGTCAGTCAAGTACAGGAAAAAAGAAAACGAAGACGGAATAGCTAAACATCCTCGTCTTCGTTTCCCCGCAACCTGTCCGGTAAAGGTGGTAAAACGAGAACACCTACCTTTTTTTTTAAATCATAAATAATCACTGCTTACAATTTAAGTCTACATACATACATCTATTGAAAGAAAACGAGAATGTCTACCTTGTGTTTAAATTATAAATAATCACTGCTTACAATGTAAGTCTACATCTAAAGATAGCGCCAAATACACGAATGAACCAAGTATGTAGGGCACGTAGGAAATATCTTTTTTGGCTTCAGCTTGGTGGTGGGCTTGGTCGAAGTGGTGGGTGATTTTACTTTTAAATCTCCCGGCCGAATTACCTCTATGAGAAATTATTATTGAACAAAATGGATCAAACATGGTGTATTATCTTGTTATTTTATTTTATTGCAGAAACAAACATAGAAGAAAATAGTTACAAAGTTATAGAAGTTAACAATAATTGGTACCAATGACATGTCGCTGTTATCAATGTATGTTTGTGTGTGATATATTATACATTTTACCTATATTATAGTATATTATGGAAGGAAAGAGGTGTGTGTGTGTTTGTGTGTGTGTATGTGTGTGTGTTTATTTGTGCGAATTCAGTGTGCTAGAAAAGTTTTTCTTAAATAGAGGGAGGGAATCAAATAAATATATCGGTATTTGTGGTTGTTTGAATTTAGTTGAATGTTTGAAGGGTGCGGGAAAATGATATAGACATTTATATACATAACTAGACTTTCAGTTCATTGAACGTGAATAATTTCAATCAGGAATAAGGCACATCATTGACAACCGAATTTAGTATGTTTGATGACCAGCACAGATTCGTGAAAAACCACGGGATATTATAATTTCTATTTTCAAAACGCCCGTCGTGTGAAAATAATTTTCTGTTAAGATATTATATTATCGGAAGGTACGTACTTCATCGCTTTGCCGAAGTCTTCACAAATTTAAATTCAAAGGAAATTCAGGTTTAATTTCACAATGTCACATTTCAAGCAACGACAACCAAAATTAGTATGTTTGATTGATAACAATCCTGAATTACAGATAACTGCAAATTGAGTTCATTGAAGCAGATTAGAGGACAGACTAACGCTTAGCAGAGACAACTAGCTAGTTTCTACTTAATATTTAGAAAAAAAAACGCAAAATACCCTGAGGTTCACCTGAACTTAGACAACAGAATAAGCTTAACATCAAGTACCTGTCTAGTCTGACATGATAATTGCCTGCAATTTACCCGCAGTCGAGTGGAGATATCTCTTGATTGTTGGACGCTTCACAAAGTGCCCCTTTCTTATTATTTATTACCGTGACTTATAATAAGGAAATTTACGACCTGAAGGCTTCATGAATAGGACGCGGCCCTTTGAGCGCAAATACGATTCTGCTGTCTGTGGTTTCTACTTTACAAATGAAGTTGCTTCCACCTCGGCCTGTGAGCATTCTCCGGTTGGAATATCTCCATCTGAGGGCAAGCATTGCGGCTTGAGGTGAACTCCAAGAATCGTGAGAAAGGTGATGAAGTTGAGACTTAATCGTAGGCAAACTTAATTAAAGCGTAAATACCCAATAGCATTCCAGTACCAACGTGTAAGCGAGTTCTACTTTCTGTGAAATACATCGTGAGAATAAAATAATTTAATTAAGTGTAGACAATATTAGCGAAACTTTATCGAAAATCTGAAAACAAAAAAATCAGAACAAGATACGGTCAGATCTGGAACTCTACCAACTGAGCTAATGTGTCCCTGTCCGATTCGGTCATAAAAAAATGATAAAAATGTATCCAAGATACTATCTAGATATCATTTAGTTCGGGTTTGAATATTGCAATGAAATATAAAGATAGCAACCAATAAAAATATGCGTTCAGCAAAAGAAGACAATGTTAGTAATTCTTAGTCAAAGTATGATACAGTTAAATATGACCGAATCGGATAGGGACACATAAACTCAGATGTTAGAGTTGCTCCACGACAAGGCGAATGTCTTGAGTTCTAGTCCCAGTGACTGTATATATTTTTTCTGTTTTCAGATTTTACTAATACAACAAGTTTCGCTAATATTGTCTTCGTTTTCTAATTAAAAAGACTGATAACAAAAAATAAAATAATACACATACATATTAGACAAAAATGTATTATTAACTTTATTGTCAACTCAGTTTTTTTGTCGTTTCTTGTAAAAACAATAAAAAATTCCAAAGTTTCATAATTTTTTTCAAATTGCGACCGAAACATTGGTTTCAAAAGGGTGTACGTAAATTTTACTTATTTTTGGTGAACTTGTGGTTTGCGTATAAAGCGTGGTGTTTTCTCTTTCTAACACCATGATTATCACATTTGTCACTTTGATAGTAAGGAAGACACAACGATGAGACCTGTGGTTGACATTTGTCACATGAGAACGGGTCGCTTCTTCGACTCGTTCTTGTGTTCAACAGTTCGGCTGTGGAACGATTTGCTGGCCTCTGTGTTTCCTCCTTCCTACAACATGGGTCTCTTCAAGACCAAGGTTCATTCCTTCCTCTCCTCAAAAAGACCCTCCACACAGCATCTCAGATGACATAGGCCCTGAGGGAAATTATTTTCCTCAGGGCCTCCTAATGCGACAAAATAATGTTAAAAAAAAATGAGTTGTTAAGTATCTTTATTAGGATAATAAATTTAAACAAAAATAAAATTCGAATAATGTTTTGACGCAGATTTTAATGCTTTGATTTGGAGATGTGGAGCCTACGCATAACTCGCCAACTATATTATAAACCAACCATACTCAACCTGCGGCCCGCGGGCCGCATGCGGCCCGGCAAGCTTTTGTGTGCGGCCCTAAACACTTTATTATCAGGAACTTGATATAAAAAAAACTATTATTCTAATTTTCGTATATCTTGAGATTCGTTTCGACTTTGACGCACAGATAGTGATACCAGAAAAGGATTGTCATTATGGTCCACATAATCTGGTATAAGAGTGAGATACGTTTTTTAGATTTTCACGGCCAAAAATATATCTCCTTTTTTTCGCCAACGTTTCAGTTTTCGACAGCGTTGCAGTGTCCATCATCAGGGCAGATGTTTAAGAGTGTTGCTATTGCAAACGCTAGATTTTTTCCCAAAAAACAAATATTTGACACACAAGTACGCGCACAAATAATTTATAAATAAAAAAGTGTAACTTCTAGAAAATTATAAAGCATAAAAAACTAGTTAATGTCACTGGTTAGACAGGTACCTATTTGAAAATTGCTACAGTGGCGTAGCTAGCAAGGGTGGCACCCGGGGCGGATAACGTGGTGTCACCACACCCTCCCCCCCATTAAAGTTGACGAACGCAAATTTCAACTTCAAAAAAAAATTGGTCCACCCTGAGGGGGGGGGGGGTATGCGGCCCGCGTAACTTTACAAATACATGTTTGTGGCCCGAAGAGAAAAAAGGTTGAGTATCGTTGTTATAAACGAATCAACTGTTTATCATAAATATATACACGTAATTCCATTCATTTCATCAGGTTGTATAATCAGAGATTCAAGACAAGATAGTGTACGTCTGTACCTGTACATAAATTACCATACCAAATGAAGGTGGAATGTGCACTCCACCGCCACGTGATTCACACGTGGATTTTTATAGATTTAGAGCAATGTCCGCCGATACAATACTACTGTACAGTAATTTGAACCGTAGTAAGATGGAGCGTAATTCGTTTTGGCCATTCCTTGTCGCATTAGGAGGGCACGCTGAGGAAATTTAATGTCTTAATTGACGTGTCCTTGCGATCAACAAAATTGAATTATTTATGTTATGTGTCATGTTATGGTAGCTCTTGAATATATAACAACAAAAATACGTTTTGTTTTTATTGTACTATAATATATTTTCTTCGATATACTTCACTCTATCTTAACTATCTAAATAAATACGTTCTTACTGGATTTAATAACAAATTTCTTCATGTTCTTCTACTGAAAAGTCTATAAACCAAAAGTTTTAATTATAGCTTAGGTTTTAAATGAGTCGAATAACAGGTTAGAAGCCCGGATTCATGAGGTGAGGTTTATGTAGGTCTTGGCGGCGGATGCGTTTGTCCACAGAGCGGTTTGGCAGGCCGGATCGGGAGACACCAGTCTAGGGATATCTTTTAACCCCTCCAGCCAAACTCTTTCAAAACACCGCCCTGCACGGCAGTGGGAGGAATGGATTCATACGTCCGTTACTCCTGGACACACGGTTTCCTACCCACTTTTCCTTTCCAGAACTTCCACTCCTTACTTTCCCTATAAAGATTCTCCACTTAGCATTGCCAAAGATGATATAGACCCGAGGGTAATTATTTTTCTCGGGGCCTCTTGTGTGGAGTTAATGAAAAAACTTAGAAAGCGAAAGAAATAATGGAGCTTTTCTTAGACACTACCATACTAACAATTCATTATATAACATACTTGATGTCTGTAAACAAACTAACAGCCGTTTAAATCAACCAAACCTGACATTAAAATGTACCCGTAGTAGAAAATATACTTACGAGAGAAAGGCGATTCCATTTCACCAACATCACAATAGAGTTCTGTCAATGTTAATATAACGCGTTTAAATTAAGTACAAATACATGATATTCTACTATAGTTCAAGAGCCCGTGACGATCAGATCTTCGTTATTTTATAAAACCTAAAAGTTTCTCTGTGTATGTACTAAATTCAAGTAAAGACGATCCCAGACTATGAAGTTTGGATCACGGTGGCTTTGAAAGATATTATATTAATTAATTATAATTGTACTTACGTTAAAGTATAAAAGCTGAATTTTATATATGTTACTTGAGGAACTATCAACATATGTTTTCTCAGTTATCAGATAGTTTCGATGGTTCCTTCCCTTGTCAGACACATTAAAAGTCTACCGTAGGTAGGGGCGCGATATATACATGCAAGCGGGTGGGAGTGAAATAGTGCGAAATTTCGAAGCTAGATACTACCAGGTAAAAGTGCGAGCAAAATTGAGGTACATTTGAAATTGAGGTACATTTTTAACACCTTTTTTACCTGCTATCTTTCAAGGCCACCGTGATCCAAACTTCACAGTCGGGGATCATATTTACCTGTATTAGGGACATACACTGAGAAACTTTCAGGTTTTATAAAATAACGAAGGTCTGATCGTCACGGGCTCTTGCTCTACTAGCTGAAGTCTACAGTGTTACCCAGATTTTCGCAAAGTTTTTCGAAACTAGATGTAGACACAGACAATATTTTATAAATAAATTTATTCAACTGTATCTAAACGCATTTTTAGCTGATAAAACTTTTTATTTTAATTTTTATTTCACCATTTTTTTCACCACATTATGGATTTTACCTCCACTAACAGAACCTAAGTTGATATGACTTTGACAATAGACAGTAAATTCATGTTTTACGTCGTTCGACGTCAGATTTTAATATTGACAAAAAGCTCTCTAAGGTTTAACGCCATTTGTCGACAAACATTTTCCGAACGAACATAGGGACTCCTCTAAAATAAATAAACCAAGTAATTTTCTTGCAAACAAATAAACTTGAACCAACTTCCATCTACCATCGATTCCTTCAATATTTGTGTAGAGCAAAGTGCAGCCAGTCTTATTGCTAATCTAAACCAATTGACAGATGACCGCTACCAAATTTGAGCGAATCAATTTTTATTGACAAACCAGTGTTCTCATCAATTCTGATTGAATTTGCTCCCGAGCCAGTCGGTGATAAATCATACAGAATAAGTCGTAAATAAAAATACGACTTGTACGGATCTGGATAGTACAAAATGTACAATATGCAATTTGTCTGGAAGATAATAATCTACAAGAGAAGATAAAAACGATGATTTACGATTTGTAATAGTAAATCAATGTAGGAATATTTATGAAATAATAAATTATTTATTCCGGAATGTTGGGATGTTAGTCATATTACCGCAATCTGACATACCCCATACACCTACAGCGTATACCTGCTGCAATGCAAGAAGTACCTACTTCAAATTAGTGATGATGATGTGAAGTCTAGCACGGTCGATCGATATAACCATTGACGTAGGGTATACTTGGTCGAAGGATATAGCCATAAGTCAAAACGTACTGACCAAATTCGTTATCTATGGTCAGTTCGCGTTATTTGTGAGCACGGTCAATGTATGATTCCGACAGTCGGTTGACAAAAGCCGCCAACTTTAGTGTGACCTCCTCAGAGTCAGTTAACCTATACAACTTTTTGAATAATGTTCGTTATCCAAAATAACTGGCTTATTAATGAATGGAGGTGAACTAACGAAACTCTTAGAATTGAAAGAAATCGTATACGCGATCAATATATTTAGATCAATAGATTATTTGATCTAAAACATGATCAATTCGATCTTGGAGAAACAAAAGTGGTTGAAATATGACTAAAGACATCATTAACTACTTAACTCCCGTTTAGTGTCAAAAAGTACATGCGAAGCAAAAGTTTTGATTTTTCCTGGCGGTTTAGGTTTAGAAATGTAAAATCAGACAAATCCGTCAGTGTTGCCAGCGTATATCGATTTCTTATTTATTTCCTGTCAATATATCGGTTCGACTGTCAATAACCAAGCTCGGGATATCGATATAAAATCCTCGGAAGTTAGGCCTATCGAGCCGATATTGTAAAGTTATCGATGTCACTGAACAAATTAATTAATTCATTAATTAAACCCCCAGGAATTAAGAACGTTTATCAGATAAACATAGCAAAGCTTTTTTGGAGTAAAAAAAGTTGAAACAATATCAAGACTTCTTCATTAGATATGCCACAATTTCATCAATTTAGAACACCACCATAACTAAGTATTCATATTCATGACATTCAAATGAGGGACTACTTTTAGGTACCTAAAAGAAATTTCAAAAATTGACAGGCACTTCTAGCATTGACCTCCAGATACATACACAACATCACTTTAATTTAAATAAGAGACAAATATTACGATAAAGAATATAATTTTTGTGTATTAAAAAAAACACTTGAGTTTGTGCTTATTTGTATATTATTGTATTTTTTTACAATAGCTCCACACAGGGATCCTAAGTAATATAATGATTTCCTTCAGTGGCTTTGACGATCTTTGGTGATGCTATGTTTTTTTATTTTTTTTTTTTATTTTATTTTGTTGTTGTTTTTTCTTGTTAAACCGTAACTAAGCAGTTTGTCAACAGGATTTTAATCATAAATTACAATTTAAACACATATACATAATATTATTGCTATAACTATACAGTTAGAAGAAGTTATTGGTAGAAGAAGTCGGGGACGCCCGAGGAAGACATGGCACGACCAAGTGAATCAGATACTTGAGTCGGGCCATGTGAAGAGTCGGAATAATAGAAGAGCATGTATGAGACGATGTATGAATGTGAACGAGGCAAAGAGTGTGTGCCAAGATCGAGTTGTGTGGCGGTCCGTCCTCTCTGCCTACCCCTGCGGGGAAACGGCGTGATGGTTAGTTAGTTAGTTAACTATACAGATTTTCACAATTCACAAATAACACACAAACTTAGTACAAACCATCTCTTTCTAGTAACCATATTTTCAGAATATATCTCAATCTATTTGTAGAATCGCAATTTTTTTATATTTCTTGTTAAATATTTTGGGCACATTATATTCCAGGGTTTGCCGTCCATAGTTGTTATACTTTGGAACAAGCATTCCTTCATTCTTTGTGAACCTAGTATTATGTTCATGTTCCACTTTCCTCTTATATTCAGATTCAGATATATGCTGAGTCATTATTTTGAACCATAATAGGGGCTGCACAAGTAAGATAGTTAAATTCCTATACAATAATGATATGTTTCTTCTCTGTGAAAAAACATGTTTTTGAACTAGTAATTTAAATAGAATGTTGTACTGATTGTAGGTGGTTTAAATTACTTTTGCAAGTGTGTCCACAAGTGGTTATGGCATACCGTAAAATTGATTCTGCGAGTGATAAGTAAATAATTTTTTAAATATTCATCGGAACGAAACATTTCAGTGGAGGGTCTCTTACAGGAAAGGAATGAGAGTAAGTTCTGGGAAGGAAAATGGTATGAGGGGTGGGTTGGAATCTAGTGTCCAGGAGCGACGGACGTATGAATTCATCCCTTTCACTGTGGTGCAAGAAGATGGGTCAAGAGAGAGCAGCTGGGGAGGCCAAAGGGTATCCCCAAACCGGCCTCTCCCAATCCGATTTGCCAATAATCTATCTATCTTCTATCTATATAAATAAACATGAATCGACGAAATGTATGTACGCGCATAACTTCCGAACGACTGCACCAAATTGGATAATTATTTTTTTTGTGTTCGTTATTGTCAGGACAAGGTTTGTATAAAACTCTGGTGAGCTCTGGCATTATGAAAATTGTATAAAAAATGCAATAGGTGGCAAGCAAGCTGTTTGAAAACTGAATGTACCGGGACTGAATGTATGGAATGCGGGAGGGGGGAGGGAAATCAGATGGGGGTCGTGGGAGAGGGGGAGGGAAACCGCGGAGGGGGGAGGGGAACTTGGGAGAGCGAGGGGAACTCGGGAGGGGGGCTCGCGGCACTGTGGAAGGGGGAAGGGGGGGAGTGCAGTGGGAAGATGAATGGGAGGCCGAAGGGGAACAGGACGAATGGGAAAGGACACGCAGGGAGAAACAATTTCTTTATTAAATGGCATAGCGACGCATGCTGGGAACCAGCTAGTTATAATATATTTAATAATAAAATAAATCCCCTTTTTTATGAGATAAATAATAAAATATATAAAATATTTCACCTAATATAAGAGACGAAGGGTAGATTTATTCGACTGCAAAAAAAATGATCTCTTATAATTAACGTTGGTTGAAAATAAATGTGAATTATCCCCATAAAAAAGCAGGGCTTGTGTGTATGGGGGTGTTATTATATTGTTTTAATTGTTTTATTTTTTATATTCAGTTCAAATTTTCGGTATAATTTTTAAGGTGAGTTTTAAATGTTTTGATATTACTGTTCATGTTTCTGATTTTTTCAGGAAGTGAATTAAAAAATTTTACTCCGAGATATTTATGACTTAACTGTCCTAGTGTTTTTTTTACATTTTGGAGTAGGAAGTATTGATGTTTGTCTAAGATTTCTGTTGTTTTTAAATGGTGCAACTTTATTTTGAATATTATCTTTATATAGATACTTACTTTAGTTTTCGTCGAGAACATTCTTCAAGAAAGTATTTCATATCATTTAAAAAAATGCAGCATTCAATAAAATTATACCGTGGATGCTAATTATCGACGAAACAGCTGTAAATACTTTTTTCTCAAGCAATTGATTTATTTATAGCATTCCTCTAATGCGTCGCCTCATCTTGGAAACATACGACATACGCGTGATACGTGATAACCATTATAATTACTGTACGTACATGCTGATTGGAAATTTATTTGTATTTATTTGCGATATAGGTAGGTAATACAGGATGTAATAGAACAGATCGATATATTTAAATAATAATAAAAACTCATTTGAAAATCTTACCGTCAATTTTTGTATTCGATTTTATCTCGACAGATATTATTTTTTTTATTATTATTTCTGTTATTTCACTGGTTGCAACTTCACCTGGTAAAACTAAATCTTGATTTACGCATGCTGTCAACATTTTTAATTTGAGTTTTAATATCTAGGCACATCCAAACAGAAATTTCATAAATGTAATAATTGTTAACATTAATTTTTTTTTTTTATGTGAATACCGCCCAAGAGTCTCAACTGCTCTCAACCGTCTGGAGCCAGTGAGACGACTATGGCATACCCCATTGGGGTATGTTGTAAGGCCGTAAGTAGTGGGGGGAAAAGGAAATCGGGGAGTAATAACCATCTGCAATTTGCTCTTGCTATACGTTAGTTTTTTGTTTGCTTATTATTTAAATAATCAATTAAATTAAAATAATTTATTCGGTTTTAAGCAATATCTTATTGAAAGTTATCAATGTTTTGACCCCCTTGACCGAAGAAACCAAAATTTGGTTAGTTATTTCATTTTCAAATTGGGTGCATAATGTGATGTCTAACTTCTGAAAATGTCGTATTTTTCTATCCAATGGAAGCCTCAACTGTTCGTTGTCACAACCGTTGCAAGAACAATGGAAGCTTTTCTCCACCGAATTTTAAAAGTTTTAAAAGATCGCCATGCTTATTCGTACGTAATAATCAATTTATTTGAAAACTTTTAAAGGTTATTATACACACTACACAACTACACATCAATGTACCTAACATTAGATCACTAAATAAGAGGATATTATTGATATATATCTTAACGAAACATGAAACAGAAAAGACACAAAAATAATAGGTAAGGTTGCAACTGTAGTTCGAATCCATTATCTCTATCTTACTGGGACAGCTCTTTAACGATTAAGCTATTCAGACTTGAGTATTTTCCATTGTTTATGTCGATCTCACTTTGAGAATTACCAACTAGAATTTAGACGCCATTGCTGTTAGCATAAAATCTGCTTTTACACATTTACCCCCTTGCTGATTGGCGTGTTTTGGATGTTGCATGGCTGATAGGCTATTGGTTGCTTGTCAGTCGTGAATAGTTAGGAGCGCATTTATCAGTAAAGCAACTATTGTTTTCCTTATGTATCTTTTAAAAACGAATCGTAATATTATTTTGTAATATTTTTAAAATGAATAAATTAATTTTATTTAATTTTATTTATTTTTCATTACCTGTAATAAGGAACTGCAGTGAAAAATATTATGGCTTTAAAAAAATATGATCATATAGACCAATAAACGCTGATTCTTATTATATAAGTTTTATTTGAAAATATTAAACGTACAGTTTTTTAAAAAAATATTAAAAAGTGCATTTTTAATATTCTCGTTAAAACACAGCGTCAGGTTGGTATGCTGTGTAATGCTGTGTGGTGACGTCACGATGGAAGATTCACCTGGTGATGGCATTTTGAAATGTATGAGGCAAGCCGTTCAAACACAACATTTCGTGTTTTTTATTTGGTTTGTTTACATACTGTTAGTAGATATTTAGACATATAATAGTTGTTGTGTTTATTGAAACATTATTTAGGCCTTCACAATTAAAATTATGACGGAAAAGGGCTATATTTGCGGACAATCTGATATTTCCAGGATAATGTTTTTCAAATATAATACGGACTGTGTACCTAAGTGCTGAATTTCGTGGGATAAAAGTTGGTTAGTAAATAAATCATCTTATTAGTTGTTTTTGAAAGTCGTAGTAAGCTGTAAAAAAAGATTTTTGATAATCTTCAGTAAATGTGGCCTATTTGAGGTTAAAGTCGTGTCAATGTTGACATTTTGTTTATCTACCATAACATCGATCGTATTTTCGAATTGGTTTATTATCAAGGGCTTTTTATACAAGTCATGATAAGTGTATTATAAATACCAGTGTTTCTGTATGTGTTATACATAATACAATGTATTATGTTAAAGCAAAAGTCACACCTGAACACAAAATTCTACGGCTTACGATGTCAATTTGCAGTCATTTTTATTTGCAATGAAAAAGATGATTAATTGTTATTGTATTGCACTTTGGTACAATACAATAACAGTAGCAATGAGATGTCGACATTTTACCTAAAGTTTTTCTATATTAAAAGCAGTTAATCGTGAAGAAAAAACGCCTCGACTTGTCACACCTAAAGTCATTCGGCCATCGATTTTTCAATATAAAATGAGTAAAATGACAGCACCTGTTGAAAGTGAATAAAACTATCGATGACGTGATGACGTCACACAATGCACCATAGATATGGTGTTTTTCAAGGGATCTTGAAAAATCAAAACTTTGAAAATTATTTTAAATATTAAAACTAACTCTAAAAATAAAAATAAATTTGCAGTTATTTAAACAAGAAGGTCATTATTCATTAAAAAAAATGGACTGGAGTTCTCTATTATAGTTAGAAAAAACATAGGGTGAGCCATTTAAAATAAATTTAAGGTTTGTA
Organism: Limnephilus lunatus; assembly: GCA_917563855.2. NCBI lineage: Eukaryota > Metazoa > Arthropoda > Insecta > Trichoptera > Limnephilidae > Limnephilus > Limnephilus lunatus. Next base: position 28,803,266 of record OU830598.1, on the reverse strand, counting down.
TTAAACAAATTGTCCAAAAATTCCTAATAATAAAATTCGAAAGATTATTTCGTCACCTTCAAAAACGGTTTTTAGTTTTCGGATAAGTTCACAAATATTCCATTTATTAGAATTTTAATAAAACGCTGAAATATATCTATTATATGTGGATTGTGGAATATAGTGGAAGCCTTAAGAGTTAATTAACTTTAATTGTGAAAACTACCACTTCCCTAACAAATTTCTAAATAGATATCTACACGTGAACACTAGAAATAAAACTACAGACTACAAAGAATGCTTGAAATCTGTCATCACATTATTCCAAGATTTTTGAACGAATCGCATTACTTGTATTCTTGTATTGAATGTGTATACATAGTAAGGGAAGCCGAGTAATTAGTCAGAGTCCCCGTGTTGGCTGATGGCATCCTAAGTTCAATGTCACGGTCGTCACTTTTTCCCGTGGGATGAAAGCGGAGAGATGACAAACTGCTCCATTTAAATTATTATTAAATTAGTAAATTTAAAATTGGCAGTCGGACGTCTGCATGATGCATGAATACGTAATATATTATATGTGGCTACTCTATTACGTAGCTAGACGCCTGTTTACGTAAGCAACATTCATTTAACGTAATAGAAGTACAGATAACGTTACTAGTTATAATGTAAGAAGTGCAATGGTTTCATGTTGTTTATAAATGGCATGGAAATCTACCTGAAGACTAAACTAAGAATTGACACGGGATATGAATGCTTTTGGAACGTGGAAATATTTTAAGGAGACATATTTGACCTCTCCAGTTGGACTCTATCGACCCATCGCCTTACAACACAGCAGGGCGTATTTGAATGGCAGATTTGGTGAAAGTCCTTGATGGGTGGGAACGCGAGTCTAGTGCCTGACAGGCATACCATAATACGCTCGATTCGCAGAGTTGCGTTGAGAAGAGCGTATTTGTGGATTTGAGGAGTGTTGAGCCCAATTTTCGGCTCAATAGATTTTCATTGGGAAGAGCGTATTTGTGAATTTGAGGAGTGTTGAGCCCAATTTTCGGCTCAATAGATTTTCATTGGGAAGAGCGTATTTGTGGATTTGAAGAGTGTTGAGCCAAAATTTCGGCTCCAGAGTTGATCGGTAGGACTGGGAATAACGATCGTAAAGCTGCAAACAACCTTAAAATGTTATTATTTCAGATTTGGACTTATATCTTTAATATTAAGTCCACAAAGGACCAAAATATTTTCCCTTAGGACCTGCGTCATATTTGGGGATGCTGTCTGTTGGATGGCTGTATGCTGGGGAGGGTCTTTTTGAGGAGAGCAATGAGTGAACATGGTTCTTGAAAATACCAATGATGTAGGGGGGGAGAGACACAGAGGCCAGCAAATCGTTCCAAATCCGAGCTGTAGAACTCAAGTACGAGTCTTAGAAACGACCCATTCTCGTGTCAACCGTTTACAAATGTTGGGCCCGCGTTTTGCGTGTTTCCCGCCGATGGGCACATCTTGACACTTTGCATTTCGTTTGTCTCTAAATTTTGTTTGATGAACAATCCTGTCAAGATAGTAGCCATGCTTTATAGTACTTTATTACTCCGTCAGAACGAACTCTAGTAATATGAGGGAGCTCTTTCTACACAACAAACTTTCTGCTGGGCATGCTCGTTTTTCACAATTGGCACATTTGGCGCATAGGGGGGTTTGCGGCCCACCCGCTTCTTCTACCCACTTGCATAGGCTATTTTATAGGTTTTTTGGGGGTTGTGTTATTTTTGTTATTTATTTTGAGCATAGTTTTTCTGTTCCTGACACGTGAGGAGAGATTAAAAATGGAATTTCCTATTGATTATTGTTGTGATTTTTTTTTGTAAACAGTATAGGATAACACATATAGTATGAGTGTGTGGAGACACAGACTAGGCGCAGTAAGGTGGTTTGTAAAGCGGGCCTAGCGTGACCATCCGTTCCGCTCCCAGAGTCGGGAACAACGAACAAGTCCTCTCACTGGCACACACTCACACACGCACAACATTATTAACAAGAAACAATGAATAGGCAGGACTATTACGACGAATAATTTAGTATATTCCTTATTCAAAACGGACATCTCTTGATAATAATAATTATAATTTCGAACGGATACAAAGTGACTGTTCAAACTTCAAAAATTGAGCATAGACAAGAAAATTAAGAGTGACAGGGAAATAGATACGTAAACGTTTTTTTTTAAATTAGGAACACTTCAGTGTATAAACACTTCTTATCCATCAATTAAATTTTAATTTTATTTTCGTTGTTAGTTTTTGGGGTGTTATGCCGTGTTGCGCTACCTCCTACTATAGCCGACGTTTCGGACAGCGTTGCAGTGTCCATCATCAGGGCAGATCCGGTAGATCCGACGATGTAACACCGACGATGACGGCATAACACCCCAAAAACTAACAACGAAAATGCTTTTGGCCGTGAAAATCTAAAAACTTATCTTTAATTTTATTGTTAATTTTAAGTATGTTTTAATTTTGGAAGCGGGTATCGTTTGGTAACGCGACGCCGAGAACCATTTATTGGATAACCAAAACCTCTGTCATAGGTAACCCCAAGTAGTTCACTACGTTTGGTGCCCTTGGCATGGATGCCCGGGTTCATGGGGGTGATATTGTCTAGGTCTTGGTCAGTGGCTAATGCGTCTGTCCGCCAACTGGGTGGTGGATCGGGAAAGGCCGGTTAATTCATACCTTTACAATCCTGTACACACTGATCCCTCAGATTACTACCCACACCTCTAAGCTTTTTCCTTCCAGAACTACTCCTTTTTCCTTTTTAAGAGAAAACCACACAAAATCACAGACGAGTGAGGACTGCAAGCCAAAACAACTTACAAAAGCGGTCTAAATTGTTTACTTACACTACCCTCACTTGAACTAGCGTCATTGATCCATTCGGCACCGGTGCATAGTCGAGAAACACGCACAAACGCGTACACGGTTGACATTTGTCATATGAGAACGGGTCGCTTCTTCGACTCGTTCTTGTGTTCAACAGCTCGGCTGTTAAATGATTCGCCGCCCTTTGTGTTTCCTCCTTCCTACAAAATGGGTCTGTACACGGTTGACATTTGTCATATGAGAACGGGTCGCTTCTTCGACTCGTTCTTGTGTTCAACAGCTCGGCTGTTAAATGATTCGCCGACCTTTGTGTTTCCTCCTTCCTACAACATGGGTCTCTTCAAGGCCAATGTTTATTCCTTTCTCTCCTCAAAAAGACCCTCCACACAGCATCTCAGAAGGCATAGGCCCTGGGGGAAATTATTTTCCTTAGGGCCGCATGTGTGGAGTTAATGTAAAAAAAAAACCCTCATACTTTTTGCCTTCCCAGAACTTCTTCTCCTTCTGTACTTAAAAATATCTTCTACCCAGCATACCAAAGAGAAAAATGTTGAACTATGATAATAGGCTATTAACTGAATAAAAGAGTTTGTACATGAAACAAAGCGGTACACACGACTTGTTCGTTTTTGCTACACATATATTTTTGTGGCACCTTTTTAAGGTATTTGCGGTGGCACATATTACACCTTTGTGACATACGTATTAACTTTTTTTGGCACTTAGTGCTTTATTTTTTCATTAGTTTATTTATTTAATGCGGGTACTTACTCGTTTACAAACTAGTCGCAGTGAGAGCTCGTACGGACGTACGTCCTCTTCCTTCTCATGCGTCTTGTTTGAAAATGAAAAAGACAAGATACTAGAACGATGACGTACGATCTCTCGGTGGGACAGTATAACTGTCACAACCTCCACACTCGAGTGCGAACATGAGGGGCATGTGGAACAAACAACCATTGGAATTCGTTTTCCAAAGGCGACCTTGGTCGGAAAGACGAACAGAGGTCGCCCACAAATAATATGAAATGGGCTGATGATACAGAAAAGCTATTTGTCCGATTCAGATGGGGAGAAGCGCGACACATATGAAGACTTGAGGTAGGCCTACATAAATCTGGACGCCGCTACTGAAGAAAGAAGAAATTGAACTACTTGGTTCTGCTGCTGAGAGTTCTGTTGACTCCGGTAGTGGTTCACGAACGACCCAGTGTTCGCCAAAATAATTATAAAACCTTATTTATTTCGCTGGGGCTAATTTCCTTTTGTCTAACCTCTTGCCAAATATTTACCTATAATCTGAGGTAAAATTAATATAATCAGACAAGGTTTAAACGAATTATTAGTATAATTTTTTTTTTAAATGCGCACCATCGTCCGTTGAGTTTGGACATTTGAAAGCCGTTGAAACAGTGTCTCGTTCAAAGCAATCGGAATATTTATATATTAAAACATAATAATAGGCCACTTGCAGGCCATTTTAGGCCAAATATTCTAAGACCTTCCGTTTTTCTTTTTTTGTATTTTTGAAACCCTGGCGATTTTTTGAAAATATCAATCCGAAAAATCGGACCATTTTTTCATAAACCGGAAAGACGGGACAATTTTATAAGTGCGAAAAAACGATAATTACTTAGCCGAAAATCATTTTTCAAAAAACGACGTATTCCATACGAATGGCATAGAAGAATAACGAGGCATATCAAAAATATTACATCTCATAAATATTTTTTTCCTTGATCCATCTTATTGATCATTAATCATTATAATGTTCAAAGTCTATATTTATTTTTTTTTATTTTTTATTTATTTATTTACGGACGAATAGTCCATTACATAACAATATAACAAACACGAATAAAAAAGAGAGATGACAATGGAAGGAGAATACATATATATGAAGAGCATTGACAAAATACATATAATATAAAAGTAAATATAGAAGATAGTATAATATAAATACATATAATATAAAAGTACATAAGTAGCTTGAAGACGGATTTAAAAGACTTTAAAAAATCACATTGCGTATCGACTGCCGAAAGTCATTTAGGCTTACACCAAAAAATTCAGTGCTTTGTGACTAAATCCAATGTAATAAACTTGTACTTGAAAATTATAATTATAATGATAAAATGTTAGATTATAATTTATTAAAAGAAAATAACTTAGTTTACATCACTTTATTTATTGTACACTATCAACATGTTTCGTGAACCATGTTCACTTCTTCAGGAATAAAAGTATACTCTTATTCAGGAATAATAGTATACTTTTATTCCTGAAGAAGTGAACATGGTTCACGAAACATGTTGATAGTGTACAATAAATAAAGTGATGTAAACTAAGTTATTTTCTTTTAATAAATAAATAATGACATCACAAAGTGACAACCTTTTAGAAGAAGTTTTCTTCGAAAAAAAAATTTAGATTATAAAATTTGATTTTGTTAAAATCATCACCATTACCATTACACTTCTAAAACAGGTACAGAAAGCATAAAATGTACAGGGTTCTTTTCGTAACATCTGTCAAAATGTCAAACCAAATGATAAGTTCACAGAGAACAAACAATGTCAAATTCAAAAATTCGCCTGAAATCAAAGTGTTACCATATAAAAAAGTAAATCAGTGTGGAATTTTACAAAATTAATAGAACATTATCGGAGACGGGACATTTTCATGTAGTGACGTCATGAGCCCAAATAATGGATTTATTTAAAAAAATAAAAAATAAAAACTGTACATTTCTAAAAAATTTTACTAACATTTTCGTAATCTTAGTAAAAAAACCTATCCACATGATTTTTTCCAAGTCGTTATGAAATCCATGCCAGTGGCCTATTCCTCGCGGGAAACATACGGGATATGTGAGGAATTGCGCAAGACCATCTTATTTAAAATTAAAGATGTAGATAAAAATTGCAGTAAAAACCTTAGTTTTTTGGCGGGACTGGATGTCCCCTTCACCGCTGCTTTTATTTTGTTTTGACCCTCCGTATTAAAAGAAAGAAACAAACCCTTCCGGGTTAAGAAAAAAATCCGTTAATAACTGAATTCCTCATACATACATCATTAAAAGAGTTCCGTGGCGTCGTTTCCTTCATTTTTTCCACACGGCTACTTCCTGTGAAATACCGACTGCCGGCTGATGAAGAAAGAAGAAATTATATCACATGGTCCTGCCGCTGAGAGCTCCATCTCAACAATAATTTCTGTTAGTTATAAATGGAAAACCAAGGTTGGAGAGTTGATGAGAGATGACAACGGAACTACCATCTGTATCAACTATGCTTATTTATATCTTCGTTAAGTACATCTATTATTCAAAATATTTGGCCTATTAGTCCATAATTATTCAAATTGCCTGTTTACACATCCGTTTGCACGGTATTATTCCAAATATACATACATAACACAAATAAAAAGTATATCGTTAGATAGATGTTTACGTAATTAGTAAAGTCGTTAAGGTATGAAATTACCGTAAAGAAGTTGTTGGAAGAGCGACTTAGCTTGTTGGCATATTATTATTAGTGTTTACAGGAGTCAGCTGTTGCGGGAGCTATTTTTAAATGCACTGTCGTTGCATAGTGGTTAGCTGCACTTCAAGTTTTAAGATGCACACATAGATTCGGGATTTCAAGGTGAATAACCAATGTTAGAATTACTTACTTTATTTCTTTTTAACTTTGTAAAACTTGCTTTAGTACTTAAATGCCGAATAGACGCAAGAGACAAATGCATAACGTAGTTAATATTCCTAGGTGAAAATAAACATGTTAAAGTGAAGAGACAGCATGTAATTTTCATGCTGCAAAACTATATAATATAAATTGAGTGCAAGTATAGATGAATAAAAAAATATTATTGAATCCTGTACCAAAATATGCCGATAGTGAATTATCATGCAAACTATAATTAGGCAGGAATAATTTAATATAGATCGGTGCACATTATTATAGAACTATCACAAACTACCAACTTTAAAACAGTCAATAATAAAACGAAAATTCTCTAGAAAGTAATTAAAAAACATACAAAGTTAGTTGGTAAACCCATACCTACATGCATAAAATATTTTGTACAAGAACCATTTTTTTCATTTTCTGCGAGAAAAGTTTCTGCTATGTTACTTTTAAATACAGCTAGATACATGAATTTCACTTTTGTTTTCTTGATTGAATTTATTAGTGAATGCCACGGAATCTTGGAAATGGAAATTAACCCACTTCCCGACCATCGATCGAGCTGAAACTCAACAGAAAGACTAATTGTTGATAACAATGCGTTTTTGATGGCAATCACGCACACACGCGGACATATTTGCTTTTTCCTGATATTTTATGTACGAAATAAATATCGGTTTCGAAAATCCGAGTTTCATAAAGTCGGTAGCGTGGTTGATTCCGATCATTAGGAAGGAAGGTGTGAACCTCAGCAAAACCATTTTTTATAAAGTTTTAATAGACATTTTAAAATTGATGTATCATAATACAAAAAAAAACATTTTTTTTTATTAAATGAAAAAATACACTTTGTAAAACACCACTTTATTTGAATTAATAATTATTTAACAGCCAACCAGGTTTCGCTTAGCTCAAGCTTCATCAGGGCTATTATATTAACTTATATATTAACTATTAGTTAATATAATATCCCTGATGAAGCTTAACTATTAGTTAATATAATATATTATATATTATTATATATTAATAGAGACCGGATTATATGCAAATGCATATTTGCATATGCATTTGCATATTTCGACCCTTTTCGGCAGAAGTTGCATATTTTAGCAAAAAAATTGACATCATGCATATTTACGCTCTATATCGTTCATTGTTCAGATGCCTCACATAGTGACACCAATCAATGACTTCGATAGTGCAGAGGCTTTGGCAGTTTTCCAGTGAAAAGAAGCATTTGAAGAAACTAGTATTTAAAAAAAAAACTAGCTATGATTAGCACTCATTTCGCCAAAAACCTGCAAGTATAAAAACCAAAACGCTTGAAACTCATGGATTTGCGTTGATTGAATCTATTCAGGTTGTGAAGAAAATCCGCCTTATGAATTCCTCGTTGTCAAAGCTTTCTCGAGTAAACTCAAACAAAAGTTTGAAAAATTATGGAAAAATAACCCAGGGTTTGAACCCTTGTGACAAATTGATAGCTTCATCAACGGGGCAGGTGAAATTTTGCCCGGCACAATAAGTTCAAAAATCGCACCCAAATTTAAATTCTGTCCAGCCACACCAGTAGACGTAGAACGCTCCTTTCCGCTTATATTAAGCGATAGCAGACACAATTTTTCTACATAACATTTAAAACAGTACTTAGTCTTATAAGTTTTTAAAGGTAAATTGTAAATTTCATTGTTAAATACATTTTGTAATTGATATTTTAGAAAATACGTTTGTTATCCTTGAGAACTACCTAATAGCTTACTAAAATAAAATAAAATATTTAAAAATACGACTTCCTATTATTATTTTATGTTGCATATTTTGGCCCTTTTTATTGCATATTTGCATGCATATTTTGGGCTTTTTTTGTTGCATATAATCCGGTCTTTATATATTAACTATTAGTCAATATAATAGCCCTGATGAAGCTTGACTATTAGTTAATATAATATATTATATATTATTATATATTAACTATTAGTTGATATAATAGCCCTGATGAAGCTTGAGCTAAGCGAAACCCGGTTGGCTGTTAAATAATTATTAATTCAAATAAAGTGATGTTTTACAAAGTGTGTTTTTTCATTTAATACATAATGTCACACCACTAAGTATTTGCTTCCTTCGATAAAATTATTTTTTTACTATAATAGGATGAGGAATGTCTCTGTGAATATGTGGCGAGTGAAGTTTACATATTGAAATAATACACACGATTGATTATAATAATTGGATACACAATAATTAATAAGATTTATTTATTACAGTGTTGGTGTGAAAATATATACGAGTATTGCGAGTATTTTATGAAGAGTGTTTAAGAGGTTAAAGAGAAGAATGTATGGGTGTTGTGATTGAATTGTATTACCGGTGTAAAGATCCACAGCTATACTTATATTTTAAAAGTATGTAGTTGGGTTTTGGTTTTTAAATTTATTTATGTAGTACACAATCCTTGGCATATGTAATACACAACCTACCAAAAGAAAATAACCTTTAAAGTTCCTGAAGTTTATTTAAAAAGGTATTAAAAGTTTTTTTTATATATTATTTGATTTGTCAGCCACATAATATACGCAGCTTCCTAAATCTACGTAATTTATGAGTCTCAAACGCCGCAATTTCTCCGCCGCAAGGCCAAAGGGAGGAACCGCCTTTCTCAAGTTGCTGCCAAATTACAAGAGAGGATAACACGAAATCTCTTGATTTGAAGTGATCTTCTTAAAATAACTAGTAGATATTAATTAACAGATTTAAACAAAAACTTAAAACATAATTATGAGCATATTGCGGAATTTACAAGAAAATGAAAAGAGGCAGCTTCTACTAAATAAATGTATCTTAATGTTTAATAACATAAATTTCATATACATCAATTTTAATAAAGATACATTTATCTTAATTGAAATAAATAGTAAGTGCATTCAATTCAATTATAAGAATACATTGATATAAAAAAAAACTGCTAGGTACATTTATACATTCAAAGATTCGTGGGTTGTTCATTTATTAGCCAAAGCTATTTAATTTTAGCGCAAGGCAATTTTGCTTAAATTTTAAGTTTATGATAAATCATTAACGGTCGTTGTTCCCAATCCTACTACTGATCAACTTTAGAGTCGAAATTTTGGCTCAATGCACAAAAACGCTCTTCCCAACACAACTCTGCGATAATCAAATCAATTATTTTATCAAACAAATCACTTAGCAGATCGGAGACCCAGATTGATCTCAGTTCGAAATAATTCTGTATAAAATACCTATACTATGTGAGTGACAAAGGATTAAATACAGAATTAGAATTATTTATACTTATGTTTTAATTTGAAACAGCAAAACGTCAGCTCTTGGGCAAATAAAATTTGTACAGATTATCTGCCCGGGTTTCAGTTGCTTGCATTTTTTAGTAATGGGGTATAATTCCCGAAATTATTCGCAGATCTGTATTCACTTAAAAATTTAAATAAATCCCTTGAAATTACTGGATTACGTTTTATTTCAGAATCTTGGAGTGGTGGAAGGACTTCAGAAGGTTGTCGTCGACACAAGTTAAAAAATACTGCGCCATGAACGGGACAAAGTTTATGTAATAGTTTTGTCTAGACTAGAGGTCGTGATAGAGACATGTATTTGTAATCCGTAGTTAATGGCGAGACAAAATTCAACCTTCAACATTTTCTTATAGAAAAAGTCTTTATCCCTATAGAAAAGTATTTGAGATAATCAAATTTAACAGTTTCTTTTGAAATTCCGTCAAATATTGAGATTTTTTTTTAATTTAAAAAAAAAATATTGTAGGTAAGAACATTTTAAAAAATTGCCTCTTCAAGGGCCGCATTAATAAATCCTTTCCTATAACCCGCCTCACAACGCTACCCAACCGGGTGGCGATATAGTTCCCCTATCTTTACACTGTACAGACCGGGCGCTCTTGTGAGATGTTACTATAGATTATGAATTATGAATTATATGTGAGTCGCATAATTTCTATACGAATACCGTAGTTCAAAGACCTACATCAACAACACTTCAGTTAATGTGTGTAGTCTAATTAAACTTCTCTCGAATGGTACACGAACAATTAATGTTAAAAAAATTAAGTGGATTTTTATTGTTATTATGCGTCACGCATCGCGTCGTATTTTCGGGCATTAAATTCAAAATGTATTGAACTTGAATGATTTTTTTGCAATACGCAAGAATACGAAGGAACATTTCACACCACGCGTGCATGGACTGACAGCAGAAATTAGTATGTTTAATAATTTGAAAATCTGTCTGTAATTTAAATCATTCGATTTTGACTCTAACTACACTATGGTCTGTCTTTTACGATGTGAACCGCATTTGTGAAACCATGTGGAGCCCTTTTTCAAATCATTCTAATTTGCTCAACTTTTTCGTACGTTTGCTACGTTTACATAATTTGCTTGACGTTTTCATATGTTGGCTATGTTTACAAAATACCTTTATTCCTTTACTAGGTTTACATAATTTGTTCGACGTTTTCCTACGTTTTGCTATGTTTACATAATTTGCACGAATTTTACATAGATTTGTTACGTTTGCATAATTTGCTACATTTTTTTTGTACCTCTGCCATTTATACATGATTTTTTGACATTTATATAATTTTCTCGACTTTTTTACATTATTTTTGCATAATAACCCCATATCAAAAATAACACTGTACAATTCCTTCACCCGCAACGTGTTGGAGTACGCAAGTGCTGTATGGAGTCCAACCTACAAAGTTCACATTCAGCGAATAGAGCGAGTTCAGAAACATTTTATGTACCACCTAGCGTATTCCGATAAGCGAGCACGATCACTTCCTCACTACACCGATAGACTGAAATTCTACAATGTACGCACCCTTGAACAGAGAAGACTAAATACAGATTTAAATTTTCTTTTCAAAATTGTTAATGGTTTAATAAACTGCCCTTTTCTACTTCATCAAATCAGTTTCAATGTTCCTAGAATTGGTTCACGACTTATAAATTATGTTCCGTTACATTTTAAAAATATCGAACTAAGCTGGGGTATGACTCAGCTTTATCAAGAATGTGCCGTAATTTTAATGAGGCTTATAAAAAACATTCCATTAATTTGACAATGTCAACCTTGGCCAACTTCAAATCTTCTCTTAACAAGATTTAAAGCTCCCTTTTATATTGTTATATAAACTTATAAACCTATAAACTAAACCTTTAAACTTATATTATAATATTATTGTTCTAAAAACTTGTTGCAAAAACTTATTAATATAATGTAATGATTGTATACATATGTAAGTATTATATTATCAATGTTGTGTTTGTCTTTAATTAGTGATAGCATCAACCATGTTTAGTGTAATTGTATCTGTGAAAGCTTTGATGTAAATCACTGTTGACAAACCTAATAAAAAAATAAATAAATAATTTACTCTATTTTTCATACGTTTGATAAGTTTACATAATTTTCTCGATTATTCATACGTTTGCTATGTTTACATATTTTTTTATAGAGTGCAGACATGCATCGCTACCTCCTTGTTCATGAACCAACTTTATGAACTGTCTTACTGTGTCCATCATCAGGGCAAACATGCACATGTTTATGAAAGTACCTATCTATATAGATCTAGTTACTAAGCACAGGTAAAGCTGATTCATGCAACGATTTGAGTCTCTATGAAAAACACTTTTTTTTTTAATCTAAAATACTTTTAAAATATATTGAATATAACTTTTATTCATCCCTTCACTGAGTTTAAGTTTTAATATTTAGTTTTATACACAATCGTGCCTTATTCAGTGCAGGATAACAACGATCACTATACTGGCCTGAAAAGGATGTCCGGTTATATAAAAAAACGGTACCCAGATATCTCAAACACATCATTTTGAAAAGTGGTGATATAAAGTCATGAAAAGTGACGGAAAGAAAATATAGGTTGAAGAGGTTAGGCTAAGGTTGGGTTTATAGGTTATTTTTTTATTTCATCTCCTTTATTGACTTTATATCATTTTTCAAATGTGTGTTGATTTGTCACAGTGTTAATGGAACCACAAAAAACTAGTACATATACCTACTCAAATAAAATTAACTAAAATTTATCATTTTTGATAATGTTCCAACCCAAATATACTAACGATGGGTGGTTCACAAAATTTGTACAATTCGTCAAATATCAAAATTAAAAATTCGAGTCCTGTGAAAGTTCTGTACAAGGTTTATTATTGTGTCACATTACTTGGACAATAATGGAACTTGAATTGGACTTTAGCAGAACTTGAATATTAATTAGTTGATGCATTGTTCAAATTTTGTAAAACCTAACTTTAAAAATGATATTTTTAAATAGTAAACACATATGTAGGTGCGTATTAAAATGTTTTTATCTAGGTACCTACCTGATAGTATTGAGTTTGGCCAAATCTTCACCCTCTGAAGAGTTCATCAGATCGCAGGATGCCAAATTGTGAGATAAATTATTGCACCACATAATTTTAGTCATTCAATTTATATTACCGATCTCGAATAATTATATTTTGTTTAAAAATAACACGAATGAGTTGTTATGTAATTATTGTCTACGTCTATGTTATTAAAAATTATTTTGCATAAAGGTGTAAATATTATTAATCAAAATTATAAGTTGATTTTAAAGGGCAGAAAATATCATTTTTAGTTTGTATGTCTTAAGGGTATACTTAAAAGAATTCATAATCCGCTATTTCACAGATGGCGCTAATTTAATTATTTTAGGAAAAAAACCCTTCTCGCAATTTATGCATTTTTTGTTTGCGCCCGTACATATGCAGTATTGTGCCGGTTTAAAACTCAATTATTCAAAGAAAGGAACGCAAATTCAATATTTGATTGAATCGCCGATACAATATTGTATTTGTATGCCTTTCGTGAAAGAATTGAGTGTGTATACGGACAAATCAATTTATTCATGTTCACATTGCGTATGTACGGGTGTAAACAAATAACTCATTAAAAGAGTTTTTGCCAAAATAATTAAATTAGCACCATATGTGAAAGAGCATAATTTTTAATTATTTTAATTAAATCTCAGTAAGTAAAGATGTCACTTTTTTATGAAAGTTTGAAAGAAGAGATCGGTAAATAAAATAAAATGGGACAAAATGATGTTGTTGAAAGAAAGTTGAAATGTAGACAGTAAAGATATTCATAAAATATCTGAAGGGTTAATTTTTTTGTGTAGAAGGGAAATATTTGTAATGTTTTTATAGGCCTACCGTAACTTAACACCTTACATAAATAAAATTACTACGATATTGAAAGATATAAAATAAAAATATTTACATTAAGAGTATATAATAGGTAGGTATGTTTGAACCCCCGTCACATTTAATTATCGACGATTAGCGCCATTTTGAATCTTTCACACCGGGATTTTTTTATGCGAGTTCTAATTTCTCATAACCATCTGGATCCAGTGTATCGTGAAATTATGGCATCCTCAATAGATTGGGGTGTGTTGTGAGTCAGATAGTACTGAAGAGGGGAAGGGGATGTAGAAGAGGAAGGTGTGGAAGTCTGTGGCTGTTCAGATCTGGTCACCAAACATGACCAAAGCCATTTCAAGGAACGTTCCGATTCTGAAAGGTGGTCTCTCCTCTCTCCCCAGGGCGATACCGAAACTATATTCTACTCTGGAACGTGTCGCTCATATACTCGTACATATGTGACTTATTATGCAAATTACTTTAAATTAAAAAAAAACAAATATGAAAAAAAACACAAATTAATTAAACAACACTAGAACCTACGACCTCCGGATTCGTGAAGAAGGATCATAAACCTCAAACTCTAAAGCCGTCAATGGTGATCGTCATGAATACAATACAAGCTAAAAATTTATCTATTCCTAATATATCTTACCGGAATAGGTAATAGACATAAAAATCTCTTGGCAAATGGAGTCTAAAAGCGTTGAAACTGTCACAATAACAAACTGGAACCAGTGTTATATTATTCATAAAACTTTTTTTTTAAATATCTAATAGGGAAACAATTTTTTAGTAGGTGACATTTATTTTTTTTATAAAGTAATAAAAAAAAAGATTTTACTCTAGCGAAACGATAGGAGAAGCTTCAATTTATCCAAAGTATACATATTGGTATTCATAAAATAAACCGATTAAGAGTATACAGAGTAAACGTAGATTCATCGAATATAGTGATTTAACATTAAACTTCGCCTTTTGCCGATAATAGGGTATACTCGTGTTTAGTTGTTGATCAATTTGTGATCACTGATCAGCTGTCAACAAGAGTAAAGGTAAAGCATAACGGTCATGAAGCAAACCGAAAATCGTCCTTTAACGAGGCTACTAACTATATACAGTAAACTTTGAAAATCGCTGGACATACTTAAGTTTTTAAATAAACAAAAATTTTAACAAAACAAAAAACGACTTCAAAAAATGCACAAAAAAGTAAAAAAATAATTTCGTACGATTGTTATTTTTGGAGTCGGTGTCAGCCAAGATCTCCACATCTCACCTATAACTACCTATGTATGTATTTACCTTGGCTGACACCGACTCCAAAAATAACAATCGTACGAAATTATTTTTTTACTTTTTAGTGCATTTTTTGAAGTGATTTTTTGTTTTGTTAAAATTTTTGTTTATTTTTTGATTTTTAGTGACGAGCGTGCGTAAAGAAGTTTTACTTTAAAAAAAGAATCATCGAAATCTGCTGGCGTAATGTTGAGTTATTCGTCCATTTGTCGCGCACATACTTATTGCAAATTTAAGACATATATGGTTTTCTCATGGATCCCATTGTCAGAACTGGCCCAAATTAAAAAGGGACCACACGGGAAACACCATAATCATCAATATCGGTTCACCCAATCGAAAGTTCTGAGGTAACAAACATAAAAAAAAAAAATTTAAAACAAATAAAAATACCGTCGAATTGATAACCTCCTCCTTTTCGAAGTCGTTTAAAAAGCTTAAAACCAATTTTTTAAATTTTATAATATTTCTAGGATTCCGCCAAACTAATCCTTACCTAATACGCATAGATTAAACGATAATAACGTCTCCTCTAGTTCTAGCCCTTAGTTATTTTATAGTATCAAGAATACCAACATAACAAAATAAGAAAAATTATCGTAAATTGCCGTCATCTTATACGACGAAAGCAAATTTTCATTTACGTAATTGATTTTTTTTTATGCAGTCATTTTCCATCGCCCGAGAGCAAATAATTGTATTTTATATTAATTTTTTTTATAATCTTTATTTATCAAGTTACATAGGTGATTGTACTGTGCCTGTCTCACTAGGAATTCCTGTGTTGAGAGCAGGCGCATTTTAACATAAGTAGTTTAATATAAAAAGAAGAATAAGGATAACAACAACAATGTTATATACATTTAAAGGTACAAGGACAATCAGCATTGTACCAAAGGGAAAACATGCACTAGGAGGTTATAAAAATATTGTTAATATATGTTCTGTCTTTGCTAGTGATCCAAGACTTGGTATCTGATTTGTATTTTACATAATTAGTGTGATGTCTAATGGTCAGTGGAAGTGTATTATAAAGTTTAGTTGCAAAGTATCTGAAGTTTCTTTGACCAAACGTTGTTTTGGCGAAAGGGATAAGTAAGAGATTTTGCCCTTTGGTTCTCGTATCACGAACAGTTTGGATTTTGTCAAAAACAGTTCTATGTTTGAATAGGTAAGTTAGTATATTTTTTGCATAAAGTTGCCTAATGTCCAAAACACCGATTCTCCTAAAGATTTCATCCGAACTGCTTGTGATCGGTAGTTTTAGAATAATTTTTATAATTAGTTTCTGGGCTTTGGAGATCGGATCAATGGCGGCAGCATTTGCTCCTCCCCAGGCTATGATACCGTACTCGATTAGAGATTGACATAGTGCATAGTAAATTGTTTTGAGTTGCTTCAGGTTAAGAAAGTTACGAGTTTGTCTAAAGAAGTAAATAGATTTTCTAAGTTTGTTTGCTGTAGTGATAATATGTTCTTTCCACTTTAAATTACTGTCAAAAATAATACCCAAGTATTTGATTTTTGTAACACGTTCTAGATAGGGGCAATCACATGTATTAGCATTTGACAGGGGGCAAGCACATATATGAATATTATTTTCAGGGTTACTTAGGGACGGATTAATACTAAACTCAATGTATTTGGTTTTTGACACATTCATTGTTAGTGATAGCATCAACTATCACTAACAATGAATACATAGGTGAATACATAGGTTTTTTCTAAAAATATACGTGTTAAGCGTGTCCAGCGATTTTCAAAGTTTATCCTAACTATTATTAGCGCTTTTTTTAAAAAGCGAAAAAAAAGTACGCTAATCGTTGAACAAATGTGACTGAGGTTGAAACAACCCAATCTTATTTAGAATCGTAGCAATTCATTAAAGTTTGAAAAAATAGATTAATAAGGAAAGTAAAAAGGGTTGAAAATGATGTGGTTAATTATTATTGTAAATTGTCGGTGTAGCAGAAGAAGACAAAGAAAAATTCAAAGAAAATAAAAAGTCATCAAGTAACCTGATGGATATTCAAGTTAATAAAATTATTCAAAAATAGTTTAATGCAATAATGATTACTGACTGCAAACTACAATGAATGACCCCAAAGCATATGTTGTTTAGCTAAAAGTATATTAACGTCTTCTTGTCCTCGTAATTTTCATTTAAAAATTACCCATAATGTTTTCTAACTCGGTTTTCCAAAAAATTAACGAAACAATAACTTAAAGTAACAATGAGAAAATTGTGTAGAAGAGAAAGATTTGTGTAATTGTATTGTTATTAGCCTACCACAAGTAGGTATTACTGTCATATTTGAGTATAAGTATCAAAAATTACCGCAAATCATAAAAAATGAGAAAATGTGAAAACGTGTTAACAACAAATTTAGTTGGCAGTTAATGAAAAATAATAATTAATAACTATCTTATCATAAATAACTAAATAGCGATGTAATTGGGAGAAGAAGTGATAAAAGTATTTAGTCAGAGGCAGTGCTGAAAACCTGCTACATTCTAGGAGGAGTCCTGAATTTGCAGCTGAGAAGTGACTTTTTCGCAATAGAATTAATGATTAATAAACAAAATGTATGAAACTGTAAAAGTTTATTGACGAATAAATATTTTATTATTAGATAAGCGAAGTTCTTGGCCTACCGCAAAGAGAACTGTATAAGGGTAGATTAGAAGAGGACTGGGCAAATTGGCAAATTAGCGCTGGTGAAATTGCTGTTAGATTTAATTTTATTTCCTAAGATATGCAAGTAATAAACATCGCGATTCATGATATTTTGAAATATTCACGACCAAAAGAATTGTCGTGATAAATTGTCGGGTTATTACGTCGTGTTGCGCTTCCTTCGTTAGCCGACGTTAAAGCAAAGACCTCCCTATTTAGCCTTGTTCGTTTTCCGGAACGTTGGCTAAAGGAGAAAACGCAACAAGGCATAACAACCCATAAATTTACTACGTCATCGTATTGCATGATCAATGAGTGAATTAATGTAATGTGTCACAATATTTGGAGAGTAAAAGGGTCGCCAGCGAAAAACAGCGCCCTTGGAGTGATTTTTTTTTACATAAAAACCATCTAATTGTTATTATTATTGTTATTATTTTACGTATTTAGTAATATTTTTTCTTGTTTTAATTCAGTTATGTAAATATTACGGTGTTTAAATTTTTCATTGATATTATGTGCTTTGCGCTTTTCCAAAAATTCATCGAAATATATGATCGTTTCCTACACATTTTTCTTTTTAACGCGAGATTGAGGATTCGATTCCCACCCCAAAGCAAAAATTAATTTATATTATTATTATAAACAGTTACAATGGTTTAGTTGTGAATATTTTTTTTCTAAACCACATATTGCGACAGTTAGTTTAGGGTATTTCAAGGTCATTCACATTTGATGACCAACTAATCGGCGATCAGAATTAGTAGAAAGGTTCGATATTTTTGAACGGTCCCCGGTTAAACGCGATTCTCAACCCGTCTCAGCATTTGATCAAATTATAATTAGCTTTGCAAGCATAAATCTGTCTCTTACTGAGGATCAAATCACGTGTAGGAAGATAAATATTCTAATCAAATCGATAAAAAAATAATAGCATTTCAAATAACATGTGCTCCCAATTATGTCCTATGTTAATTCTAATAAATTTCTTTAATAAACATTAAACAGTGTTAAATCTCAAGTGACCTCCTACGTAAGTATATTTTCTACATTTTAAAGCAGCATCACGTTCATTGGTCAAATGCATATAGTTTTGTATTAGTGATCGATAAACCAGAAGATCGGTAATATGTTAGCCATAAGTTGTTATAATAAATAGTTAGTCTATACTGATTTTTTTTTTTAAAAGCTCCATACAAGAAGCCCTGAGGAAAATTAATCCCCTTTGAGCCTATGTCATATTTGGGGATGCTGTGTGGAGGGTCTTTTTAGGAAAGGAAGGAGAGGAAGTTCTGGGAAGGAAAAGGGTACGAGGGGTGGGTAGGAATCTGGGGTCTGTGTATCCAAGGTGCAAGGCGATGTTCCGAGAGAGTACGGCTGGAGAAGTCAAAGGGACTCCCTCAACCATTCTCTCCAGATCCAGCCAGCCATGCGTCTGGTGTGCGGACGCATCCGCCACCAATACCCGGACAAACTTCACCCCATGAACCCGAGCACCCCTGCTAAGTCACCAAATGAAGCGAACCATTTGGGGTGACCTATGGCAGATGTGCTGGTTATCCAATAAATGGTTCCCAGGGCGGCGGTAGTCATACCCGCCTCCCAAATTCTACAATTGTATTGCTGTTGGGCGTTCCAGAGGACCATATTTTGATGAATAGCTAAAACAGGCCTAGAATCAGCGTTTAACGAGACCCGTTCAAATTTCAAAAATACAAAAGGGTTGACCGTCGATTGCCGGTTATCTAAAGTGAAAGGATATGAAACAACCCTTGTAAATCCATGAAAAGGGCGCCCCCTACCTGGGAGTATTATAAATTGACACAATAAAAAAAGGTTTATGCGTTCACATAGACAACAAAGACATAATAATAATATATTATTATCTTTGATTTATAATAATTAACGGAAAGTGTGATACATTCAGAAAGTGTATTGGTGAACAGCGGATTTAAAAATACAATAAATAGATTTCATTTATTTGGAACCAAGTATTATCATTTTTAATCTAAAAAAGCTAAAATTGTCTTCAGTAATAATAATAATCGTCCGTATCTTTACGGAAAATTTATATTTCTGAGAAAACATTTTGTCAGAATGAATAAAAATTTAAGCGCTGCCAAGTTTCAAATTAAAAAAATCTTTCCAAGCTTTCTATTTAAAGTCTCAGCTAGATAATATAAAAGGTAATAACTTACTTATAGAAAGATTTAGAGTAGATTTTCAACGAATTAATCGCAAAGCATGATTGCGAAATGTGTGAAAAATCGATATCAATTTTATTTTATCTGTGTAAATAGCAAACAAAGTTTGTAGAATTCCTTGATAATTGTTATCAAACAATTTGTGATAGTAATTTTGCTTCTTTTATAATCAGTTTAAAATCTTCATTTTCATAATGTTTCACTAAGATGAAACATGCGTCGTGTTTAAAATCGTGTAAATAGTCAATAATTTTTGAAAAACTAGAATTATTTTGTTGCTTGACCTCAAGCAGTGACATTGAAAGGTGACTTTAGATCTAACTGCTTTCGAGCTGTAAAAAAAGACCAAATTGTAAACATACTGCAATGTTTTGTTTACAACTTTTTTAGAGAATTTGATTAAAAAAAAAAATTTCAATTTCTTAAAATAATACATATTATCATTTATTATTTAAATTGCGTTCATTTTGTTTGTGATTCAATTTTAGTTTTTTTTATGTCCAATGGGGGTTTAATTTTTAATATTTTGTGGTACATTTTTATAATGTGCTTCATCATGATAATAAAATGTAACAATACTAAAAAATATATGTTCATAAGTGTTTTAGAATAATGTTCATCGATGTCAGTGAAATGTATGAATTACACAAATTATTATTGAATTTGATTGAATATTCACCATAACATCAAAAATATTGTTGTTAAACTGAATGTTAATGATTATGTTGAACTTTATTAGCCGATAACATGCAGTTGTAATTATTTGAAATGTTGACTGAAATACGCTGAAACTGAGTTATTGTTATTTTCAGGTAAATATAAAACGTCACTGCTGAAGTATAATTGCGTACAACCGATTCACGTGCGTTTGTTAGTACTTCGTATAAAGTGAAATTGAAAACAAACACTAACCTCACTTTCCAAGCCGGTACCAATCCGCTAAATCCCACTAAAATTTTGTTTTTAACGTTTAGACAGCTGTCACTCGCGGGCACACTCAACCTCGACAGACGCAATTAAGAACGGTGTGTTTTGTTTGTTATTATTAGTAAATTGGGTTGTTATTTTACGTAGAATCAGTAATATCAGTAACATGAAGGTACGACCGACAATCGTCGCGGACCGCCGTCGACTCGCCTCGGAAAGGACGAAGGAAGGTCGCGGGAGCCGGGAATACACGAACCGCCCATAGACGAAGAAGCCACTACTCGCGCCGATACGGGGCGCGTGCGGCACACCCGTCAAGCAGAGCAAGGAAAATTTATACCACCACACAAAAAGAAACAATCCAAATATATTAATTTATTTAAATTTACTTTTATTGTGTTATATTTTTTTGGTGTCTGTGTTTGCTGTTTATCGTTTGCTTTCGGGGATAGTACATTTCTCTCGATGCATTTTCTCCTAAACCCGAAATAGAAGATTGTCAGGGCGGCCGCGGCCGTTCTTGTCTTTGATAGTAATGTCACTTCTGTATTTGGTCGGATATTTGAGGTACCTCAGCGGGAAAGCGGGAAAATGCTGCTATTGTTTATGGTGCATATTTGCGAGGCAAGTCTTCTTCTTCGAATTCTACGCGAATGATTTGAGAACTCGTTCTGGGACGTTCGTTGGAAAACGCAGAATTGGCGTATGGGCAGGATCATCTGAAGGACGAATGCGAGGATGCTGACCCGCGTAACTATCGCGGCGTAAAACTGAGTACCTACCTCAGAAATGAATGAACAAATAATATTTAATCCTAAGCCTTATTCAATACTTCCAGGGGAGATAATCTACCCTAATACCTACTTAGTACATCTACCTGCAGTGGCGGTCCGTGAGTTTTCAGTGAGCTAGAGTGCTAAGATTGGAAAATACGACGTTATTGATGTTGTTTTATGATGTTGATGATTAAGCTATACTGAAATGTGGATGCGGCTCATCCCCAACCTGAAAGAATCCTGAAAAGCTTCATACAAATTATCTAAATTTTGAAAAAAAAAATCATTTTCATCTACAACAACATCAATAACGTCATATTTTTCAATCTTAGCAATCTAGCTCATAAAAACTCACGGACCGCCACTGATACCTAGTACCTACTTATTCCAATAATTAGTCAGACGGAAACATGGTAAGTACAGGTGTAAAATTTCCCCTTTACCCTTTTACCCGCCTGTTTCGACACAGGTATATCCTAGTGAGACAGGCATACAAATAAAACCAATGTAAATATATTTTCTTATAGATAAAAAAATAAAAATAAAATAAAATAAACATTTTACCCTTCCCCTTTACACACGAGTTTTTAACTCTCGTAAAGGTAAACATGTCTAGTTTATAATTTGAAATACTATATATTAATGCTCAGTTTTGAAGACGAGCTCACTTTTTTTTGATGGCAAAATCGACCTCGCCGCCCCTTAAGTTTCACCAACCTCAAGGTTCACTTTCGGATACAGGATTTTAAGACTTTTGATGGATCCGAAAATGAGCTCTACGCTCTTCGAGTTTCAAAGACCGCAGAGACCATTATCGGATTTAGGGTAACGGCCCCAAATCGTGTCCCGATTACGGAACATTTTTCATATAAAACACCGCTGCACGGTTAGCAGCGCACCCAAACGGCGAAAACTACAATTAAATCTCTCACGGACGGAGAAATTCGGCCTTAGTTCTATTTCCCGCCGTCAGGTTCACCCGTTGAAACGGCGCGACGTACGCGTAGGCTCAAAAAGGGAAAGAAAAAAGTCTTTTTTGGGTACGAAAGCACACTTTTCAGTACTTGAGAAAACTACGGAAAAATTAAGCATTTTGTTTGCCTACATTTTTGCTAGCGATTTATTCACAGAAAACTGAAGCAAATCAGCGGCAAAAACTGGAACCTCAAATAAAAGTACTCAATTCGGCTTAGTTATATTTCCTGCCGACAGGTGTACTTAAAAAAAAAGATGTCATTTTGGCCATTAGTTTCAATGCAAAAGAAATTGCTACGAATGTTGAGTTAGGTCAGGATTCTTACATGTCAAAACAAAACGGATCTCTCAGCGGTTTGGGTTGTTATTTTTCGGGAAACGGCATTGCGGCCGGAAAAACGATTCCAGCTTGGATGTTTTTGAAAAATTCGGTACCCGAAAACATTACTCATCTTTTGATAACAATATAAGGTGTCCGTCCCATGTAAAAAAGTTCAGGGTCGCCGAAAAACCTATAAAATTTTCCAAAAAAAACAAGAAAATACGTGTCCATAGATTCACTTCTGAAGGGTAGATTTTTACCGGCCAGTAGGTACAAATTGAAATGTTATTAATTCAGGGTAGGTACCTACTTATCTCGGTAGTATTGCAAATATGATAAAAAAGCAAAACCATTGCCGGAATTTTGTAAGGAAAAGCGCCGGTACCTACCGGAATGGGTAGTTAGACAATTATTTAGGTTTTAATGCAATTTAATTTACTAAGGTAATGTTGTTTCACCGATACTGAATAATTTAACAATTTTTTTAAGTTCATTTTCTCGTTCTGTGTAAGTTCTATTTTTTTATCAGTAAATGCCAGTTGCATCATTAAACAAAAATATCTATAGAACTTGAATAGAATTCGAACAGAACTTTTACAGAAATTACTCGAAGTTGAACGGGAAATTTTTTTAAAGTATTAAATTCGTATAGCGCTTTTTTTAAGCAGTAAATCTACTGGTGAGTTCTGGCATTATAAAATTTTTATGAAAATGTACGTACGCTCATAACTTCTGAAGGACTGAAACAAATTGAAAAATTCTTTTTTTGTTCTGTTCGTTATTGTTAATACAAGGTTTGTATACAATAACTGGTGAGTTCTGGCTTCACGAAATTTGTATAAAAAAATTTAATAGGTGTCGCACGAGCTGTTTGAAAACTAAATGTACCGGGAATTAGTGTATGTAGTGTGGCAGCTTTTTGCTGCTAGGTCCTGCGGGCGGCTTTATACATAATTGTGTGTTTAACCGCTAAGCGTTGCTAAAGCATTCATCCGATTGCGATAAAAAATTGTAGATTTGATGTGTGCATGCCCACGACGGTTTCTGTATACAAAAGTGAGCTCGGGCATCATGAAATTACGCATTGCTAAACCGTTCATCCGATTGCGATGAAACTTTGGGGATTTGATGTGTGCATGCCTACAATGGTGTCTATATACTAACGTATGGCAGGTTTTTACTGCTAGGCCCTGTGGGCGGCTTTATGTATGTTTGTATGTTTAACCGTAGTTACCGACCCGCTTACTATGATTTTTTTTTTCTGTTAGTAAGTCAAGTTAGTTTTAACCCGTTAGTTGCTTTGCAACGGGCATAAGCTAGTATATATTATTGTGTAAATTTATTACCTTTATGATTGTAATAAATAATTCACTTAAATAAAAAAAAAAAAAAATAAAGTAGAATAATTGCTAAGATCCTTGCTTGCGTAGTGGTATACATACTGTGTTGTAGGATTACCGCGGGCAGGGCCGTCTTAAGCTATAATAATAATAATAATAATAATGTTTATTTCAGCCGAACAGAGCGGTGGGTGCAATACTCTGTCAGCCATAAAAAAGTATACATTAAATAAAACGGATTTACCAGATAAAAAATCAAATAACATAAAAAAGATTAAAAAAAAAAAAAAAATATATATATATACATCTACATATTTAGTACGTAATCGTATATCTACTACGGGGGCTTCAGATGTATTCTCCATGTTTGGTGAAGAGGCGCGCCCTGCCACTGGGCCACGGCCTGGACGAGAGTGTTCTCCGATCTTTGGTAGCGCTGACTCACCCCGGCTATTCTGTGGCGCATCAAGGCGGCGAACCCATGTACCCTTCCTTCTGCGAACATCTGCGAGGCACTGCATCGCCAAGGTAGGCCGAATAGCGCCCTATATGCGTTGTTGTATTGTACTCGAAGTGAGTTCATGACGCCTTGTGAGTATCTTGTCCAAAGTTCGCTGGTGTAAAAGCTCATGCAGTAGCTCTGGAATATTTGCTTCTTCACAGGAGAACTGCACCTGTTGAATCTCCTGGCGAGCATGTTGGCTCGAACGCTGAGTACTCTTCTTTGGCGTTCTATGTCATTTTTATCATTTAGGTCATCAGTGACGACATGCCCCAAATATTTTATTTCCTTGCAGATTTTGACAGTGTCTCCGCCGAGGAGAATAGGTGGAATGACAGTAGGACCAGTATTTGCTTTAAACACCAGCAATGATGATTTTTTGGCATTGTACATCAAACCATGACAATCGACGTATGCTTGGCATATGGCAAGAAGTTTTCTCATTGCCCTTACTGATGGGGCTAGTATGACCATGTCATCTGCATAACTTATGTTATTCATACATACTCCGGCAACGTGGCATCCGATTCTTGTTTTGTTCAGTATTTTACTAAGTTCGTCCATATATACATTGAACAGCACTGGGGACATTGAGCCTCCTTGCCTAACGCCGCACTTTAATTTTGCTGCTTCTGACAGGCTGTCATTCCATCTGACGAAGTTTTCCTGTTGCTTGTACCATATACTCAATATATTTACAATTTGTGGTGGTAATTGTCGGTCCGTCAGTTTTTTCCATAATTTATCATGACAAACCATGTCAAAAGCTTTGCTTAGGTCTAGGAAGCATGCATATACCGATGTTTTTCTGGCTTTATAATATTCTATTGATAGTTTCATGCTATATATGGCTGTGTCAGTAGAGCACCCAGCTTTGAAGCCCATTTGGGAATCCTCTGTAATGAGCTTGTCTTCCGTTAAATTTAAAATCACCTTTTCAAATATTCTTGCTATTATGGTGGCAAGAGATATGGGCCTGTAATTAACGGAGGATGTCAGGTTTAGTTGGCGACTTTTTGGGATCGGTACTATAATGGTTTTGGTCAGTTCTTTCGGAATGTGTCCAAGCCCAACCATGGCAGTGAAGAGAGAGGCGAGCAGTGTTGTCAAATATCCCCCCGCATGCTTCACATGTTCTATGACAAGTCCATCGTGACCAGCAGATTTACCTCCTGCCATGTTGCGTATTGCTCGCTGAATCATCTCAGGAGAGATGACAATGGACGGCTGTTGTTTTGATTGATGCAATGGTGTATAAAACTCTTCATCCATTGTTTGTGGTTGAACTGGTGCGGAGCAAAAAGTATTCCTGAAAACTTCAGCTATAGCTTTATTTTCAGATTTTCCATCAATATTGGTCGGTGCGGTATGTTTTGCTTTCAATATAGCATTAGTTTTGTTCCAAAAAGATGAAAAGTTTTTGCATTGTAGGCTATTTGCTATTTTATCCATTTTGTTCTGCTCGAAGTTTCTTTGGCATTTTTTATATTCTTTCTTAAATAACGATCTACTTTGCTTTCGAGCTTCCATAATGGGACCATTAGTGGGTCGTCCGTTCTGCAGCCATTTTATGTGCGCATTTCTTGATCTTTCATAATGTAAGGCAACTTTCTCATTCCAACCAGCCACAGTCTTCCATCTTCGTCCAGTCGTAGGCCTTCTCTCTATATTAAACGCAGATATTGCTGAGGTACGTAATACTTGTACAATGTTTTTATATAGATCATCGATTTGTTTTTCATTTATCATCGTGCTGTCAATTGCAATGTCGGTTCCACGAATTATCTCAAGTTGACCTATTGATAATTGGACGTATCTGGAGTAGGACTGCACTTGTTTTTGACTTTTGGGTCGCCATCTGCATGGATCTCCTACTATTGAAGAACTTGTAGTATATGTAGGTAGCCCTGTAGTTCGTAAAGTGGTGTGCATTGGTTTGTGATCAGACCAGTCGGACTGGTAGTCAATATACATGTCTTCAATTATATTATGTACCGCCTGAGTTACGAGACAATGGTCGAGCTAAATAAATGGGGTCCATGGGCAAGCTGAATTTGGGGCTTGTACTGCTGTTATCATTATGAATTGTGCTTTACACGAAAGAATATTTATGAAAATATTCTAATGAATTTTAAAAGATCAAATAATTTTTTTTTTTAAATGTGCTACTAATTACCTACATAGATACCTGTGGAACTATGACATCCTGAATAAATAGATGATGAGAGCAAAGGGAAGTGAGTGGAAAATTAGTTATAATCCCGGAAAAAGAACAAGGAAAAGCGCCGCAGGCGATATTTATTCCATGATATCCCCATTAGAGATAGGTACCTATCCCTATTCTAGCTAGGAGGGCAAACCAATAAATGATTTCGATGTTCGTTCTTTGGAACGTCAGTTTCCCAACAATATATAGAAGGAAATCCTTTAGCACTGTTTAAATCGGAAACCTTTAAAACATATCTTAAGTAATCGAGTGGAAAAATGCGTCGGATTCCCACCCAGGCGTCGCGAGTTCAGTTTTCTGCTAGCTAAGTCCCAGACCATTGCACAAACAACGTTTTCTAATTACATAAAATTTTGAAGTATTTTTTCCGAGTCCTTTGTCTTCATTGCTTACAATTTGGACACCTAGCCGTGGCTAGAAATGGGGCCCCGGTGAATATTTATTAAATATTTATTTCCAAGTATTGTGTATTCAGTGGGTACCATTTTGGCAACTAGCCTGGAGTCTCCTCCGAATTGGGGTCCGTAAAAAATGTGTTGAAATATTTGTCAAAAAAAGTCTCTGGCCGGCCCCGATGTTGTGGCCCTAGGCATGGGCGTCTCGGGCCTCTAGCGGAAGTCCGGCCCTGAATTCGCTGCGCTGATTGATGGAGGATTCCCAATATTTCTTCTTCTTTGCCTTGCATTTAAAAAAAATATGAATCCATACTTTCGGGATAATTTCAGACAAAACCATACGACCAAATAGTACTTACTTAGAAAATGGTCGGTAGTTGTTTATTTATGAATGTATAAATTTACATTGTTTATGAATGTAAAAACATTGTTTCAAATAAGAAATACCTACCTGTGATAATGATGTAACATCAACAAAAATTCGTCGCTAAAAAAAGATAACATTTTTTATCTATAGATATCATCGTAATTATAAGCAGTGGCGTAATAATGAACACACAAACACCCGGGCAAGTGTCTCTTAAATAAAATAAAATATTCAACAATTTTCCTTCAGACCAAATTTTATTAAATTTGAATGATTTGTGTTTTCACAATAATAATATAAGGTTTATTAGCCGCACGTTCCAGAGTGCAAGATACATTCAGGATTGAAACGTTGCTTGAAATAGCTTTAGTCATGTTTGACTAGATCTGAATAGCCAGGAACTTCCTCACCTTCCTCTTCCCCATCTTCTCCCGCTCTCCAGACTCACAACTTACCCCAATTGGACATGCCATAGACTCACTGGCTTAGGCAGTTGGGAGCCATTAAGGTAATAATTAAACGTTATCGAACACACTATAATAAAGAGGAAAGATTTGATTGTTGGTTTGTTTGCATTCAATAGGCTCCGAAACTACTGAACCGATTTGAAAAATTCTTTCACCAATATAAATCTACATTATCAGCAAGTAACATAGGCTGTATATAATGGTAAGCTCTGGCGTTATGAAATTTGTATAAATGAAAATATGTGTATTTCATATATTTTTGCGGCAGGGAGGAAAGGCTGGGGAAGGTGGGGGTTCGCGGAGAGGGAAGAAACGAGGGAGAGGAAGGCAGGAAAGGTGGAAGGGAACGGGGACGCACGGGAAAGAACATGCAGGGAGAATCAATTTATTCTTTTACTGGCATTGCAACGCATGCCGGGTACCAGCTAGTGTATAAATAAATAGCGGCTCTTGCGATAGGTTCCACATCCATCTTGAACAAATGGTCAATGCAGAATTGGTCAAGTGCATTGCCATTGTCCCAACATTGGCCCAACGTGTATTGGCAGCATAAGGCTTGAGCACTAAGGGCGGCTACCCAGTCTACCAGTCAGTAACGAGTATTTTATATACGCTACTGATCAAAAGTAATAACTTTTCCAGTGGCAGAGTACGATAAAAGTATAATCGGCTTAAGATGAAGCAATATTTAGTTCTACGCGAGCTTGCCACGGCCGTTTGGCATTCGTAAAAATAAACACAACATCAAAGGTTACAACTTTACGTCGATAAAAAGTACTTTATGTGTTTCATTGTCAATCGACGTATTTTGCGGGACTATGTACGGATTCTTACAATACTTGTTGTTTAAATTTATATATTTATTTTATTTATCTCACAAAAGTCTCAACTATCTTGATCCAGTGAGAGTATGAAATACCCTTTATATAATTTGGGAGGCGGGAATGGATGCCGCCGCTCCAGGAACCATTTATTGGATAACCAACAACTCTGTTACCCCACGTCGTCGCCCCAATTGGTTCCCTACGTTTGGTGACTTAACAGGGGCGCCCAGGTTCACGGGGTGAGGGTTGTCTGGAGGTGAGGGTTTTTGTGGCGTAGGTACACCGAACCCTAGATTCCCACCCACCCCTTCCCATTCCCTCACAGTTTTTTCTCTCCTTCTTTTCCTTAAAAAGACCCCCAAAAAGCATCCCCAAAAAGGCCCTGAGGGAAATAATTTTTTTCAGGGCCACCTGTGTGGAGCTAATGTAAAAAAAAATGTGGGGTATGCGGTGTTGTAAGGGAGTAATAGGAGGAAAATAGATGGGAAAGCGGTAAGTTGATAAGTAGCTGGCTACCAGTGACTTTGGTGACCATATCTGATAAGCCAGGTAAACTTATACAGGGTGTCCGGGGGTAAAGTGCATTAACTTCGGGAGGTGATTCTACATGATGGTAGGAGTAAAAAAGATAAATAACCTTTTTCGAAATTCCAACATTTTTTTTTCCCATACAAAAAGACGTACCTACTAAAAATCCTTAGTGTGAGGTACGATCTTACTTGCTGAGCGCCCGCCGGGCACTATTGTGGCAACATAGCATGTTTGTGACTGGCCCGTATAGTTACAGCGGAAAATAATAAAGCTAGCAGCACACGCCGGTCTATTTTTATCTTTTTACCACAAAACAAGCCCTAAAAGTTGGAATTTCGAAAAAAGTTATTTATCTTTTTTACTTATAATATGTAGAATCACCTCCCGAAGTTAATGCACTTTACCCCCGGACACCCTGTATTGCTCTTACATCCACTCCCGTAAAA
This sequence comes from Limnephilus lunatus, assembly GCA_917563855.2. Lineage (NCBI taxonomy): Eukaryota > Metazoa > Arthropoda > Insecta > Trichoptera > Limnephilidae > Limnephilus > Limnephilus lunatus. The sequence goes on along the minus strand of OU830598.1, from coordinate 28,773,184 downwards.
AAAGATTACAAATTGTAAATTACAAAGGTTTTTAACCACTCGGATCTATAAGCTTGGTTTCACGATAACATAACATTACCAGAAATATGTACGACGTATGAGGGATACCTGTCTTATTAAAATGCAATATGCTTAAAAAAATCATTAAAATTGCTATCTGTAAGGAAAAACTAATTGGGTTCGGAGCTTGACTAAAATCTACCGTCATCTATGTTAATTACATGCTATATATATGATCGAGCAGTTCTCTCTCAATCGGTAATGTAGAATGTTATTGTGAGCTATTTGTAAACACGTCGACAGTTGGTTTTGTTGTGATGTTAGTTTTTTTAAGCCCGTTGTTTTATAAATAAAATATAATATTCCTTAAATTCTTCTTTCTAATTAGTAAATGGGGCAAGCTGTTCCTTCATAAAAGTCGGTTTTTAACTATGTAGAAATAATAAAAATGCAAAATCATCATGTAAACGTGTTATTGTAAAATATTATCAGAAAACTTGTCCAAACAGTGTGATTTTTACTGAATGTGAACTGAAACTCTAACAAAGGGCATTATAAAGTTGTACGAAAAAAAACATATAATCTACATATTACCATGAATAAATAGATGTTTGTTTTAGTACAAATTTAGTCTTCCCCTCAATACAGACAATATTCGGAAACTTTCACGTGGACCATAACCTTCGTAACAAAGCGTGGGGGCTTCGAACTACGTGGGTGCTTACGGCGTGCGTAGGTACATCACCCCACACCTACGTCACGAAGGGTCTGTGCGTAGTACGCCCCCCCCCCCCCCCCCCCCCTCCGATACTTCCAACCCCGCCCTCCGACAGATAGAAGGCCTCCCCACTGCCGCGCGCCTCTACTGTTGAGGAAGGGCTGAAATGATCTTGTAAAGGTCAAATAACGACATTTCCAGACTTACGGGTGTACTAAAAAAGTACTTTAAGGCGATCCACTAGTACAGGAAAAAATCGAAATCGGAATTCACGCCCTTTTATGGGAGGAGTTTAAAAATACTTGAGAAAAAGCTTTTGGAAAGGTTGGAAAAGATATTTGAGATTTTTTTTTTACATATTGATTTCGTAAAGGCCTGTAAAAAACATTAATTCCTTTTTATGCATTGTTTATTGTAATAAAACGGAATTTTTAAATTGATTTCACGAAAACAAGCAGCGCTGACCCTAACACGTTGTTTCTCCGCTCCGTCCGGAGGAGTAGAGAATGGGGCGGCTGCCCGTCGTCTTTCGGTGGACGGTATAAGGTTCACTTTGATATAACAAATTCGTCGACAGCCGTATTGTCGCCGTGATGTCAAAAATACCAACGCGAAAATGCATATTATATTTTATTTTGTGAGGTTCGGGCGTAAATTTCAATTTTTTGCGATAATTATATAAGAAACTGAATTTGCCATATTATGCAATAAAACCATATCCGAAAAAGTGTTTATAAGTAGGAGAGTTTGCACTTAAAAATGTTTTTTTTAGACCTAATATTTTATTTTTTTCTAAGCTTATTAAAAGAGTTATTAAAAAAATGACCGATATTTTTAAGGGCCAAGGTATGTTCCACACGCAGTATTTAATTGAAGCATCTATAATACTTCTAAGCGGTCAAATTTTCAAAACAAAAACATACGATTTTGTATGATATTGCATTATTTAGTATGGCTTCATCTTAAATACGATTAAGGGTTCCTAAGTATGCAGAAATATTTAGCATTTATCATCTAAGGGGTAGCCTGGAATGGCATTAACTGCGTTATTACTTTTACCATTTTTACAATTTGAGAAGCCTCCGCCCCGAGAACTATTTATTGTATAACCAAAACCCCTGCCAAAGGTCACCCTAGGTGGTTCGTTACGTTTGGTGACCCATCAGGGGTACCCCTTGCACAAGCGTTTGCCCACCTATTGTGTGGCAGGCCGGATTGGGAGAGACTGATTGAGGGAGACCATTTTACTTCTCCAGCCGGATTTTCTCGTACCGTTGTGGGTGAGATGTATTCATACATCCGTCTCTCCTGGACGCATCGACCCCCAGATTTCTACGTAACCCTCAGACCTTTATCCTTCCCAGAACTTCCTCTCCTTCCTTTTCCTGAAAAGAACCTCTTCACAGCATCCTCAAGGATGACATAGGCCTCGAGAGAAATTGTTTTTCTAAGGGCTTGCTGAGTGGAGCTAATGTAAAAAAAAACCAAAAAAATATTTCAACACAACTATTACTAACCGAAAACATTTAGGAAAAGTTTATTTTACATTCAATCTGATATAAAGAGTAATTTTATTCGATAAAAAAGAGAAAAACAGTGATTAAGTGTAATTTTATTCGTAAACTGCGTGCTCACGGCTTAATATTGCAGGCCTCTTTAAAATTACTACCAAAAATGGAAATTACACGCGTTTACACAAACATTTATGAATTTGCGTTCTTTTATGTTGTGTAAGTCGTCTGTAAAGTATACATATGTAGATATGCCCCTATGCAGTCATGTTTATTTTACTGATCTTACTGTATGGAATTGTATACAGGTAGCCTGACAAACTTCAACCAACCATTTCTGAGTTGGAATAAATCATGTAGAATGGCATATTGGTCTACGACGATCTGAACTGAATTCCCCTAACCATCCCAACTTTTATCTTCCCCATCTCATCCCTCTTCCAACCCCTCCGGCTTCACAATATACCCCAATGGGATATTTTATAATAATACCATTAAAATGTTATAAGATTAAAAGTTTATTTTTCTGATTTTGATCATTGTACTAAACATGTATAATTTGAATATTGTCATTCATAATTATTGCTTTGATAAACCGCACATTCCGAAACGGTTCCAATTGACTACAACGTCATTATGACACAGAAACCGCCACTAACTGGTAAGATGATTCTACCAACGTTGCCCGGCGTGACGTCAACGCCGCCGAATTCACAAATAAAAACGAATATGTCGTTTTGGCGGCAAATCGAAAATGAAACCCTTTAAATCGTTATAGAAGATTCATTCGTCAACATAAAAATAAAATAATTGACGTTATTATTTTCTGTCGAGATTAACAAAATATATTGAAAATACCCTATTGGGGACGTCATAGTCTTACTGAATCCAGACTAGAAGTTAGGACACATGGGCAATATTCACATAAAAAAGAGATGTGAAAGAGGAAGGTTGGAGTCTTGGCGATGATGTGTAGCAGTGAATCTATTAGCACTACTTCAGAATCATTAAATCCGTAGCATACCAGGTATTTCCACGTATTTATCGACGAGATGTCACATTAACTAAATGTTATGAAATAACACTGTAAACGGCTGATTATAAACGAAAATGCAAATGAGATTACCTCAAAAGTACCTAATTACGCGGTAATAGATCCATGGACAGTGAGCTAATGGAAAAACAAAAGGAACCAAACAAAATATCATCCCACCAATCCCACCTAAACTAAATAAATTTTCCGTCCACGGCACCTTTTTAAAATAGATTATGTAGGTAATTTTGTTAAGTCAAGTTTATTCAGTGTTTTTCGATATCGTCATCGGTTTGCGCCTTCGTTAAAATAGGTTATGCGATTTTTACTTTAGTAAAATAGTACCTACGTTTCCATTAATACTTCCTCATGGCGTTCGCGTCGTGTAGCCGCAGGTAATGTAATATTATAAGGGGTGTAGTATATGTATATAGAATAAATAATACGACGATAGAAGTGCCTTAGCCCAACACCCAGTGTTCCATCTCACTTACACTCGCGTGAAGTTGTAGATCTCCATCCCATTTGAAATTCGAAAGCACAGTTTTCAACGGAATTATATAGGCCCAAATTAGGCCTATAATTAGATCATCAAACATGCCCTTCTTGTGTTATTCTTTATTCTAGTATAATAAATTGGCGTTTGGGGGAATTATTTCAATCCATTTGGAGCGTGTGTAAGCTACACACTACACACAAACATAATTTTTTTTTAATATTTGAAAAAAATATGGATATAGAACGGGTGTTTTATTTAGTCTTTAGACTTGCCAATAACTCGATTTTCCTTTAACATACCTTTTATCGAAAAACATTCCTGAATTTTATCAAGATTATAATACAGACGCATTCCGTACCAGAAAAGTGCAAGCATAATGAAAGTGATAACATTTTATGCAAATGTATAATATGTATAGTGCTTTTCTTTTGAATACTTTGCCAATTTACAGAATCAAACATGCATTCGAAAGAAGGTGTGGATTGGAAAATAATAATTTATAAAAATATAAAGGTTTTAAAAATCCACAATTTAAACTTTGTCAAACTAAGTGGGTATTTTACCATCCTCTCCACATAAATAAACAAATCGTAAATCGAAAATATAACGTCACATTCGTCGGACACGGTTTTAACTGACAGTTTTTTTTTAAATGATTCAGATGACTTTTAAATGCAGAACCATTAGTCCAGCCAATGAATGGTCCAAAATGAGATGTAGAGCGTGTGAGCAGGGACCTAAGCGATTCCTTCAGAAACTTGTTCAGGGTGCTTAGGGTGTGAACATACCAAATGTCCTGACGTCTAGGGGTGAGAGGGGGGAGGGGGGAAGGTCAAAATTTTCGAGTTTCCGCTTATATCTCTAAAGCGGCGTGTCGCAGGGGAAAATTTTCTATAATAAATGAAAGCTCATAAAATTATCTAAAACTTTTATTCTATGCGTAATTTTCTAATTCCCAGCCGTTATTGAGTTACACGCTCCATAAATGTAGATATTTTCGAAAAAAATAATTTTATCTCACACTTTTCATCAAACATTCCTTCACAATATCGTTAAAAATATTCATCGGAGAAAGAAATTCTTTGAAAGTTTTATAGAATTTAATTCACTTTAAGAATATTAAATTAATCCATATGCAAAGTAATCTCCAACTGGTCAACACTTACAGCAATTTTAAGTTAAACTCGTCCTCCTTCCTTGACTGGACTACATTTCTTTTACCTATTTCTGAAACCAAAGTATCAGTCATCGGTGTTGTTTTTCCGTAGATTCTAACTTGAATGACGAAGTTCTGGAAAAGTTTTTAATATTATTTTTGTTTACATTTATTTTAAATTAAAATTTATTTTATAATGTTCTAATATCACTTTTAACCTTTTTACGAGGCGCAGTACCTATAGTTTGTCACTTTAGATGGAGAGGATTCTAACTTTTCCTGGAAGACAAAGTTTGTAAAGACGAATTCTCCTAATCTATTTAACAATTAACATCTTGGGGTTCTATCGTGTAAAGTATTTCAGGTTAACATAGTTTAAAGAAAAATATTTTAAATCCTTTTTAAATATGTTCGTTGTTTGTCTTTGTGATGTTTTTGGGGTGTTCACTGCAACGTTGTCCGAAATGTTGGTTAAAGAAAGAGGTAGCGCAACACGGTACAACACAACAAAAACAAAGAACGAAAATACTTTTGGCCGTGAATACCTATTTAAATATTTTACTTTTAGTTCAACTATAACACAAGATTCAAAACAACATAAATCGTTAAATGGTTTACGAGGAATCGCCTTTCCAAACTTTAACACCTCATATCTGAGAACAAGGTAAAGTAAAGGTTGAACCCTGTCCAACCAAAATGACGATAAGTTATTCTATGGATAAGCTATCAAGAGGAAGGTTAAAAATAAAAAAATAAAAATAAAAATCAACTAAAAATCTTTGAGATATAAGGTTGCCAAGCAAGAAAATCCAAAAAAATATTACACTTATCATTTTTATATCGGTTTCTTCCCGATAACTTATTGTTGACATGACACCAGAAAGGATAATGAATGAATGGATGAGTAACTGTAGGCTCGATAGGAGCTCGGTGAGTTTTGGCGGATCTTTGCTTGATAAGGTTGTTGTTGCCGGTATAGAAAACCCCTTACAAATCGGAATCTGCATTATAAAAAACTGAATAGTTAAATTTTTTTGGTTAATATTGTGTTCTTTTTAGGAAGAAATGTTGTCTGCGAGGAGCAGTAAGGAAGTGAAAAATATTATGAAAAAAATTCACAAAATATTATTTATAGGCTAACAAATTATATAAATTTTTATTTACATTACCTCCACACAGAAGGCCCTGATGAAAATAATTTCCCTCCGGGCCTATGTCATCTTAGAGGATGCTATGTGGAGGGTCTTTTTAAGGAAGGGAGGGATAAGAAGTTCTGTGAAGGAAAAAGGTATTCGGGGTAGGTAAGAATCTGGGGTCAGTATGTCCAGGAGTGGCGGACGTATGAATCCATCCCTCCAACTGCGGTGAAAGGTCGAGAGAGTCCGGCTGGAAAGCTCAAAACCCCTCCCTCAACCAGACTCTCTCAATCCGGCCCGCCACGCAGCAAGTTTATAAGCATTAAAAATGAATAAATCACTCCACATCAAAACGCTCTGTTAGGTTGCCACCATTGGATCGGTGACTTCTAACTTCCTGATAAACAAAGTGAAAAGGTTCATTTTTGTTTTCAGAGTCAGTTTTGTTTTGGTATTAAATGTGTATCTTTTTAGTTTTGATATATATACCTTAATTTGGGCAACTTTAAGCTCTATAATAATCGTTATTAAATTGTAAATTATTTCGATATATTATTAGTATGCCATCATTTTTTGTCACCAAGGAAATAGGAAAAAAATATATGTTAAAATAATCTCTCCATGGCGAGATAGAGTGGAGAAGATGTCTCAGTATCGAAAAGTTGAAACCGTTTCACCGTTTAGAATTGAAAATTACCTTTTCCGTGTTTGGTAACCAAATAATAATTATATTAAAAAAATACATTTTCAAGATGTCTTCTCAGTCCCTGGATTCGTCAATAGGCTGCTAGGGGCGGCAAGAGGCGCAAATGAAGTGGTCTATACTTATGAAAAATATAAATCCGCCACTGGACCAGAGTAGGTACCTATATTATTTATAAGCGATGGAAGAAATTCGGTTGCCTGTAAATACGTCAGTGTTTACATATAAAAAAATCATAAACGACAAATAAACCATCCCAGGGATATCATTAAAAACAATAGTAATATGTATCTACTTACAGAACTCGAACTCTGAACCGGTGTCTAATCCATCTAAAAGGATTTTTCGTCTTCAGCCTCCCCTTAATTTCCTTCATAACTGGCAACCACAATTATTATCATAACTCTTAATTTACATAGTCAAAAGATTATTATTATAAGAAAATAAGAAACGGGAAAAATATTGAATATTTATCACATATTGTGGAAGAGTTTATTTTTAAACGTGGCAGGTATTTCGACTTGTATCGCCGAACAGCGGTGAAACCAAACCACTGCAACTGACGGGTGATCAATGTCTAGGAATCATAAAAACGCCTTTCTTGGAAATATTATTGTTTTCGTTTTTTCTTCCCTCTATCAATGAGTTTGACGAGGTTTTCGCAAGGCGAAACAGCCGCCAAGATATCATTACAAAAATCGATGTGAAAATAAATCGTTCTAAACCTTTAATGAACTGCACAACATATTTTATGTACCGTTTCTACCCTTAAATCAGCCGCATTTTAAGGGTAGGATGTTAACTAAAATTTGCCATTTCTAATACGAAATGGAAACAAACCACTCCCCACTGAAGCACAAGACCTTAGTGACTTGAAACGATTGCTTTTTATATCGATTTATTATTTTTATCGAAATTAGATCTGCCCATGAATGTTATCAGTTGATTGATGTGTACCTGGGACCTACGTGTAAATATGTGTAGGGTATTGTGTTTTTACCCCCGACTCATTTGCATTATGAGATTATGAGATCTTGTTAATCACAAACAAGCTAAGGCGTGCTGATGATATTGATAAATTAAGGTCGACATCGTAGTTTTTCATATCGATTATCATATCGAGTCTGACCAGACTATCGGAACCGACTATCGGATGGAAAATTTACAAACTTAAGACAAATGTAAAAGACAAAATCTGTATATTCTTATACTTAGTGTTCCTTGCATCACCACGATTATGCATTTAAATCGCTTAGCAAAGTCTAGAAAAGGTTGATTTTAGCGCAAACGTGGTTTTTGTTTATTTAGTGAATAATTTTGTAAAAAAGACAAAAAGTTAAACAAAGGAAATCAATGACACACTTAGCCGTATTTTTTAAAGATGTTTTTTATCTGCGTTCACACTTTTCCAACGAAAAAATATTTTTTTTAGTAGTTTACGCTTATATTTTTCATAAAGAAATTAACAATTTTATTATAATTCTACCCAAGCAAAACAATAAAAAAAGCTTCAATTTATCCAAAGTATTATTTTGATATTCATAATGTCAACCAGTTTTTAGTAAAGAAAAATTGAAAATAATAATTCCCCGAACTGAGTTAGCGATATTGATAAACTAACGACGACATCTTAGTTTTTCAATTGTCGATATTAGAAGTTCGCCCGGAATTGGTCCACTATAGTACGAACCACATTATATTTTATTCACATTTGTATGGAATGCACTTCTAGTATTCTTCTGTATTCTATGATCTTTACAATGTCTCAATCCAAACTAAGAATATGCATTATGGTGCACACTGCACGCACAGTGCTTTAAAATAAAATGTGTCAATATTCGTTCTTAGCTTGGCAGATTGCCTGTTCGGAACGAAAGCTCCAGTCATGCGTTGTGTACATGCATCTTAATAAGCCCAACTTTATTCCACCAATAACTCAACATTGATAGTTTGGTTGGATACAACATTCTTCCGGGCAAGGGCTAAATTATTGTTTTTCGTCGAATTAATTATCTACGTGTGTTATAAATATGCATTTATAATCGAGGGGTGCCAAACCATAACATTTTAAGTGCCACACGAACTCAAATGCGTTTTGTTTCAGTAAAATGTTGTATGAACTGGTGTTTACTTGCACTCTAAAGTTGAAGAGTTACTAACGCCGTCTAGCCTAAATATTGTGAAACACCATGCAATAACGTTTTAAGTGCCAATTGATCTGCAAATGTTAGTTCATTCAAAATGTCAGAAGAAAACAGTGCGTCAACGTCGAGAAAACGTGTTTTGGGGGTTATATGTGCTGATATTTACTTGTACTCTAAAGTTAAAGGGTTACTAAAGCCATCTAGCCAAAAATTGTGAAACAGCATGCCATAACGTTTTAAGTGCCAATTGAGCAGCAAATGTAAGTTCACTCAAAATGTCGGAAAAAAAATTCAAAAATTCACGAGAAAACGTGTTGCCGTATTTAGCCGGAGAAAGCAAATTGTTTTATATGAAAACCTTTTAAAATAAAGATATTGAAAGTGTTGAGTTATGTGCAAGTAATATAGCACTTACAACGTTATGACTTGCATTAATTCTTCTTCTTTTTCAATGGCGCTACAGCCCATATCGAGCCTTGGCCTCCTGCAACGGTCGCCTCCAACTCCTCCTGTCCTCAGCGGCTGACTTCCAGTTTGGTACCTGGAGAAGCTGTGCTGCATCCCCTCTTACCTCGTCTTCCCACCTCAGTCTGGGTCTTCCCACTTTTCTCTTTCCACCTGGGTGTCCAGGCAAAATTATTTTGGGACGCGTGTATCCGGCATTTTCTGTTCATGCCCAGCCCATCTCAGCCTGAGGAGCCTCATATGTGCTGAGATTCTAGCGGCCTTATATATGTCATAAAATTCTGTATTGTGCCGGATGCGCCACTGTTCGCCCTCTTTCACGGGTCCGCATATTCTTCTCAGCACTTTTCTTTCAAAAGTATCCAGCATTTCAGCCATCTTTACCGTCAGTGTCAGAGCCTCACATTCATATGCCAATACCGTTCTAAAAATGGTCTTACATATGGTTATTTTGGTTTTTCTGTGAACACTACGTGACTTAAACACTGGCAGCAAAGAAAAATGACTTGCATTAATAATGGCACTTAAAACGTTTTATTCTTTTCATTTTTTTCATATTTTTTTTTTATTATTTACGTATTTTGACAGAGCACAAAAATTGTTTCAGATTATTAAGAATAAATGATAATTTGATACTTAATACATTTTTTAACAATTACTTTTCTTTCTATTTTTCCTTTAAAAATGTTTTTTGTGTCTCCTGAAAATTTCATTTTCTGGCACTTATAACGTTATGGTTTGGCACCCCTCAATTTTAAGTGACATTATTTAACATTTTTTCAGACTTCCCTCTGCCTAAGCCAACTAAGGCTACTCGTACATGGAGATACTTACAAACTACGTGATTGTGAAGCAACCACATGTAGCCTACAGATATACTACTCAGTTTCCGTACTAGCGCTACCAGAAATATACTGAACTTGAACATTTTTTACGTGGAGTTAATGCGATGTCAAGTGACTAGCGATGAAGACAATGTTCTCGTTTATCTTCATTTTAAGAATTAAAAAATCGAATAGAAGATTCTGCGTTCACCCATAAATCGAAAGAATTATTAACTGTAGGCGTTTGTTGCCGCCAGGGTACTGCATGAGATGATGACAAGTTACATTTTTTCTACAAAATGTCAATGGATTCTTATTTAAAATTGGTGCACTTGAACTCCTAAGATATTCTTTAAAATCACTTTTTTTCAACATTAATCCATGTCTTCTCCACTTAATCCTTTCTTACGTATCTGGTAACATATACATAGTTATGTAAAAACGCATTTTTCCCTTTTCAGAACAAATTTAACATTCCATTCAAGATCGATCGCCATTTCTGTCAGTGTCAAACGGCTAGTATAAATGCAATTAGCGTAGAGCATCGTTGGTAAATGACATCAAACCCGTAGTCGGCACGTAGCGGTGCGTGTGCTAAGCGCATCAAACTCGAGTCGCTTGTAAGTATCTGCGGATAGAAGGGACCGAAATACAACTATTTATAAATATGAATTATAGATAGTAAGAAAGATTGAACCATTTGAGGTTTGAAATAAGTAAGAAAGATTGAACCATTTCAGGATTGAAATAAGTAAGAAAGATTGATCGATTTCAGGATTGAAATAAGTAAGAAAGATTGAACCATTTTAGGATTGAAATAAGTAGGAAAGAATGAACCATTCCAGGATTGAAATAAGAAAGAAAGATTGAACCATTTCAGGATTGAAATAAGTGAGAAAGATTGAACCATTTTAGGATTGAAATAAGTAAGAAAGATTGAACTATTTCAGGATTTCTATTATTCTGGAGTGTTTTAGATATAATTTTAAAAAATATTACCATAATATCTCGCTCTTCCCACGGTTAGTAGTCTGCAGTGTGAATAAGACAAACATCACGATGTTTCCATTTGCTCCCCGAACAGCCGAGATGTGCGTGGTACAATACATGTTTTAATCGCATGCAAAAGTTGATTCACAACATGTTGAGTTGAGTATGAGTCGGTGCAAACTTGTTGACTAAACGTTATAATTTAGGTGTTCAGCGCCATCGACGTACAAAACACAAGATGTTTTCAGAGCAAGTTACTTAACTGAAAAAATGTCAGTATTATTATAACTTATAACCTAACCTAACTTTTAAAATTTGTTCTATTTCTCCCGTGTAACCCCTACCCTCCCCTTCTAATATTTATTTTCTCTCTCCTTATTTTAACCATTTTAAAAACCTATATGTACAGGCCTCCCAAATTTTCAATTTAAGAGGAATCAACACCCCTACGTCACCCCAAGTGGTTCGCTACGTTTCATGACTTAGCAGGAGTGCTAGGGTTCATGGAGTGAGGTTTGTCTAGGGCTTGGTGGCGAATGCGTTTGCTCATCTTGGCAGGCCTGATCGGGAGCGACTGGTTGAGGGAGATCTAGCCTAGACCTCTCCAGCCGGACTCTCTCAACCCATTGCCTTGCACCGCAGTGAGAAGGAGAGATTAATATTTCCTTCATTCCTGGACACGTTGACCCCCAGATTCCTACCCACTCCTCATACATTTTTCCCAGAATAATCTGTCATCCCTTTCCCTAAAAAACACCTTCAGATAGCATCTCCAAAGATGACTTACCTTTTTCTGCTGTGTGGAGCTTTTGTTAAAATATTTTTGCAGAAAACAAAAAAAAAAACATCAAAAATGTCACCGGAGACCAAAATTTCATTTACATTTTTTGCTCCAAGTAATGTCAGGGTTCACCGGTTAAAAAAGGTCAAGTAACTTCTCTTAACACCCTAATAAAAATATAGTATATATTTTTAAAGAATAACTATACCCGGGTTATGAATAATCAGAAAATCACAGTGAGCGGAAAATGGAAAATGTAAATGGAAAATGTCTATGTCGTGACAAAGGACTTAGCTACCTGAAGAATTGAACTCACAACGCCTGGGTGTGAACCACACGCGTTACCAACTTACCCACTGGGGCGTCAATTATAATGTAAATACTGTATGTACCCATGTTGGTTTATAATAATACTGTTCTGAAGAAGGTTCGCATATAACCGAAATTAATTATCTTGACGTATAAATTCTAATAACGTGGTTAAAAACAAAGACATTTTTCCTTCAAATATAATGTCAAGCAAACAAAATGTAAAATTAATAGTATGGGTACCTACCCATTGGGTAGGTAGGTACTTATAGTCTGACAAATAAATTTCTAAAAAGTGGAGGGCGCTGCGATCGTTTAATTTGCTTCTATTTTACCCCCGTGACTTTTCACCCCAAAGGAGTGTTCTAGCCAGTTTCAAGTGAATGACTTTTGTAAATAATTTTTTAAGTATAATTTTGGGTTAATATTTACAAATTTGATATTAATTTGATATTAATTACATTACATGATAATAATAATATAAAAAAATACGCTAAACTCTCACAATACAAGATGATTGTGGTTGACGTACCTACTACAAGTGGAATCAACAGGAAATTAAAAAATAATTAAATATAATTTAGTATGCATAAAAAATAAACAAAGCACACTAAATAAATACATAAAAGTAAACTTACAGTTACATATTGATGCCGTTAATATTGAGGAAATTAGCCAAGACTTTATCGAGATGGCATTCACAACACAATCAATTTTAATGTCATCGGGGTTTAAAAATTAATATAAAATTTCCCCGGAAATAATGGCATCTTTCGCCAATAAATCGGCCTTTGAATGACCACCAAGAAAACACCAAGATGGTTGAAAGGATAAATGATGTAAAATGTAAGTATGAAAAGCATATGGTCCAGGTAAAGTGCGAAGTTTTCACATGATATTTTCAGATATTAGAAGGAGGTGATTTCATATAGGTAATTTTAATTTTATTTTCGAACTGGTTATTTTTAACGCTGTCAAGAAAATTACATGAAAAAGTGTATATTTTTATTTTTGAAACATTCGTTAGAATTATTTTTTGTATTAAACTTAAAATTTATCCACTTTATGTGATCTAATATAAATATAGGCACATATTAAATTCCATTTAGTTTATTTCTAATACTTATTTCATATAAAATGTTTGCATTTTTATTTAAATATGCTTAACCTAGGTACATTTTTTGCATGGCGGGCTGGATTGGGAAGTTCCATTTTTTTAGTCTAATGTTTTCTTTCTGTCGTGGAAGTCTGCATTGTAACGTAGTCTGTCTCAAAGCAAGTTGGTAGGAAATTGTTAAAAACTTTATAAATAAAAATCAAAACCCTGTAGAAAATTCTTTGATGAACCCTCATTACATCTAATTCCTTAAGCATTTTCTGTAATGATTTATATTTCTTTACTACGCTACAAAATTTCTGATTGCCCTGTTACGGATTATTTGGAGTTTTTTAAGCTGCCTACATTACAAAGATAGAGAATACCAGTACAATATGGCAACAATAGTTCCATTAACATAGTTAGTTAGATTCATTTTTCATTGAAGAAGAAGATAACAATAATAACCTAAACGAAAATATAAAAGAGAACAAGACACAGAAAAACTGTACATTTTTTAAAAAGGGTAGTGGCCCGTAATATGGAAAAAGAATTAGTTTCGAAATTGAAATATGCTATTGACAAATATGACGATTTGGCAGAAGGTGGCAATAGCCAAATTGGATAACACGTCCCGGTTAGACGAGAGGTCTGGGTTCGAGTCCCAGTTGCGACCATTGTATTTTTTTGTTTTTCTGTTTCTCGTTCTCTTTCTTATTTTCGTTTAGATTATTATTGTTATCTTCTTCTTCAATGATATATTGCATTGATGAGAATAACCTACAAAAGCTATAAAAAAAGAGTTTTTCTTATAAAAATAGAAGATTATTTTTTATTGGATGATAAAAGCGCGCTTTATGCGTAGAGTAATGCCATTTTTCCTGTCATTATTCAAATTCGGGAGTCAATGGTCAGGTTATCTATCTATATATACAAAAAAAATTAAAAATGTTTGCATGTCCGCCATGCGTTGCTAAACCATTCATCCGATTGCGATGAAACTTTGGGGAATTGATGTGTGCATGCCCGCGATGGTTTCTGTATACAATAGTGAGCTCTAGCATCATGAAATTACGAAAAATTAATTAATTAAATAAAAATGAATCGCAGAAATGTAAGTACGCGCATAATTTCCGAACGACTGCACCAAATTCTTTTTTTTTGTGTTCGTTATTGTCAGGACAAGGTTTTTATAAAACTACTGGTGAGCTCTGGCATTATGAAATTTATATAAAAAATTGCAATAGGTGGCACGCGATCTGTTTGAAGACTGAATGTACCGGGACTGAATGTATGGAATGCTGGAAGGGGGAGGGGAATTTGGGTAGGGGTTCGAGGGAGGGGGAAGGGGAACTAGGGATCAGGGAGGTTAACCTGGTAGGGGGGAGGTGAACTCGGGAAGGGGATTCGCGGGACGGGGGAAGGGGGGGGAGTGGAGTGGGAAGAGGGAAGGTGGAGGAGGCGGAGTGCGAACGCGAAAGGGGAAGGAAACGCGGGAGAGGAAGGGGAGGTGGAAGGGGAACGGGACGAATGGGAAAGGACACGCACGGAGAAAGAATTTCTTTATTAAATGGCATAGCAACTCGTGCCGGGTACCAGCTAGTTTATACATAAATAAGGTAATTTTTCTGTACACTCTGAACATCTGCCCTTGGAGGGGGGAAGAGGATCGTTAACCTAAACGTCAAACAACATAATTTATTATTCTTCGTGCGAATCACGCGGTTCATTATTTAAGGGCCCCAGCCAATCTTTTACATCTGTACCAATGGTACCTACGCAAGTATTAGCAGGTAATGAAGTGTGTTACTGCACACGTACAGGATACAATGTATGTAATGTAGGTGCAATGTGCAAGTGTATGCACCACACCTCGTGTCTCGTGTGTCGTGTCGCAAGAGTTTAACTGAAGCAGTTCAGAGAAGGTCAATGCGACTCGGCCCTTGTAAACTTGAACCAAATACGTGGGTCGTTATTTTATTTTATTACTCTCGTTACTTGGGAATTTGCGTGTGTAATTTAAAAACGCTATCACGTGATAATTCGCATAACCTGTTTTACGATTGATGATTTAAATGATAAATAACTACGACCACATATTAAATGTGCTCCGACGAGTGGTAATATTGTCACTTTTTGGTTTTTTTTAATGTGTGTCCTTAAGTTTTCATAAGTGTATCTGTCGAATTATTACCGTTTATTAAAATAACAGCATCATCCGCAAAGCTTGTAATTTCGCCTTCACATTCTACGTGACATATTATGTCATTTCTGTAAATTAAGAATAGGATTGGACCCAGAAAACTTCCTTGGGGCACCCTTCCTTGCATAGACGTTGGCTCAACTAATATAAAAAATAAGTTCCTAGGTATCTAATAAAAATATCTATCAATATGAAATATAAAGATAAACGGTGCATTTATTTAATGGATGTTGGTTCAAACAAAATAATATAACATAATCAAAATATCTATCTCTACATGTTTGGTCCCGGGTGTTTCTATTTTGGTAAACCTGAATTGCGATATTAGGGCCACATGTTTTCAAGTTCGACCAGGTTACCAGTTATCATTGACTCACCAAGTACTTGAACACCATTTTCAAGTATTTGCCCAAGCAGACCAAAAAAATAATAAATACGGAAAAAGAGTTTCCTTACAGGATATATTTTTTGTAATTTCGCTATTGATTATATCTAAAAATATAACACTTTGTTCACCTAAAATATAACAATGTAAAAATTCACAAAAGGAATTGACCTACTCGTACGTGATGCATAATGCACATACTACTTGACCTTCAAAACAAGAGGAAGGTCACTGGCTAATTAACTAATATTCTAATTTCGGTTGTCGAGTCTGTGAATGGTTGTAACCCTGGTTCAATGAACTCGGATTTGTTTTGAATTCAGCTGATTTTTTTTTTTTTAAATTCGGAAATAATTGTCTCATGAATGGAGGCGTCTACTAATATCTACAGGAATTCCAAAAACTGAACAAATCGGACTAATATCTATGAGAATCCATGTTCTGACTAATATCTATACGAGGTATGTTGGAACAATATCTATGGGAACCAAAATGAGGACGAATATCGACAGCTCAAACTGCTGACTAATATCTATGGAATTGGCGTTTTTTATGGGAGGAACTTTTTATGGGAGCTTATTAGAGTTTTGTATGGGAGCTTTTTTACCTTCCCAATTTGCTTCAAGTGGATTAAAACAGTTTTATCACTAATACCGCTGCCTGCAGCTAACTCGAACGTGGTTTGCGATGGATCCGCTTCCACAATAGCCTTCAATTCTTCATTATCAACTTTGGTCTCCGGCCGTCCACGGAGCTTGTTCTGCAGGTCGAAATTTCTAGAACGAAAACGTTGGAACCAAAAACGCACTGTGTTTTCTTTTGCGGCACCGTCGCTATACACATCATTAATCCTTCGAGCCGTTTCTGCAGCACTGGTGCCACGGTGGAACTAGTACTCGTAAATAACGCGATATTTCAAGTTTTCCATTTTGTAAACTAAGTGACGCAAAGAAAAAAAAACAATTAAGGAAAAAACAAATGAATTATAATTTTCAAAACACAATACATGAGTAAATGGCTGTATAAATTTGAATTTGGAATTCCTAACCAAAGAGAAGATATTTGAGATCAAAGTTGCCAGTACGGCAAAACGCCAATTTCATATGTAAGGACCCGATATTTGTCCAACATATGAGCTGTAGATATTCGTCCGACATACGGTCTGTAGATATTAGTAAACGGAGTCTCGTGAAATCAGGCAGGCGATAGTTAGGTACCAAACACATGAAATAAAATTTTCAGAAAATTATTTTATTGCAATTTTTAAAAAGTTGGAACCGATATTTCGATAATTCAGACAAGTGATAAAGTACCTACGAATAAATTTTAGTATTTTATTTCTATTAGCTTTGAAATGTCTATTTTATCATTCAGTTTAATTTTAGTTTTTAAATTTTATACATTTTCGTTATTTTTGCGTCATTCATCATCAGGGCAGATCTGTGGCACATATACCTTGATGATGGACACTGTAACGGTGTCCGAAACGTTGGCTAAAGAAGGAGGTGGCGCAAGACTGAGTTGGCACCGCGTTGGGTCCCATCCGGGCGTCGCGTGTTCGATTTCTCGGCCGGCTAAGTCCTACATCACGACATTTTCCGCTTATTTTTTTTTACATGCACTCCACACAGGAGGCCCTGAGGAAAATAATTTCCCTCAGGGCCTATTTCATCTTTGAAGATGCTGTGTGGAGGGTCTTTTTGAGGAAAGGATAGAGTGAACATGGGTCTTAAAGAGACCCATGTTGTAGGAGAGAGGAAACACAGAGGCCGGCAAATCGTTCCACAGCCGAGTTGTTGAACTCAACAACGAGTCGTAGATACGACCCGTTCTCATGTGAATAATATCAACCATGTACAAATGCTGGACGCGTGTTTCCCGACTATGCACCGGTGCGTAGGGGATCAATGACGCTAGTTCCTCGGAGCATCTTCCATTGTAATACCGGTAGAACAAGGACAGCATTCCCACCTGACGCCTGTGCTCTAAAGATTGCAGTCCGTCTGTTAAGATGAGAGAATTTATCAAACGGACCACCCGTTTCTGCACAGAGTCAAGGTTTTTTTTAGGTATTTTGGAGCTCCAGACCAGAGGTGGCTGCCAAATTCAACCGTGGGGCGCACTTGCGATTTGTACAAGGTTAGCAGTTGTGTAGTATTAAATAATCTGTGTATGCCCGTTTACTGCGGTGGTAGTAGGAGATTTTCAAATATTGCCAGGTTATCCTGAACCCGGAAATAATTTACTTTCTTTTTAAAAAGATAATAAAACCTGCCGTGCTTGCGATAAGCACTATTTGTGTAAATATATTATAACTAAACATGTGTTTTACACTTAGATACTGTCATCAGAAACGACATGCTTTAGTTGTGAGTTATGAGGAATAATTTAAATAAATTGTGTTGTTATATGTCATCTATTGGATAAATGCATTACTGTGATCACGAGGAGCGCGGTGTACGCATTAAAGAAATAATGAGTCATTGAGGCGCCATGGAATCTTACAGCTAGACATTATTGCATCTTTGACCTCTGTTGTTATCTTCAGTAGAGGTGGACAAACCTTTGTTTTAATATTATTAGCCAAACAATGAGTCGTACGAATTTTAAGTACTGTGATGGACAGTAGGACGGAGTGAAATATGAAATAAAGCCTACCTATATTACAGTTTTAACTGCAGCAGAAGGCAGAAAATAATAATGACTTATAACTATGACAAGAGAGATCTGGCGTTGCAACCTATCTTTTTTTTTTAAATTAACTCCACACAGGAGGCCCTGAGGAAAATAATTTCCCTCAGGGCCGATGACATCTGAGATGCTGTAAGGAGGGTCTTTTTGAGGAGAGGAAGGAATGAACATTGGTCTTGAAGAGACCTGCCTTCTACTGCGGTAAAATCATTTTACCGTAAAATTACTTGATAGTCAGTTAGTTAAAACTGTAATAGAGGGATGCGTTATTTCATTCCGTCCTACTGTCCATCACTGTACCTAAAATTCCTACTATATTCGGAAATAATATGTTATATGTACGATAATTTGTACGGCACCATTTTTGCAAAAAAAACACCTCAAGGGCGCTGTAAGAATAAGAATTTTACAAACAGAATCAGAAAATTCTAATTAATTTAGGTGGCGGGTATGGGTACCGCCGCCCCGGAAACCAATTATAGTCAACCCAAGTGCTTCGCTACTTAGTGACTACTTTTGTGACCTAGCAGGGGTGCCCGGGTTCATGGGGTGAGGTTTGTCCGGGTCGAGGCTGCGGATACGTCTGCCTACTAGCCGCATGGCCGGCCGTATCGGAAGAGAGTGGTTGAGAGAATCCCTTTGGCTTCTGTAGCCACACTCTTTCGGAACATCGCCTTGCACCGCTGTGGGAGAGATGTATTCATACGTCCGTCACTCCTGGACACACTGACCCTCAGATTCCCACCCACCCCCAAAACCCCTTCCCTTCCCAAAACTTCATCTTCTTTTTCAAAAAAAAAACAAACAAAGTATGCAATTCACACGTGGTAGAAGTGAATCCATCAGAAAACTAAAGAAGACAAAAGCGGGGAGGCTACGAAGAACCGCACGAATAGGAGAACGATTATTCACAAAGCACTACTCATTTTCTCGCAGGCTAAATCCTATAGATGTATGTGTTTGTCTTTTTTTAGTGTCTCTTTTTTGTTTCATCGATTGTCAAATCATAACGGTGCTAGAGAAGTTTTCACTTCGTAAAAACTCTCCACACAGCATCCCCAAAGATAAAATAGGCCCTGAGAGGAATTATTTTCCTCAGGGCCTCCTGTGTGGAGCTAATGTAAAAAATGCATATTGTCTAATTCGTGATCAAAATTCGGAAGGTTACTAGATGCGACTTTACAAACTTTACATTACAAAAAATAACATAGAAAAATTTTTGAATGTATCGTATTCGACATTTGACCTCGAATGTATGAAAAGTTAATAAACAACCACTTTTACTACGCTCACAAGTTCCTACGTCCGTGTAACGTTATGTTAATTTTCCAAACTCGCACATGCGCAGCGCGAGACGTTTTCGCGCCGGCGCCAAACTCATTTCCAGCTGTTCCGTTCACAGCAGTTTGCCGGTTATCGAGTGTTCCAACGCCGGCAGAATGTATTTTTGTGGAACATAGAATTAAATCATCTAAAATAACATGTATTTAATACAACAAATCAATGTCTTCCCTCGAAAACGTCCACATATCGTAAAATTGTATTCGCTAAGGGGCTAGTGTCAAATTCGATAGCGCCGCATTGCGGTGTTTTCAACGGCCGGCGTTTTCAAAATCGAATTTGTTGCATAATTTTTTCCGTTCTCAAATTTGAAAAGGGAATCAGGGTTTATAATATTATGTGTGTGATGAAAGTTACGTGCAATGTTGTTGGATTTGAGTATACAAGTTTTAAGGTGAGTAAAAACGAGTTTATTTATTTTTGGTTTAGTTTATTGATAAAACTCTACGCCTGGAAACGTTTTCTCCTCATAAGACTTTCGTGGGAGTTTCGTGACGTAGAATTGTTCATAAATTACAATATAATGTTGGTTACCAAAAAAACTGAATGGATCTACCGGATTTACTAGTTGGATCTACAAGTATAGCTTATATACATTTTATTATTATTTTAACTTAGATAAAGCCTACTGTAATTTTTGTTTCTTGTATTTGTAATTCTTGTGTGTGTATATTTTTGAGAATATCTTATGTTAATTTTATTATTTTTTCTCACCTTACAAATGATTTCTCATGTTAAAGTTGTACTATCTGTTATCTGTATCTGAAAGCACTCCGGGAGCATAATTTATTTTTAAAAAATTATGTAAGAAATAAAATATAACTTATAATAGATTACTTTTATTATGTATCAATACTGTATTTGAAATGTATAACCTACAGGATGGTTACTTGTATTCATTTTAAAATGAAAATTATATTTAAATCTTATAATCTCACCTATGAATAAATCATAGGCAATATTCCATAAGTTACAGTAAGAACACAAATAAAATCTTCTGAAAATGGATACCTACAGGTACGTACCTACCTACCTTACAAAATTTTAAACGGCATGCCAAATTTTAGATAGCACTAAAACTTTACTTTAAATATTTGCTTGGTGAAAAACAGATTGCAATAATAAGAGTGCACATATCTTCCCTTCAAAGAAATGAAAACCTTTACGAGTATACCAACGTAAATATATTCGTTATTTTCCGGAAGTTCTGGCAGCGGTCCAAGTTCCCCTTCCTTTGTTATTCTGCAAAACGGTGCAGTAGGCGCCTTCTTCCCAATTCTGAGACATGGTTTCAAATTTTCTCAAAGCAATTTCTGCATAGTTTACGAACAGGCCCGAAGCACCGCTACGCAAAGCTCACCTCTCAATCCAAACATCTTTCTTATAAACATCTCGTGAAACCAAAAGAAAGGTTTAAATGGGATTCTCAGCGGCAGGATCATACATAATATATATTGTTACGCAATTCCTTACGGGCGTTCCTCTTTATCCGTTCCCCTATCAAATATGCACCCACTAGGCCAATGGGAATAAAAACATTGTTAAATTTCGGAATGACTATATGCGTTTAATAAGAATATTCCTTAGAAAAAAACTTTTGATTCAGCTTAATTACTATAAGACAACTATATTTGCATTCGGAGTAATGAAAAAACTGCATTTAATATTTCAATTACGTGAAATGAAAATTTGATTTCGTTGTATGGGAAGACAGCCATTTGCAATAATTGATGTCCGTATTCTACATTCAATGACACTTTGCATTGAAATTTTGAATGCAGTGTTTTAAATAGTCCAAATGTAATTTTTTCAGTAGTCTGTTGTATTTTATAGTAATTAAGGTGAATCAAAAGTTTTTTTCTAAAAAATATTCGTTCTAAGCGTGTTCAGTCATTCCGAAAAATTACATTAAAAAAATATGCAAATTCATCACATAAAATTTTGAGCTTAACAAAAGACTAAAAAAAATTTCATAAATTATGAAAACCATTAGGTAAAATGTACTGACATTTTAAAGTAAAATGTACTGTTTATTTATTTTTTTAAATTTTGATCATACATTTAATATATTCATTAATAATTATTGATTTTTAAAACGATCTATAATTTCATTATGATGTAGAAAACGCTACTGGATGGTAAGATGGCTATCACCGACGTTACCCGGTGTGACGCCAACAACGCAATATTCAAGAACAAAAACGAATATCCCGGAATCCTAATTTTTATTGGAAAAAAAATCCACAAAAATACTTTATACATCTTCCTTTAGTGACTTGCTGGCAAGGAAGCTCACAGGAAATCGGGTATTGGAGTACTGTACAGAACACTGAAGAGTCTTCTTTCTTCTATGGCACAAAGTCTTGAATCATTTATGTAATTGTTGTGGTTATTTTTGCAGGCTCTGACGCTGGATGAGGGCCGGGCGCACGGGCCGCAGGCTGATGCTGGGGGGCGGAGCACTACTGGGGGCGGCCGGGGGGGCCCTGCTGATGCTGCGCTGGGGCATGCTATGCACCAGCCATACCGTGTGGCAACATGTTGACAAAGTGGTCAGTATCAATTCATTGAGAGTGTTGTTTCTGCTTCTTACGAGTATCTAGAAGGATAGGGGTCAGTTGAGCCATATTTTAATTATCTGTCTGTTTGTTGTGGATTTTGAATTTAATATATTTAGTTTTTGTATCATATAATGTTAGTGAATTTGAATCAAGTCATTGTTTTAACCGATTCATCCCTTTTCAGCTTTTTTTAATACAGTTTCCACGACTTTCCATGGAAGAGAAGGAATGTGTCATCTGAAAAACTAAGCCGTGACAGTTTAGATTACATTAATTATTTATATATTTATATATTAGGAATAAAATCGGGCCTTAGACACTGCCTTACGGAACTCCATATTGGATTTGTAGTGGTTGACTTAATTCATTTTGAATCCTGACTAACTGTAACCTTTCTGACATGTAGCTTTTAGTGAGGTTCAGTTCACGACCTGCGATTCCAATATTTTTGGATTTTTTCTAGAAGATATGTGTGATCAATTGTATCGAAGGCTTTACTTAGATCTAAAAATATTCCGATACACTTATTTCCGTTATCGAGATTATGTTTTATACATTTTGCAATAGAGGCGATGACTTCGGAGATTCCTATATTTTTTTCTAAACCCGTATTGATTTTCAGATAGTATGAGGTTTGATTCAAGATATTGAGTGAGCTGCTTCTTTATAACTTTGTCTACTATTTTTGAGAGATTATTTAATATTGTTATCGGTCTATAGTTATTTATATCCGCTTTATTACTTTAAGCTTCATTTTAGTAACCCGACCTGCATTCTTGCACTTCCCAGCAATCTAATTCCTATTCTTCTCCCCCTATCACAGTTCCTTCTCTCTTTCAATATTACTCAAAATGGTTGGGTAAACAATAGTCCTACTGGCTTCGGGCAAATAAAACTCTTATGTATCTCATAAACATGGCTATCTGTAAAAATCGGGTTATTCCTATTAAGAAATTCCTCAATTGATTGTGTTTAAAATAAGTGGCATTCAAATATTCTAAGAAATGTTATTTAAATTTCAGTGCATTGAACACATGTCCGGTGAAGCCCTGGGAAATTTGTGCGAACCACTTTGTATCCTGGAGGACGTGCAAGCCGTGGCCTGTCAGCATACCACAAACAACAAACACTCCGCCTTCACCGCCACCCTCAACAGCAAGAAGCTGGTCTTCAAGTCCCCCAAGAAGGTCAACGTATTTGAACCAGACCTCCTCTACTGGCTGGATGAGAAGAATGATCGCCACTACCCTTCGACAGACGAGTTCAGGAACATGATCAAAGAACTGGTTCTCCTCAAAGTAAACATTTCTATATCAGATGAAAAGGCGGATGAGCTAGGCAAACTTCCAAAAGACGACGATTCTAACTCTATAAATCAGAATGATATTTCTAGAAGGGCTACAGAAATGGACAACGCTTGGCTGCTCATTCAAGACTACGAATACCTCCTAACGATATTGTTTACTGACAAGGGTTTATTTCCAAAAAGAGTGGGAACATGCGGTTCTTTCTACGCTGTTGAGCACGCGGAACCATTGAAAGGAGCCTCAGCTTTATTCTCTTTGGAAGAAAGCAAAGAAGAATGGGAAAGGCGATCCCGTTTGGCCGTCCTCATAATGGAACTGCTGGAGAAACTCGACAAAGCCCAATTGAAGTTCTGTGACGTGGAGCTATCGAACTTTGGCGCATCAGGTGGCAAGCTGCGGTATCTGGACTTGAAAGGAATCAGATCAAAAGGGATTCCCTGTTCGGTGGGAGAGGAAGGCGAAACAGATAACTTGCAGCTGGTTTGTGAGAAGGTTTATCTGGGCTGGGTGTTGCGGGCGAGGGTGATGCTACCAGGATTGTTGGTGTCTCGGAGAGCTCCGACCGTATTGTCATCTCTCCTGCGGAGGTGCGCAGACCCTAACGCCTCTCCGCCATCTGCAGAACTAAGGAGGGCCTTGTACAACACTATGGTGAAAAGAGTCTAAATATACCAGAACGGCGATGTTGTGGATGTGAAAGCAAAACCAGCATTTAGATCGACTTCTTTGTCCCCTCTCAGAGGAAAACTTTGTTTTAAATCACTGTCAATTAGTTGTTATCGAAACTAGATAATTATGAAAATTATAGTAACTAGATTGTTTCTAGTACTTACCTAAAATAACTGAGCATGTCACGGTTAAGTTTCGATACTGAAAGGTTGTTATAATTACAGGGCTAGACTTAATTTACTCGTTCTTTGGTATTTTGAACTCAATATTTAAAATCTGACTAAACAATTAAAAATATGCTTTTGGCAAAATGCATGACTGCCTACTAGATTTACAAATTCAATATTTATAAAAATCCTTAGCATGCATGTTCTTGGTAAATTTTAAATCGCACCTTGTTTAAAGTTTCTAAAACCTATGTAAATTACTACTCAGTACCTCTCTAGACTACCAATCTATGAAACTTTGGTCCATTGTTATTTAAATATACTAGAAACCTAGGGATTTTTGCCTTCTAAAAATTGATTAAACTAAGGTAAACGTTTTTAGGGTAATATTCATTATTGGACCTAACATTTCGATTTTTAATAATTAGAACATTGTGATAAATAATACTGAAAGAATGTGATTGAAAATGCCTCCTGCAAATGCAGATAGATAGATTTGTTTTCTAATAATTGGAAGTGCTTCCGACTTCTTCAGGGATGTATGAACGATGAGATTCTGTCATAACGGAACTTGTCCAAAGTTAGCTAGACTTTTCAAATAACTTAATGTAATAATACTTTATATTATCGAGTTTCTATTTTTCCTGTAAAAATAATACGCAATCTAAAGAAAATATCAATAACAATGAAATTCATTTTCTCAAAAAATGCGTATGTTCTAGCAACATTAATAATAATATCATATTTTAATTTGTTCAAATGAAGAGGTTAGCGAAATAATTTTGCAAATGCGTAAAGTTGTTGATTTAATGGGTTTTCTTGTGGCATATTAATGTCCATCAAGGTGCCATGTGCCCTCTCCCCTCATGAAGCTGCGGAGTCAGCAAAACGCGGCTTCAATATCAACAAAAATCTAATGGCTGTGTTTACAAGAAATCATTCGTAAATTGTATTAAAAATACGAAATCTGGTTTATCAAAATTATGGGAAACTTTTTGTATTAGGAAAACGATGGAGTATGTAACGGAATAAGTATCAACAATTCTAAAAAATATTATTCAACATAATATGAAATGTATTTTCTTAGAACCACAATACAAATAATTTATTGTTAATCCTCACAAAAATTATACTCGTAACTTCATTACGTAGATACTCATTGGGTAAAATACCTATTTATTATTGAATTGATGTAGTGCTTACATTACTACAACTTACTTATGAGCATGTGTTTTGTCTTTTTATTCACAACTATTATAGCACAAACACACACTTGACTTTTCAACTAAGTTTTGTATTAAAGTTTCGTATAGTATTTTCAACACTTCTTAGTGGCAATCGGCTGAGGCGTCGCGTCGCGTCGTGTCTAATTCCCATCTGATACATAACCCCACCGAGAGACAGCTTGGGTTTCCACTGCCTCATAAACTCTGGTCCTCCATGCCTCCATCAATGGGTTGAGGTATTACCACAGCCGGTGTGCCAAAATGCATAGGTGGGACGACAAGTAATCGATGGCGATGTGCGACATGTGGTCAACGAATGCCCGCTCCATCCATTTCCCGGCGGGATTGACGATGTCCAAGAGGCCTTAGGCTGAATCACAGACCTACATGCCCCTGCCGTACGAAATATGATGGATATTCACTGTCTTCCTAATGGAATTCATCGTAGCACCGATTTTTGAAAAATATTGTAAATCGAGAGGGACCTAAGAAAATTGTTTGTAAATACTTTGTTCAATAATTTTGAGGTTGTTATAATAATATATAAACATGTTCTAGTGTTGATGATATTCATCTATTCCGAATAATTTCGTAATATTTTGTCTGTAGTGGGTTGTATCAGATATCTTATACTAGGTAGTTAGTTCGAAATCAAATTTGTTGTGTAGACAATCCAACTTTTAGTAAAGTTGTTTTTTAACGATTTTTAAAATCATAGACTTATTAAACTAACGATAGTGGAACGACTAGAAAATTATTAACTCATTCGATAATATGCAATCTTTGGACCAAAATACGATTGCTCATTCTAAGAAGCTAGGTGAAATTCGGGTTTATGTTGATGTTTCACATGTTAAAATCCTTAAAAAAACTTCTCTTTAACTAACTATCTTTCCTTTCCCGATTTAGGAGCAACGATTATACTGTCCACGAACATTGGAAAGATTCTTTGTCTTGCTAAAAATGAATATTTTTTTAAGTAGGTACTGCATTAAAAAACTGCAACATGTTTCTAAGGAAAAGTGATGTTTCCCCGTTATGCGGATTTCTTCAGAGACAGATCTTAAGAAAATCTTTTTTTTATTCTAAATTAAATAACATGAGTTACATTTATACATATATATTTCACAAAATATTATATTTAAGGTCATCATTTGTCATGTATACCTTATCAGAAAATACGAGCTCTTGTGCCGATAAGGAAGCCACGATTCTTATACAGGTTATAATAAAATATTTACTTTTTACTGTAAGTTTTTTTGAAAAATTGTTTAATTTTATTATTTTTTCTGATTGGTTGATGATACAGAGCAATTCAGAAGGGAGGTTATTATAGTTTTGTGGCTTGGTAAATATAATGGTATTGCATTTAAGTTGTTTTAAAATGAGATGTAAATTGGTTTCCATTTCTCATTAGAATGTTAAATTCTTGATATTCTTTTATATTTTTTACAATTTTTATAATGGAAGCTTGCTAAAACATGTCATCGACATTTAATGCTGGAAACAATTTAAAGTGATTCTGTTGAGAAGGTAGTATTTTTTAGTATTACTTTCCGTTACAGGGTACTTTACTTTTCATTTTTTACTATTTCTTTACTGTTTCTTCTCTCCGTTTATATTTTTTTATATTTAAAAAGTTTAAAGTTCTAAATTAACCTTAAAAACCATTATTCCTTTATTTTTTATTTATTCTTTTCATTAATTTTTTACTTGTTCCATGTAATATTATAACTTTTAATATTTACTTGCTTCCTAATCTGTTAACCGTAACAAAAATTATTGTAAATGGAACATAACTAGTTTATTTTATATTCTGAAACTAATTAATTTATATATACATATATAACTGTATATGTCCCGAATAAACTGAAATGAAAAAAAACACTACAAAATAATAATAATACATACTACCGGAAAGATCCTTACAGACTTCAAAATATTCTAACATTTTCTTAACAAATAATTATCTACCGAAATGCAGGAACTGTACAAGTGACGTGATTTGATTTTGTCCCATTTTCTATAACTAATTGTTATCGGGTGATATTTTCCCCTTCCTAAAAGAACACCCTAGAGCAGCGGCTTTCAACCTGCGTACCCCTTGACCCTTACTACAAATTTGTTGTACCCCGTAACTAGCATGGGTGTCCCCCCCCCCCCCCCCCCCCCCCCTCCCCCCCATCACAATATGATGAATATGGAATATGACAAAAACCATAAGTTCGGTCTGATTTCAAATGTCTGTACTTTCGACTACTTGCACAGAAAAATATTTGCTCTTTTTTACTCTACCTACAACTGACATCTCGATATCTTGAGACATTTCCTGAATTCGCCGGTCCTATCTAACAGCGGTATGTTATTTTCTTTGATATTTCGTGGCCGAGCATGCATCGGACAATGTCTTTGGCACACGGTATAATTAAATACATGATTTAGCGATGCGACAACTTACTCTGTATAATGTTTGAGAGCTGTTTCCTGTGCTTTTGTAGCTCTTAAGAAAAACGAACCTATATTGACAGTTAAATGTTTCTGTTTTCTTTCAAAAAAATCTCTATACTGAGATGAATGACTGGCTGATGTATGGCGTTGCGGCAGGCTGCCAAACCACTGAGCGTAAATCGCCGAAGTTTGAAAACGTTGAGCTGAGTTTTAAATCCCACAACCGTGCCGCGTACCCCCAATTTTGCTTCGCGTACCCCAAGGGGTACGCGTACCACAGGTTGAAAACCACTGCTCTAGAGTCTAGACAATTGTGTTTTAAAAAATTGAAAAATCAAGAAATAATAACATTTTGAAGGCGAGGAAGTTCTAAAAAGGAAAAACGCGTGAGCGGTTGGTAGGAATCTGGAGGTCAGTGTGTCCAGGAGTGACGGTTGTGTTAATCCATCCCTCCCACTGCGGTGCAATTCAATGTTCCGAGATAGTCCTGCTCGAGAGGTCAAAAGGTCTCAACCAGCCTCTCCCGATCCGGCATGCCACATGGTTGGTGGTCAGATGCATCCGCCACCAAGATCCATCACCCCATGAACCCGGGCAACTCTGCTAAGTCACCGAACGTAGGGAATCACTTGGGAGGGTCTGTGGTAGATGTCAGAGGTGTTGGTAATCCAATAAATGGTTCCCGTCGGTACTCGTACCTGCCTTCCAAACCATTGTCATAATATTTACGCCTTTTTAGGCAAAAGCCTAAATAGGCGTAAATAAATAAATAAAAAATAAAAATAAAAATAAAATAAAAAATAATTGTAATGTATCATAGAGTGTAATTTAGTTCTTACTTTTCTATAGAAGTCTATGGGCACTTCGAGTGACATGGTCTGGTTGCCGAGTTGTGCCGAAGGTGACCGAAGGTAAATGTATGCAGTCATTAGGTATCAGGAGCTCCGCACTCCGCAGTCCGCAGATCAGAACTAGCCCCCAGCGTGGGGCGTGGGAGGACATTATTACTCTTCAGAAGTATTATTATAATTACAATACAACAATAAACAGTCACTGTTTTATAAAGAATGCCCAAAAAGCATCCATTTATAAGTACTGAAAAATACAGGTCCCAGTAGGTATGTATCATATTATCATATACATACTCTGGAGATAATAAAGAGATATATTACATTAATTATGTTTGCTGTGAAAAATATATGATTTATGATGGTGCTTACCTGCAGAACAGCAGCATCACAGTTTTCCAATGGACTTTTATAGACCTGCAAACAAAAAAAAATTAGGTAGTTTATTTGATAAATAATATTATATGAAAAAATGTTTATTTATAGAAAGACATACATTCCTGGGTTACGAATAACCTGACAATATTTGAAAATCTCTTACTACCATCACAGTGAGCGGAAAAAAATGTGTCATGGGAGGACCTAGCCAGCATTTTGTTATTACTGGCATCTGTGTATTTTAGTCACAACTACAATTTGTTGATTGCAGTGTTGTCTGTATAATTCAGAATTGATAGTTGATGTGTGATTCAAAGAAGACGCCTACCCATGGAGTTATCTCAATGCGCCTACCACTAGGCAAACTTCATAACATTGGGTTTGCAAGTCGGTAGGTAGATTGAAGAAAATATTTGGATGGTAGAAGTCAGGAACACCCGAGGAAGACATGGCACGATCAAGTGAACTAGATGCTTGAATCGAGCCATGTCAAGAGTCAGAATAATAGAGGGAAGAATTTTTTTTGATTTATTCCAGAATAAACCATTATGGGCCATCCATAAATTACGTCACACCTTAAGGGGGAAGGAGGAGTAGAGAAGTGCGACATTGTGTGACAAGGGGTAAGGGGGGGTCCTCAGCTCCGTGACGTAACTTCTAAAAAAAATATTTAACTTCTGTTTTGAACTTCTGCAAATTATGTAACGTCACACCAGGGATGAGGGTATCTCACAAATTTGACGCTGTGTGACAGGGACGGGGGGGGGGGGGGGGTTAAAAATCATGAAATTCATGTGATGTAATTTATGGATGGCACCTTATTATTATTATGTGAATACCGCGTAAGAGTTCCAACTACACCCAACCGTCTGAAGCCAGTGAGGTTATGTTATGGCATCCCCAATTGGGCTGAAGGTAGAGGGGAAGGAGATGGGACAGAGTAAGGTGAGGAAGTACCTAGCTATCCAGATCTTGTCACCAAACACAACTAAAGCCATTTCAAGCAACTTTTGAATTCCGAATAGTGGTCTAACACCAGGGCGATACCGAAAGTATCTTCCACTCTGGAACTTATCGCAAAAACACTATAAATGATTAAATTGTGAAATAAGACAAATTAATCAAAAAAAAATCACGCCGAATATGAACTCAATGTGACTTACGGATTTCTAGCCGAGAGCCTTGCCGCGGAGCGAGGAGCCCGTCAAAAAAATGTGTTCCGAGACTGAGTGATGGCGGAACACATACAAGCCTCCCAAATTGAACTGTTTTGTTACTATGTCTCTTTTGCAATCCCTCCCTCCTGTCCCTCCCTTCGTTCCCCTTCCCCCTCGCGAATTTCCCCTCCCGCTCCCTCCTTCCCTTCCTGCCGCTTAACTATAATAAGAAAAACATTCATTTTACAAACAACTCGCGCGCTACTTATTGTAATTTTTTTATACAAATTTCGTAACGTCAGAGCTCACTATTATAATATATAGAAGCATTCGGGGGTGTGCGCATAACAACTCACAAAATTTTCTTCGCTATCGGATGAATGGTATAGGAAATAATTTCATAATGCTAGAGCACACCACTACATATATATAAAACCTTTGCGGGCATGCGCACGACTAATCGCTAACTTTCGCATTCGGATGAATGTTTTTGGTACCGCATAAGGTACAATCAAAGAAACATTCATTTTTATATATTAAGTTAAGTAAGTACCTAGGTATTGATAGATATGATTTTGCGCCCTTGAGGTAATTTTTCACGTAAACGGCGCTATATAAATTAGCCAAATTATTATTATTATTATTTATGGTTTTATCAATCGTCTAATCAATTAAATAGATACTTAAAAAATTAAATGCACGATGATTACGTTTTTTTTTACATGCCATACGAGTATAATGCAATCAAGCCGATGAATAAAAAATGCAAATAAGGATGACTCTTCATTTTTTCGAAATTACTCGAGCGATTTTATTTTTTACATTAGCACACAGGAGGTCCTATGGAAAATAATTCCACGCAGGGCCTACTTCATCTTTGGGGAAGCTGGGAAAGGAAATTCTGGGAAGGAAATAGGTATGAGGGATAGGTAGGAATTTGAGGGTCAGTGTGTCCAAGAGTGACGGACGAATGAATCCATCCTTTCAACTGCGATGCAAGGCAATGTTCCGAGAGAGTCCTGCTGAAGAGGCCAAAAGTCAAAAGATGGTTGTTGGTGGCAGACACAACCGCCGCCAAAATTCAAACAAACCTGACCCCATGAACCAGGATACCCCTCCTAAATCACCGAACGTAGCGAACCACTTGGGGTGACCTATGGCAGAGGTCTTGGTTATCTAATTAACGGTTCCCGGGGCGGCGGTACTCATACCCGCCTCCCCAAATTATAAATGACCATATTGAAGAATACTTACACATTAAAATTGTTATATATCATGCTTTACTGTCATTTTTTTACATCTTGTCACAATTGTTAGGGAAAAAAGGTTTTTGTTTATTTTTAATGTTTCCATTTAGCAAAAATAAATATCAAACTTATTATAATTTATTAGAATTTAAGCCTTCCTCCCTTGTTAAAAAAATGCATGTTTTGATGTTTTCACATTTCTATTTAACCTCAATCTTTAAGATCCTAAAAAAGTGGTATGTAAAAAAAACGAGTGTGCTTTAGACTTTAGACTACACGACTGAAGTAAAACTTCACTAACTTATAAAAGAAGACAGAAAGAAAATGTGCGCGCGCACTGCTCTTTCTTGCTCCTAAAGTGTGATACAGACAATAGGCCTGCACTGTGTCTTAGATATACGAAACGTAACTGGCTAGGAAAACTTAGTCGCCTACGCGCTTCGTTGCTCTATCTGTTCCTGTGAGGGTGACGACCGTACCAGTAAACATATATAAATATATTTATTTTTTTGTCGCATTATTTCCACACATTTTTTAAAAAGTTGTGTTGAGTCCATTTTTAATTTTTAGTTATTATGTGGGTAGTATTGCCGTATTTTAATTTCATATTTTAAATATTTGAATGTACATTTATTTACGTAAGGATTGGAAATACGCATCCGGTGTTGCCTCGTATACCGAATTGAATTTTAACTTTCATCCATTTTCATCCATCTATTTAGTCAACTCCAAATGGTCGGACAACAGAGCGGCGAGTGTGTGGCTGGTTTTACTGTCACCTCCCACCACCCAGCACAACCTTGTACACACATGTACATATAAATTCAATTTACCGGACTACGAGATACTTTTCTTTTTTACTCGTTTGCCGATTCGGTCGTTTATACCCAGTGGATTGCAGACTGCCAAAATGAGTACAAAACATCTAGGAAAAGGTAAATATTATTCTAATTTAATACTTATTTACAAAAATAAACATTTGACAACTAAGTTAACTGATGTGACCGATTTTTGTCAACTAAGTTATGTCAGATTTGACAGTTGAAAAACTTATTTGTTTGATGTAGGAAAAACTACTTATATACCTACATAGTATTTTATTTATTTTAAGTGTTCTAACGAGAATGCAGTTAGAATAAATTATACTGCTTTATTGTTTTTTTTTACTTATTTTACTGGTAATACATATGTTTTTCTCCTTATAAAATTATATTATTTATGTCTTACTTCGCTTCACGGTTAATACGGAATATTTTTTATTCAAACAGTTAGATTTAGCTTTAAAACTGAGTACTTAGAAAAGTGAGTATGTATGTCAAAAAAACATGCAAAAATATGCATTTAACATTTTAATTTCATCGTTTTTTATTTCATAGAAAATCAATCACAATTACACAAACCCGCTAGACATCTTTGCCAAACAAACCATTCAAAACCTGGGATGTTTTTTTTAAATTATGATGACGTGCAGCTTTAGTAGTTTAACCTTAGGAATAATCCGTATTATCCGTGCATCAAACTTCGACAATACAAACTCTCCGTATTATCCATGAGGTGAACCAAATGCATATTTACCAAATGATCATATTTGAAACTTTTATTTTCTGTTGTTCTGCCAAAACATCAAACATACATTATATTACACAATCTGATCTGCACGGTCTGATAATGTTCTGACACAAACTTGCATAACCACTCGAGCGACAGCACTATTTTTAACTTTTTCCTCTGATTGCTCGTGATTTTTTGGGACCATTTTGAATATTTTCCGCTGACATTAAAAAATCTTACCTCCGAATTTAAATACGGAAAAATTGAAAAAAATAATTTAACGCATATAGGGAAAATTTGCCAAAAACTGGCAGCAAAACAGTCCGAGGTATTTAAAATGGTGCCATATTGGGGCAAAAAGCTCTCCAGTGGATAAGCCAGAATATAAAACCTAACCTAATCTGAATTACCCTAACCATAATACTGCAAAAAGGGGGCCCTAGCATAAGTAGTAGAGCGCCCAATGAGGCCCAGTCTATTTTCATTATTACTTTGTAACTATATTACTGTGAATTTACTAAAAGAAGCTTATTATTCTGGAGAATGCATCAAATTGGTTTATTTTTCAGGACATATGCGCGGCCCATTTCGGCCCGTTTCATACAAATCTTAGATTTAGGTTTGAAATCAAAATACCCAACCGAACTGAAAAAATATTTTTGTATTCAAAAGGTAGGTATATTAAATATATGGTAAGGATGTGAGCTACTTTATTTATTTTTGCTTTAATTATAAGATATAGATAGGCCATTAAAGAGTTTAATGTTTCTTGATTTTAGAGGCGATTTGGGCAATTATTTGTGAGTTAATTAAAAACAATAAATAATATATTTTACTATATTTATCATACAAATATAATGAAATATAATATAAAAAATAAAAATTTATAAAAAACTTCATTTTGACGGGTGTAAATTAAAAATACAAATTACATTTTTACAGTGGAATAAAAAATAGTCGTTTATGTATTAAAATTACCCAAAAAGTGAATTTTTAAGAATTTTTTTTATTTTTTTTATTTTTCATTGTATTTTTAAAATAAATATGCCTACCTAGTTAAATAATTTTTTTATTGTTTTTCATTTACTCACAAATAATTGTCTAATTTGCGTCCGAAATCATGAAAAACTAAAATCTTTAATATCCTATATCTTATAGTTTAAAGCAAAAATAAATAAAGTAGCTCACATCCGTACTAGATATTTGATATACCTTTTGATTAAAAAAATATTTTTTCCGTCTGGTTGGGTATTTTGATCTCAATTCCAAATCTAAGATTTGTATGAAACGCGCCAAAATAGGCCGCGCTTACGTTCCCCTTAAACATATTTTTAATATAAAAATCATAGATTCTCCTTTTAACATCGACTGTTGTTGTTGGTCGGTAGTAAATATTACTAAAATTTGGACCTTACTGTTTTTTCTTCAAAATATGAAGAATTTACCTACTATGAAAAATCGATCATATAGTGCTGTGCAGTGTTGCCAAGTCCGTGTAATGTTTTTCCTTTAATCGTGTTTAATTTATAGAACTCAATTAAAAATAATATTAAAATACATTATTTTATTTCAAATCTATGAGAAGAAGGAGATGAAATTCTCCCACAACTCCAATAAATCTTTGACCCGAAAACCCAGGCAAACATTCTAAAACCATTCATCTGGCAACATATCACACATCCGTCGGATCTGCCGGATCTGCCTGATGATGGACACTGCAACGCTGTCCGAAACGTTGGCTAAAGAAGGAGGCAACGCAACACGGCATAACACCCCAAAAACAAATAACGAAAAAAAAAAAAAAAGGATAACCATTCTACGAAGTGCTGTAAATTTAAAAACGCGATTCGGTCGATAATCCCAGAAGTCAATTTGGGGCAAACGCCCCGCCTTTCCCCACTGTGCCTACGCCCATGTCCCATGTCCGTCTGTCTTCAATTAGGTTGCGACTTACGACTATTGTTTTTTTAACAGGTTCGGTGATGCCACCCTTCTCCGGGAAACTGCGCGTATACAGCATGAGGTTTTGTCCATTCGCCCACAGAACCATCCTTATGCTGAACGCCAAGAAGTTGGACTATGAAGTAGTCAACATCGACCTCATGAATAAACCCGAATGGCTAATCTCTAAAAGCCCTCTAGGTGAAAAATACTTTCAATCTAAATTTCTGATCTGGATTTGGATCAGAATCTTTTATATTCATTTTTGATAATAATATTACGTTATCGGTAGACGGTAATGCATTTATAAAAGATTACCTAATTTTGTAAACACTAAACACACAGATAAGATAATATGGCTCAAAAGAATTATTTGCCGCTTTGATTTTGGGATTAATAATCATTGTACGGTCATTGTTGATAACGTTATAAATATATTACCATATAGAGCAGTGATTCTTAACGGGGGCGCCAACGCCCCCCTATGGGCGTTTTGGAGGTCTGGGGGGCGGTTTTAAATTTTTAGCATTTAGGGGGCGCTGCAAAAGTTCGAGTGGGCATTTTGTCAATATAGAAAAAAAGCTCATTCCACAAAAATTTTAACTGAGGTTTATTTTTTATTTGTAGTTATCCATTGCGTAAATGGACTTCCTACTAAAATGTGTGCTTTTTTATTTTCGTTTCGGAAGGGGGGGGGGCGCTGGATAATTTTACTGTGGTAAAGGGGGTGATTCTTTCAATAGGGTTAAGAAAAACTGATATAGAGCAAGAGCCCGTGACGATCAGACCTTCGTTATTTTATAAAACCTGAAAGTTTCTCTGCGTATGTCTCTAATACAGGTAAAGACGATCCCCGACTATGAAGTTTGGATCACGGTGGCTTTGAAAGATATTATATTAATTTATTATAACTGTACTTACGTTAAAGTATAAAAGCGGAATTTTATATATGTCACTTGTGGAACTATCAACATAATATATGTTTTCTCGGTAATGCTCTTGAAATTGTGGTGCAATTTTATATTAATTTGCAACCTGCTATCTTTCAAGGCCACTGTGATCTAAACTTCATAGTCGGGGATCGTCTTTACCTGTATTAGGGCTAGGGGCATACACAGAGAAACTTTCAGGTTTTATAAAATAACGAAGGTCTGATCGTCACGTAAGCTAATTAAAGAGGTGACTTTTTTCACGCTTGTTACGTAATATTAAAAAACATAGAGCAATGCCGCTGATATTTTATAGCTCCCATTACTCCCGTCTAGAGCCCCGATCCCCAATTAAAATGAAAAAAATCGCCATGTCCCAAAAACTAATACCTCATTCGCTCAACCGCTCCTAAAATATATAATGCTCTGAGTACTGACATAAAGCCAAGTAATTCTAAATCACTTTATACAGCACGTGTACAACATACTTGTTTATAAAATGATTGATTCCTGGGTATTTTATTATTTTTCAATTTTGCAATTCTAGGAAAGGTGCCATCTCTTGAAATTGAGGAAAACGTTGTCATTTACGAGAGTCTGATTACCGCTGAATACCTGGAGGACAAGTACCCTTTTCCGAAGCTGGTCTCCTCGGATCCCCTGAGGAAGGCTCAAGACAAGCTGATTGTGGAAAACTTCAGTGCGGTAAATAAAAACCCTTGACGTAATAGAGATTGTAGTAATAAAGAGATTGAGTCTAGTAATTGTAATAATGGGATGTTTAAGGAGTTAGGAATTGATAGCTTAAAAAAATTACTTGGGTATGTTTCTTTCAGAAATGTTTTTCCCGTAGAATAAAGAAGAATACTCGAAATCAAATAGAAAAACTTACTCGCTTTAAATGTGATCTTAAAACATATTTTTTTACATACACCCCATAGATTAGGACATATTTAACATATCACACAGAAAAACAGAAAAAGTTTTGTGTCTTGTTCGCTTCCATATTTTCGTTTAGATTATTAGATAATTATTGTTATCTTCTTTTTCAATGATATATTACATTGATGGAATGATGGGAATAATCTAAAATAAGTTGTAAAATGAGAGTTTTTCTTATAAAAAATTGTATATTTAACATAATTCGTCAATAATTTTTCAAAAAAATGATTTTTTCGACAAACGTTTTTTTTTCTAAATATATCGCGAAACCAAAAACAAGTGCCTAAATTTTTCTGTTTTTCCCGGGTAACGCCAGATGCGGGGGTTCGCCGAGGTCGAACACTTGGTTTTAACATCATTGTGGCAACCCAAATGTTTTGCTAAATTGACTGGACCTGATATCACATATCAAATGTGTAAAAACCCAACTTTTACCCAACCCAGTTACCAGTTGCGTACCACAAAGCCGTGTATACGAAGGAGGAGGTGAACGAGTCCGTGATCTCTCAGTTCTACCGGGGTCTGGAGGCCTTGCAAGGGGAGCTGACCAAGCGCGGGAGCAAGTTCCTGGGCGGAGCATCCCCCGGTATCGTGGACTACATGATCTGGCCATGGTTTGAACGTTTCCACGTGCTGCCCAAGCTAGGCGAAACACGCTTTAACATAGACGAGGAAAAATTCAACGTGCTTGTGAGTAAATTACCAATTTATATAGGGTGGGCCATAAACATTTGTACTTTTGTAATTGTGCTAGCGGTGATTCCGAACGGCGGAGGGGATCGGGGTCACTTGTGCGTGGCTCCTCACTTCTTGTAAATTTAGTCCCAATGAATCGTTTTACGGGAGAGCAACGAGTATTCTGGGTAAAACATTTTTACAAAAACAATGATTTTGTTATTTTCTTTTCAAAAATGATTCTATTCTGTTTTACAAAACAGTTATGCACGCCGTGTATTTCGTTCGCATCACCAATTACAGAGTATTTATCAGTGCCCAAGTGTTCATTTAATTAAATCGTGGTTTAAAAATTCTAAGAAACCGGCAGGAAAACGAAAGGGCGGTCATAGAGCAAAATAAATTGGTTAAAGAAATTTTCTCCAACAAACGTGATCTCGCGCAGAGGAGATATTCCATGGCCTCCCCGCAGCCCGGACCTAGCCCCAGCTGATTTTTTTGTATGGGATATATTTGTGAATATACACATTTTATCTTACAATTCGTGTCTGCGTAAATAAACCAGCGACTATACTCCAATTAAAGGAGAACATCCATCAAGGAATAGTCAACATACCCCGAGATTTGTGTCGAAAAGTTTTCGAAAATCTAAGGGCCTGATTTAAGGAATGCCAGTGGCGAGATGGCGGTCATTTTGACGAAATTATTTTTACGTTACGATTTTCCAGGATATTTTTGTTCTTATCAATAATCATTTATTTAAATACAGTCTGTATTTTCTTTCATGATTATTTCAAAAGTGCAAATGTTTATGGCCCACCAGTGGCGTAGCGTGGGGGGGGGCGGGGGGGGCGGCCCGCGGGGGGGGGGCGGCCCGCCCCGGGCGGCACTTTTAAGGGGGGCGGCAAACTTTCACAATAATATTCGAAAATTATTTAAGAAAATGATTATTATCATTAGAGAGAAACACAATGTAAACATCGTTGTACCTAAGTGGCGTAGCAAGTGGAGAGTTATTTTTTTTAAATGTATAATAATTATTTGAAAATCTTCTACGATACTTTCGTTTACGAATCCAAGTCTTTCTTTTATTATTTATTATAAATGTCAATAATAAAACTACTTTAAGCTGCAAATTTCGTAATTCGTAGGAAAACCGTCCGCATATTATGAGAGAAATACTAATTAAAGCTGGTAAATCGAAAACAAATTCACTCTTAATTCAAACCAGAATTGTGTTCAGAATGTAACGATTGAATTTCAGTTGTGTATTCATCCGCTGATACATTTTGAAGGAGACCATTATTTTATTCGAAGTGCATTGGAGGTTATCCACCACATACCCACCCCTCTACTAGACCTAGAAACTAGACCTCCCTCACTCGAAGTGCAATTATAAAATTATCTTTGCAGACGATGTATATGCTGCCAGAATCAAGGGGAAACCATTTTCATATTCTGAGAATAGTTTAAATTCGCAACATACAGATTTAATTTAACCCGTCTAATCACAGAGACGCAAATTGTCCCACACATTTAATTTTAAACTAAAATTGTATGAATGCGTTAAAAATTGAGAGGCAGTTTTAAAATTTAGAAAAGAATCTTAAGTTTTTTTCCATTTTAAGTACTTTAATTCGAATATTCGCAGGTGTGTATTTTTGAGCCAATTTCCATGTCCAATATCAAAGTTTCAATATTTAGAAACAAAAATGTTCTAATAAGCACTTTGGAAATTTTACTTTATCTAAATTTTAGAACAATTTTGGTTTTTGCAAAAGGGTAAAAAAAAAAACTATTAAAAAGGAACATTTTAAATTCATTGGAAGAATCTGTGTGCGCAAACCATGACAAATAAAAATTTATAGATATTTTTTTCTTATTATTCAAAGAGTAAAACCAGTTTTCAGAATGTAAAATTCCAATTGTGGATTCATCTGCTAACACAATTCGAAGGAAAACATTATCTTATTCGAAGTGCAGTTATACAATTCTAGTTGCAGAATCTGTACGTGCTGCCAAAATAAAAGAAAAACCATTTTTATGTTCTGAGTGTACTTTTAATACGCCGCATACAGACTTAATTTAAACCAATTTTGTGTTGAGAATGTAAATTCCCAGTTGTGGATTCATCTGCCGACACATTTCGAAGGAAACATTCTCTTATTCGAAGTGCAGTTATGAAATTCTAGTTGAGGACTACATATGTATGTGTTGCCAGAATCAAAGAGAAACCATTTTCATGTTCTGAGTGTAGTTTTAATTCGCCGCATACAGATAAAATTTAAACCAGTTTTCTGTTAAGAATGTAAAATTTCTGTTGTGATCTCATCTGCTGACACAATTCGAAGAAAAACATTATCTTATTCGATGTGCAGTAAAATTCTAGTTGTAGATTATTTATTTAATGCCTGAATAAAAAAAAAGCATTTTTATATTCTGAGTGTAGTTTTTATTCACCTCATACAAACTGGTTTTGTGTTCAGAATAGAGCACTACATTAAATAACGGGTTGCAGATTCATCGTGTACCGAGTAAAGCTTTACATTTGAGTTGCATACCAACTGCTGCAAAATTCTGAGAAATTGATTGCTCCGTGTCTTACTATTACTTGGGGACTCTAACACTGAATCAATAGTTAGTTAAAACCTGCCTTGCGTTCTAAACACATTGTAAAAGTTCGAGATGCGAAATCCTTTTACAAGGATACCATTTACGATTTCCGACAGCGGTTATAAACTTTGTAGTAGAATTCATGAACATGCTTTTCGTTGGAAGAATACTCGTCAAATGTGATTATTAAAAAATCGGCTCGTGTATAAATAGGTCCTAATAAAAAAAAAATGATTTCCACATACACCCCCCCCCCCCCTCCCCCTTCATCCCGTGCTTGAAGTACCCAAATAAGGGAGCGACGAATTTTCCCCCCGCCCCGGGCGGCAGACACCCACGCTACGCCACTGTGGCCCACCCATATACCTATAATAGGCCACTTGCATGGATTTCATAATGGATGACTGTGGATATAATAAACGTGTGGATAGATTTTTCTACTAAGATTACGAAAATGTTACTAAAGATTTGTTATGTGTTGCCCATATCCTACGAACAAACTATACAAGTGGCGGGCAGACGTTGTTCACGCGCGCATGGCATGTCCAGTCACGCATTTCGGTGCTGTCCTCCACAGGCTAGGAGAAAACATTACCTTATATGGTCACGTAGCTCGCGGCTCAACCAATAGGAAGAGACATTACCTTATAAGGGCACACGTTCAAGTCCCCCCTCTCGCGAGACTAGAGCAAGCAGCTCCGGCCGCCGAACGGCAAGGACAGACACATTCGAGACAGCGGCGCGAGAGGTTGTACGTACACACGAGGGCAGCATGCCACACTTCGACGCGACTAATTAAGTCTCCGCCTACATCCAAGTATGGCGTTATTACAACAGCCGCCTATATTTCACAACTGCCGCCTATTTAATACCATGGCCGCCCTGGAAGCGCACGGCTTTTAATCCGCCTTCGTTGCCGACGAGCCGAGTATTTCACAACTGCCGCCTATTTAATACCATGGCCGCCCTGGAAGCGCACGGCTTTTAATCCGCCTTCGTTGCCGATAAGCCGCGTAATTCACCAATGCCGCCTACTTATCTGCGTACACTAACCGCCTACCGGTTAGGTAAGCTGGCCGAATCCACCCACCATGACGCCGAGAAGCCGCCCATCACCGCCGAGCGCCCAGTGTCCCGGGCACGGTCTGTGAGCGAGGCTCCAGACCTCTCCACTACGTAGGGAAGCTGCCTGCCGCCGCCCAACGCCACGTGAGATTCTAAACTTTCGTATTAGTCTTCCCGAGCCTAAATTCAGTAGCATTACTAGTTTGCCTCTCTCTCTCTCCTCAAATGCTAGGCCTTAAACTGCTTACTGGTTGCCTGTACTGTTTCACCCTTGCATATTGAATACATTTGAATTGTAACCAAACCTTGTTTCATTTGGAGTCAACCATCGACAAGCACGGAGGAACCCTACTTCCCTGAGATGAGCCTTCCAAGCCGAGGCATATGACCCCCGGGGGGTCTGCTTAACACTTGTCCCCCCCCGGGAGTGACTTATATTCCTGGAGACCTTAAAATATAACCCTGGCCCCAGGAAGTATAACAGATTGTTTAAAATTATAATTTTTTTAGCTTTGCGAATCGAAATCAATATTATGGAAATTGAATCATCGCCTGCACAATTGTAGGCAACTAATTAGATACAGCACCGAATCAGCTGTTCGATGTCCGCCATTTTGGAGTTCGAAGTTCGAAGTTGGAAGGTTGGCTTTGGTTTGGAAGTAGCATCAAATTGCTTTATTACCTGCGAACTTCGTTACAGGTACTTTTGTACGGTGGTTACACGAATCCATTTTTAAATAACCGCAGAGTCCGAATTCGAACTGAAATATTTTGGTTTGTCGTTTTGGCAGATGTTATACAGACGGTTTTTTTTAAATGATTTTCGGCTATGTAATTATTGTTTTTTCGCACCCATAAAAGATTTTTTAAATTATAAATTTTTTAAACAGGTACCTGTGATAGGTACCAAATTTGATTGATCGTTCTTATAATATACAAAAATGAATAATTGTAATATACCTACGAAAAATTAAAATTTTAATAAAAAAATTGTAATAGGTGGCACGCGAACTGTTTGAAAACTGAATGTACTGGGACTGAATATATGAAACGCGGGAGGGTGGTTTGCGGGACGGGGAATGAGTGGGCGGGGAAGGTGAAAGGGGAACGCGGGAGGGTATGGGATGCGGGAGGGGAACGGGGACACACGGGAAAGGACATGCGGGAAAAACAATTTATTTCTTTGAATATGACATCGCAAAGCATGCTGGGAACTAGCTAGTATATAATAAATTACTGTTTTTTCCATATTTCCCAATGACAAAGAATGATGTATGTATGTAGAAACTCTGACGATTTTGGATGGTTCTACTAGATAATAATTATTTAAAAAAAAAAAATTATTGAATGTTAGTTTTTTAATATATATTTTTTTTTATTTCAGCATGCCTGGATAGATGCCATGAAGCAAGATCCCGCAGTGGTACCTCACTTCCTGGACTTGGATACCCACTTTCAATACTTACAAACCAAACTCAGCGGTCAACCTAACTATGATATGCTTGAAAAGTGAAAGAGAGATGTACGAAATACTTATTTTGATATGTCTTCTTACTTGTCAAACCATGTAAAAAAACCTAACTGCAATAATTATGTATGCAATTACTTTATATTTTATTACGTATATTGTAATATGGATTATTGTATGGAAAACTAAAAGAAAAAATTCAGCCTTTTCAACTATTTTTTTATAAATATATCAAAATATTATCATATCAGATAATTTTCTATTTTTATCAGATTTATTAGGCAGCTTGATATCATAGAGACTGTCTGTAAGTTTCTTTTTTTTCGCTTTTTTTAATACATTATCTAGTTTTATACTAAACGTCTGTTGATGGCGTAATGTTGGATGGGCAGGAATAAAGGAATTGATCGAGCTTTATTTTGTTTACTAGTTTTTTCCCCTTTCTTTGTGACTTTTTTTTTCTTGCCTCTTCTTGGCTCTTCCTGGTTTTTCTGGTCTCTTATATTTTCTCGCTTGATCTTGGTTCTTCTTGCTTCTTGGGTTCCTCTTTATTCTTCGTGCTTCTTCTTGACTCTCCTAGTTTCTTCCCACGTATCATTTCTTCATCCTGCCTTCTCTTAGACTTTCTTGGCTCTTCTTTCCCTTTATTGCTACTTATTTGCTATTCTTGCCTCTTTTTGCTTATTTTTGTCTCTCTCTTGCTTCTTCTTACTTCTTTTTGCTTTTCTTGTTCCTTCTTGTCATTTCTTGTCCCTTCGTGTCTTTTCTTGCTTTTTCTGGCTTCCTCTCGCTTCTTCTTGACTCTTCTTGGCTCTACTAGATTGGATATTCACACACCGGGTGCCACCCGATGAGGGGTGACACCCGACCGCGAAAAAAAAACTTACGAAGGAAGATTCCCCAAAAATTCTATCCGACTACAAAAAAGCCGCCAGCAGGGCCTAGCAGCAAGAACCTGCTGAGCGGGGTTTTAACTGCAATTATTTTATTATTCATTTATTTTGTACACTTTACACATACAAGACAAAAATAATTGATATTAATTTCTTTCTACTTGCCTTTTGATGATTTATTTATTTATTTATAATATTAACGCCTTTCGGCTTTTACTTAATATAACATAGTATATGTTTACTTAATATAACAT
Organism: Limnephilus lunatus; assembly: GCA_917563855.2. Taxonomy (NCBI): domain Eukaryota; kingdom Metazoa; phylum Arthropoda; class Insecta; order Trichoptera; family Limnephilidae; genus Limnephilus; species Limnephilus lunatus. The sequence continues at coordinate 28,728,860 of OU830598.1, read as the reverse complement.
AGTATATGTTTACTTAATATAACATAGTATATGTTTACTTAATATAACATAGTACTTATAGTTTTACTTAATATAACATAGTATTTCAGATCATTATACCACAGCGCTCGGCCTAAGAAATAAGCCTTCCTCTTCTCCTAAAAATAAATATATTTCTAAAATAAATTATCAAGCACTAATTGAGGAGCTGTCAACAGAAAAGTGGCAAAACGTAATAGACCAGACTGACACTGAGCAAGCAATGCAGCAATTTATCACTAAATTACAATACTACATATCTAATCAAACTATTAACAAAGTTATACCGAACAAACAATTTAAACTCATGCCATGGATCACCCTTGGCCTAGTTAAATCCATCCACAGACGTAATCAAATTCACAAAAATGCTAAAAGACAACCAGATAATATTCTAGTTCAAGAACAATACAAGAAATATAGAAACTTATGTAAAAAACTAATTATTTCCACTAAAGAAAATTTCTCCAAAAAAAATATATATGAAAGCACTATAACTCCAAAACGCTTCTGGGAAATATTTCGTAAAATTACCAAATCAAAAAACAGCAAATCGTCTTTCATACAATCATTGGATATTAAAAACACAAGTACTACTAACCCCAAATTGATGGATAATTTTGCTAATCACTATTTCACTTCAGTAGGAGCCTCTCTCGCAAATAAAATCCTTGAAAAATGTAAGAAAACTGAATCTGAACTAGCCAACATACCTACAACAGATCTTAATCTTAAAATAGACGAGATTCAAACAACGATTAATGAAGTCATGAAAATGATAGATGAGCTTAAGTCTTCAAATGCCTGTGGACCAGACAAAATTTCCTCAAATCTGCTGAAAGTATTGAAACCACTTATAGCGAGTCCTATTGCATACATTTGTAATCTTAGTTTTAAGACAGGCACGTTCCCAAACCACCTAAAACAATCAGTTGTTATATTGATTCATAAAAATGGGAACAAATCGGATATTCATAATTATCGGTCAATATCTCTACTCAACTCATTCTCAAAAATTATCGAGAATATCGTAAAAAATCGTCTCACCCTCTATCTAGAAAGTCATAAAATCATATCTAATAACCAGTTCGGCTTTCGACCAGGTCTAGGAACAGAAAATGCTATTGCGAAGCTGGCGGATATTATTTCCAACAATATTGACCGGGGTAATAGATCCATCGCTCTCTTTTTAGATCTTGTCAAAGCATTTGATACCATCTCGCATAAAATACTTCTAAAAAACTAAAGGCTATAGGTATTCAGGGACAGCTTTACAAATGGATGTGTAGTTACTTAACTAACAGATACCAAAAAGTTAAAATTAATGATACTGTTAACGATCCGGCCCTTGTAAAATTTGGTGTACCCCAAGGGAGTACCTTAGGACCTATTTTGTTCAGTATTTATATCAAAGATCTATGTAACAGCAATTTTTCCAATCACATTATTACATTTGCTGATGATACTGTCCTAATATTTGAAGGAAGAACGTGGAACGATGTACACTGCAAAGCAGAAGATGGAATAAAACAGCTTAAACTTTGGTTGGACCGTAATTTGACACTCAATTCGGAAAAAACCAAATTTATACGATTTAGTGCGACAGAAGCGGGCCAACCCAAGGAAGCATATAACATTTTTATACACAAATGCACTGACTCAACTACCTGTAATTGCTATAAATAAGAATGCGTAGACAGTATAAAATACCTTGGTGTTATATTAGACAAATATCTTAGATGGGACGGACACATAGATCTAGTTGCCACAAAGGTTAGAAAGCTTACGTACATGTTTATGACAATCAGAAATATCTTACGTAAAAAAGAATTGAAACTCGTCTATGATGCTATGTGTGGGTCACTTCTAGACTATGCATCCTTAGGTTGGGGTGGCTGTGCAAAAATTGTTTTGGACAAATTAGCGAAAGCTCAAAAATCTCTGCTAAGGGTAATTCTCAAAAAACCATTTAGATATCACAGCGATCCACTATTTGAAGAGTTCCGAGTTCTAGATGTTATACAACTGTACATGAGAAAAATAATTTTAAACACCCATCAACAACGCCACCTCTACCCATCTATTAACCACTTTCACGACACCCGCCACTCACGGAGAAATCCAATTGTACCACTCACAATTAAAACATCTCTCGCTCAAAGACACTTCTCATCTTAGGTCCAAAACTATACAACTTAATGCCTGATGTTTGGAAAAAGGAAAGCACGGGTGTTGTTCGTAAATTGGCCACTAACTGGTTTCATCAATTAGGTAGAAAGGAGAGTGAACTTTTACTACACAAAAAATAAAATCAAACACAAACCAAAAACAACACTAAAAAAAAAACATGTAAAAGATACTTATATGTTCTAATCTTTATCATTATGTGTATATATGTACCTACCTATTACGTCAATATTATGTTTAATTTCATATTTTATTTTTTTCTATTTCTTCTCTTTGTTATTTATATTTATACAAAATATGTTAATAGGCTTATGCAATGCAACACCAGTTAAAAATACACATTATACCTATTATTTTAAAACTATACTAATCAAACAACAGTAATAACCATCTATTAAATGTTTGATTCATTTTATTGTTTATGTTCTCTTTCTAGTTCTCATTTGTATAAAATGTGTATGTAGGACTAGGTATTATTTGAAATGCAAACACAAGATACCATAATGTTTTAATAATTTACTTTTAAGTATGTATATATTACTTTTATGATAATTTAAATAACTATGATAAGCAAAGCACGGTTATCTTTTCTGTATCAATTGTTTACTATTATTATTATTTATTTTTTTTTTAATTCTTTCTCTTCTCTTTTTTATTTTATTTTATACAACCCATCTGTGTAGGACTATGATATGCAATGCTTACACGTTTGTTCTATATCTATATGTTTTAATCCTCTGTAATTAAGTACCTACCTAAGTAATTAATATTATTTTTTTAAAAACTTTGCTAAACAAAGAACAGTCACTTTGTTTTAATCTTTTATTTTTGTTTTTTTTTTATATTATTTACAGACCATGTTCCGATTGTTCCGTATGCTAAAACTCATCCTAATTTGACTGTCCTAAAACGGGAATCCTCCTAGTTGGGCAGTCAAAAATTTTCTTAAATAATGTATATAAATGTATAATCTTTTACTAAATAAAATAAAATAAATAAATAGCAACAACATAAAAATTCAGCTCTAGTAAGTTTGTAAAACAGAAAGAAAATAGTTGAGAAAGACATAGTAGATATTCAGATAACAAAACGAAAATAAATGCTAAGACATTTAAATATTACAATATTACAATGAAAAAATATATTTATATGTAATACATGCAAATAACTTAACTTAAAGAGGATAAATAATTTATTATTTCATGCTTATATTTTATAAGCGACACATTCCATACATCTAAGTGTGAAAACATATTGCCTACGTTTTGAATTCTGTGTAGTGGTATATTGAAATGGGACATGGTCTTAGTATTGCCACAATAAAACGGTAGTACTGACCTTGTGTTTCTGGCTGGCACGTTAAAATTTTTGAGTCCCACCCTCCTCAATTCCTCGGCTTGCTAAGCCCTCCATCACGACACAAGCAACATTTTCTGATTAATGTGGTGGTAGTAGGAGATTTTAAAATGTTGTTAGGATATTTGTAGTACGAGAATATTTGTCTATCTTTAAAAAATTTCAAGATAGGTATATGCAAGATTAACATGGTTTATCATGGCAAACGTATTTCTTTATGGCGTAATTCCTTGTTCATACTAAATGTACTAAACAGTATAAAATACGTCATTTAGTTCAAAGACGTTTACAAAAAATAGTGAAAAAGCCTTTCTTACCCATTTAAGAGTAGAATTAAATCTTAAAAAATAATTCGTTTAATTTTTAGTTGAATGTCCGCAGCTATAAATCATTTTCAGAAGAATAAATCCGTTTGGTCGGTCAGTGAGGGGTTTGTTTTATTTTTTGTGGTCGGACTGGGTCGGACAACAGAGCTGCGTGTGTGTGGTTGGTTTTACTGTCAGCTCCCACCACAGATCGCAACCTTGAATGCTTGGAATAGATCAGCATTGCCAGAAGGTTACTTTTAGGTGATTTTTCGGAATTCGTACAATTAATTTCCTGTGCTCATTTCAATGAAGTTTTCTTACATTAATTCGATGGTTGGAACTATGGTTGGAACCTCGAATCCAACGTTTATAATACTAATACACCTATTTTGGTGACTATATTTAAAATAAGAATTATTTCCTAGTGAAAAAATGGCATTATTGTTTGATTTTATAACCTACCGAATTTGTTCAAATGCCATGTACGGAGTGCGGGGTGGTTCAATCGATACAATATTATGACGCACACTTGTTGTTATTAAGTTTAATTTGTGGAACTCTATTTTAATGAGGATTTATTTTATATATTCAATTATATCATTATTTAATTAATAAAAACATCGTGTGACTGCTGCTTGCATTGCTGGAGGCATTACCAAACTGTGCTTAAGCCACTTACAGACGAATTATTATTTCTGAAAAGGTAGGTACTTATAATGAAAAACTTATTGCTTTTATTTTTATAACCTGTTAACCTTATTGATTTCCGAGTAAAATTTCGGAAATTATTAATGGATCTCTTTAAAACTTCCCCAATTACTGCATTGTTTTTAGACTTGATCAAATGTCGTTAAGTGATGACTTAGGAGATTCCTTTTCCAGTTAAATTTAAATAAAATTTTAAGTTTCATTTAATTTATATTTGGTCTCTAATGTGAATTTCTAAGGTTTAAATATTTCTAAGAGGGGCGAACGAAATTTTTTTCACATGTCAAACTAGCTTTCGGATTTTTAGTATTTTTTTTTAAATTCCCAACTGCTCTAAAATATTGAGTTTACGACGTTTATTTTGTATTTGTACGGGAAACGGCTTATTTTTATCACTAAGTGGGTAATTTTGGTTGTTACAATTTATTATTATGTTATTAAAAAAATAAACTTCTTAAAAATGAACTTTAACAGCCTTTTATTTCATATTGTGGACCCTGGACCTTTGCATCAAAAACGGACAATTACAAGTTCATGCGTTTCATAAACGGACAATTGCTCATTTTAGTATCAATAGCGAACATAAGCATTTTTAAACTTAAAAATAAAACAGATAAGAGTATTAAATTATAAAATGTTATGTATTATGGCTTGTTAAGGATTATGCAGGTAGAAAAAATATCAGATTTTTCATACCGGTATATTCGAAACAAAAAACTCGCTCTACTGAAAAGTAATCCAAATGGCTTATATCCCACATTGATACTGAGCTCCTCATGGATAAATGAACTAATACCTCCTCATGTATTCCATCAACTTTTTACCATACCACTGGAAACATTATGAAAGGTTATTTTTCACACAAAAAGGTTACTTTTTTATATATTTTAGGTGACTTTTTACAAGACACGGCTGGCAACACTGGAATAGATATTCAATTCAGGGGCGTATATGTTTGATTTGACCTTGAAACTGCAAAACGCGAAACCAAATTCTTATAGATAAAGCTGAATTATAGATAGGTCAAACTTTGTGTTGTGTCAAGAACATGAATGTCATGAATTCGTCCAAAATCGTATTTGAATTTGCATTGCTTACGTCGCCGATGGGCATATTTCGGTCAAAAATCGTTTAAATGAATTCCAGAGGTGAAAAAATGGTTTAAATGTGTCCGCAATTGAACCAGAAAACAGGTAATTACATTAACATTCAGCTAATTTATTTGTAAATCAATTTGAGGTTAAATGACATTTGTATTGAAAAAATATGCTTTCAATTTTACTTTAATAAGTCACGTACGCCTCGAACGTCATACAATTGTCTGTTAATGTTATATTATCGTTAAAACAAGCTTATGGGTCCGAGTGGTTAATGTTTCACAAATTTTGTTTCAGAAAATGTTCCAGTCTTTGAAGCTTCACATTAGGAACATCTTATAACATTGTTTGGCAGACCATAACATTTTTATTGGCAGGTAAAATTAATAATGCTTTAACTAACTAATTGTCACGCTGTTTTCCCGCTGGGTATTCAGAGAGGACAGACCGCCAAACAACTCGGTCTTGGCATACAATCCTTGCCTCATTCACATTCATACATACTATTCTATTATTCTGACTCTTGACGTGGCCCGCCGCAAGCAATGATTCACTTGATCGTGCCAGGTCTTCCTCTGGTTTCCCCGACTTCATTACTACTCACATCTGCATCATATATTGTTCTCCAATGATCATACGTGTTTTTTTCATTCTTCATATGTATGAACAGATGGGAGAATATTTTTCCCTTCTGATGAACAAAGTATGTCATCACAAGGGAAAAATATTGTACGTTTTGTTCACAAACTTTGTTTTTAATGTGATAATTCAGTAGAGATTGTACTGCCCTGAAGAAGCTACGGTTGTAGCGAAACCCGGTCGGCATAAAGTATGTAAAAAATAAAAGTGGTGTTTGTTTAAATAAAGTTATTGTTTTATTTTAAATGATAATTTTTTTTTCAGAACACATGATGCGGTTTTTACTGTGGGCTGGCTAGGTCCTCGATGAAGGTATATTCTGTTTTATTTCGGTTGAAAGGAAATAGTATTTATATATTTAGAATATGTAGATTTTTATTTCATTCTACAAGAACTAAGATATGTACGGTGACTGCTGGAAAGGAAAAACGACTAAAGCGCTACATAGCTGTAACATTAAAGATGAACGTATGTCAACGAACAATATAGCTTATTGTGTAGGTTCATCTTTAATGTCACAGCTGTATGTTGCTTTAGCCATGTTTTCTTTCCGGCGTCGATATTTTTTTTCAATTCTTCGAATTCACCAAACCAGTGTTTTTATGTGCTATTATCGATTGTCTTTCTGAAAATAAAAAGTATTTAAACATGTACCCCCGAGTTATCATTTTTCAAGCAGAAAAATGTAAATTCGTTGTAGAAAACCATAATCATTATTTGAAAATGTTTTCCTCTAATAAGGAGTTAATATTTCAAGTATTTTAGGTTTTTTACTAACGCTTGATTTTTTTCCTCAGGATAACAGGTTTCCATTTGACAAAGCTCCCTGCTGAGAAAATGAGCTGTTAAACATTATCTAAAGCTCATTCCCTCAGGCTTTGTCAAATGGAAAGTTGTTTTCTAGGGGAAACATAAAACATTTTTCTGCTTTCAAGCATTTTTATTTTTAATATTTTATTTGGCTAATGAATTAATGAAGTAGGTCGAGTGCAATATTGTCTATGGTGACAAATGGCCTTGAACTTCCTATGTTATTGTCTACGGTAGAACCAACGGTGTTTTCCGTGGTTAAGTTGGTGACAAAAAACTTACTAGGAAAAGGCCCGAAGATATCAATCTAGGGGTTAGTATATTTATGATTCAATTTACCGACCGATGCGATACATTTCTTTTTTTACTCGTTTGCCGGTTCGGTCTTATATCCTACCCAGTGAATTGCAAACTGCCAAAATGAGTTCAAAACATCTAGGAAAAGGTAAACATTATTCTAATATTGCTTATTTGGAAAAATAAACACCTTCCATTTATGATGAGAAAGATTTTTGACAGCTAAGTTGTCAGATTTGACAGTTGAGTTTGTTGCGAAAATCAACAAAATGTTATGTTGAGTTTAGCCGGTTTAGCGACCGGGCCACGCGCCACTTAAAGCCGCCGCGCAGAAAAGTCATATGGTGAACTGCGCTATAAACCGTTATCTTACTTTCGGTCTTTACTTTTCTGCGCGGCGGCCAAGGCAAGGTCGCTCCAAGTGTAGTGGGTGCTTATGATGTAGGAAAAACTATGCACCTTTTATGTACCTACTTAGTATCTTATTCATTTGAAATTTGAAGTGTTCTTACGAGAAAGCAGTTAGAATAAATTATGCCGATTTGCATTGATACATAGATGAGACATTAAGCGAAAATAAATTGGTTCAACGGAATCGTAGGTTGCTACCTCCATTTCTCTATTAGTACAACAACAACAACAAGAAAAGGATGAAACCATGGGCTTGAGTAAAAGGAAAGGACGGTCTGACGGCCGAGCCTTTCGACGCGGTGGCTTCAGTTAGAATTCACTTTCCGAAGGCCTGTTCGTGCATGATTTGAACACGAATCTCGGAGAATTATGTACGGGATAGCGCCTCTATAGTATATCTCTACGCCGATTTATTATTTTTTTAACCTTTGAATGCGTACCTATATTTTTCTCGTTATCAAATTAATATAAGTATCTGAAAGTTCTGCCAAAACAGCAGACATAAATTACATTAGGTACACAATCTGACCTGCATAGTCTGATAACGGTCTGATACAAACCTGCAAAACATATAAATCCTAACCTAATCTGAATTAGCCTAACAATAACTTTATCTAAGGGGGCATACATTAATTACGTGAGCTCAAAAGGGGGGGGGGGGGGGTCCAGCAAAATCTCACGTTACTTGAAAAGAATATACAAATTCATACAAACTTTCGCGTTTAAAATATTAGTAAGATTTTTAAAATAACGAATCGTAGATTACCCTTTTAACGTAGCAGTTGTTGGTCGATAGTGAATTAATTATATTATTAATTAAGTATGTATTGATGATATTAATAACTCAGGAACGCCTCATACGTCAGACGTATGTCCTGTAATGTTACATTGTCGTCTAAACAAGCTTATGGGTCCGAGTGGTTAAAAACTGTAAAGTAATTCAACCTGTAAAATAATTCCTTCATGTATGTAAAATATTTTGGGATTTGCATTGATAGGCATTTAACGTTTATTCAGCATATTATAAAAGATAAATTCACTCCATTAATTAATGTATTTAGCCAGTAATCATATTATCTGTTATCACATAAATTTAAAAAAATGTTTATATTGTAGTCACATTTAAATTACTTGATTGAAATCTGGGGAAAAGTACATAAATGCATGAATGAACAAATTAATCAACAAAATTATTTCACTACTAATCCAGAACATCCACAAAATAATTATATATGGAAACAAAACTGTTAGAATTAAGAAAACTATATCAACTCATTTACAAAATAAATAATAAAATCATACGTACAAACACAGAAATTTATTAAAACCTCCCAAGTACACACAGTTTATATGACAACGTGTTAACACATTGTACACACCGTACTTACCATTTATGGGAAGCAATCCATTGCATAATTGGCCATTTATATTTGCCTTCCAGAAAACTCCCAGAAAACTAAAAATTTGAAAAGATAATTCGATTTTATTCAACCAACAAAAAAAGTAAAATGAATAGGTAATATTGTTTTGTAATGCAAAATGTACTCAAGTAGTTCACATATTTCTAGATAAGTGAGTTTTCTAGAATAAAAAACTAGCTTAAAATTTATTTATTAATAATTTATTAAAAATTCAATGCGTCATTTGCTGTTTTTACAAAAGATTTGGACCTTTGCTGTTTTTTCTTCAAAATATTGAGAATTTGCTACGAAAAGATGAAAGTAACAACAGTAATTACTCACTGTTGTTACTTTCATCTTTTCGTAGCCCCACGCAGCAGTAAAAAGCAAACTAAGGGCGTCTGTGCCAATATTTTTTGTTTTCAAACAAATTTTCTGGACATGCTGTTTTTATAAATGTAGGTACTTACCATATGTTTCAGTCAATTTGAAGGACATATGAAGTTTTTAGAAATATTTAATAAAAACTGTTGCATTGACCATGGATAACCAACTGAAAAAATAAAATGTGTAAAACTTTTTTGAAAAACATGCACCTATGAGGTTTTCTTCCCAAGGCCTTCAATTATGTTATGACTTATGATTATTGTTTTTTTTAACAGGTTCGGTGTTGCCACCCTTCTCCGGGAAACTGCGCGTATACAGCATGAGGTTTTGTCCGTATGCCCAGAGAACCATCCTGGTACTGAACGCCAAGAAGTTGGACTATGAAGTAGTCAACATCGACCTCATGGAGAAACCCGAATGGCTAACCACTAAAAGCCCTCTAGGTGAAAAATACTTTCAATCTAAAGTTCTGATCTGGATTTAAATCAGAATCTGTTTGACAATAATATAATGTATTATGTTATCGGTACTGCATTTATGATAGATTACCTAATTTTATAAACCCACAGATAAGATATTATGCTTCCTAAGAGCAATTTGCCGCTTTGATTTTCTGATTGATAACCATTGTAACATCATTGTTGATAACATTATAAATATATGTATTAGATACTTGAAGCTGATGCGCCACATTTTATATTTATCACTTCACTTGGTAAACTAATGAAAAAGGTGACTTGTTTCATGTTTATTACATAATATAAAAATAGATAATATCACATAGAGCAATGCCGCTGATTTTGTATATCTCACAAGAGTCCTAATTACTCTTGTCTGGAGCCAGTGAGACTATGGCATCCCCAATTGGGGTATGTTGTAAGGCTGAAGGTAATGGGGAAGGGAAAGAGATATGGAAGAGGCAGGTGGGGAGGTATCTGTTTAATCAGATCTGGTCACCAAACACAGTTTCATGCAACATTTAAATTTTTAATGGTGGTCTTACACCAGGGTGATACTGAGAGTCTCTTCCACTCTGCCGCAAATATGCTATATAAGAATAAAATTTTAAATAACACAAATTAAACAAATAAAATGTATTTGCGCATGCCGGGATTTAAACCCGCGTCCTCCGAATTGCTAGTCTTCTGGATTTTATTTCTTAGGTACTTACTTTTTATAAAATGATTGATTTCTGAGTATTTAATTATTGTTCAATGTTGCAATTCTAGGAAAGGTGCCGTCTCTTGAAATTGAGGAAAACGTTGTCATTTACGAGAGTCTAATTACCGCTGAATACCTGGAGGACAAGTACCCTCTTCCGAAGTTGGTCTCCTCGGATCCCCTGAGAAAGGCTCAGGACAAGCTAATTGTGGAAAACTTCAGTGCGGTAATTAAAAGCCCTTGATGTAATATAGATTGTAGTAATAAAGAGATTGAAACTAGTAGTTGTAATAAAGGGATATTTATAGAGTTAGGAATTGATAGTTTATTAAAAAAAGGCTTGGGTGTGTTTCTTTCATAAGTGTTTTTACCTGTAGAATAAATAAGAACACTTGAAATCAAATAGAAAAACTTACTTACTGTAAATGTGATCATAATAATTTTTTATGTACACCCCATAGTTTAAGAGATATTTAACATAATTCATAAGTTTTAATAATTTTTCAAAAACTGATTGTTTTTTAAAAAGTTGCATCTCGGGAACCATCGTCGAGCATAGCTCGAACATAGCTCACCTTGTAGCAAATTTACTCTACTTTCAAAAAGTTTGAAATGATTTTTTGACAGACTTTTTTTTTATATATATATGTCGCGAAAACAAAAACAAGTGCCTAAATTTTGTTGTTTTTCCCGGGTAACCCTAGATGGGGGGGTTCGCTGAGGTTGAAAACTTGGTTTTAACATCACTGTGGTAACCGAAAAGAAATGTAAAAAATTCAAAACTACCCGACATTTTGCTAAATTGGCTGGACTAAATAAAATGTTAAAATGCTCTGTAAAAACCTAACTTTTCCAGTTGACAGTTGTGTTCCACAAAGCCCTGATGGTGAAGGAGGAGGTGAACGATTCCGTGATCTCCCAGTTCTACCGGGGTCTGGAGGCCTTGCAAGGGGAGCTGACCAAGCGTGGGAGCAAGTTCCTGGGTGGAGCATCTCCCGGGATCGTGGACTACATGATCTGGCCGTGGTTTGAACGTTTCGGCGTGCTGCCCAAGCTAGGCGAAACACGCTTCAACATAGACAAGGAAAAATTCAGTGTGCTTGTAAGTAAATTGTTTCTGTGGCTCTATGGACTGTGGTTGTTTGTTTAACAGTTTTATACTACTCAGTTATTAGTTTATTTTGTATGCAGTGTTTTAAAAAAGTAATTGGACTATTTTCATTATGGGTAGAAGAGGCAATCTTTCACAATTTTCACTTTTCTTTAAAACTTAATAAATTTATGCTTTTCTAAATTAATGATGTTTTATTTATGTCAAATAAATCGGTAATTGATTGGATAATATAAAAATAAAAAAAAACAAATCAATCTAAAATAATAAAACGGTACAATATCACCCTGCAATTAATAAATCTTGCAGTGCGTCTAATAATTTGGCCAGGGACTGTATGTATAACGTAACCTAACATAGGGAAGTTAATTTAACCTTCAATGTTCTTACATTGAAATGATATTCCTATTACACTCATATTTTATTATGTAAAAGCTCCATGTGGGTTTGCTCAAATATTAATGGGGTAATTGCTCGTTTTAGAATATTTTTTAATTTAAGATCTGAACAAAATAATAATTATGATATCCAGATTTTTGCTCAATAATATCACTTTATTAAATATTGTTGTGGTTCTATTTATTTATCAATATTAGAAGATTCCTGTTTTACCATGGTAACCATTTCCTTTTTATGAATAGAATAGTATTATGTATACATTCCTGTTTTACCATAGTAACAATATTCATTCATTTTTCAGTGATATCTATAGATTCCTGTTTTATCATCTCAAGCATTTTTCTTTTGTTTTTGCGAGACTGAATTTTTTCTCTTCAAACAACAGATTATGACCAAAGCGTCCTTCTGTTTTGAATAGTGCCCTTTATTTAGCAAATATGGCGATCGATCACCTAGTAAATTTCATGTTGAAGGTATTAATAATTATTATTAACCTTGTGTGTAGATTATAAATTGAGATTCATACCAAGATATACAAACTCCGAAAGCAATGTGGTAAAGACATGGTATACAGTAGTCCAGAGGCGGCTCTAGGGGTCCAGAAGTAAAAGGTCATTACGATATTATATCAAAAAATGATATTACGATACAATATCAAATTAAATACGATAATATTCATTTGTACTTACCTCCCGAGTTTGAGAGTCAAAGTACATTTAATATAGTAAATTATTTCATGCAACTAGCCTACAAAATGCAAAATCAACCTATGTTTATCAAACCATCTCTTTTAGGCGCATAATATTAATCATGCTTTCTCTCGCTCACGGCCATAACCCAAACTGTCTTCAGAATCGGAAAACATTTCTTCCAGGCGGTATGGTGCCATCTCGTTTATTAAATGGCGCGTAAAGCGACAGAAGACATGATATTGGGACATTTGAAAAATTGACCGAGCCAATCATAGTGCGTGGGAAAGGAAGCTTCCATTTAAGACGTTAGATGTCACTGCTTGCTGCTACCGGCTATGTTGCGGTGCATTTCAAATACATTAGAATACTATGAGTTGTTTTGATTAACATAATATTTCACAATGTTACTGTCATCTTATAATTTTGGAAGGTTTTTGGCCAATTGACCTGAAGGAAGGACCGCCACTGCAGTAGTCATAAGCTTTTATTGCATAATCACTATCATGCTGTCTCGTTCATACTCGGTTGTCTCTTTCATAAATTTAGAAACACATTCCTTTACATAAACAATAAATTATTGTTTGTTCCATGTTTCCGAATAAGAAAGAATGATGTAGAAACTCTGACGATTTGGGGTAGTTCTATTAGATAATTATTATTAAAAAATCATTTTCCATCGATTGATTAGTTTTTTTAAATATATATTTTTTTATTTCAGTATGCCTGGATTGAAGCCATGAAGCAAGACCCCGCGGTGGTACCTCACTTCCTGGACTTGGATACCCACTTTCAATACTTACAAACCAAACTAAGCGGTCAACCTGACTATGATATGCTTGAAAAGTGAAAGAGAGATTTATGAAATACTTCTTTAGATGTGTTTTCTTACTTGTCAAACCATGTGAAAAAAAACCTAAGTGTAATAATTATGTATGCAATTACTTTATATTTTATTATGTACAGGGTACAGGGTGGGGCAATTGTAATCATCCGATGTTCATTTGCTGTAATTTTTTTGTTTTATCAAAAACTTTGGTTCTGCTTGTGAAATTTATTTATTTAATCCATTAGAATTTATTCCATCAAGTCGAGAAAATGATATCGGCCAAGTGGCCGCCACCAGAGTTGATGACCATACGGGCCCATTTTATGGCATTTTCCACCACTCTTGCCAGAGCTTCGGGCGATAGGTTCTCGCATTCCTGACCAATATTCTCCTTAAGGGCTTCAAGAGTCTGAGGCTTGTTGACGTAAACCCGCGACTTCAAAAAACCCCATAAAAAGAAGTCTGGAACGGTTAAATCGGGTGGTCTGGCCGGCCGGTGCAAATCACCAAAACGAGGGATTAAGCGACCCGGAAATGCTTCCTTCAGAATATCGGTTGTGGCTCGAGCAGTGTGCGCCGTTGCACCGTCCTGTTGGAACCACATGTTCTCCAGACCCAATTCATCCAATTGAGGAAGAAAAAACTCGGTAATCATGGCTCTATAGCGCGCGCCGTCCACAGTCATCGTTGGGCCCGCGGCGTTCTAAAAAATAAAACAGGCCCGTATGGTCATCAACTCTGGTGGCGGCCACTTGGCCAATATCATTTTCTCGACTTGATGGAATAAATTCTAATGGATTAAACAAACAAATTTCACAAGCAGAACGAAAGTTTTTCATTAAACAAAAAAATTACAGCAAAAGGACATCGGATGATTACATTTGCCTCACCATTGAAGTATGGCAAACTAAAAGAAAAAAGTTTTGCTTTTTCAACTATTTTTTTTTCTAAATATATAAAATTATGATCTTATCATACAATACTCTATTTTATCAGATTTATTAGACTGCTAGATATCATAGAGACTGGCTATTCATTAAACATTCTAGACTTTTTATACAAAATATCATTTGTATCATTGATTATTTAATCGTACATTTTCAATGAATTATGTATTCACAGAAAAATTGATAAATACTTAAGTGGTTGAAATTGAAAATAAACACAATGAGTTGCTGTTGAAGAACTAACCCGGTACTTAAACTTTATTTGACAAACTTTTACTTAGTTTTTTACTGTTAAGTACCAATTTTTTTATATTGTATAAATGCATTTACTAAATATACCTACTGAAAATTTAATCAACCAATGATTGTTTTCTTATTTGCGGATTCCTTGGCAAAACAAGAAAAATCCAACCCTATTGTTACTCTTGTAAACCACATTCACCTATCTGACATTTTTTCCATCCTCAAAAATAGATCTTGCAATGTTTGGGCAAAGTATTGGTCCTTTGCTAGTCAATCCAAGAGAGCCTGATGTGCCCCAATACAAAGGACAAAACCGTAATTTCAACAATACCCCCATTTTTCCAAAAAATACATTTCCTCGCATCGAATGAGAATTGGACATTGTTCCGTTCCATCTCACCTTTTTGAAATTCACATACCTACTTGATGCCCTAGATTGTACATTCTGTGGTCTAGAAGTGGGAACTTTAGATCACTAAATATTTTTTAGGTGCCCCTCTCTAAACAAATATCCTCTCTTTATCAAGTCTTATCTAAAATTGCCTCCCCCCATTCAACATCTCATCTCTTATAAGTCTGAACTCGACTCCAATCTTCCATGTAATTTTGAAATTTGCACGTATAAAATTAATATATAATTTTTTTTCGTCTCCATAATTTGAAATGAGGGCCTAATAAAAGACCCTTGAAGGATGAAAGACAGAAACATTTAGGGAAAAAACATAATGAGGTCATTGGGGTTCAATAGAAAACAGGTAATTTAGTATTGGTTGAGTTATTTTTATTCTCCACAATACAAATTCACACAATACAATTTGGGTTTACTTAATTACTAAATCAGCACTGAGTATCCAGCACCAAACAGCATCCCCACCAGGGTGCCGGACAACTCAGAAAGTAATCAAGTCAACACCTCCTTTGAAACTTTGTTTTTTTTATATGAGAGGAAAATAATTTCCCTCAGGGCCTGTGTCATCTTTGGGGATGTTGTGTGGAGGGTTTTTAATGAAAGGAAGGAGAGGAGAGTTCTGAGAAGGAAGTGGGTTTAAGGGGTGGGTAGGAATCTGGAGTTCAGTGTGTCCCGGTCA
Source organism: Limnephilus lunatus (assembly GCA_917563855.2). NCBI lineage: Eukaryota > Metazoa > Arthropoda > Insecta > Trichoptera > Limnephilidae > Limnephilus > Limnephilus lunatus. The sequence goes on along the minus strand of OU830598.1, from coordinate 28,712,775 downwards.
TCCACCTCTAATACCTAGACAAACCTCACCCCATGAACCCGGACACCCCTGCTAAATCACCAATGGCAGAGGTTTTGGTTATCCAATAAAGGTACCACTATTTGCATATATAAAACCTTTGCGGGCATGCGCATGACTAATCGCTAACTTTCGCATTCGGATGAATGTTTTTTGGTACCGCTTAAGGGACAATCAAAGAAACATTCATTTTTATATATTAAGTTAAGTAAGTACCTAGGTATTGATAGATATGGTTTTGCGCCCTTGAGGTAATTTTTCACGTAAACGGCGCTATATAAATTAGTCAAATATTATTACTATTATTATTTATGGTTTTATCAATCGTCTAATCCAGAGGTTCCCAAAGTGGGTGCCGCGGCACCCTGGGGTGCCGCGGACAGAGGTCAGGGGTGCCGCGAACGAATACAAACATTTTATGGAATGGAAAATCACCCACGTGGCCGGTCCGTGCTCTGGGAATGGATTGGGTGGGAGGCACAGGAGTGGGGATATTGTTGTGGTGCTGCGCTTGCAGCGGCCGCGTGCCGCATTCACTTGTAGTTTTTTCATTCAAGATTTCATCATTCAGGAAAAAACTACAAGTGTGGAAGAGAAAAATGGGTGATGATGGAGGCCAAGATTGTTTTCCAATATTGCAACAGTACATGGCCCATAGCGGAGTTAAGGTTTCAAATAACTTGCTGACCCTTTTCACAGAGCACCTATCACAGTTAACTTACTGGTTTGCCAAGTACTTCGCAGAAGACCAAGTGGAGAAGTTTGTATGAATCCAAGATCCATTCCGTGCTCAAGCTCCCCAAGATTTTACTACGCAGGAAGAAGAAGATTTAATTAACCTCACGACCGACAGCAGCCTAAAAATGAAATACGCTTGTTCGGATTTGACGGAGTTTTGGATATCAGTCAGAAATCAGTATCCGATTCAAAGTGGAAAAGCTTTGTGATCCTCCGTCCTGAGGGGGGGGGGGGGTGGCTACCACAGACAGACATTATATGACAGGGGTGCCGTGAGAAAAATCAAATTAATAAGGGTGCCGCGACTTGGAAAAGTTTGGGAACCCCTGGTCTAATCAATTAAATAGATACTTAAAAAATTAAATGCACGATGATTACGTTTTTTTTACATGCCATACGAGTATAATGCAATCAAGCCGATGAACAAAAAATGCAACTAAGGATGACTCTTCATTTTTTCGAAATTACTTGAGCGATTTTTTTTTTACATTAGCACACAGGAGGTCCTATGGAAAATAATTCCACGCTGGGCCTACTTCATCTTTGGGGAAGTTGGGAAAGGAAATTTTGGGAAGTAAATAGGTATGAGGGATAGGTAGGAATTTGGGAGTCAGTGTGTCCAAGAGTGACGGACGAATAAATCCATCCTTTCAACTTTCAACTGCGATGCAAGGCAATGTTCCGAGAGAGTCCTGACGGAGAGGCCAAAAGTCAAAAGATGGTTGTTGGTGGCAGACACAACCGCTGCCAAGATTTAGACAAACCTGACCCCATGAACCAGGGCACCCCTCCTAAATCACCAAACGTAGCGAACCACTTGGGGTAACCTATTAAGGTTAAGTTAAGAGTGATTAAAAAAATATGTAAAAAATTGATTAAATAGGTTAGGTTACGATCTATTTTTAAAAAAAAATCATAGCTTTTGATTACTTTTCAAAGGGGTTTGAGTTGAGTTGATTCTGAGCTGGCATGGAACCCCCCGTCAGACATCCTGCTATCATCTCTTGTGAAAGTATTTGGACTTATTTTGTTGAATTGTTTGTCTTTTGTTCAACAATTATATTCACCTCCCACTGAGATCCGAGGTCATACAATTGTTGATATTTAAAAAAGTCATGCCGCGTTTTTCCCCCACTCAAGCATTCAAAAAACCCATCTAATCACCTCACAGAGAATCATAGCCTTTGTTAACCTTTAATTGCTGACGTGGGAGTCTGTCAGACCGTCAGACGGCATTCCTACATTTAATCATATATTTCCGTTTCAAATTAATAAACATATCCAGAAAAACATTTTATAAATACATAGTTATTTATTGTAGTACCTAATTGTTGAAATGAAGTAGGTACCTACCTAAAACTTCCATAATCGATGCATAAAAGTGCGGCGATTGGGCAAATAATCACCCGATTAAAAATAACACTTAGTTTCAAGAGAATTACTACAAAAACATATATTTACCTATACCGTAAGAGAAGCATTAAAGTTCCATTTTACACAATCAAAATTTAAAAATTTTACATGCGACCACTTGTTTTTTCTTATTTGTATCATCTAATGATTGTCACAAGTTAAGTTTAAAGACCTTTACATTATTTGAATATCCCAAACTATGAACCTAATAACCTATTTTGGGCAAGTTTTTCAATCTCCCCTGAAGTAAATAGTTGTTTTTTGTAGTAATGAAATTAAAATCAAATGTCATTTTTTGAGTAGGTACCTAAGTATTTGTGTTCAGCGGAATTCGGCAACTTTACGGTGAGTTCCTGTTGAAAGAAAATAACACAACTATAAAAAACAACGCACTCAACACCTTTATCAGGTTTTTGAAAAAAAAAACTTATGAATAAGTGAAGGAATGTATGAAGATTTTGATTTTCCCAATCCAGTAGAATGATAAACGCACATACATAAATATACCAAACCTGCGCACATATCTACATATTGATTTATTTTCCTGATATAATTTAAGCTTTTACACTTATTGATTCCTATCCAAGGCTCAAGTTTTGACAACAGTGTTATGGTAACAAAGTTTCGAAGAACCTTGGCATAAATATACCAAACCACCCACAACCTTGGTAACGAAGTATGTATAATAATTACTTAATTACTATCATGGGTGGTATAGGGTATAGGTACTATCCCCTTCCCCCAAAACCAACAAAATACCAAGTTAATGCACAGGTAAGTAGATACGTACACGCTCAAATTGACTTTTAATGGTATTTCTAGAATATTCCTTTACATTAAACAAATTACATTTTGGCCATAAATTTCGGTAATCATCATTTAGAATTTCACAGATCATAATCATAAATTATCACGATTTGAATAACGAAAATCATTTGATTAATATCGGGGGCATTCCCGTGTGCGTAATTTTACGATATACAAAAAACATCACTGCCTTAAATTATTTTTTGAAGTAAAACTTCTTTATGCACGCTCGACTTGGGGGGTAAGCTGGTGAATGCTTTACGAAAAGTGAGATGCGTTACGAAAAGTCTGATGCGAACGGTAATCGATGCGAACGGTGATCGGGCGAGGCCAACGGTCGGGCCTTTACGCACGCTTGACTTGGGGAGTAAGCTGGAAAAAGATAAGGATGAGGATGAGGACGAAGACGAAGACGAGGACGAGGAAGAGGACGAGGACGAGGACGAGGACGAGGAAGAGGATGAGGCTGAGATGGAGGATGAGGATGAGGATGAGGATGAGGATGAGGATGAGGACGAGGACGAGGACGAGGACGAGGACGAGGACGAGGACGAGGACGAGGACGAGGACGAGGACGAGGACGAGGACGAGGACGAGGACGAGGACGAGGACGAGGACGAGGACGAGGACGAGGACGAGGATGAGGATGAGGATGAGGATGAGGATGAGGATGAGGATGAGGATGAGGATGAGGATGAGGATGAGGATGAGGATGAGGATGAGGATGAGGATGAGGATGAGGATGAGGATGAGGATGAGGATGAGGATGAGGATGAGGATGAGGATGAGGATGAGGATGAGGATGAGGATGAGGATGAGGATGAGGATGAGGATGAGGATGAGGATGAGGATGAGGATGAGGATGAGGATGAGGATGAGGAAAAGGAGGGTAAGGATAAGAGGGAGATATAAGTTAGTGAAGTTTTACTTTAGTCGTGTGGTCCTAGACACATCGTTTTTTTTTTTACATTTATTTATTTATTTACGGACAAATAGTCCATTAACAATATAATATTATTACACGAATAAAAAAAGAGAGATGACAATGAAAGGAGAGTACATATATTTGAAGAGCATTGACAAAATACATATAATATAAATATTGACAATTTTTTACAGGAGATCATAGGCACTGAGGGAAAATAATTTCCCTCAGTGCCTATGTCATTTTTGGGGATGCCGCGTGGAGGGATTTATTGGGAAGAGGAAGGAGTGTACATGGGTATTTACGATACTCTTGTTGTAGGATGCTGGAAACACAGAGACCGACCAAAGGTTCCATAGTCGAGCTCTCGAACTCAGGAATGAGCATAATAATATCAAACCACCCAATGAATGAGTATTAGAAACGACTCGTTCTCATGTGACAAAAAATGTCAACCGTATAGTTAGGTATGTACATATATTGGACATGTTTGCGGGTCTCCCGACTACGCACCGGTGCCGAAGAGATCAACGACGCTAGTTCCGCGGAGCATGTTCCATTGAAATACCGGTAGAACAAGGACAGCATTCCCATCTGTTCAATCCGCTTGTTACGATAAAGGGATCTATCAAACGGTCCGTCCGTTTCTGCACAGAGTCAAAAGTTTTACAATAAATATTTTTTAAGTAAAATTTCTTTACGCACGCTTGACTTGGGAAGTAAGCTGGTGAAAGCGTGACGAGAGCGTTACGAAAAGTGTGATCAGGCGACGCGATCGGAAGTTGAGAGGGAGATATAAGTTAATGAAGATAGAAAGAGAGAGAGTTGCGTTTCGTATATTATTGTAGGGGCAAGAGAGAGAGGTGCGAGCACACATTTTCTTTCTCTCTTTCACTCATAGCCAGTTACGTTTCGTATATCTAAGACACAGTGCAGGCCTATTGTCTGTATCACACTGTAAATTTGCCCATCGAAATACTAGCTGTTTTGGACAACATTCTCCTATCCAGGCATTTTGTGAATGAACGGAAACAACAAATTAAAAATGTACATACCTAAATACAGGGTGTTAAGGCTCCGTTCTCGGCCCCAAAACGAAGAAGATGGAGAGATATGAAATTACGAATGTTAGAAGAGCGCGCTAACATTTACAACGACAAAATCGATTCACAAATCATGAAAATCTTTAATAAAATACGACTCGTTTAAAATAGAGCAAAAATCTCGCGATAATTGTCTTAAACAGCATTTAAAAAAACGCTGTGAATTTTTTCATACATGTAACTTGTAAAATAACTTAAACAAACGTGTTTATTTTTGGAGCATACTTTTCGATTTTTTTCTATCGAGGGAATTTTATATACCTAATTTGCGTCTGGGCACGACTAATGTCTAGATATTATCTTCAAGAATAACATATATTTTTTTAAGAGCTTAAAAACTTCAAATGTTTAAGGGAGGTTTACAAGAAATCGGTAGAAATTCGAATACCGGCCTCTTAAGGGGCATACTTGACTTACTTTAATTAGTGATTCCAAGCATTATTTAGAGCAAAAAATATTAATTAAATTTTGGTCTCCGATGACGTTTTGAGTGTTTTTTTTCCAACTTAAAACATAAAAAATTAGTAGGTATTCGACAGTGCAGGTCGGGGTAAGGGGTTGGGAAGTTTCTCGGCTGAGTGACCAGTGATTACATTTAGAAGATTTTTTTATTTGGTTTTGAAGAAAAAAAACATCGTCATCGTTAAAGAAGTTACCGGATACAATTTTTTTTTTTTTTTTACTCCAAATAATGTCAGGAATCACTAGTTAAAGTAAGTCAAGTCACCTTACACCCTGGTTACATCTACACACATTATTCTTTACTTACCTATTACTTCCAATTTTTTTTATTTAATAAACAATGTACATTTATATGGTATAATTATTTAAGTACATATGTTCAAATATTTTAATACCACTCTTCCATGGAAGCATTAGCTTGTGCCTGGAAGAGTACCTACCTAGTGTACATTTTTTAATACTATATTGTAAGTAAATTACATGTGATGATAAAAAAAACTATAAGTTGTTAGTTTGGTGTTGTGTTACAAAACAAAATTTAACTTTTTTAAAGAATGGTGTATCACTTGGAAATTGAGTTATAATTAAGTTTTTTTTTTCAATTATTTCTGGCTTTCACCCTTCAAGGGTGTTCTAGGCCATCATTTAAAATTACAGAGAAAGGAAAAGGTGAATTTATATATTAATTTTATTTAAATGTACAAATTTCAGAATTATATGGAAGATTGGAGTCGAGTTCAGACTTAGAAGAGTATAATTAAGTTCTCAATTTTAAATTAGTAGCAAAATTTTTTTTTTGAGATTATCTTTAAAATATTTTTTTACAGTGTTTATTAATCGGATTTTATCGTTAATGTTTCTAATTTCTTCCGGTAGTTGATTGAAAAAAAGTCTTCCTTGGTAAGTATAATAATTTTGTGCAAAGGAAGTGTTTAATGAGAAACAAATCAATGAGAATTAAACTCACTTCGGGAATGGTCATACCGTAAAATAGATTTATAATAAGTACCTATACCTACCTGTTTGCATTTTTAATTAATTTATAAAGCATCATTGGATTGCAAGGTACATGATGACACCTATATGATTTTCTGAGACTTTAAAATAGAAGTTACCTACCAATATTTTACAAAACAAATTAGGTACATCAATTACTTAATTAAAAATTTGTAAGCATTGTGACAAACGTCGTTTGTATCGATTGATGGTAGGGGGGTTGTAGGTACCTGTAATCGGGACAAGGTCAGACAACTGAAATTGTCCCTATATCAGAAGGGCACGAAAATCGATCGGTAAAAAGGCAAAACAACCAAATACCTAAATGTTTTTACGTAGTCCGAAAACTATTCAAAATTATTTGCAAGTATTCCTCCGTTCTAATTAGAACATTTTTCTGTCAGATTACTGGTCGATCACGCGTTACGGTTTAGAATTTTGGGACGAAAGCCGCGCACTTCAGAAGTGCTAACGTCTATTAATTGTTCACCTGTAAGTCCGTAAGTGCGTAATGTAAGCATCTGAAGCATAAATATACCAAACCACCCACATCTGAAGACTGCGCTACAGGCACTAGTGCCTATTAATAATTTTGGTTGCCTACCGTCTGCTACCAAAAAGTAAAAAAAATATGATTCTAGGAGCAAGTTAGTGAGAATCATGGGGAAGGAAATGGGACAACACGAGAAGGTCGAAGGATGATGGCGATGGGTAAAAAGACAGCTAGTTCAAAAGGCACGTTATTGTACAGAAAAATTATTTTCAGCGAATCATTACATTTTATATAGTACCTACCTATCTAAATATATTTATTTTACATGGCAAGTCTGATGCTGATGAAATCGTTTTTTTTTATCAAATTTGGTTTGTTCTATCTACTAACATGATATTAACTATGTATATTTAATGTGACCAGACGTCCCGTTTTCACCGGGACAGTCACGTTTTCAGGCAGCGTGCCCCGGTGTCCCCAAACACAGCATCGGGACGCCAAAATGTCCTGTTTTCGAAAAGAAAGAATCTCACAGTAGAATTTTTAAAATATGTTTTTTTAAAACCGCTCATGCGGATGCGCCTACACAAACATACTGATAATCTTTAAATATATAAAATATGTAGCTAATCCTAATATGACAAGAAAAAAAACATTACTACCTTATCAATTATATTGTATGAGAGTGTGAGGCTTCTAAAACGAATAGTAGCGGTAGCTGCAAGACGAGTTGTGATCTAGCCTCCTATATAGTAAAATAAATTCACTCGTCAAATCCATGCTAATTTTAGCGAAAAACATTTTTGCCTAACATATTGCTTTATTTCGTCCATGCGATTGGTAATCGCAAGATGAATTATTGTCGTATAGCCTCTTTTGTACAGCGCTCTTAAGGCTTCGCGACCGGACTCGAAAAGAAGAAGATGGAGAGATACGAAATTACGAATGTTAGAGGAGCGAGCTAACATTTACAGCGACAAAATCGATGCGAAAATTGCGAAAATGTTTAATAAAACACGACTCGTTTAAAATAGAGCAAAAATCTCGGGGAGATCTTCTTAAGTACCTATCATTTAAAGAAACATTGTGAATTTTTTCACAAATATAATATATAAGATAATAGAAACAGACTTGTTTTTAATAATTTTTGGAGCATACTTCGCGATTTTTTTCTATCGAGGGAATTCCATATAATTTGCGTTTCGGCGTGGGCAGCATATCGTAAAAAATAACATATATATATTTTTAAGAGCTTAAAAACTTCAGTAAGAAATCGGTAGAAATTCGGGTTGCCGAGGCTTGAGGCGATTTTTCGCGAAGATGGAGCTATATAGGTTTATTATTTATTATCTAAATTTATTATTTATTATTAAATACCTACTTATTTTCGGTGTCCCGGTTTGAGGGAAAACATAAATGGTCACGTTATGTATATTCCAAGCTGGTATTTAATCAATACAATGACAAAACAAATGATTGCTGCCTATAGAAAAGTGTCTAGTCATCGTGATACTTTTGAATAGCGTATAGGTAGGTAGGTAAGTGCCTACCTCGAATTTATGAGAAAATCACCTCGTAACCCCTCTTCGGCTTTATTATTATTATCATTCTGCGATATGATTCTATAAATACAGACATTTGTGTGATAAAAAAATATCGCATGAAATTCAAGATAATATATAGCTTTGATATTCACAATGCCAAAAGTTATATAATAAATTTAAACAATATAATTTCGGATGCTGTGTAAGCACTTAAGAGGAAACCGGTCGCCGAGAAATTTTAAAAATAGGTATTTTACCAAACTGTTGCTATCACTGTCGCTTTAATCCCCCGGATACTGAGCGAAAGAGCAACTGCACCTCAGGCTGATAATACTTAAATAAAATCATCAAAATCGAGGTTTTGTATTCCCCATTTTTCTCCTACAAAAATAAACAGTTTTTTTTTACTAACTTATCAGAAGATAATACTATAATAATAACCTAACCTAACTCCTATAAGAAGCAACTTCCAAAAAAGCAAAACGTACCGACATGCTACTCGTGCTAGTGGTCGATGTCTATATTAAAAATTGCAGTAGTGTCACAATCCAGAGAGGAAATTGGGAAATATGTTTATATGAACAAAACTCCGCCCGATTTCCTCTTTTTTTTAACACGTAGGTATCAGTTAGATAACAATAAGAAACAACTATTTCAGTAACCGAAAATGGAAAATAATCCATTTCAACTTGTCGGTCTTTGTGGAGGTCAGTGCATGCCGTGTAGCATACCGTGTAGTGTGTGGCTGGTTTTATTGCATTGCCCCCACCACAAAACCACTATCTTGAACTTGAATCGAGATCGAGAATCGAGTCGGAATAGAAAATGTTTGTACCGCGCCAAGTTACGAATAATAATTCTAGGATTAATCTTGCTTTGCTCGTTTGCCGGTTCGGTCGTGTAAATCCAGTGAATTTCAGACTACAAACATGAGTTTAAAACATCTAGGAACTGGTTGGTTTTAATTTTCAATTTTAACATGATTTACTATTTTAGCGTTATGTTTACGAAATGATTTAATTTGACAGCTATTTATGTCAGTTTTGGCAGTTTTAACGTAAAAAAATAACATTTTCGTATCATTTATGTTGTTAACTATTTGCATTTTAATTGTAAATCAATCGTCAAATCAAACTTTAGTTGTGCATGTTTAGTTGACCTCCAAAGCGTAAGATTCTATTTGAAATAAGTTACGGGTTCGACTCCGGATGACGCAAAAAAATATAAACACTTTTTTTTCACTAAAAAAATTTAGTACTTATTATAATTATACTGACGCTCCCAGATTTGGGTGTTATGATAATGATTATGTAAATTACACTTCGTTCCAACTTAAATCTTTATTTTCGAAATAATGAAAACATTTTTATGCAATATGATAAACGTTATGTTTTTAACGGGAAAGAATTTATTAAATATTTTTTAAATTTATGTAAGCCTAGCATTTATCAAAATCAAGTCAGAAATATGAACTTTTTCTGACTGTTCTTCAAATGTTTTAAAAAATATTTTTAAATTTTTAAAAATGTTTATCATCAAAAAAATACCTTGAAAGTTTTTAAAGTCTAGATACTATAATAAAATTCATGGCTCTATTTTAATAAAATTCATGGCTCTATTTTAATAAAATTCATGGCACTATTTTTAGTATATTTCCCAGGATCTGTGATGTTGATATCTCATAAATCTAAAAATATACCCCATTATTTAATAAAATTCCTTTCTCTCTTTTATGTTTCTTTCCCATGAACCTATTCCCAAGATCGGTGTTGCCGATATCTCAAAAATCTAAAAATGTACCCCATTAATTTAGCTACCAATAAAATTCATGACTCTTTTTTTTATTCCTAGGATCGGTGTTGCCGCCCTTCTCCGGCAAACTTCGCATCTACAGCATGAGATTTTGTCCCTATGCCCAGAGAACCATCCTGGTTCTGAACGCCAAGAAGATTGATTACGAAGTCATCAATGTCAACCTCACGGAGAAACCTGAATGGCTGACCTCCAAGAGCCCTAATGGTAACTTTTCAAATCTTTCATATGAAATACAATGTACATATTATGAGGTTTGCAATTGTTTATAATTGCATAAATACATAGTATAAAATGAAGTCACACAAAATGTATGTGCGCTTAGATCTTTTAAACTACTCAACGGATTTTCATGCGGTTTTCACCAATAGATAGGGTCATTCAAGAGGAATGTTTATATGTATAATACATGCATATTATAGTAGAGAAAAGCCGAGAAATTCAAAGAAAATATATTTGTGTGCGATATAAAACGGCATAGTAGTCGCTCAAAATGTGCTTAGATCTTTTAAACTACGCAACGGATTTTCTTGCGGTTTTCACCAATAGATAGGGTCATTCAAGAGGAAGGTTTATATGTATAATATTGATATTATAGTAGAGATTTATTATTCTTATTATAGTAGAGAAAAGCCGAGAAATTCAAATATTCAATTCGGACAGCGGGCAGCTGGCAAGCGGGTGGTGTGGATTTTATAAAGGTTGGGTAATGGCGTTGTGTTTCGTTAGCCACAGCAACGTGTGTCCAGATCTGCTAGTAGAAATATATAATATAATTTTAATTCCTTGGATTTGGAACCTACATAAGAAGTTTTTATTTTTATTAGGGGTTGTCCATTAATCACGTGAGGCTCTAAAGGGGGGGGGGGGGGGGGGTCGGATAAAAATCACGAAATATCACAAGGAGGATTCTACATATAATGAGATATCACGTGTATTTATTTTTCGTCGAACGTACGATTTCTAAACCAAATTCCAACCACCAGGGGGGGGAGGGGTTTGAAAAGTTGCTAAAAAACATCACGTGATTAATGGACGACCCTTATTAAAATTAGGAAAATTATTTATTTCGGGGATTATGTGATCTTTGGGGATGCTGTGTAAGGGGTCTTTTTTAAGGGAACGAAGGAGAAGTACTGTGAAGGAAAAAGGTATGATGCGTGGGGTAGAAATTTGAGGGTCAGTGTGTCAGGAGTGATGGTGCAAAGTGATGGTTCAAGAGAGTCCGGCTGCAAAGGTCAATTTGCCCCCCTCAAAAGGCCCCTCCCGATCCGTCCCGCCACGCAGCTGGTGAGCAGGCGGATCCACCGCCAAGACCTGACCAAACTTAACCCCATGTATCCGGACACAGAGAGGTAATTGCGAACTTGATTTAAAAAAAAATCAAATTGCATCTGTCTGTGTTTTGTTCCACACCCTGCTATTTGGTAGTTCAAGCCATAAAATAAGATTAAATAATGGTGTTATGCAAGATTATCTAATTTTATAAATAGATAAGATAAAGCTGTTTATGAGAAAATTATCCAGTTTTATGTTGGCTTTGATAGCAATTAGTATTAAATTATGATAAAAACCCACTGCCGCTGGTTTGTTTTCTGCTAGGCCCTGCAGGCGGCTTTTTAATGGGCTTCACCCAATTTAGTGAGGTTCCCTGATAGTAGAGTTTTACCCCTATGTAATGCAATTATTAGAATGTATCCAAAAATTAACTTACCACATAGGTTAATTTTTCTGTCCAAATAATAACCATTTGTGAATGCCTGCGTAATATAACTCCGTTCATTTGAAATACACTGGACGGTTTTTTTTTAAATTATTTATTTTTTCCCATAAATTTATCATAAGTGCATGAATTTAAAAAAAAATTACATTCATATAAAATATAAAACCAATGTAAGTAATGGGAACCCACTAAAGACACTGCCTGTATGTGGGTAATAAAACAAATAAATTACTAAAAACTGTGCTTTTTAAATAAAATAAAATATTAAATTCCATCATCAAGCAAGTAAAAAGTAAAACATAAATGTATACAAAAAGTTTGTAGAAAGAGAGTTTTTAGAATTTTTAACCTAATCGGTTTGAGTACTCTAAAATTTCAAGATTACCATTTTAAATAATATATTATATGCACAGCTCAAATTTTCGATCTTTTCAAATCGATTCCAAAAAATTGTCATTTCCTTGGAAAAATAATATTTATATTTTTATTATTGGAAGAGTGGAAGATACTCTCAGTATCGCCCTGGTGTAAGACCAACATTCAGAATTGAAACGTCGCTTGAAATGGCATTAGCCGTATTTGGTGACCAGATCTGAATAGCCAGGTACTTCCCCACCTTCCTCTTCCCTATCTCCTTCCCATCCCCACTACCTTCAGCCTCACAACATACCCCAATTGGGGATGCCATAGTCTCACTGGCTTCAGACGGGAGCAGTTGGGACTCTTGTGCGGTATTCATAAAAAATAAAAATACAAAAATTTGGAAGCTTTTCAAGATGGGAATTTTTGATCCCAGAAAAAATTATTTTCTGAAAGAATTTCTTCTAAGAAAATCGGAAAATGGGTCTGGGAATTTTTTTAGATATTTATCTTTTTGATATTATCTAAATTTTCCTTCTTGGAAAATTTTTATTCTTGTAAAAAAATTCTTCTGGGAACATTGGAAATAGGTATTCTAAAAATTTGCTTTGAAAATAGATCAGGAATATTTTAAAACATTTATCTTTTTGATAATGTTATGCATGGAAATTTTTTTAAACATTTCTAAAATTGGAAATTGGAAAAGAAATTGCTCAGAAAGTGGATCGGGGTCGGAAATCCAGGTTTTGAAATTGAGAAATTCCAAGTTTTGTTAAGTTTCCTTTTGATGTTTTCTCATGGATGCTGTTTGTAACTTCAACGGTTCTTTTTGAAAATAACAGAGGTCGCCACCTCTGTTTACAACAATCCAAAGTCAAAGATAACAATGCCATCAGAAGAGCGATTCTATATCTTTGTGGGATCGTTGTGAGATAATGGACGTGATCTCCTGTGAAATTTGTGTGATTTTCTATGGCTGTTATTTGCTTTTTCTATGGGCCGATGTCAGGTTTCAGCTGTGAGCTGTCACATATTTTAGTTTAGATTGTTTTAAACACGAATTCCTGCAAGTATGTATGATTATTTATTCATTTAATGTACGTTTCAAGTTATATACTGTGGTAATATGCACGGCATTTTTTTTTTTTTTTTTTCTTACATTTAGTTTTTATACCATAGTCTCACTGGCTCCAGACAGGAGCAGTTGGGACTCTTGGTATTCACATAAAAAAAAAAAGATTTTGCAGCATTAATATTATTAATTTGTTGCAATTTTCTATTCCAGGTACCGTTCCAGCTCTGGAGGTTGCAGAAGGAGTCTGCATTGCCGAGAGTCTGGTGACGGCTGAATATGTGGAGGACAAGTATCCCCTCCCGAGGCTGGTCTCCAAAGATCCTCTCAGGAAGGCTCAGGACAAGCTCATTGTAGAAAACTTCAATGGGGTAATAATACGCCTTTGCTATAATTATGGACAAAATATAGACGGAGGTGATTTTTTACAAAAGGGGAACTATACGAATTATTCAAATGTAGTAAATTCTGCTTAATTGGTTTACTGGGTCAGCAGGTTATTTGGAATAAAACCCAAGGAACATAAACCAAATAAAGACACTAATACTAATTTGCTTCGGTTATTTGGGACACCATTCCGTTTAATTGGGGCAAATTTGCGGCCATGCGGCCCGCGGGCCGCACTTTGACGACCACGGCTTTAGAACGTAAAGTTGTACAGTTCACAGTACACTGCCGCGCGTGTAAGAAGTCATTTTTGACATTACTATTATTAACATGTAATTGTTTGTTCAGGATATTTTTAAAAGTACTAAATCTCATCTATTCCAGGTTTCCACGGCATTCTTCAAAATCCTAATGTCGAAGGGCGAAATCGATGAGTCTCTGGAGAAAACATTCTTCCAGGGTCTGGAGGCCGTGCAGAGGGAGTTGGTCAAAAGGGGGAACAAATTCTTGGGCGGCTCCCTACCCGGGATGGTGGACTTCATGATCTGGCCGTGGTTTGAGCGCTTTGGCTTGCTCTTGAAGTATGGAGGTGCCCGCTTCGCTATTGACAAGTCAAGGTTCAGTGTCCTCGTAAGTAAATCACCATTTTATGTACTTAGTAATTACTAACCTGGCATTATGAGTTCTCTAAATGGTTATATTTACTTACCCTAAAATAAAAAGCTGTTATTTCAGATGTCAGGGGTTTTTGCTGGTTCAGTACACAGATTTTCTGCTTTATACTGAGAGTAACGATTTTTTTTCAGGGGATTGTCTGATGTTAGTAAGAAATTACCCAAAGTTCTTTCAGTACCTTGTTATACATGGTGTAGAATGTATTTGTGATGCAACTAGCTCAAAAATAAAAGCCTTTATCTCTGTCTCTCAATATTTCCTCTTTCTCATAAAATTTACTTCTACATCTCAGAATAAATTTTACCTCAGTTATTTATACCAAAGGGGAAAATATAAATATAATAATAAAAAGCATAGTTCATAATATGTATGTCTTTTAGACTCAAAAACTGCTTGACTGACTTCGCTGAAAATTTCAATGTTTTTTGTTCTTATTAATTATCAGTGTCGTGAGTATTTAGAGAGTCGTTTGAATAGTAGAAGAAGTCGGGAATGCTCGATGAAGACATAGATAATATCAACAGCGAGTTATTCCGGGTCCGCTAGTTATTTATAAATCCGACAAATATTCTTATTGATTCATTTTTTTTTTCCAGAATGCCTGGATCGAGGCAATGAAGCAGGACCCTGCAGTGGTGGCACACTTCCTGGATGTGGAGACCCATGACAAATACTTGGAAGGCAGACTCAAGGGCACCCCTGACTATGAATTCTTGAACCAGTAAATCACACTCACTTCTTGAATGATGCTTCATTTTGATATCCGATGTTTTACACCGCTTGAAGATAAACCCTAAGTGCACTTAAATATGTTAAATAATTTATTCAATAAAAGTCAATTGATTGAAGAAAATTGTTGCCTTGCAGTTATTTTTTGTGAATGTTTTTCGCTTTTGTTACGTTTGCCGCCCCTCAATAAACGATAGTTGGACAGTCCTGTTTTCACTTTACGAAAATCTGTTTGCCATCGTTTATTTGTATGTACACACATTATTCCAATGGAAATTGGTGCATAAATGAATTTTCACAACTGAATATAAAATAATGAATGAGGTAACAATAGAATGTTAGAATACCTGGAAGGAAATTCTTCCGAGTGTAAATTGGGGTGTGAGAAATGAAACTGTAGGTGATTATTTATCCCGAGTGGCCTAAGCATTTACCTTATGAAACATACAAATGTTGGGAATACGCCCTCATTGGTAAAGTTAAAAGATAAAAGGCTACCGCTTCTTGTCTGAAGCAAATATTACAGAATATTTAACTTGCTCTATTATCCTATAGAACCAGATTATCCATACTGCTTACTGTCAGCAATAATAAAACGCTAAGTAAATATTTAGAATGAAATTATATTGTCTCCACAGTAAATGACAATAACAATATCCAATAAAAGCAACATTACGTCGCGCCGTTCAAATTCCCAGCCATTGGGGGCCATTTATAAATTACGTCACACCTTAAGGGGGAGGGAGGGGAGTAGAGAAGTGTGACAAGGGGTATGGGGGGGTTATCAGCTCTGTGACGTTACATGTAAAAATCTAAATCTAAATAAATAAAACACAAACTTTTTAGATGTAAAATATGTGATGTATCACAGAAATTAATTGTCATAAATATTATGATTTATATAAATAAATATTTACATAGAAAAAGAGACACGGGGCCTAAGGCATAACTTTTAACTTCTTCACCGCTATGAGCACATATACGTATGAATAAAACATTCCCTCAGCGCTACATGCACATAGAATATGTGCATTTATTTTCATAGAAAATGTATGAATGTCATAAAAACCATTGTGTTTTAAACATCAGAATGCGGTGAAAAGTTTTATAAGAATGTTGAGAATACAGGAAAACTGTCAAAATATGCGCTCATTGATTACGTCAAAAGATATTAGTCAAAAGATAGATAAAGTAGACTCCAAGAACCTGTCTGAAAAAAATAGTATAAAGGAGAGATTAGGGGCGATATACAACAGATTTTGTTAGTGAGAAGTAGTTTATTAAACCAAAATAAATAAATATTGCCACAGAAAATCAATATCGCTGTAACCACTAAAATACCAGTACAGACAAACTTTAAATCACATTTTATTTGGAGTCGGTTTTTCTGGATCGTGTGGTTCTGTAAATACATTTTATTCAAAATTTTGCCACAAGTTTTAATAGTTCTATAGTGAAACTCGCTTAAACCCTTTGGGCCGGAACCCTGCAATTGCAGTGTCGACCTTATGTATTCATTTTGTCTTCGGATTTTACCTCTACTAGGTTGGGTAAAGATAAAAATAAATATGTCACTTTTTCGAGTAGGGTGTTGATTACATGTTGGCTTACAAAAAAATCTTTTTATTAAGAAGTTCCCTCTTTAGAAGTTTGGTATTTTTCAATCCCTTGGAGACTGAATTAGAAATATGACCTAAATTATTCTACATATAAGGTTTTCCCACCTAAAAGTTGTTTTTGCCGGTCCCTTGGAATTCGGCTTTTTAAAGAGAGTTTCACTGTATTATTAAATGTTTGGCTCTTACAGCAATTTCGAAGTGACAATTTTTTAGAAAAATACATACATACAAATACAACATGTATAAAGTGAAAGATTTCACTAATTTTCAGTCGTTTTTTGTAATCCATTATAATTATTCTTACTTCAATGTTTCAAGAATGAATTCAATCTTAACTTATTGATTCTAATTCAAGGCACACATTGTAGAAAATCTCGAATAATCAAACTTTAAAACTAATTATAAAAATAACAAAATAACGACAGCTGTTAATGTCAAAAAATATTTTAGGTGCACAAAAATTGTGTTTGAAATGAACACATACAAAATCATAAAAGTATTGTAGAATTATTCTAATTATTATTGTAAATGCATAAAGATATGGTGAGAAGGCAGCATTTATACAGAATGCTTGTTTGCTAAATCACCCAGTTTGGCCATGATCCTACTCATGTCGGAATCTTTGACGATCTTCAGAAACTCTGTTTTCCTAAACTCGTAGAAGGTCAACCAGCCGGGAAGTTCTTTACTCAATAACCGAACGTGTCGGGTGAGATCCTCATTGGACATCTTCACCCGGAAACTGTTATCAAGGGTGGATATGACGGTCTCGAACGGGAGAACACTCTTCTTCTCCGTGACAAACAGATTCCGCACAAGGCGGGCCAGGTCGGGGAGTCTCTGATACATCATGGAATCCTTCTCTTGGGCGGGAGACCTCGTCATGGATTCCAAAGCTTTGGCCGCTTGCCGGGCTCGGACCTTCTCCAGCAAAGCCTTGGGGATGCCTTTGAAGGCGGGGTTGGTAAGTACGGTTGAAGTTGCAGGTTCGGGAGCAGCGTCAGATTTTGGTTTTATTTCTGTTTTGTTCTGAGTGGCTGTATCAGAACCGTCGGCTTTAAGTCCGGTGGCCTTTTGTTCCTCGGTCGTGAGGCCTCGAGCCTTAGCCTCGGCCAGCCTCATCAGAGCCTTCTCCATCTTTGTGTTGCAGTTGAATTGTTCGCGGAAATGGGTGAGGACATCTTGGGCTGTGGAGAATTTCTCTACGTTGGGGGCTTCAGGAAGCAACCCCTCTTCGACATCGGGGATACGTTCCAGTTCAAATTCAGGATGCCAACGCTTCAACTTGTCCTTGGGGATGTCAAGAGGAGGGTCTAGAGAAGTGAGAAACACGCTGTGATGTTCCTTAACCTTATCAAGTAGTAGATTGAAGAAGCTTCGCTGCCTTTCTAAGATGATGGCGGGGGTCATAGTGCTGCTGCGCTCTCCGGATGAATTCACCACGTTTGGTTTCAGCATCAATTCATACTCGTCTCGTTTAGCGGTCAGACCAAAGTTCTTGACCTTTTCCCTGTCGAAGGAGTACATACCGGGGCTGATGGCTCTGATTTGGCCAACATGTTTCTCGGTGACATTTCTCCTGAGCATCTCCTGCACCGCCATCTTGACCTTGGAGAAGGTGATGCTCTCCTTGCGGTTGTAGAGCATGGAGCACACTTGCTCTATGGCCTTGAAGACCTCTCCTATCCAGCGGTAGTGGTGCGGGAGGGTGAGGGATGGGGCGGGGGTAGCGAGTGAAGCAAGACGCTCATATGCAGGGATCTGAAATTAATTTACATTTTAAATTAATTAAAATTATAACTTTATACAGAATCATTTCCTAAGAGATTACAAATATTGATATAATCCTTACTGCGCGATTAAATTAATCATAGCTGACTTAGTCAATATTTTTTAAAGAAATTGATTGTGTTGATTTATTATACCCATTTAAATTAGATTGAATTTATTCACCAGTCCCAAAAAACTTTGTAATTAATTTTCCAACCTTTCTCCCTTGCTCCAACCCTCCCTCTTCATGTGCATGCTATAGCTTCGGCCTTTTTTCAGCAGACCATGAGTAAATAACTCTATAATATTTAACTTGCCATATTTTTGTACACATATCATGTGTGTTGTACTTAATCTGTATTAATACACAATATGTGACATATTCTTGCTTGCCTACATTCTCCGATATAACAATATTTTTACATAATATTGTTAAATGGTAACTATTTTCCATACATATTCCAGTGTTGTGATCTATGATAGACCCACGAGTCATTTAATTGTTTAGAAAAGGAATTTTGGTGTTAGAAAGTCATTTGAAAAGGGCTTAATTACACAATGCATTAGGGAACAACTGTGGGTACTAATTATTGCAAAGTCATTAGTGTTGTTAATCATCAACAAATATGTTTATGTATTTTAGAAGGACAACAAATTAAAGTAAACACAACCATGTAGATTATTATCTTGAAATAATAATGATAATTGATAAGTGACTAGTATCAGCATGGTTTGATAATAAACATTGATAAAAGTAATGAGGGAAAGGGTTCCTACCTGAAAATTCCATTATAATGATAACATGGGATCACAATACATTATTATGGTCTATGGGGACAAATAATAATTAATAAAATCATGACTACCTTACCTATGAATGCCTGGCAATTATTTGATTTCACGCATTTAGTTTTTACTTGTTAGTGTTTTGTAGTCAAATTAACAATGGATTATACATACATTATGGCTGCGGACAATACAAAGTTGGCTTTTTTTAATAATTATAATCGAGCAGGAGGGGCGCGGGGCCGTTGATACTTTATAGTTTATACACTTTTATGATTCATGTTCGGAAATTTAACTGATGGAATAACGATTATACAATCAAATATACAATTTTAAAAATTGAATCATTAGCTCCACACGCCTTGGAAAATAATTTCCCTCGGGGGCCTATGTCATTTTTGGGGATGTTGTGTGGGGGGACTTTTAAAAGAAAGGAAGGAGATGCATTTCTGGGAAGAAAAATGGTATGAGGGGTGGGTAGGAGTCTGTGTTAGTGTTTTCAGAGTTCAAAAGGTCTCCATCAACCAGTCAGCCCGCCATGGTGTAGATTTCTTTTTTTTTTACATTAGCTCCACACAGGAGGCCTTGAGGAAAATAATTCCCCTCAGGAGTCTATGTCATCTTTGGGGATGTTGTGCGGAGGGTCTTTTTAGGAAAGGAAGGAGAGGAAGCTCTGGGAAGAAAAAGGGTATGAGGGGTGGGTAGGAATCTGGGGGTCAGTGTGTCCAGGAGTCAAAGAGATTCCCTTAATCATTCTCTCCCGATCCGGCCTGCCATGCAGCTGGTGGGCAGATGCATCCGCCGCCAAGACCTAGACAAACCTCACCGCATGAACCAGGGCACCTCTACAAAAATTTGGAGTGACCCCTATGGCAGGGGTGTTGTCTATCCAATAAATGGTTTGCGGGGTATCCATACCCGCCTCCCAAATTGGTGAAAACTGATGAATAAAATATACTAATGAATATATAATATAAATTACCTTGACTGGACTCTTAATAGGGCTGAGGAGAACCTTCCGGGGGGACATGAGCAGGTCCTTGGCCGGGGAGGTCAGGGGACTGCCCACGCTCTTCAGGGGGGATTGCTTTACTGGACTGAAAAAATAAAAATAGGTTATATAGATTTTTATTTGAATCCTAGATTTTTCCCACCCCTTGATACACTTTTATTTATTTTTATTAGATGCAATATATTTACATTTTATACACTATTCAATGATGTTGGCCTCACTGGGTGGTTTACCCGTGCTGAGGCCTATCTACACTATCCAATAATACTGTAGGAATATACAACGATAAAATATTTTTTATGGACATCGTGGAGTGATTTTCATTCAATAAAACCCATCTCCCTATTATCATCTCAAGCGCACTTGGACATCTAATTCTGATAAAAATTATGCCATATGGTGTATGGTGATCTGACAGAAAGGCTATAACTCATTAAAACTGTGCAAGGAAAAAATATGGATTCAATTACTCATTTAAGTCCACAGCAAGAACAAAACTTTCAACAATGGACGATATCAAAAGTTAACCTCCAAAATATTATTGTTGAACCACCTGCGCTGTATTGCTAGGTAAGTGTTGAAAGAAGGATCTGGTCTTTTTGAAGATATTTTGTTTAGTGCAGATAAGGTAAAACGACCTAAACAAATCTAGCCAAAAAATACTTGGACTAAGAAAAATACCTTTTTTAAGATTTTAAGGAAATTTTCTAGTATTGGGAGGAATTATTTTAAAAAAAAGAATTAGGTTACGTACGAAATATTGTTAAATATGACTTACCTAGCTGGTATCAAAAGCTCGATCGACTTGAATCCTTTCAGGGAAGAGACATCTGAGCTCGTATTGGTTACGGCATTTAATTCTTTAAGTTTGTCAAAGCCCTTGTTGAGCCGAGATATACTGTTCCTCAGCTCGTTGATTCGAGAACTACGAGAGATACATTTCTTGATGTCACCGAGGGAGAGCTCCTTGCGATCAATATTTAGCTTTTCTTGCTGATTTGAAGGTTTAGACGTTTCCGGAGCTGGGGCATCTTTCTGCAGTTCGATTTGTTTCATCAAATATGAGGTAATATCTCCATTTTTGTTTTGGATCTTCTTCTTCGGAGAAAGAGCACCCTTTTTGATGAATTTGACATTTTTGACGGGGGCCGACTCTATTTTGGGAGAACTTTCCCTAGAACCACGACGGGCACTGATAGACGCTGCGGCAGAACCGTCAAAAGTCAGTTTCAAAACGGCTTTACCTTTCGCCTTGATGATTTTCCCTTCGGCTAACTTTTCAGCCAGCAAAGTTTCTTTCTTGGTAGACATCAACTTCGCAGACTTGTGTGTGGTGTTACAACCGTTTGGAGTAGATAATTCGCATTCCACGAAAGATATTCCTTGGGCCCCATCTTCATGTTCCAAAACACGTACTTTACTGCTGGCCGTGTAAAATTCGTCGGCTCCCGCTTTTCTTTTTATAGTATCTTTTCGCTGCCGCAGGTAGAAATCTATCGATTGCTGGGACATGGTGTCAAACTAGCTATAATATGGATGTAATATGAGTACCCCAATGACACAGAAAATAAGCAAACACGATATTTCAAGAAATAATGTTACAATAAACGACCTTATTTCCGCACACCAAGTCGATTTGACAATTTTGACGTTTGTCTCGCTGATTTCCCTCCAAATTGAACAGTGAGCCAACGAGCCAACAATAGAACAAACCCGATTATAAATAAACCAATCCCAACCCGAAGAAAACCAAAGCCACCAACGGAATAAAGATATCAACCGCCTGAAGTGCTGCCAGTTAATAATTTAATTTGACTTATTATTTTGGGGAAATGGCGTCCAAAATTTGCAAATCGAGTGACGACTCATGAATTTTTCTGATTTTGTAACAATTTAGGGTTAATAAAAACACGCTTCGGTGAATTTTAAAAACGGGTCCAAGGAAGCAGAACGCATTTTTTACTAAAATTAATTGTAAGATATTTTTTTTTTTAAGTGCCACAAAATTCCTTTACTGGGCTTTTTATGTTTTTGCAAACTTACGTATTTGTACATGTATTTTTTAATTTTTTTATATATTATTATTATTATTTTAAGGAAATGTCATAATTCTTATAAAATATAGAAATGGTAGGTAGTTAATAATATTTATAACAAATTCATTTTTATGTTTTAATATCGACTGCAATCAGATTAAGCTCCTGTATTTTGTTTTATTTTGTGGATTTTTTCCTTTTTTTTAATTCATGGGGGCAGTTCAACTATGTTGTGACGTATGTCAAGAGATAGTTATTGAATTCTCTGCAGGTGACATTGAAGATGCTCGATGCTCAATGCAGAGTTAATATAAGACTGGCGTTACACTAGTCTGGTAAGCATGTACAAATCGCAAGTGGGCCACACAGTTGAATTTGGCAGCCACCTCTGGTCTGGAGCCCCAAAATACCCAAAAAAAAAAACCAAACTCTGTGCAGAAACGGGCGGTCCGTTTGATAGATTCTCCTAACTTAACAACGGATTACTATCATTACGGTGCTCCAGATTTTATGTCCGGGTTGAATCTTTCCCAAATGAAAGACTAAACCCTTCCACACACTTTTCCACAAATGAATATCTAGTAAATTAACGCAATGTAAGTGCACTATATAAGAATAAAACAATACAAGAACAATACGTCAATCCACCAGAAACATAATGGGAAAATATTTCACCGACTCCAGATATTTTCATATCAGAGGGTTCGGCTCTGATGAAATCCTAACTGGTCCGATAAATCCTACTGATCCCTCAATATAAATATTTAAAAAATCTTTCGTAATCCTACATGTATTTAAAATGACCGACTTTTGCATTTTTATGTACAATTTTTTTGACAAATCTAATACGCCTAAATTTTGAATGAGAGAGCTAGGTATAATGCCAGTAGCCGAAATAACAAATGGTAATATTTTTATAGTCTGAGAATGCCAAATTCTTTTAATTTCATTTCCTAAATCTGTATATTTTCTTATTTTTTCAGAAACAGTTTTCTGAATATTACAAGAATTTGGAATAGCGACATCAATGATATAAGTTATTTTCTTAATTTTGTCATGTAAAACTATATCGGGTCTATTATGACTAATTGTTCTGTCTGTCAGAATAGTTTTATCATAATAAATTTTATAAAATTCATTTTCTAAAAATGAATTTGGTTCATATTCATAATATGGTACATTACGGCAGTCAATCAAGTTATGTTTAGTTACCAAACTTTGGTGAATTATTTTTAAAACTTGATTGTGCCTAAATGTATACTCGGACGGCGCTAATACAGAACATCCCGATATAATATGTTCTATAGTTTCCGGAAAAGCCAAACATTTTCTACATAAATCATCAATTTGATTTGCATCTTTGATGATATGCTTCCTATAATTTTTAGTATTAATGACTCTATCTTGTACTCTATCTTATTTATTTATTATTATTATTATTCATTTGATTGACATAATATATTACATTTCAAAAATAAAATCAACAATGTCGGTCTCACTGGGTAGCTCACCTGTGCTGAGGCCTCCATTTTATAAAATTAGAGTACAGGCGTCAGGTGGGAATGCTGTCCTTGTTCTACCGGTATTACGATGGAAGATTCTCCGAGGAACTAGCGTCATTGATCCCCTCAGCAGTCAGCACCAGTGCATAGTCAGGAAACACGCCAAACACGCGCCCAACATATGTACACAGTTGAAATTTTAGTCACATGAGAACGGATCATTTGTACAACTCGTTCTTGAGTTCAACAGCTCGGTTGTGGAACGATTTGCCGGCCTATGTGTTTCCTTTTCCTGTGTAGTACAAAACGCATCGTAATCGCGTATTTACAGAGGTAGTTAAAAACCACAAAACCCCATCCGGTGCTTGACAGTAACACCAAAACTAAACGCCAAAAACCACATTAATTTAAATAATCATACTGAAATGCCGGTTCTAAGAGGATTGATGTGCGAAACATGGTATAACATCTACCGACGGGCTCTGTGGTCGAAGGGCGAGGCTGTCGACTAGCAATCCGAAGGTCTTGGGTTCAAATCCGTTGCGGCATATGAAATTGTTCATTTTTACACCCGTAAATAAAGCATTGTTTTCTGGTTTAGTCTTTTAAATGTTTTTTTCTATTAAAAAAATGTAAAAGAGCGTTCTTCTAAAAGCATGCGGTTGGATCTTATTGTGTCTTTTTTCAACATTTTAAATAAATTATATTTCTAAAAATAAGTAAAATAATAATAAGTAAAAAGTAGTAAATTTTTTAAATGAAATCAAAAACACAATTATGCATCAAAACATTACAGAGCTAGATTTTTACAGGAAAATGGGACAGTTGTGGAAACAAAGCAACGAATACAGAAAGTATAACAGGAAAACAAATATCGTAGGTAAAAGCGTTTTTTTATTTTTATTTTGTTATATTTTTGTATCAGTAAGACAAAAAAAATAGCTTCATTATGTCAAATAGGTACCTAATGCTATTTTAAAGTAACAGCAGCACGGACAAAGCCAGGGGAAGGTTCAAACCACCGAAAAATGCAAAATATTTTATTATATTTAAAAAATGTGTCTACTACACGAACTTAAAATCATTGCAAGTGTGTTGTATTAAATCGACGTATTGTCCGATCACCGAGCCTGCCCTTTTATCGTTTTATTCTAATGAACTCTACCTCCTAAAACCAGAACTTGAATCGTGGATAGAAATAGATAAATAGAACCGTGAATAGAAATACAAACGAGTTTGATTCGTCAATGATTAACGATTTGTGTTAAATTGATTATCAAAATTTATACCAACATTCAAATTTTAAAAAAATGAGAAGTTAATAGGAGTTTATTTATGAGTTAATATTTTTATATACTTACTTGGAATACTATTTTTGGTTGCATAAAATATAATTCACAGATTTACTAAACAATTCGTTATAATGACCAAACGTCCAATATAGGGTTCTCGTTGTAATGAAATGATAAATTAATGTGAGATAGTGAAGGGGTTAAATCATTTTCCCAAAAAGAATCATCGCGGTGTGTCGCTTGAGTATTCCCTTTTCAAAAACCTTTTCATCTAAGTACTGTCTTTAAATAATTTTCCCAAAAATAGTAAGTTGACATGTAAATATCGTTTCGTATGGTAACATTATTCCATGAGCGCTTTTTGTCTGCGACCGGCCGCCATACTCAAACAAAAGCACTGCAATGAAAAGATAAATTCTAATTACTCTTTACAATAGGCGAAGTTATTAATACGTACATAAATGAGTTCCAAATCAGATGTAAATAGAAGAGTGCTCGCCATTCAGGCGAAAAAGAAGCGTCATAAGCTAGGAAAGAAGAAAGTCAAGAGCGATCAGCACGGTGGCGGAGCTCCAGGAAACGGGGTGCGCGACAACCGTAACCAGACTCGCCTAGAACCAAGTCATAGCTCTTCCAACGAGACTATAGAAGATGAAGATGACCCATCGGCTAGTGAAGATGAAGAACAGGAGGATAGCGCGGATTACTGCAAAGGAGGCTACCACCCTGTCAAAATAGGCGATCTTTTCCTGTCACGGTATCGCGTCACACGCAAATTAGGATGGGGGCACTTCTCCACTGTATGGCTTTGCTGGGATCTCATCGACAAGCGCTTCGTCGCGCTCAAAGTCGTCAAGTCTGCGCCCCATTTTACCGAGACGGCATTGGATGAAATTAAAATACTCAAAGCCGTGCGCGAAAGTGATCCCACCGATGTGAAACGAAATAAAACTGTTCAAATGCTAAATGAATTCAAAATAACCGGAGTTAACGGCACTCACGTATGCATGGTGTTCGAGGTGTTGGGGCATCACTTGCTGAAACTAATCCTAAAGTCCAATTATAGAGGGATACCTCGTCCCAATGTTAAAACTATCATTAAACAAGTGCTGGAAGGCCTGGATTATCTTCATACCAAATGTAAAATCATTCACACTGACATCAAGCCCGAGAATGTGCTGGTCTGCGTTAGCGAGACATACATCAGGAAATTAGCCACGGAAGCCATGCAGCTCCACATCATGGGTCTCCGCCTTCCCATCTCCCTCATTAGCACTGCACCCAAGGAATACCAGGAGCAAGCTATCAATTCCAAAATGAGTAAAAATAAGAAGAAAAAGCTAAAGAAGAAAGCTAAGAGACACTCCCAACTCCTCAAGAAGCAGATGGAACAGATCGAAGAGATGGAAGAGCAGCGCACCGTCAAGTCGGAGAATAGTGAGTCAGCTCCCATGTCTCAAGATAACGACACTTCCCCGCACTCTCTCATTATCACCGAGGCTGTGGGAGAAGAGAAGGAGAGCCAGGTCAATGGACGCAGCGAGTCTCCGGAGTCCCCCACGGAGGAGGGAGAGGAGGGGCCGGACAGGGAGGAGGATGGAGCCAATGATAACGAGCAGCTGCCCGAGGACTCGGCTCCCATGACTGAAGGGGATCTGGGCCTGCCTTCCCTCACCACTTTCTCCGAAGCTCTGGACAAGTCCATGGAGAAGGAGCCTGACCCCGCCTTCGACACCTGCGACGTGGAAGTGAAAATAGCCGATCTAGGAAATGCCTGCTGGGTGTTCAAACACTTCACGGAGGATATCCAAACCCGGCAGTACCGATCTCTGGAAGTATTACTGGGGGCCGGGTACGGGACATCAGCGGACATCTGGAGCACGGCATGCATGGCCTTCGAGCTGGCCACGGGAGATTATCTGTTTGAGCCACACTCAGGAGACGGCTACAGCCGTGATGAGGACCACTTAGCGCATATTATAGAACTCCTGGGAGATATTCCCAAGAGAATAGCCGCCTCCGGGAAGCACTCCAAGATCTTCTTCAATAAAAAGGGAGAGCTGCGGAACATCACGGGACTGAAGCCGTGGGGACTAGAGGCCGTGCTGACGGAGAAGTACGAGTGGAGCATGGAGGAAGCCATGGCGTTTGCGGACTTCCTGAAGCCGATGTTGGACTTTGACCCCAATCGCCGAGCCTCTGCCTCCGAATGCCTGCTGCACCCCTGGTTGTCGTGTTAATTGAGCTCTCTAAGTAGGAAAGTGAAATCAATTGTTTTTGTATCCTTATTTGTAGCTTTGGAATCTCGGAAAAGGCCTTACTTTGTTTGCATCACATTCTGTTTATCACGCCTCGCTTTCACATTTGTAGGAATCTAATTCTATGTGCATTGCGGACATAAGGAGAGGGGTGCGTGTGATATTTTCCCTTTGTTTATTTCTGTGATGTAAGTTTTACGTAAACACAACATGTTTTGTTAAGTGAGAGAAATGTTAATAACAAAAGTCTGTTATGTTTGTGTAATAGTGTTATGTTAGATGAGATATCACGGCCACTCCCCTCGAGTCCCAGGCTCTGGAGGGACCCCAGTGAGAGAGAATCTGAGAGGGCCCCCCTGTTTCTCCAAGTACTTAGCGATTGTATATACTTTTATTGATAGGACATTTTACTAATATCGACAGTTTTAAAATCTCACGCAGTTTGAATTTATTATTATACAAATTGAGGGGACTAGATGGTTGTACAGCTAGCGTTAGAGAAATTTGTGATGTGTATTGAAATTATAGACAATATAGATTGTTGTCCAATTTATAAACAAATTAATTTTGTAGTGCATAATAACACCATTATAAGGTTCCACACCCCAATGACATGGCTAGTCCCAGCGCATGCGTTGTAGCATCCCAGTCAAGTGAATCCAAGACTTCCACCCTAACCTGCCTCAAGACAGAAGACAGACCAAGTCATTTCTTACGTAACAGGTATCAGACCCAGGCGTTTAGTCCCACATGATGATGATTCAGTATTTTAATGGTAAACCTCTCCTGGAGACTGCCTTTTGTACATGAAGTGATATTTCATACCGAGCGCTGCCACCCGCCCCTAACCGAGAGGCACTGAGGAGGTGGTGGGGCAGCCTCGGTGGTTTATATTCAATATATTTAGGATCCACTAACAGCAACTTGACAGTTTGTATTCAAAATATACCCAATTGCGAGTTTACATGAATAAATCTTATAAAACATGCCTCTCTTTTCTTTTATCAATTCCTCGCATTATCATGTGTTATCTCCTGAAACAATGTTGTGTATGTTTGCATGTGTATAAAATGGTTTGACAGATTTGTTGTACCTAGCAGTGGGTATTAATAACTCCGTACTGACACTTGACTCGTGAGCTGGCCAAAAATCAAAGGATTCAACTGGGAGTTTATTCATTTGGCAGCTGCTATTCTACCTAAAGACAGGTATTAATTAATTAACATTTTACTTTTATTAGATATTTCAGATTCATTGATTATCTTCAATCAAGTTGTTTACCTCAATAACAAGTATGAGTTGTATTAAAACAAAAACATTAACAATATTGACCGTATTAAAAGTTTTAATTAAGACCTGGGGAGACGGCAAATAAAACCACGCCTTAGGTCTTTTTTGGTTAGAACCAATTTGGGACAAATTCCAGTAAATGATGTATTGATTTTCATAATAAAATTAGTCACTTTGTAGATTTAACTACATTGTCAATTGTTATCACCTAACAATCACCAATGTGCTGGCATTCACAATGGCTACAACGTGGGATATTGAATATAACAATAGTAGGACCAAATACAGATTGCTTCATTAATATTTAATTGACACTGCATCTCTTATAAGGAGATCCAGGTTTGCCCATCTACAGATCTATAATACTGTTAGGTTGCATAGTGTCAGCTGTCATCAGTATTCATAACAATTGATAGAAAAACATCAAGCAGGAATTCCTTGGATGTAAGCTCAAGGTCAGTGAAATGCTGAAAATAATTTCATTATATTGTGTCCGCAGGAAAGTATTTAAAGGACAGATTTGATATTGATTTTACTTTGTTATTTAACAGCCCAGTGATTCTCAAACTTTCTTGTCTTTCTACCCTCCTGGTTCTGGAAACTCGTCTCCTGCGCCAACTCCATATTATTCTACGTTAAGTTGATCATTTGTAATTATTTTTACCAGTAAAGTTAGTAAACACCCAAACCAGTACAACTATTTATATAGGAGTGTCTTTGCCCTGTGGTGGGCGGGCCGGTGGTGTGGATTGATTTTTATACAAATTTACGGTCTTATTCCGAGACTGATGAAATTTTGCACACTTGACCTTGAAAACTAGAGGAAGGTCACTGTCTACATTAGATTTCGAAAAACATAATAATAATATTGTCAAATCTATTTGCAAAAATTGCATACATTCAGAAAGCAGGTCACTCGCCAGATATCATAAAACCGGGGAAAAAATTTGGGCAGCCATCCACTTTGGGAATCAGGACTCTCGCTAGTAATCCATGCACGCATCTTGACTAATCATGAAATTAAACCGAATGCTTATATATTCTGGCAACTTTAAATCAATAAATTGATCTGACCACACCACCTTCAAAGACCAATAAGCTCAATGATTAGTTTCATATAGGTACAAGTATATACTAGACCAGGGATGGCGAACCAATGGCACGCGACACAATATTTTGGGCACGTCATTGATCAGTGATCACAAAATTTATTATGCACTATGAAAAAAGTGTGAAGTGTATAGTAGGTGAACGAGCGAACCCTAGTGATCCTGACGCTACAGAATGTACGGGTGCGGTGCGCGGGCTGCGATATGCGGGGTACGGTGCGGTCACGGACGTACAAAATATATGGACATGCCCTTACGTGTTAAAAAACGTGTTATTTCCCCCTCCCATTGGAACCATTTTTCGGAACCGGCTGGGCGTGTCCGGACCAGTGTCGTGCTCTCATCGTACATTTTACGCACGGACGCTGTATGCCTATGAAACACATACTTAGACATCGAGATTCATAGCGACGCGAAACACAAAGCCGCTGTTTACTGGGTCAAGTAAATCATGAAACATTTGTAAAAGTGTCTACGGAAACAAAATATTCCACTATGAAAATACTCTGAACCTTACTTTGCGAATTTGGATTTTACACATCTGTTCATACCGTGGCATGCAATTCGCGCTCCCGTATAAAAAGGTCTATTCATTCAAAAGCAGATTTTACTATCAAGAACTAAATAGTGATATTATAGTGCGAGGTGCCTATATACTGTTAGATTGATTTATTGGCGAATCACAAGTCTCTTTCCTCTCTTCGCCCCGCCATAGTTGGTTTTTACCCCTCATCTGTAAGTTCTCGTCTAGTTATTTGTATGTCTATGGGTGCGGTGCACGGGGTGGTGGACGGAAGCGCGGCGCTCACTCCTTTGTTTTCGTACCTACAATCTACATCGCGAGTTTCTATTTTCCAAATATATATTTTTTTATATGAATACCGCACAAGAGTCCCAACTGCTCCTGTCTGAAGCCAGTGAGACTATGGCATCCCCAATTGGGGTATGTTGTGAGGCAGAGGGAGTGGGGAGGGGAAGGAGATAGGGAAGAGGAAGGTGGGAAAGTACCTGGCTATTCAGATCTGGTCACCAAACACGGCTAATGCCATTTCAAGCAACGTTTCAATTCTGAATGGTGGTCTTACACCAGGGCGATACAGAGAGTATCTTCCACTCTGGAACTTGCCGCAAATATACTATACATTATTTAAAATGAATAAATTGCTAATGAATGACGTTGGCAATAACTCGCTTTTGTCAGGAAATTTATTTGACATATTAACAAATTTCATAATGCCAGAACTTACCATTATATGAGCCTAAATTACTCGCTGATAATGTAGCTTTCTATTGGTGAAAGAATTTTTAAATTCGGTGGGGTGGTTTAGACGTGCAAGCGTAACAAACAAACTCACGCACTTTCACATTTATAATATTAGTATAGACTAGCTTTTGCCCCCGGCTTTTGCCCTCCCCCCTCCCCCCCTGTGTTAATACTGTTTTAGACAGCCCCCAAGAGATTTTTGCTCCATTTTAAACGAGTCGTGTTTTATTATAACAATAACAATGTTATTAACTTATAGATATTAACTTTCTAATGCATAATTTATTACCTTATGTTTTTAACTTTGTAAGTAACATGTTATTGTCATTAAAATTATGTTATTATTACTACAGTGTAAAAGAAAAGGAAGAAAATAAAAAGGGAAAATGTACTTAAAATGTAACCAATACCGACTGTAATATGATATTATATTATGTATTCATATATTTTTTGAATGAAATAAATAAATAAAATTATTATTAATTAAATTAAATTAAAAAATTTCGCGATTTTTGCATCGATTTTGGCGCTGTAAATGTTAGGGCTCTCCTCTAACATTAGTAATTTCGTATCTCTCCACTTTCTTCTTTTTGGGGCCGGTAATGGAGCCTTAAATATTTCTTTAGAAAAATGGCACGTTGATACGTAAAGGTTCGCCATCCCTGTACTAGACCAATTGGGAATATCTTTATAGCTATTTCATGCAAACAGTCCATTGTGGACATAGCAACAAGGAATTGTTATAACATAATTATTATAGAATTTGATGACAGCAGATGATCAGACTCAGTAGTTAATTTACTGGAAATGATATATTATGTATTATTAATATTTGTTTAGGAATCTATTATAAGAGCTTGTGAGATTCACTATAATCTAATTGATATAAAATATAAATTAGCTGCTGATATCGACAGCTATTGCTGAGGGATTATCTTATCTCATCAATATCCAATAAAGTTCCTAGCGATGTCACTAAAATAAATTATTGGCTCTAAAAACTTCTTATCACACCATATACCAGTGGCGGTTCTTCACAGGGGGACAATGGGGACAGTCCCCACCAGTTACACTCAAAACCTACTGAAGGAAATAACAGTCGATGCTTTTGTCTTCACCAAAATGAATGAATTCTTTAAACAGAAATAAAATACAAACACTTATTCCGTATGATTTTAATAAGACCCTACGCGCCTCGAGCGCGTACCGCGAACAATGTATGACGCAAAAAACAGCGGGTCTATTTCTCAGTACGCAGAATTTACTGCGCACTTGGGGGACAATCCGAACTATCCCTATACTTTCCTTGCGTTGTTTCGCGATCGTATGCAACTGC
Source organism: Limnephilus lunatus (assembly GCA_917563855.2). Lineage (NCBI taxonomy): Eukaryota > Metazoa > Arthropoda > Insecta > Trichoptera > Limnephilidae > Limnephilus > Limnephilus lunatus. The sequence goes on along the minus strand of OU830598.1, from coordinate 28,680,244 downwards.
ACACGCGCAGTCGTATGTGAATTCAAATACCCACGGGGACAATTCTTTGGATCCCCACACTGAACGAATGAACCATTTGTTTGCGCAGATTCGGGCGGGAATCACTCGCGTTCAAATTAGCTCGATAATAATCTTGCAAGATAAAGCTTTATTTTTATTACACTATATTGTTAATTGGTATATATCTATAGACATTTTATATAATTTTGTGTTTAGTTTAGATATCCGACTACCATGATTAATTAAACCATCAAATATTTTTTTTGGAAAATATTATATTATATTCTACGGGTGGTGAGATAACGTAAAAAATGTCGATCCCCATCGCTAAAGGGGGGCATCCATTAATTACGTGAGCAGTTTTTCTTCCAATCTAGACCCCCCTTCCCCTCAGTGAGATAAATTTAGGCCAATTTATATATTTTTTTCAAGTAATGTGAGATTTTGCTGGACCCCCCTGTTTGTGCTCACGTAATTAATGGATTCCTCCAAAGAAGTGCTCGAGCCGCCACTGCTAATTACAATTTATTGTTGTTACAGCACGCACATAGTAAAGGTTTGTGAAAGGTTTTGGTCAAGATCAGATCAGAAAAGAATTAAACTAAAGTACTAGATTAAAACAGACAAATATATATTTTAAATATGTAGCTAGAGTTCCTTGCTACAAATAGTATTTATTGCGCACTGGAACCATAATGCAGTTGTTTCTGCTATCATATGCGCAAAGTGACTGCTTTGTGGGTGATTTGCCATCGCACTCGCTCATGCTATAACAAAGCTGCATGAGGGAGTAAGGTAACATTGCTTGCTGTCCAATGCCTTAGGTCATACGCAGCAAGTTAATCCAACCCCAGCCATTGGTCAGTTCGTTGATGAATGAAGAAGTTTTTTTTTAATAAATCTAACTGTATTATGATAACTATTTCTCAAAAACACATTAACAGACTAACTAATAAATGTGTTTAAAATTTTACAAATGGACAACTATTTACGACACATTAAATTCTCAAACGCCAAAAGTACCTATCGGATTGGAAAAATTTGTTTCCGTTGAGCGCTGGCATATCCATAAATGGTAATCTGACACAAATACATTTATTTGTGTTTAAGCCAATAGCAGAAATTTAAAGAAAAATTATGAATAAATGGCAATAAAATGCATGGAGTTATGGAGTAACAGTCAACCCTCATGGAAACCCAAGTTTTGTGTTGCATCTTCGCAGGCTGAAAGTACAAAAAAATAAGATTTCTTACAGAAAATGAGTGATGCCCCAAAGATTGCCGTTGTGGGAGCGGGAATAGTTGGCTTGTCCACAGCCCTGTTCCTGGAACAAGAGATACGAGGAGCCAAGGTGACCGTTCTGGCGGATAAGTTTGATTCCGACACCACCAGCTACATTGCCGCAGGGTTCTTCAGGCCAGGGACAAGCTTCACTGGACCAAACCAACAAATTACCAAGCAAGTCATATTCTATGAGTTTCTAACCATTCATTTAGCGAGAGTGACAAGAATTTATATTCACTTGAATTCATGTTACGTTTGGTGATTTAACAGAGGTGCGCGGTGTTACATCGGTGAAGTTTTTCTAGGTCTTGGCGGCACATATGTTTGCCCACCTACTGTGCGGCGGGCCGTATCAGGAGAGACTGTTTGTAGGAGACCTTTTTACCTCTCCAACCGGACCCTATTGACATATGGTCACTTGCCAGTGAGAGGAATGAATTCGTACATCCGTCACTCCTAGACACATTGACCCCCAGATTCCTACATACCTCTCATACTTTTTTCCTTCCCAGAACTTCCTCTCCCTAAAAAAAACCCCCGCACAGCATCCCAAAGATGACATTGGTCCAGGGGAAATTTTTTTCTTCAGTGCCTCCTGTGTAGAGCTAACATGAAAAAAAATCCAAAAAATTTCGTAAAGTTTTGGTGTCGTTAATTTATTTATAAACCAAAATCATGTCTTATCAGAATATTGATTTTTTATCAAATATTTCTTGACCTGGTGATGATCCCATTCTAATGTTTATGACTATGACATAATGTCCTTTTAATTTATTTTTATGCTCAACAACTTCAAGTGGAATGATCTGCAAGCTCTTGTGATTCAATAAATTTAATAATGTTATTATTAAGCTCGTCATCCCAAGGGTCGATAAGGGTAAGGAATCGACACAAACCGAAGACCCTGTGGGGAAAATTCCCACAATGGCTCCGCCGCCTAACTGTAGCATGCTACTTTTCTGCACAAGGTCTTCAGTTTGTGTAGTAAGTTTTTAATAAATTCTTGCAGAATTAATAATAACATTGTTAAATTCGGTTTACTTTAAATATTTACAAAAATTCAATGAAGTTCTTTCTACAAAAATAAATACAATAGGTAACAATAAATATGGTACAACATTCGCCTTGGTCCAATCATGGACTCTCTTAGCTTGCAATGAATGAGAGAACCCTTAAAATCTCTATGATAATGAAATAATTCATTCCTTCTTCAGGCAATGGATTAACAACTCCTGGGACCATTGGAGTGAAATGCTGAAGTCCCCCGAAGCGCCAACAGCCGGAGTCACGAGACTATCAGCTTACATGTTCTCCAAAGTCAATCCCAGTGTCGTCAGGGTAATTTATACATACTTATTTTCTACTGACTACGAATTCTTCTTGGCTTAGATTTGTAGCAACGTTACACAACGACTGACAAGGTGACCGAAGAACACTATAAAAAAACTGTTATGTTTTTGTAAAGTATTTTTACACAGAGCACAATTTGAAAGTTACAAATAGTAATCGCAAAAACCAGCGGCAAGGTGACCACAAATAATTTAGTTCAATTTGTGGAAAAAAGTGCAATTTGACAATAATAGAAAATTGTGATTTACCATAATATTAGTATAACAAAGGAGGCTTATTTTGAAGGAGGCCAAGGCTCGAAATGGGCTGTAGCGCCATTGAAGAAGAAGTATAACAAACATAGATATACATAACAACTAGTGCACACCCGTTAATCAATCAAAATCACAGAATTAATATAATAATTACTTTGTGGAACCTCGCAGTACGAGTATAATCCGTTCCAGTAACTTATTCGTAATGCGAAAAATAATTTCCCACTAAATTAATGTAATGTAAAGTACAATAATGCATTCCATGCTGAAAAAAATTTTCAAAAATTTTTATATGAAAGTTTTAACCAGGAGACCTGTCTCGTCACAATTAAAAACCTGCCGTAGCAGACAACTCTCAGAATCTACAAGCTTCTTGAAGTTGCCGATGAAGTTCTCTACTGCTTTTGTTAAAATTATGCCTTCTCTTAAATCTCTCGTACCATCCATGACTTCCCTTCAATACTTTTCTTTGGCCGTTGATGATTCTGGCGTTTCCTTAAAAACTACTTTCGCCTTCTCATAAATAATGTTTTCGTTAATAGTGTTGTCTTGCAATTGCTTTTCATTTATCCATATGTCAACATCGTCGAGAATACTTAACTGTTGCGTAGATATTCTTGTCACTCCCTTTGAATCATCTATCTTCTTAATCTTGACCTTGTTCTTGTGGATAGTGCAAATCATTGATGTATATCGATTGTTTGTGCGTGCTAGATCAGCCAAGCTCATGCCTTGTTCACGCTTTTCAAGGATTTTATGTTTCATTTCTACAGGTATTTTTATTCTCTTATGGCTGTCTTCTTGTGACTTTTTCTTCGGGGGCATTTAGCAAGGGTTATTAAACTGTACACAAAAAAATCACAAACGATGACTGAACACAAGTTCGGAAAAATGTTTGATTACAAATGACAATAACATGCTAGCGGAACCAGTGGCGTAGCGAGGGGGGGGCGGACCGCCCCGGGTGCCACCTGACGGGAGGGTGACACTCGGTCGGGTGACACCCCCCAACCACGTTATCCGACCTATCCGCCCCGGGTGCCACCCATGCTAGCTATGCCACTGAGCGGAACTAGTGCTAAACACAGACTCGTAAATAAACCAATCCCCCAGACTGATGTAGCAATGGCGCGGAAAGTCCCGGCTCATAAGCGAGTGACGTGAAGAAGAGACTTCCGCGTCACTCGTTAGGTGAAATGTCGCTCGTTAAGGGAACCAATTTTTAAAAATTTATTTTGCTGGTAATGCGAATTATTCGTTATGAAAGGTGCTCGTTAAGCGAGTTTCCACTGTATAAAAAAATTATTATAGATATTATTAATAATAATTAATATTTATTAAAATTATAAAAGATATAGATGGGTACATTATCGACTTATCGCTTTATTACCAACAATCAGTTCCAATTTTGAAAATGACACTAAAACTCAAAGGATATCAGAGTTCAAAAACTAATTGAACCAGAGTTACAGGCACACACACAACTGAAATTAGTATTTTTTATATTGGATTAGAGTGCTTATAATTTATTTCGTCTCCCATTTACTTTTTCAGAATCACTTGATTGAGGACATTGTGCCAATTTACCGAAAGGCCACAGAAGATGAACTTAAATTGTGCGGAGATGGGTGGAAATACGGATCATTCTTCTCATCACTTCTTATTGAATCTAAGTTATTCCTGCCATGGGCCACCAAGAAGTAAAAAATTACATCTTTCTTTTCAAATTATCAGTGGTGGAAGAGAACAATAACAAATTTCTACAACAATTGATGTAGTTTTGTTTGCTAAATGTTTCAATTCAATTTTAATTCAACATACTATATAACAATATTATGTCATTGGAAGAAGACATGATTCATAACTTTTTGTTTTACTTTTAGAATAATGGCCAACGGGAGTGTTATTAAAATGCAATCGGTTCAAAGCTTTTCCGAGATATCCAATGACTACGATATTATTATGAATTGTACTGGCTTGGGATCCCGTCAATTGTGTGATGATATGCATCTGGTTCCCATCAGGGGGCAAGTTATAAAGGTAAAACAATTCAAATAAATCAATACTAACAGAATTTCAAATTCGCCGAAGTTTCAAGGCCCTTAGAATTTTTTTTTAAATGTTATTTCACAATGATATTTTTTTATGTTATTGACTACTCCAAGATCTTTCTATATTAACCCTGTTGCAGGTTTTAAATGTGAAGAGCGTAGTGAAGTCCTGTTTTAACTCAACCATTTTGCAAGCCGTCTCTCTGTAAATACGTTTGTGTGTTCTGGTGTGACTTTTATTTGCATTTTTTCAATATTACATTATAACCTGCCTGAAGAATGTTTGAAAAAATAATTGTCATTAAGATAGTGACATTTCTTTGGACAAATTGTATAATTCCTTATTTGAAATTTAAAAAAAATGTTACATAAGATGTAAGTAATTAGGTATTTAAGTACCTACTTACAAATTTACGATTTCAGAACAAATTTTGGTTTTGATTTATTAAAAAAGAGAAACTTATTTATGTACTTTTTTTGGAAGCGCGTCACAGAACTACTAGTATTATGTATACATATTGCAGATTAATATTTTTGATTATGTAGTTGGTTTGAGTCACATAAGTTAAATATAGCTAATTTCTGATAAAAACGCAATTGAGGTGGTCACTTCCTATTTTACTAACGGAAATGGTCAGAAGCAATGACTACAGCATATTAAGTGACATATCCTTCAATTGATAGTACATTTCGTTGATAATTAAACACTCTAATAATTGAATTTTTTTTACAGTAACTCCACACAGGAGGCCCTGAGGAAAATAATTTCCCTCAGGGCCTATGTCATCTGAGATGCTGTGTGGAGGGTCTTTTTGAGGAGAGGAAGGAATGAACATTGGTCTTGAAGAGACCCATGTAGTAGGAAGGAGGAAATATACAAGTAAAAAAAATTTGGCCTTACTTCAGGCAGATAGACACGCCCACAATAAAACTTGATAACAATAAATACACTTCTAATGGTTTTTTTCTCAGTGATTTCATATTGACTAGAAACACGCTAAATTTTTCCCATAAACCGAATACCCTGTTTAAAAGACTAACAAAATCAAATCTAGTTGACTTTAACTGAATGAATTTTCCTCAACCAGGTGAAGGCCCCCTGGGTGAAGACGGCATTCTACGGGGACTATGATGCATATGTCCTGCCGGGCTTCAGCAGCGTGACTCTGGGCGGCACTCGCCAGTATGATAGCTATAACACCAGTGTCTGCAAACATGACGCAGCCGCTATCATGGAGAGGTGCTCAGAACTATTGCCTGGTAAGAATATACTTTAGCGGTAATTGTTTCAACTATTTGCTTGCTTTTAAAATTCCTGGTCATTTTCAAAGGTTCGTAAGCAGGATTCTGCAAAAAAAATATTTACAATTTTGTATACATATGTGAATATTTAAAAAATTTAGTTGTGAATAACCCGACAATATGCGAACTCCTCCTGCTTCCATCATTATAAGTGCAAAATATTGCTTGTGCAATTACGGAGAACTCGGCTAGCAGAGGATTGAACCTGCAATGCCTGGGTGGGAAACTGATGCTTTTGACCACTCGGCTATTAAAAGGTTGCTACAAACTTTTTTTTTTACATTAGTTCCACAAAAGGGGCCCTGAGGAAAACAATTTCCCTCGAGGCCTACGTCACCTTGGGAATGAAAAAGGTATGAGGTGTGGGTAGGAATCTGGAGGTCAATGTGTCCAGTAGTCCAATATGAATCAATCCCTCCCACTGCGGTGCAAGCTGATAGACCGAGAGAGTCCGGCTGGACAGATTTAGGTTAGTTCTCCCTCAACCAGTCTCTCCCGAATCGGCCCGCCATGCAGTAGGTGGGCAAAAGCATTCACCACGAAGACCTAGACAAACCTCACCCCATGAACCTGGAAACCCCTGCTAAATCACCAAACATAACGAAACACTTAGGGTGACTTATGGCAGGGGTGTTGGTTATCCAATAAATGGTTTCTGTGGCGACGGGCACCCATACCCGCCTCCCAAACTGATTCGAGTTATTAAAAAAAAAAATTATAACAATATTCTGAAACGCTTGCGTTCCGTAATGGTATTAAATAATATAATATAAATAATAAAACCAAAAGCATCAGAAAATGTTTTATTTTTTATAGGGATTTTCCGCAACCTGGGTGACTGCGCCCTAACCACTGAGTCACTGCGATAATTATGACACCCGCTGTGATTCTCTAAAACGAGATTATTAATATTTCACGCATCTATTTTCAGCCCTGAGAAGTGCGGAGGTGGTTCAGCACGCCGTAGGGCTGCGGCCCCACCGTGTGCCAGTGCGGGTGGAGGGGGAGTGGCTGGACCTGAAGGGGGGCAAGGTGAAGGTGGTGCACTGCTACGGTCATGGGGGCTACGGAGTCACCTGCGCTCCGGGCACGGCTAAGCACGCCGTGAGGATCGCCAAGGAAATGCTGATGACCAACTCTAATAGCAAACTGTAAAATGTGTCTACGTCGATATGTTATGGGAATAATCACGGCACATTATTTTTCAATCACAAGATCGTCCAACCCATCGATTTCAAAAAGGGTGACTCGAATAATAGAAAGAACCGGATACACATTGATGACAATAAAACACTTATTAAATGACATGATTTGAGATTATCACGGCCAAATTGTTATCATGATTTATTTTTGGGGTATTATGCCGTGTTACAGTGTTCATTACTATGGCACATGTGATGTACTTGTTAAATATATAAAACCAACAATAAAACAAGAAGATTACATATATACAATAGTATATAGTCCAATAACTGATAGTATGTAAATATTTTTTATAATCAACATATTTTAATTTTGTTATTTTAAGCCTCGTCAACCCGAATTTCTACCGATTTCTCACGTTTTTACGCTCTTAAAAAAATATGTGTTATTTTTGAAGATAATGTCTAGATGCTGCCCACGCCGAAACGCAAATTATATGAAATTCCCTTAATAGAAAAAAATCGCAAAGTGTGCTCCAAAAATTATCAAAAACAAGTCTGTTTCTATTATCTTATAAATTATATTTGTGGAAAAATTCACAATGTTTCTTTAAATGATACTTAAGATGCTCCCCACGAGATTTTAAACTTTTTGCATCGATTTTGTCGCTGTAAATGTTAGCGCGCTCCTCTAACATTCGTAATTTCGTATCTCTCCATCTTCTGCTTTTCGAGCCCGGTTGCGGAGCCTTAAAAGATTAAAATTTCATTAAGAATACAAAAAATTATGCTGCTTTTAGCAGAAAACAAATTAATTGAAATCATTTGATATCACAATGAATCTTAACTTTTTTTCATTTTCTTTAAGTTAATTTTGAAAAAAAAATATTTTACAATTGAAATGTTTCAATTGATGTTAAAATAATAATTGTAGGTATATCCATAATAATTTATCACTGGTTTATGTTGTTGTTTTACTGTTAATAATTTGAAGTAATTGTTATTGTTGCTTTTTATATATTTTTGATAAGATAAAATCAGTTTATCAAATTATATAAATAAAAATGTGTAATCGTACTGTGTTTTAATGTCTGATTTGCCCTGGAAATTAACAACAACTTTATGAGGTAAAATAACATTTAATATTTTTTTAATTACAATAATTAGAGAGGAATGATTTAGACAAAAATAAAACGGTTAAAACAGGACAAAATTAATCAAAAAATAATACAAGGTTACATTAGATCAAAAAAATGTCAGCAATAATAATATCAATAAACACAACTCTTCCAGTAAAATATAATACGAGGTTTTCAGGACCAGAAGAAATATAATATAACATCAGGACTAAATCTTTTTTTTTTGATGCGATTAAATTTATAATCCTAATGGAGTTTAATTTTCAATTTCAGCTCTCAATGTCATTTATACTCGGATATAAATATGAAATTTTGAAATATCTACGTAACGGTAAAAAAATAAGACAACACGCTATGCTTTTATGTATGTATGCAGTTTGGTCCAAAAAAATTACAGAGATTGGACCGAAGTGAGATAGTTTCTAGTAGTATGTATATACATTACAATTTTTGGTAACCATGAAAAAGAATTCTAAATACATACATACAGAACAGTTTACATTCTGTGACCATAATATTATATTAAAAAATCACCTGTAAATATAAAGTTTTTTTTAAATACATCTATTTTCAGTTTTCAACCTATTTGCGTCATCTCTTGGACCGGATAGTAGACAATTTCAAAGACGAAAAAAAATTTTGGTGAGGATTGAACCTTCCTCTCCAAGGACTGACTCTTAAACTGCTGTGAACTTTTAATCAAAATGTCTTTTAAAACTTAATATTTTGTGGTTTGACCGATGATTGAACTATCTTCCCCAAGGAGTGGGTCAACGCTGCTAACACCTGAGTCAAATCCAAATTGGATAGTACCAACATTTATTTTGTAGATTCTGCTGTAAATTTTTAAACATAATGTTGGATGAAATTAGCGGTTTCAAAGTCGGATTTCAGAAAAACGCATGTGTGCATTAGTGCCATCAAAAGTTATGAATGCATTGTCATTGACAACGAGTCTATCTGCCGAGTTTCAACTCGATCGGATGTCAGGAAGTGGGTTAATTTCCACTTCATTGATTCAAGAAAACAAAATCGAAATGGATGTATTTAAAAAAACGAATATTGAGCTTCGAATTAGAGATGGGTAAGTTCTGCATTTTGCCGGAGTCCACCGAGACATGCTTCCTTTTAAAAGTACTTGAGTTCTTGGAGCGGGTCCCGGGTGCCACTCCCGACTCCGAATAGCTCGGACCGAGACGCACAAGTTCAAACGGAGCCATACATCGGTGCCAGAGCGCGCAAAAGAACTCGAATGTGCGATTACTGCTCTCGACTTGCGAGTGACTCGGACCGACACGCACAAGTTCAAACGGAGCCGTACCTCGGTGCCAGAGTGGCTCGGACTGAGATGCGGGATGCAGGGTTCTACCGGAGCCGCAGCCCGCGAAAGAACTCGAATGCGTGACCTGTTTCCAACCGTGGCAAGAGGCATGGGTTTGAGCATAGCCAGCGAACCCGGGACTCGAGTGCGAGTGGCAAGGACAGCCGGCGCCGCGGTTCTCGCGCCGGCCGCGGCGTTGACTTGCTCGGACCGCCGAGTTGAGTTTCGGGTTTGGGACCGAGCCCAAGTTCCGCGACCGGGTTCTCTTGGAGTCGTCGATTTTAAAAAGGAATAGGAGTAGGAACTGCTTCCCGCAAAGGAGCGGATCACACGAGCCCATTCCAGCTGAACCGACACATCGCTACTTCAAATTGATATTCAAAAGTTGATTGTCTTATGATGCGTATAAACCCCTCTGGTCTTAACTACCTTATATAAAAATTATGCAATTTTCAATACACTTAACATAAAAAACATAAATAAAAAGGATATATCAAACCTTTCAATATAATATCACAACTCATGGTTTTATTGCAATTTTCCTAAATGTGGGACACATTTTGACATTCCATATATTTTTAAAAGGTACCCTACATAATAATATTACATTAGATAGGAGGTACTGCAACTAGAAATTAAAACTTAATTTAAGTACATTTTTGGAAATATTTCAAGTAGCATTGAATCAGATTTAGAAATTTATAAAAAATTGTAAAAAAAAATATTTTCAATGAAATTATTTTGACGGCAGATCTTCATTGGACGGGATGAACAAAAAGCTAAAAAGCTTACAAATTAAATAAAATAATAAAAACAGATTAAAAGAAACTGTCTTGTCATAAGATCAAAAATGATTGTAAAATACATACAGTCAACTCAAAATAATTTGGATTGTTTACAAAAATATATACGAAGCCAAAAATCTTGGAAGAAATTTATTTTACATTTATTTATGCGAACCAGCGCCTATACAAAATTGGCAATATATAATTTTCGATAACTTACGTTGTTTGATGTTATTAGAGCAAAATAAGTTTCTTGATGCCTTCTTACTAGACATCGGATTGTATGCAAAATGGCAAAATTTGCACTAAAAATGCCCAAATATCCACTATCGATTAGAGGTGGGTAAGTTCTGCATTTTTCCGGAAGCTTCCGAGACTTGCTTCCTTTTAAAAGTACACGGGTTCTAGGAGCAGGTCCCGGGTCCGAGTTCTTAGGTGCGGACTGAGCACTGGGTGTTGTTGCGGCGCACCGAACCGGGACGCACGGGTTCAAAGAACTCGGAGCCAGGACCTACTCGTAGAACCCGCACGGGAACTTAGAACCCCGGAGCCGGACAAGACCCGCATGAGGGCTCGGACCCGTCACCCGTGCAATGTAGGTACATTACACGGCTTTTATTGAGAATTTAAATAAGTAAATTAGCTGTAAGCTGTGATGCTTTCTTATAAAATATTATTTTATAATGCACTTCACCCTTTGATTATACCAAGATAACATGCTCTAATTAAAAACGACTCCGTGTCTAGCCAAATATTCAAAAATCTAATATACCTATTAAACAATTCCGCGTTTCCGCGAGAGCAGTATACTGTTACGTCAAGCGATCACGCACGTCTATGTCGATCAAAGGACAGCGATCGAATGAACGCCTGGCGGCCCGGCCAGGGCGGCCAGTCGCAGTGACGTGGCTCAAGGAGAAGTGGTTGGCGGCTCGCAAGTCGCGGGTCGCGGGGAGTGTCTTGTGGTTCACGCAGTTCCGAGGACCCGAGACTCGCGACTCGGGAGTGGAGTGGAGAGTGGAGCGTGTCGGGGACGCCGAACGGTGATTCCTAGTTCCTACTACTCAGTACTCGCGGCGAACACGGAGACGCCCGCCGGCCGTGTGAGTGGCAGGAATGTATCGTGGTTCGCGAGTCGCGGGAATGACGGGAGTGGCGTGAGAGTGGCGGGTTCTTGGTTCACGTGGCTCGGACCAAGACGCTTGGGTTTGAGCGTACTCGGCGAACTCGGGACTTGTATTCGAATGGTTAGGAAAGCCGGCGCCGCGCCGCGGCTTCGCGCTGCGGCGTTGGGTTTACTCGGACCGCCGGATTTATTTGGATACGAGTACTGGGCCGGGTTCTCTGAGAGTAGTCGATTTGAAAAAGGAGTGGGAGTAGGAACCGCTTCCCGCAAAGGAGCGGATCACACGAGCCCATTCCAGCTGAACCGACACATCGCTACTATCGATGCCTAAAGTATACAATAAAAACACAAAAATGTCTTTTGAAGCATTTCTATGGGAAATTTTTGATTTCATGGGTAGTCAGAGAATTTCTGGAGGAAAAGAACACATTTCGTAAAAACATTCCACCCTCTTTTTCTAAAGATGTTTCCATCATTTCTAATTTGAAGAGTTCAAATATTAAAAAATTTTATTGACAAAAAAGGCTCCAATATTCACCAACGTCTAAAAAAAGATTCGAATATGCACTAATGACCAAAAAGGCTCAAATATGCACTAATGACTAAAAAGGTCAAATATTCGCCAAAGACCAAAAAGGCTCAAATATGCACTAATGACCAAAAAGACTCAAATATGCGCTAATGACCAAAAAGGTCAAATATGCATAATGCATATAATCCGATGTCCACTTATTACATATATGCCTACGTACTACTGAAGAGTATTGATGAATGTGTATAATGAACTCCAAATAAAACATGCATTACTTTTAGCTATTTAATATTCCGATACTAAAATACTTCATAAGACGGGTCCACAGACTACAGAAAGCAGAGAAAGGAACTAAAGAAAATTCTTCATCCTATCTTCCACGGCTGATGTGAAGTAGGGTTCGCCAGCATTATTTTGATTGATGGAATAAATAAGTGATATGTAACACAATTTGTATTGTTATTGACGAGTATTGCGCTGTTCATGTGGAAATTAAATTAACCCGTCTGCTTGGTTCAATATATTCGCACCTCACAATCCGGAAGTCTCGGTTTCGCGCCAAACGGGTCAAACTGTCACTTTGGATCGAGATTGTAAAATATCTATGCAAGATAGCTTTCACATTTCAACGACAATAAGAAGCATTATTTTGTTCTCTTTCTGGTTAAAAGAAAAATTTCATATGTTTGCATAAGAGGAAGAGAGATATATAGATTTTAAAATGTAAGGTCGCTCGGGACGTTTTTGGTCTTATGAAAGTATAACGCGATTACATGTTTTGGGATGTATTTAGTCCTAAACAAGCAGACGGGTTAAGAAGCAATTGTAAAAATGAACTAAGCACTCTGGCTAAAACATTATGCTTTTGGTGAATTTTATTTTGCTGCTGAAATTTTGTTTCTAATAATTTGCGCACAATAAGGAATTCCAGTCAACTTTTTTAACTGAATATTCACCCTCTAACTTAAATACCAGAATTTTTTTATGAAATATCATTTTTATAGATAAACTAATTTTCAAAGCCCCGTAACGTTGTATATACATACCTCAGTTTGGGGCCATTCTGACATTGGTCGGCATGAAATCAACAAATCCCAAATAAATAATTAGCAAGAATTTAAAGAGTACATTAGAAATAATTTGAATACCGGAGAATAAGTGTGCCAGTCCACGTAGCATGACATTGCGCAAAATTGCATGCATTATTAATGCACGTGGCCGACTGACGCATGAGGGAGCGGCCTAAGTTCTGAGAGAACCCGCTGACCAATTACAGGGCTTTTAGGTCTCTAGGAACAGTTTTAATAATTATTGTTTTTAAATGACGATTTGTTAATTCTACGCATAATTTTATACATACAGTGAAACCCTCTTAAGAAGTTTCGTGGCTTAAAAAGTTTGGTTTTTTTCAGTCCCTCGGCAAAAAATTGGACCAATTTATCTCACATATAAGACATTTGTTTTTTCCGGTCCCTTGGAAAACTTCTTAAGGGGTTTCACTGTATTCAGAATCAGCATTTGTTGATCTATAAATATGAATATACTTTTTAAGCCATAATGTTTTTCACTTGAGTTCCTTATCGTAAAAAAGTAATAATTTTTTACAAGAATATTTAATTTACAAGAGGGTAAATACTTTTGCTCTACAAATGTGCCTCTAAATTATCTATGGTGGTCCACCCCTCATTCTTTCCGTAATTCTATAATTCTCGTTCCGTAATTCTAGCTCCATAATTCTTGCTTCCGTAATTCTCTCTCTGCTCGCTCGTAATATTTGCTCCTCTGGGAAGATTTTTTATTCTGTGGACAAATCTATCAAAACATTCAAGAATGTAAATACTGTTACATACATTATTCGTAGCTCTAATTTCCGCTAAAACTCTTGTGTTATTAAAACAGAACCTAATTAATACAATCTCAATAAAAAGCCTTGTTAATTTAAAAGTTAACTATAAACTCCTTTCCTACAGCAGAAGACTAACTAGAAAGGTATACAAAGTTTCATCTAAAGAACTTTCTTTAACACGCACGTCTCGTAAAAAAATAAGGGCATATTATTAATTTATTTTAGCACATTGATGGAAGGTTAGCCCAGCAAACCATAAATTTGTTTGTAATTACAAGTAGTAATATATATATTTATATTTTTAACCTGCGTCCCATCTTCTTATAAATTTTCTATTATAATACTACGATAACTAATCGTTAGGAATATACATACATATTTTCTTGCTTTGTACTAATGGATAAAACAATATATATCGACGGTCCCGAAGAACAATGTCGGATCTGATAAAAATTGAAAATCGTCTTGTTGGCTTATTTTAACTTACTTTTGATGATTTAAAAGCTCATATTTTCGGAATTTTAAATGAAATACATATTATATTTCTTATGTGCTATATTTCTTGATCTCAGAAATAGTAAAAATGCAGAAATGTGACTTAGAAATGTGAGCCCTACTGCAAAACTACAAAATAGCACATCCGACATTGTTCTTCGGGACCGTCGATATGAATCCTATAATTTCAATACCCGCTTTATACGATTTTTTGGCAAAATGATCTGAGTATGACATCTTGTTCACATTTTTACGAGGAAAAATTGAATTTTAAAATTTCAGTAAAATTGAGTTCCAAAACCACCCTTATCACGTCCAAAAACCACGTCAAAACTGCGAGTGAGGAACAAAATCCGCATATCATTCATGATGTTACTTTCAAAACCTGCTATATTCGGATTCAACCAATCACGAGCAGTTATTTTGTCAAAATACAATATGGCCGCCGCTCTGACACCATGCTCGAGCATTTTTTACATACGTCAAGTGAGTATTTAGCTGTCCCGTTTTTTAACAATTTTACCTTGAAATAATGAGTGATTTGTATGAAAATGTTTTGTTATCACATAAAAACAAAGCCAGGAAACGAACTCGAATGCCTGAAACCTGGAAATTGAATAAGAATCGCCAAAAAATGTAAGCACGATAAGCCCTTTTTGTTGAGTTGAGTTTCAAAAGCCTCTACTACATCACGAAGCAAGTATCAAAATCCCCTATGTATATCCATTTTATTTATCGAAATTACTTAAATATTGCTAGACGTACACGAAGAAATGAACACTTATCGAATTTATATTACTCCAGTTCATTATATTAAAAATATAAATGCAATTATTTATTTACGCTAGAGATGTGACAGTTTTTTGGGGTTTTCTCCAAATCAGTAAAAGTTGATATAGCGGATATAGAAATTAAACGACTCATATAAGATATATATACAATATATACAAATATATATAGATAATGGATAAAATAATATATTAGTCAGAGAGAGAGATTGTGTGTAATGCCATTGTTCTAGTATCTTCTGTCTTTTTCATTTTCCTAAGACACATTTGAGAAGGAAGATTTTTTTCATTGATGATGTACATACGACCTCTCTCTGGGACTACTATACGTACAAAGAATAAAATATCCATGGTGAAATACATAACGTTAATTTTTGAGTATTTGAAGGGTTTTCTTACGTATTTTCTGTGTTACAATTGAATTTAGGATCGTTATAATTGATTTTGTACATTACATTGTACATTTGCATTGTACATTTTTGGACATTATAATTGATTTTGTTGTTTATCAAAACTTACAATTTATTCTTTTCCGAGGTTTTTACCAATACATACTCATTGTAAGAACAGTACTTTTGTAATGAATTAGATGTGCCTAAAGTTATAATGTATTTATGTAAACAAATCAATAATCGAAAATAAAAATTTATTTGACTGATTTATTCAAGGAATTAGAATCAAACAAAAAGAGACATCTTTTGACAGATTTTATAACTTTTGAATCTCATTGAGTATAAAAATTGCCTATGGGAAAGTTTCCAACCACCGTTTTTAGAGGGTCAGTAAATATTTTATACAATTTAGTTCGTTGAATTTGGGAGGCGGGTAAGGGTATTTTTTTCCAGGATCCATATTTTCTAACCTCTGCCATAGGCCGCAAATGGTGGTTCATTTGATGACATAGCAGGGGTGTCCAGGTTCATGGGGTGAAGTTTTTCCGGGTCTAGGCGGCGAATACATCTGCTCACCAACTGCGTGACAGGCCGGATCGGGAGAGAAAATTTAAGGGAGACCTTTTGACCTCTCCAGTAGGACTCTCCCCGAAAATTACCTTGCACCGCAGTGGGAAGGATGAATTCCGTCACTCATGAGCACACTGACCCCCAGATTCCTAACCATACCTTTTTCCTTTCCAGAACTTAATCTTCTTCCTTTCGTAAAAAGATCTGCTACAGCATCTCCAAAGACGACATAGGCCCTGAGGGGAATTATTTCTCTCGGGGCCTATGTCATCTTTGAGGATGCTGTGTGGAGGGTCTTTTTAGGGAAAGGAAGGAGAGGAAGTTCTGGAAAGGAAATATAGTAGGGGTGGATCAATGTGTCCAGGTGTGACCGACGTATGAATCTATCCCTCCCCCTGAGGTACAAGGTGATGGGTCGAGAGAGTCCGGCTGGAGAGGTAAAAAGGTCTCCTCAACCAGTCTCTCCCGATTCGGCACGCCAGGCAGCGGTTGGGCAACGCATGTGCCGCAAAGACCCCACTCACCCCATAAACCCAGAACCACTAAATCATCAAACGTAGCGAACCACTTGCGGTGACCTATGGCAGGGGTGTTGATTATCCAATAAATGATTTCCAGGGTACCCAGTACCCATACCCGCCTCCCAAATACAGCTAATGTAAAAAAATTATATCATTTAAAATTATTGATTTAGTTTGTTATGTCCATCAGTAAGCAGCAGCGGAGAACATGGATAAAAAATAGGCAATATTTACTTTTTAAACACACTCTTAACACGCACACAATACATAAAAATAATACTTAGTGTCTACTTATTTTATTTATTAAAACTAGGGATGTTATGGAGATCCGTAACCGTATCTGAAACTATCGGATATCTGAAATAAAAAAATATCCGTATCCGTAACCGAAACCGATATAAAAGTTTCGGATAGTTTTGGATAAAGGCGGAGTCTAAATAACACGGCCGAGCCGTCATTTGTCATAAAAGCCGCGCGTGTAAACACAAATGATAATATAGACTAGAAATAAAAGTCAAATCTTGCCATTTGTATTTTACTTTTATAATTTTAAAATTCTAATATCCGTAACCGAAATTATCCGAAACTAGCGGATAATCCGAAATAATTTCATATCCGTAACCGTATCCAAAACCGGTATAATATTATTCCTATATCCGTATCAGTATCCAGATCCGAAATTGCATATCTATAACATCCCTAATTAAAACTACTGAAAATGGCATTTAAATTAATTAATTAATTTTATGCTGTGCGAAAATAATGCATTTAAATAGCAAACAATCCATTATTATTAATTACCAGCTGGTTCCCGGCATGCGTTGCAATGCCATATTCAAAGAAATACATTGTTTCTCCCTGAATCACCTTTCCCGTGCGTCCCCGTTCCTCTCCCGCGTCCCCTTCCTAGCTTTATAAATTATAGCCTATATGTTATTCTGATGTATGAGCTATATTATTGTAAAGTTTAATTAAAACCCATTCAATAGTTTTTGTGTAAAAGAGTAACAAACACACATACATCAATACAAACTTTCGCATTTATAATATTAGTAAGATTTTGAGCTTTTTTTCGTTCCAATTCGTTCTCTTTGGCAGTACCCTACCCTTAAAACTCATATTGATAGTAGGTAATTAATAGTTCTATGAACATTCAAGATGGCCACCAACAAGACCGAAAATTACCCATTGAAATTTGAATTAAAATGTCATTTAAATGCATTATTTTCCATTTATAGTAATTTGGATAATTTTTTCTTACAGAAATTTATTTGAAATGAAGTATTGTTTTTGTAAATGATAAGTATTGTGTGTCTAATTCAGAGGTTCTTAATCTGGGTTCGATCGAACCCCAGGGGATCGGTGAGTCAGTCTCGCGGGTTCGGCGGAGGTCAAGACACACCTCCGACTCATATGATTCGATTCGATTTTCAATTAAGAATGGTTCGGTGAATGCGCATATGAAACTGGTGGGGGTGAATACCTCCAACAAGGTTAAGAACCACTGGTCTAAATAGTAAATATTTACCAAAAATTAATAGAGTTTATATCCAGGAAAAAATTTTTTTTTATGAAAACACAATTCAGACAAAATATTTTCAAACATTTATCGTTTGAAATATCAATGGTTGCTGTATTGTTGTCTTCAATTAATCAATTTTCAAACAAGTATAAAAAATACAATATAAACAATTATTCAAACTTGACACTTAAAATTGCACAACAAACATTACTATGTTTTCTTCTTAAAAATATTTTGTAGATTCATCGCCGGCTTGGAGTGTTGGAACATTTGTGAGACTCTTCTTCCCACAGACTCCGGATTGGTCAGGATGCCCGGCAGACCAACGGGAGAGGACACGTGGGAGTGGGGGCCCATGTTGTGATGGTCCTTGTTGGAGGAGTGGAGGGACACCTTGTGTATTAGCGCCTCGATGGCAGACTTGTGTTCTGATGTGAGCAGGTTATCAATGTGAGCAAGATTTCTACAGAACAGATAAAGAAAATTAATCACCAACCGCTGGCTCTGAAACCGCACATTCGCCGCTGTTAGGAATTTTAGGTACCCGTCTCCATATATGTCCCTTGTATGACTGCAAAGCAATATCAAAATCAAAAGACACATGCTCTCGATTTGGAAAACAGCTCGCGAGTGACTGCTATCGTAAAACCTACATATCTAAATTCTAATACAGTTGTTTATATTGGACACTGCACAGCTTAATCTTATTTTATATACATACTCTTTTAAATGATATGAATATGCTGAAATTGTCAGACAGAAGGATTTTCACTGATTTTGTATTTCTATAAAAAAATTTAAATGATGTAGTAGATAGTCTAGAATTGCTTTCATTGATAAGCTTTCGGATTCCACTAGAAGTCGGGATTTATTTCAATGCAGAAATTCTGGGACTAACTACCATATGTATTCCTCTTTGCCCGGAATACTAACGGAGAGAAATAATTATACAGAGTCAGTGGATGTCTTCAATTAATCACTAGACAAACACAAAATGTTGTTACTGAGGCAGTTCAGTTACATATAATAAATACAGTTTTTTTAAATATTCATGTATAAAAGCCCCTAAAAAGGATGTAAATAAATAATAAATTAAAATAAATACACAACAAATACAATTTTGTATGGTTGAATAGAATAAATAAATAAAACTTTAAAACCAACAAAAATCTAGATAGACTTGTGTTTTGAAGTGTTTTTTTTAATTCCTTTAGGTGGTTATTTATCTTATTTACTCTGATATTACAGAAGGATTTTTAGATAAAAACGTTTGTAATAGGCGTAGGTAGCATGGCAGCAAAGGCACCTTTGAATGTTTTACCTATTGCAGCAAGTATTTCAAGAATACAGTTTTTTAAATTTCTTCACTTGACTACCCATAAGGAAATTATTGACAAATTTTCAGTATTAGGTAATGCTTCTACTAGAACAGTAGTTCTTAACCTGGGTTCGATCGAACCCCAAGGGTTTGGTGAGTCAGTCTCGCGGGTTCGGCGGAGGTCAAGACAGCAGAAGTCACACTGATTTGCAGTAAATATTCATTATTATGTTTTTGTGTGAAAATAATGTTTTAATGGTTTTGTTAATTTTGTGCACCTATTTATAAATACATATATACCTATGTTTTGAATTTGAAAAAATCATATATTATTTTTTCTAATTACGAAGGGTTCGGTGAATGCGCATATGAAACTGGTGGGGGTCAGTACCTCCAACAAGGTTAAGAACCGCTGTACTAGAACGATGCAAAGTGACTTTTAGCACATTGTTTTAGTGACCATAGTTAAATATAAATTTGCATTATAAATGTGGCTGGTGGAAAATTAATTTCTTCAAAAGGGCTGATGGAAACAATAAATCCCTATTCACAAAGCAGTTAAATGTTAGAAATTGCGAACTTACGGCAGGGGAATTATCACATAGTTTAACCACTCCGATCTATCGCTAATATGCACTTTTTACGTCTTAAAAGAAATGTTAGATTTACGAAAACTTTGTGTTATTTCCGCTTCACAATTAAAGCTCTATAAATGAAACATTTCTGAACATAGCCGAATACTAAAAACTGTTTTTGAAAGGTTACAAAATAAGCTTCCAAATTGTTATATTACAAATAAATATTAACATTTTTAAATATTCAAATTTAGAATGCAAACATAAAAAAAATGTAAAAATGACTCATGTGATGTTTTTTAAGTGAAAACGGTACTAAAATCACAGATTATATAAAAAAAACAATACTTATTCTATCCTGCAAATGTATAATAAACAATTTAGTCACCTCACTTTTTTATCATTTCATTCAAGAATATTTAATAAAAAAATAACAATGTCTAACAGTGGGTAGGCAATTTGGCGGTCTACCATGTATCTGACATTATAGTTTTTTTTATGTATTTCCATGGACAACTTGAATAGTGATGGGTAGCTTGATTTCTTATGGGGCTTCTACTTTTTGTTTTAGGGATGTCACTAGAACATTAACGGAGTTATATCGATTTCTGTGGAAACATACGCGTTGACGTGAAAACACTATTATACTTGACTGCTATTGTCATATTAACGTGTATATTTGCTTACGTTGCTGAATGGATAACTCAATAATAAGAAATTCAATTTTTACCTAAGAGAGGGAAGTAGAACATTCTGCACAAAATGTTCTGATATATTTTGGTGGGTCGCCATTTGCAAGGCGGGTAACAGTTCTGTGAGCAAGTCTCGTATTGAGGAAGCGTTGTCTGAAGAGAAGATTGGGGAGAAACACAGCATGGAGAGATGGGGAAGAACTGAAAAAAAAAACTTATTTAGTTATCATTGAAGAAGATAATAATATGTACTAATAAGATGGAGAAAAATAAAAATGTAACAGTTGCAACTGGGAATCGAACCCAGGATCTCTAGTCTTACCGGGACAAACGCCTCAACCAACTCGGCCATTGCGAACTACTCATTTTAAGCTATTTTGTCAATCTCATGTGAGTCATGTAATTTCTATATCCATATATATCAACTTTCATTGATATGGAGAAGACCACAAAAAACTGTCACATCTCTACTCTATCTCTACAATAATCAATTAGAGCATGTACATAATATAATTTCTAAAACTGTTATTTTTGTTATGTACGTCTATCAATATTAATGGATTCTGATACTCACTTTGTGAGTTCACTCAAGATTTAGAGGCTTTTGAAACTCAACTGACCTGATATGGTGGGTTTAGAAACTCGTGCTTAGATAATTTTGACATATGATTGGCAAAATAAGTGCTTGTGATTGGTTCAATCTGATATAGCAGGTTTTGATAGTAACTTCCTGAATGTTATAGCGGATTTCGTTTCTCACTCGCAATTTTAACATGGTTTTTGGTCGTGATAAGGGAGGTTTTGAAAATCAATTTTAGGTTCCTCTTGTTCCTTGCAAAAATGTGAACAAGATATACTGTATACTCAATTCATTTTGTCAAAAAATCGGTTATACCGAGTGTAGAAATTATATGACTCATATATCAAATTCATAATTAAAAATATTATCTAGAACTAATTTCTCATATTTTGGTTGCTATCTTTTTAAATGATTACAAAGTTTTAATGAATTTATTTGTAACCCAGATAGTGCCTCGGATAAACACTTCTGATTTTATTTATACGGAAAAAAAATTTATATTCATTTAGACTATTAGAAAGAGCCAATAGGTGTCCCATATAAGTCCCATGGCTTCACTGAGTCATAAAATTTGATTGGATAGAAAAGGAATTTTAGTGTAAGACTCCTAATGCGGGGTCCATTGCGCGGGCAAACGCCAGACTTTTGCTTGACAGTCCCATACAACAATCAAGGTCACAATTTTTGTCAACACTCAAGGCCATAAATGTGTGCAGTGTTTGAGCTTCCCGTGTTCGGCGGAAAACAAAACTCAAACATCTCATTCCGGGTGAAGCGGGAAGGCATGCGGGGGCCAGCGGGAGGGGAGAATTCATTTTTGACCGAAGTCGCGCGCTGCGGTCGTGTATGTAGAATAATCGGAACGGATTTTTGTGGTTATGTGCTATGTATGAGCGAACATAATCACGAGTTTAAAATATTATTACATCTAAATATAATATAATAATAGAAATATTTGATAATATAATATCAAATATTTATAATTATTCTGTTTTTGACGTAAATATTTACGTACTCTAAATTCTATAGTTCTAAATTAGGTCGTGCAATAAAATGACGTTATTATATAATGTCATTGGTGCAATAATCGATATTAGTCGGAAATCTTTCCTGATAAACCCTGATCTGTGTTTTCTTCCTGATGCAGGTAGCGTCTTTTCTACATCGAACGCATTTTAACATTTATGCAAACGATAAACGTCAAATATTTTTGGTAAGCAGACCTAATAATTATGATTTTAAGTTGTAAATAAACACACTGTCGTAATGGATAATTATTTCTTTCGTGAACTCACTTGTAAATAAAGTCTTTTTTCTGTAATTCAAACTAACAGCTTCCAAATTGCTAAAATATTCCATGTCGTTCTGAATATTTAGAATAAAAAAAGGAAATGTAAATGTATTTTTGTAAGGGTGTAAATATGCGATATAAATTTTTAAATATTTTATTATTGAAATATGTATATATCCAAATTTAAAAAAAATAAAATAAACTCCAGTAAAATCAATCATGTTGATTGATCTCTATAGCCTCTATACATATATATATATTAAATTTTATTTTAACTACCACTGTTATCCACATAATATAATACCCACACACAGGCTTCGCCTTCGTGGGATTTTTTTTGTTACTTATATATATATTTTTTTTGTTATTTTGTATTTACTTGTTAAATGTACCAAAAAAATTTGCTAATAAAAAAAAAATAAAAAAAAAAAAAGTCTATTAATTTATTAATCGGTTTCAGAGACACGGGAGAAATTGACCATTGTAAATCGATATTCTATTTTTGATGCTACGTAATTATTTACGTGGCATCAAAACGTATGCACTCTAAATTCTTAATAAATAGTAACTTTAGGTTGTGCGTATTAGTCGGAAATCTTTCCTGATAAACAAATATCTATTAAAATATCTGTGTTTTCTCCCTGATGCATCTCTTTTGTCATCAGAACGCATTTTAATATTGATATAAACGTCAAACGTCAAGTGTAAGCGTGCCGCGGACACGTTCGTACTTCAGACCACTTGTCAAATTGTGTGGACTGCGCGAACTTCACCCCAAACGATGTTGGTAAAGTTATGAGTTATGACCTTGAGTGTTGGCAAAAATTGACAAACATTTATGACCTTAATTGTTGTGTTGGACTGTCAAAAGTCTGGCGTTTGCCCGCCCAATGGACCCGTCTTAATGATTGCAACAAACTTTTGTGCAAACAAATGACATGGCACACTGCTGATGTTGATAATTATTATCAGCAACTAAAAGTATTACAATAAAAGAAAGTCAACACAAGAATGCAAATTATAATCTTGAAACACTAACTAGTCTAATTATTTAATAACCAGTACCAACATAGTTTAATAAACATTCCTAAAAATAATGAGGGAAAGGTTACTCACTTCCTGGAAAGTCTATTATGGGTTCATAATACTAATTGGAAACATAGATACAATTTTACTGTTTTTGAAAATACATATCATTATGATAATGAGATAGGAAAGTGTAAATGACTTTATTTTGACAGCTTAAATGTACACTCATCTACAAAATTACGGAACTCATACTTGCATATACCTGAAAATCTCCTCACTTAGAGCCACTTTGTAATTAATGAATCATTCACCTACTTCTGCATTGGCTCTATAATGTGTTATTGGCTCTATAATTTATTATTACATATTATAATTTACTAGCTGGTTCCCAGCACGCGTTGCAATGCCATATTCAAAGAAATACATTTTTTCTCCCTGAATCACAATTCCCGTGCGTCCCCGTTCCTAGCTAGCTTTATAAATTAAAGCCTATATATTATTCTGATGTATGAGCTATATTATTGTAAATTTTCATTAAAATTCATTCAGTAGTTTTTGCGTGAAAGAGTAACAAACACACATAAATCCATACAAACTTTCGCGTCTATAATATTAGTAAGATAGTCACACTAAGAATGTTGAGATGAATGGTGTGCTCACCTATAATTGGAATCATCGCTATAACCATATTGAAAATGCAAATTAATGTAATAAAATAATTTGATGTATTCTGTTGGCGAGCCAATAAATAAAAAAAGAAAATAAAATAAAGCCATCAATAATATCGCTTTGTACTACACCTTAAATCTATTGAAATATTTTTTGGTTCACCAAACCAAACAGTTCTCCAGAGAAAAACTCTGCACATATTACATATTTTGACCTAAACCCACAGACAATAAATAAAGTAATGTTGCTGAAGCTGACCTTTGTTAGCGGTGGCCAAGTCCCCCGCAGTGAGCACGTGGGCCAGTGTGCGCGCCAGACAGGCGGCCGTGGGGGCCCCCAGCGATGAGGAGCGCTCCTCGCGGGCCAGCCCCTCTAGCGACACCCAGCACTTATCTGCCGTGGCGAGGGGCACCTCTGCCCGTGACACTAGTGCGCCCAGCCCTCCGATAGCGCGGCACTTTACTATACTGTAAATATTGTAATGTATCAAGTTGTTTTTAATATTGACTGACAGCCTTACTAATAAAAAAATACTTACATCCCTACCGATAAACGCTGTTTTGGTTACACACTGAATAAAGACTGAATAACTGGGCTGCGAAAGAGCTGGCAATGTCGCATTTTGGCAGACAGAAACAAGAGATTCCGGTTTTGAAAATGTGAGGTTATTTCTGACATATTATTTATTAATTGTCTGTTACTGCGTGAATTTCATAAGAATTCCATGAAAGTCATGATTTTTAATAACATAACAAGCCTTATGTTTGTCTAGGTAGATATAAACCCAAGAAATCAATGTTTATATTGCAAAAACAATGAATCCAAAATGTCAATTTTTTTTATTATTCTCTAGGCATTTTATTATTATAATTTTTGGTATTAAACTTTCAAATTGAACTGGCCACGCTTAATACAAATATTTTTTAGAAAAAACCTTTAGATTCTCCTTAATTACAATAAAAGGCAACTTTTTGCATATGGGGTGATCGAAAATACTAAATACGAAATCGAAATCATCAATATTATGGTAGGTATCTACTGGCCTGAAGAAAGTTTTAAAAAATAATTGTCATTGTGATGGCCACATTTCTTTGTAAAAATTTTATAAATTGGAAATATTTTTTTTTACTAAAATATTATGGTTTTTTAATTAGGTAAATAGGTATTTGATTACCTACCTACAAACCTTCACCTCAGGGGTAACAGGGGAACTAAGGTGAGAAAATGTGAATAATGTGAGAAAATTTGGTGAATAATAATGTTAGCCACCAAATAAAAAAAAAATAAAGCTATACTTACACTGTAGAATCGCTGACCAGCGTCACAATAGCCGGTACCACCCGAGTGCCGAGGATGTGATCAGGCAGACATGCGTGCTGCACCAGGTAGGTGAAGAGGCCGGCTGCAAAGGCGCGAACCTGCTCGCTGGGGTGCACCACACCTGAAGCAAGCGCCATACATTAAAAAATTTCACAATACCAGTGGGCATTTCTCCTTTACCGAGTTGATTATCATAATTAGTCTATGATCAGTTTAGTTGTCTTTAGGCCATTCGGGTCACATGGTATCGTTTTACGACATATGTTGAAAGAACCTGAAGGCAGGTCTGCTCTGTCATTGTATCGTGGCAGCCTGTCAGACAAAACATAACTTCCCAGTAGTAAGGATGTAAGTCCTCCTAAACTATATTTGTAAAGTAGAAAACAACAATAAATATGTAGTCACTGTGATCTCAAGAACCTTTAAGTCTTTTATAAGCAAGTAGATACTGGCCCAGTTCTAATAAATAAGAATGGAGAGGACTTCAGAGATACCTTACAATTATTATAATGCATCATGCCATAATGTTTGAAAGATAACGCACTCAAGGCAAATTGCAACTAAACATTAGATACTGGCCTAGCAGAAACAATCTCTTACAATAGAAAGATAATGACATAATTTTTTTTTAAGAAATCTAGGCATAGCTTTTCAGTCTTTATGGGATGCATGCCACTGATTAGAAAATATATAAAATAGTAAAACCGGCACATAATGTTTGTATAAAAGAGGTTTTGTGTTTTCGGTCCTTTATGCCTTAGTTCGGAACCCAATTAAGCATAAGATTTTGGAAAAAAAAAATCTCGTCCCTTAACAAACCTTATTAATTTCTGTACAGCCAATAATGATCCCCAAATTGGGTGTTGATAGACAGAATGACTGAGAGAATTGAATTCACAATGTAATCAAACATTTCAGACGATTTAAAAACTGAACTTACTTTCCCAAAGTGCCGATAAACTCACATCTAATAAGTTTTTCCTCTTATTAGAGAACCATACTATGGGGATTCCAAGAATGGCGCACGGAACAGAACACATCCCACTGCAGATTGACCATCTGAAAAAAATTATTTACATCAAAAATCTTCCGAATTGTATAATACATATTACGTGCATCATAATCAATCATCATAATGGCAGGTAATCTGAAATGCCCGAATCAGCTATTAGTACTGGCGTAGTTGGATATCATGCCAGCCATATTTCCCATGCAATGGTGAAAGTTTTTTTGCAAAACTTCAATAATAATACATACATAATAATTCAAATGTATCAATGTTGTTTTGTGCCAATTTTGTTCCTTGAGAACAACTGGACATAGGTTTCTAATTGATGAACAATTAGGAAAATAGTGGATTATGCCTTAAAAATATATAAATCTAAAACAATATAAAATTCTTGTATTTGCACTTTGCAGTAAACATTTGGTTTTATCAGACTGTGTGATATCAGACTCTTGAATCTGTTATCGTAACTAAGTATAGTTTAATTTTAACAAAAAGCTTATTTTAATAGCAATATAAATAAGCGCTATTTCAAAACTTGATTTTATCTCACTTTTCCAACATTTTAGCTTAGAAAATTGTTAAAATAGCTAAACATATTTCTCATCTTATTCAATTTGAAATAGGTTGTGGTTATAACAAACCAAGTCTTCCTTTTTCCCAATTACTTAAGCATTGATTTTTGATCATTTAGTTGATTAGTCAGACATCTCAAAATACTAAGTTTTTAGATAATGAGGATAGCAATATTCAAATGCACGCCATAAATCAAATATTATTTACACGTTTCTGTGTTTTACATATTAAATAAGCTATAAAATAACATCGGGAAGCATAACGAATATGATATTTTGAAATGTCCTACTGGTAAACCAGAAAATTTCAACCTTTTTCATTTCACTAAAAGTTTTTCTGCATTATAATTTATTTGGTGGTGTTTACGAGTAATCTGAGTATTGTATCAGGTAGAGGTACACTTTTATACATATATCAACTCAAATTTCGATTTTTCTGAGCAATCAACTGGATGATTGATTTCTTAAATCATTTTTAAATAACTCCTTGACTTATTGAACTTATTTATCAATATTAAAAAAATATATATTAAATCCTTAAAACAATGTATTTTAAACCGTATCACATCTGTTATATCATATCATGCAAATGATATCCAACCACACCAGCGCCATCTGCTTGGAGCTTTCCAGGTTATCTACCATTGAAGATACATACCTTTTTATAACATTCCCGACAGTCTGTTCCTCTCCCTCCTGGGAGCCAAGCACGGCTCCGAGGTAGATGCTGACCAGCACAGCTCCCGAGGTCCTCTGCTCCTCGAGCCGCGCCAACCGCTGCTCTATCTGAGAGATCTCTGCCTCCATCCGCGGCCGCACCACGGAGGCCGTAAAATTTGCTCCGAATATAACGCAAAGAGATTCAAACAGCTCCAAGAATGCCGTCACTACGGTGGCGTCCTCAGTGCATTGAGAGTTGTTGACTAGTAGATCCAACAGAGAATTTATGCTGGAAAATTAGAGATAAGGATTAAGAATAGAGGGTTCCTTCAGTAATGTTAATCTAAGATTAAAATTTCAAATTAAATTTCTGATCACCATTAATATTAATCGTTATACATAATATATATATAAGTGTCACTCGATTATATTTACTATAAATAAAAATAAAATCATTTACCCTTACAACTTGAACAATAAATCTTTACAGTCTATGTCTACATGTAAATATCTAGGTGTTTACTTAGATGGCAAATTAATTTTTGATAAGCACATCAAAAAATTATCTCAAAATCCTAACAAGATGCTAAGTTCCTTATTAAGAATACATATGTAAAGTTTTCAAAAGTGCTAAGACTCTAGAAATGTAGATATTTAGCACTTCAAAGTGCTAAGACTCTAGAAATGTTAGGTCAGAAGTCCACTGGAGTATGCTTCCACAATATGGAATCCTCAATATTAAATATACCCAGATTTGGTAGAAAGTATACAGAATAAAATTTCGAAACATTTACTCAAGAAATACAACCAAACTAGAAAAACATGTTAACTTTACAAAAAAGATGCACATCGTCAGTTGTTTCTATATAACCTGCTAAAAAATAAAATAGATAATCCCGAATTGCTATCTCTCATTGGTTTAAATGTCCAATGAGGCGTACCAGGCACACTTCGCTTTTTCATATAGAAGCCAACAACACTGATGCAACAAATAACTCACCAATTACTCACACAATCACAACTTTTTTCATGATTCTTTACTACTATACTAATTTATTAAATTTCTTAGCATAGTATCAATTAATTTTAAACTATCTACAATTTTTCATTAAACTTTTATTAACAGTCAATTACAATATGTGAGTTTATAATCTTGATTTCTAAAAATCTCTCTTTATCCCTCCAAACACTTTCTTTCTTTTTATTACTATTACTCATACATTCAAAGTTCTTATTGCAGGCGATATTATCTGTTTTTATTCCATGAACTTAAATAATAGCTACCATAACAATTTAATAATTTAGTTTAGTATACCTATAACTTATATCATAATATAATAAACAAATAAATTTACTAATGTGGTATAATTTATTATACTTACTATGTATTAATGAACCAGTCTCTCTCACTCCAAGAGACATTATTGTCAGACTCTGACATTTCGTAAAATATATTAATTAGTTGATAAGGATTATAGATCTGGTCTTCCACTAAATACTTGGGATTGCAGAATGTATTGGCGTGGAAATATTCCGAAGCCTTCTTGTCTATCAGTTCTCCGTAAGATAGCTCATTCATGGGATCATTTTCCTTCATTAATGATACATTAACAACATAGATGAAGGCCATTATTAAGGTAGAGTTTAACATTTTCAGATAGGCAACACTGGTTTCAGCCTTGTTTTCTGAGAGAGCCGTTTTTAGTCGGTCAAGTAAGTGCACGCAAAATTCACTGTGAAAGATTCCTAAAAAAGATTACAATCAAATTAGAAAGATTAAAGTAAATAATGTAAGTGTTACATACAGTCATGTACCGCTGATCAATACAAGAAAACATATTTAAAATAAAAACATTTTGTTTCATGTTTCAAATGTTTAAATGTATTAGTCAACAAAAGTTAAATGATAACTTCCAGATGAGGTGAAGTTTTTTTGTTTTACATTAGCTCCACACAGGAGGCCCTGATGAAATCAATTTCCTTCGGTGCCTATGTCATCTTAGAGGATGCTGTGTGGAGGGTCTTTTTGGGAAAAGGAAGGAGAGGAAGTTCTGGGATCGAAAAATCAGGAGGGGTGGGTAGGAATCTGGGGGTTAATGTGTCCAGGAGTGACAAACGTATGAATCCATCCCCCCACTGCGGTGCAAGGCGATGGGTCGAGGAGAGTCCAGGCTGGAGAGTTCAAAAGGTCTCCCTCAACCAGTCTCTCCCGATTCGACCAGCCACGCAGTAAAACGCATCTGCCGCCAAGACCTAGACAAACCTCACCCCATAAACCCGGCCACTGCCAGCTAAACTGCCACTGTTTTATGTTAGACTTCCTTGACCCATCCCCTTGCACTACAGTGGGAAAGATGGATTCATAGGTCACACACTGATGACCTCAAGATTCAAGATTCCTACCCACCACTTATTCCTCTCCTGCATTTCCTTAAAAAGACTCTCAACACAGCATTCCCAAAGATGACACAGCCCTTGGGAGAAATTATTTTCACCAGAAATTAAGAAAAGGAAACATAGGGCCTCCTGTGTGAAGATAATGTAAAAAAAAAAGTTTAGATAGTAAATTTTGGTTAAGTTAGTTAGGTAAGGTTGTCTATATTTTTTAAGTATCACCAAATAAGATGCATTATTGTAGGTTGTACATTTTTATAAATTTGATATAAATTACCATTTAACAGAGAGCTCCTGGCCATGACGGGCGCCAGAACGCGGATGCACATGTTCCCGATAGCCGTGTCCCTGTCCATCAGCAGGCCGTACAGCACGCTCTCCAGCTGGGGGAACTTGGTGGCGGCTGCCGAGGGGCAGATGAGCAGAGCTCCGAGGAGACCCTGTCTCCGGATCAGGTTGTCGCTGGACTCGCACATGGACACCACCATGCTCAGTAACAGAGAGCTGAGTAAGTCTAACTGGAAACAAAAACAAACAATTAACCAAATTATAAAATATAAAACTTTTTTCCACTTAATTTTATTGACCTCTGGGAGAGGTCAATAAAACACGGGCATTTACCTAGCATAGTGGTTGGAAAAAAAGGTGCCAATATCTTTTTCTGATTTTTCTGTCTCCAGATTTTCCATTGAGTTTCACTGATATTGTCTTCATTTAATTAAATATTACAAATTTTGGTTTTACTCATAAAGTTAAAAATAAAAATAAATAAATTAAACAATTAATTAAATTTTATCATTGTATGTGTTGTTGAATGCTATATCTGTCCATGGTGATTTGGCAAAACAGATTGAATAAATGACAGCCAATTTGACAGATGTCGCTTCAACAATATGGCCGCTATCAACTGTCAAAGTTCGGAAGTCCCTATTGGAAGACCCTATGACCCCCTAATGAAAAAAAAGTGTCAAATACAATATTATGTGGTTTTTGTTGAAGATATGTAGTACAGTATGCGCCAAACTTTAATGCCGGCCTAAACTTGATACAATCCACTCTTGCGCATTTACTGACTTTACAATGAAAGTAAGCGAAAGATGCGTAAAAACATATGTGTGGCAGAGAAAGGTGTGGGCGGGGAGGCATGCCACTTTTTTACCTTAAACTTGCCTATTGCAATGATTTCTGTGTCAACATCGGGCCAGTATTAGAGATTGGCATGTACTACTATACATACTTATATTGTTATGAATGAGACTTACGGATATATAAGGCGCTAACGCGATAGAGGCTTCTGCCCCCAGCAGTCGTTTCTCCACAGATTTACTGCTCAGCATTTCCCAGCACAGTCCCAGCAGATCACTGTCCAAGCCGGAGTTCAGTTCTGTGTTCCACTGAAGTAAAATAACTAAACCTGAAACAATAACACAATTTGCATTTGTTCATAATGTATTACTTTTACAGCCTTACAAATAAAAAACATCATGAATATTTTATATAATTGATAAATAAACAATCATGTACATATGTGAAAACCTTAGGTACTCATGGAACCAAAAAATAGAAAAGTATTTTAAATGTTCTACATATTACTTATTTTCGAAGATGTGGTAAAAACAAATACGAATTTAGTATAATAAGGTCCCTTCGTCCACAATTTGTCACGCACAGTCCATAGACTACTACTAAAATCATGTGACCCACATCGCCACCAAGTTGTTGTCAGCTTTCAATTTGAGAGGCGGGTATGGATACCGCCGTCCCGGGAACCATTTATTGGATAACCAACACCTCTGCCATAGGTCACCCCAAGTGGTTCGTTACATTTGGTGACTTAGGGATGCCTGGGTTCATGGGGTGAGGCTTGTCCGGGTCTTGGCGGCGGATGCATCTGCCCACCAGCTGCACGGCAGGCGGTATCGGGAGAGAATTGTTGAAGGAGTCCCTTTGACTTCTCCTGCTGTACTCTCTCGGAACATCGCTTTTCACCACAGTGGGAGGAATGAAATCAAACGTCCATCACTCCTGGACAAATTGACCCCCAGGTTCCCATCCACCTACCATCCGTTTTTCATTCACAGAACTGCCTCTCTTTTCTTTCCCTAAAAAAGACCCTCCACACAACATCCCCAAGAGGACATAGGCCCTGAGGGAAGTTTTTCCTCAAAGCCTCCTGTATGGAGCTAATGTAAAAAAAGAGTCAAAAGTGTCAAAATGAGTCTCAGAAGAATGCTACTGAAAACTTGAATTTTTTTTTTGCATACACAAATTACAAGAAAACTCCTTACACTCCTAAAGCCATCAACATTTTGCATTAATCAGAAAAAATCATTTATTGGATTGACAATTCGTTGAACAATCATTTATCAACCAGATAATCCAAAATTAAAGAGATAATTGGAACCCTAACCAAACAAAAAAAAATAATTTACCTGAAATAATTAAGGCCCTGTCTTCTTTCTCCATTTTCTTCTTAAGATTGAGTAAAAGTTGCAGTAGTTTGTCCCTTTGTGATTGTTCCGGGTGAAGGAATATTGCACAGACCAGCAGGCCAATCACTTCATCTCTTTTCACTAGCAGGAGATTTGGCACTATCTGTAAGATGTAAGTCAACATTAGAGTGTAAAATGAAATGACATTTAGTTATGATGATGGCTTCAATAACTTTTAGGGCCTAGCCAAAACGTAACATATCTACATATATATTTATTAGTGATTCTACCATACGTAATATCGTCTTATATATAAAAATCAATAATTGTTTGTTTGTTCATATTTTATGTGCTGCTATAACGTTCATCCAATTGCAATGAAACTTTGGTTTTTTGTTGTGCGTTCACCCGCGAAGGTTTTTTTATATATAGTTTTCTATATAATGGTAAGCTCTGGCATTTTGAAATTTGTATAAATGAAAATGTGTGTATTTCACATATTTTAGTGGCAGGGAGGGAAGGCAGGAGGGGGAGGGTAGTGAAGGAGGTGAGATTCAAGGGAGGGGTGACGAGGGAGGGGGAAGGCGGGGAAGGTGGAAGGGGAACGTGGGAGGGAAAGGGTATGTGGGAGGAGAATGGGGACGCAAGGAAAGGACTTGCAGGGAGAAACAATTTATTTCTTTGAATGGCATTGCAACGCATGCCGGGTACCCGCTAGTTATACATAATTATTATGTATGGTAGAATCATGGTAGAGAAACAAGTAAAAGCTTTAAAAGGTTTTAAAACTGAATATTGTTAATCTACCATGATTCTCAAGCATTGATTTAGTGCAGGGGTGCCCAAATCATTTGGTGGGCCAAAAAAGTATTACTATGCTTAGGTTGGCCACTCAGGGTGGGGAGCAGGGGGGGGGGATGCTGACTGTTGGATCCGTCCATGAATACGGCGTCCATGTAAATGGCGGGTATTATTTTTACCAGTAATTCGGTGTCCAAAAATGCTATTATTGTGAAACCACAACCATCAATGCTAGAAAACACATGTATGTCCTTTGCACTCACCCTCCACTTATTAAAATAGGTCAGTTGCATTCGATTTTCCGAGAAATGTGCGGAGTACTGGTTGAAAATATCTAGCACTCTCCTAGCACCTTTCAAGCAATAAAAAAATCTTCAATTGGACTACAGGTTGGGCACGCCTGATTTAGAGCACGTCCAGAAATGAGTGATTTAGTATCTACAGATCGTTCTTTAATCAGCATACTATAATTTATACGATAGAAAAAAATCTGTCAGTCTATTTTTTGATTGATTGATCCGTGTACATATTTTTGATTACAAGCAAACTCATCCAATTATTTTTTATATTTTATTATGATTGTAATTTTTGCGGGTAAAAAATATTAATGTTTGATTGTCAGAATACCAACAATTTTACAAATGTATAAAAAACAGATGTGTTCATTTAAATTTTTGTATTTTTTTTTAATTTTCATGTCCCTACAAATTGAATGAATTATGCTTTACCAGAGTGGCAGAAATTGTAAGAGTGATAAGTAATAACTTACTTTAGGTAATGTGGCGGAGACAACATAGACCAGCCGCTGAAGGGTGATGGCCTGACTGTTTCCAGCAATGTCGCTGAGGAGTTCATTTCCCTTGGAGTATGGCAGATTGCACGACTTCATCAGAGCAGACTTATATTCACTGGGAATATTGCTGAAACATAATAAAACAACTTCAATAAGCTGATCACACTTATTCATTCAAACAATTTCTAAAATGGCTTATAAAATTCGAAATTGCACTCAATAAAATTATTCTAAAAGGATTTTGAAGTATCTGTTAGTCCGGTGGGCAGAATTCAAGATTAACATTTGGATGAGTTGAGATCAAATCTCACAAAGGGCAATGTCCTACTCCTTCTACAGAATGAGTTATGCTTATTGAAAAGATCTTTACTACGAATCACAATTCATTAAATTACAAAATTTTATTTTAAGTTCTGTAAAAGTTCTATTCAAGTTCTGTTATTACACCATGATGGCCCAGTTGCTTCACAGAACTGAAATAATAGCATAACTTGAATAGAACTTTTACAGAACTTGAATGTTAACATTGAAATTTTATGAATTGTTCAAATTTTGTGAAACAACCCATACTTTAAAATATATTTCCCTCGGGGCATGTGTCATCTTTGGGGATGCTGTGTGGAGGGTATTTTTGTGGAACTTCATAATTCATCAGCAGCACAATAAAAAAATAAGCTACCTATACTGGTCCCAGTGAGAGATTGTATGTGACATCATAGTTCTAGTATCATCTGTCTTTTTCATTTTCAAACAAGACGCGGAGATGGAAGAGGACGAACGCCGCTCTCGCTGGGACTAGTTTAACAATGTGGACTGTTTTAGCAATGTATTTTCTACGACTACATGATACAGTATGTTTGTCAACTCTAGACGCTGTATCTGATGAATACATTTCTTACAAAACTTTGTCAAAAATGTTTTTTAAACATCTTATCAGAAAAGGCAAATATTGTAGTTGCAGAAAAGAATATAAGAATCTTGTTGAAAGTTATTATTAGATAAACTATAAAATTTCACATTTTAAATACAAACAGTACCTATTTATCCAGGCTTCATTCTTCCCCGCGATGCTCCCATCGCGTGAGGTCTTGACATTCTCCAGAAACTGTCCCCTGGGCCAGTCATGCTCCGGGTTGTCGTTGAGGCTGAAGGTGTCCTCCAGGGTGGTGATGGACTCCTGGCGGTGCAGCGGGGACTCGGCCACTGACTTCGGGGAGCTCACCACCACGTCTTCCGCCAGGATTGCCGGCTCAAACGAGCTGGTGTTGGAACCGTCTTTCTGAGAGCTAAAAACAAAGGTAGGTGTTGTTTACAACTTGATTTGAGGCCACAGATCGAAATGCAAAGAAATCAAAATCACATAATTTAAAGCGCAGTCACAGGGTATCAGTATTGATAAACCTTAGAATAAATTCCCACATTAATTAAGAAGAAAAAAAAGTCTACAGAATTCTGACTTTGAAACTCAAACTTCAGAAAATCGTATCTATAAATAAAAAGTAAAGTTGAAAGAGGTGACTATTTCAGAACAAGCTAGTATTACCAGTCAAAATTCTGTAATACATGATCAAATTTAAATTTTCTGAATCTTTTTATTTTGCTTCATTCTTGACAGATTATTCCATCTGAACCTTTTTGAAGCAAAGTGGATAAAGCAAGGAGTGCATAAATGCCTGACAACTCATGGGAACAGTTTGGTGATCATATTGGAATAGCCAGATTCTCCCAACCTTCTTATCACTTCCCAGGGCTTCTGGACTGTTGGTACCATGTGACTTATTACCTGGAGCCATTTTTATCTGAGTCAATCATCTCAAACTGATCCGGCGTCATGCTATGCGTAGAAACACTGCTTCCGTAGTAATTCTGCGTGGCGGACTGCGGCAGAGGTTGCAGCTCTTGGTCCAGGTGGGCTGCGTCAGCCAGGTGGGCGCTGGTCAGCCGCACCGTCTCCGCAGAGGTGGTTTCCTCCTTGAAGGGGTGCTGCAGGGTATACAGGGTGGTCTCTGAGCTGGGCATGTCTGATGTGGGACTGGAGAGAGAATTAAGACTGGCGAGAGCTGCGTCGTAGAGCTTTTGATAGTTGACTTTGTCAGTCTCTAAAGCTAGTATTTGCTTCTTCAAAGCGGCCACTTCTTCATCTTTCTGTAAAAATATGTAACGTTACAAATAAATTACTAATTAATAATTATAAATTATACAAATAAATTCCACATTATTTCATTGTTATTCCCAAAATATTTTGGAATTAACCTAACAAAACCCAACTTTGAATACTATAGGCTCTATTTCTGAATTTGTTTCTTCTTCCTCATTTCATAAACAACTATTGATCTTCTAAGGGAATACAGCTTGCCTAAACATATTGTTCACGCTACTTATAGATGACAACCCCGCCGAATTATTTTTGTGTGTTTGTTTAGGAATAAAATATTTATTCTATGGCAATGAATTGTTCCTTTCACCTCTCCCCACTTGTCCCCCCATGACTTCAGTGTTTGCAATTAATCGCGGTGACAACAGCCTCCTCGTGGACTTTAAATCGCATCGTAAGATTCCTTTGGAAACTATATTTATTCGAAGCGAAATTAATAAAAAACATAGTGAAGAATACGCAGAAAAGTCATCTCACCTTCAAATTGCAGAAAATTCATCCCACCTCTATTTCCAAACAATTTATTGCAAGTAAAATACTGATATTATAAGGATACAGAAATCATTTCGCCGTGAATGTAAAACCTTTAGCCGAAACACGTATGTCGTTGACCTTTCCCTGTTATTTTTTACGTTTCCCTGTTATTTTTGACCTCCTATATAAATGTTGCACAATATTATGACTATTATAAACAGAATACAAACTAAATCAGATATGTAATATGAAAAGATTTACTTACAGCCAAAATCCATTCTGCTTTCTCGTTATCAGAATTGGAGCATTTTTCCAGATCAGTATCAATAATATTAATTTCGATAGTTTGTGTCTTTCCATCGGTGACAGTTTTGGGTGTGTTATTGGCCGCTGCCCCTTCCCCCCTATAGATGGAGACCAGGCCGGCGGGGCGGGGGACATTGAGGCCAACATCATCCCAGTCTTCGAAATCCTGGCAAATCAGAAAATTAAATTTTAATACATTTCAATCATTTATTGTACAATTAATTATTGAGTAGTGGCATGCTGTGATTTTTTTTAATAATCTAATAATGAAAAGAAATATACATCTTTAAATAGAATTTGAGAGCTATAAAAAATCAGAACTAGATTACAGACTGTCATAAATTTCAGAGCTAGATTGCAGTTTATAATAAGTTTCAGAGCTAGATTGCAGTGTGTAATAAATTTCACCTTTTTCCAAACTGCAGTCACTTTCCCCCATATTCCCTGTTCACTGAAATAATTAGTAAAATGTTGTAGCATTACGAACCTGTTCAGGAATTTCATCAGCAAATGTAATGGAAGTAAGTTTATAGTCTTGCTGCAGGAGGTACTCATTAATCAAATAGTTGAGAGCTCTCTTCTCATGTGGCTTCAGCTGATCTTCACGTAACAACTTCTCACAGCCCAAATCTATCGAACTGACTTCAAAATCTACAACAAAATAATTGTAATGTGCAAATTATTCTTAAACGTTACGCCTCCTAACATTTGTGAATTTTAGAAAAGATAGCCAAGAAATAAAGAGAAAGAATGGGAAATCCTTAGATTTTTTACATTGACTCCAATTGATAGGCCCAGAGGAAAATAATTTCCCTCACGGCCTATGTCATCTTTTAGGATGGTCTTAAAAGAATGGATGGAGAGGAAGTTCTAGGAAGGAGAGGGTGTGAGGGGTGAATAGGAATCTGAGAGTCAGCATGTTCAGGAGGAACTAAGGAATTCACCCCTCCCACTGCAGTAAAGGCGATGGGTCGAGAGAGTCCGGCAGGAGAAGTGAAAGGGTCCCTCCCAACCCTGCCTCGCCAAACATTTGGTGGACAGATGAGAGCGCCGCCAAGACCTGAACAAACCTCACCCCTTGAAACTGGGCACCCCTGTCACCAAACGTAGTAAACTACCTGGGGGGTGACCTATGGCAGACGTGTTGGTTATCCAATGAATGGTCCCCGGGGCGGTGGTACCCATACCCACCTCCCAAAATTTATGTATGTTGTATATATGCAGCACATTTTTTGTAAAAAATCACCCCGACGGCGCTGCATAAATATTACTTAATAGGCTCTCTATATAATTATGTAAAAAATTTACAGAAAACATACTTACCTGGCAGTTCACTTAGATAAACACAGTTTTAGTAGAAAGTGTAAGCTTGGAGAAGATGGGATTTTTAATATTGTGTCCCTATAGAGGACACAATATACCGCACATTGTATGATTTTACAGTTGCTATTTTAAGGTGAGCGTCGACCTGTCCGCACGCACGCAACGCACGCACGGCACGCAACGGATTTTTCTATATCTTTATATGAATTAGTAGAGCACTGCGTCCACTACCGGCAAATACCGGCCCGCCCGCCGGTATTTTTGAGCAAAAAATGCGTTGCGTGCCGATGACGTCACACGGATTAGCAGACTGAGCAAAAAAATGCGTTGCGTGCCGATGACGTCACACGGATTAGCTGACTGAGCAAAAAAATGCGTTGCGTGCCGGTGACGTCACACGGATTAATTGACTTTAGTTCGCAGCTTGCATCGCTCACTGCCGCAAGTGTTGTTTGTTTTTTTATTACATTAACCCCACACAGGAGGCCCTGAGGGAAATTATTTTCCTCAGGGCCTATGTCATCTTTGAGGATGCTGTGTGGAGGGTCTTTTTGAGGAAAGGAAGGGGTGAACATGGGTCTTGAAGAGACCCTTGTTGTAGGAGGGAGGAAACACAGATGCCGGTAAATCGTTCCACAGCCGAGCTGTTGAACTCAAGAACGAGTCGTAAAAACGACCCGTTCTCATGTGACTAATGTTAACCGTGTACAAATGTTGGTCGCGTGTTTCCCGACTGTGCACCGGTGCCGAGGGGATCAATGGCGCTAGTTCCTCGGAGCATCTTCCATTGTAATACCGGTAGAACAAGGACATCATTCCCACCTGACGCGTGTGCTCTAAAGATTGCAATCCGTCTGTTAAGATGGGAGAATCTGTCAAACGGACCGCCCGTTTCTGCACAGAGTCAAGGTTTTTTTTTTTAAGGTAATTTGGAGCTCCAGGCCAGAGGTGGCTGCCAAATTCAACTGTGGGGCGCACTTGCGATTTGGGCAGGGTTAGCAGTTGTGTACTATTAAAGTATCTACGGCCCTGTACAGTACGCCCAGTTTCTGAGAGGCTAACTTAACTCTGGTTTCGATGGAGCCCCCATACCTGAGCTGGTCACTTAGAGTTACACCAAGCATATCAATGGAGGTCCTGTTCGGAAGAATGCTTCCGTTGAAGGAGACTAGATTATCATTTCGATCCCTTTTAGACGTTATCAAACATGATTGGGTCTTCGAAACATTAAATTCGACGAGGTTATTCTTACCCCAAGAAAAAACACTCTCGAGGTAACCTTCCATTCTTTGCTTCAAAGCCCTCCGAGCTATTGGGGTTTGTGTGCTCTTTGGAGGCTTGGTTGTTTGTTTTAGAAAATTGAATTGAAATTGAAAACCCACAAAAATTAAATTAATCTTCATCATGAAGTAAATCAGGAACAAATAACGAATGATATTCCCCAAATATTGGTCGCTTCAAGTTTATTTTATGAACCCACATTCTACGTTTAGTTTTACGTTCTTCTTCTTCTGCCAACAAGCAACTGATAATGATAATATCTTCGTCAATCTCCATGACAGACGACCGTCGTCTACTACAAAAGTACTCAAACTAAATTTAAAATCCGTTTACAGTGGACGCATGCCATCGGCAAATCCGTTCAATCCGTTGCGTGCCGTGCGTGCGTTGCGGCCGGCGCGGACAGGTCGACGCTCACCTTTAACCTTCTTTACTATTGATATTATATTAGAAGATTAGCGGCAAAAGAAAAGTTGATATTTATTTTTTAAATTTTAAGGCTGGTGAATTTTTTATAAAACAACCCTAAAAAACTTAAATATGTAAGCCAACCAATAAAAGTTTCATATTAAGAGCCACAAAATTGTAAACGATTGGTACTTGTAAAATATTAATATAAAATGTTCAGAATATATAAATACTTTGATACTGACCAGCTGCCTGCGTGAGGTTGGCTCGTAAAGAGTTGATAGTCTCTCTCGCCTTCCTCAGCTCAAACTCCAAGACCGCCACATCGCTGCCTCTCTCTCCATCTTCTGACAGCCTGGTCAGGTCCAGGGAATCCAAGGTGGCCTGACTTGGAGAGCGGGCTAAACAAATAATTTAACTTTATTTTATCGAAGGAAGCAATTATTTTGTGGTGTGACATTATTCTATTTCAATATCTTTCACTCATTCTTTTATTTTATTTTATTTATATGTCTGTATGTAATTATCTTTATTTGTTCATATGAAGCAGTTCATAATTATCTTTAGTTGATATAATAAGCCCTGACGAAGCTTGAGCTAAGCGAAACCTGGTTGGCTGTAAAATATTATTTCAAATAAAAAGTGGTGTTTTACAAAGTGTGTTTTTCATTTAATATTAATAAATAATTGAACTGTTCATAATTTCTTAGTTTCTTCGACTTCCATGGGACACTAATGTCAGGGATAACTATTTAGTTTCCGGAATCCTTCCAATCACAATCCTTGGTAAACATGAAATCACAAGCACCATCCTACAAATTACTCAACAATCAACTCACACTAACATCAAGCCATTTTACAATCAAGATGACCACAACCACTATACTCAAAATAACAATAAAATCCTCAAACACACACCATAAAATATGGGATAAAATCTTTGAACTATGTCTACACACTATACGTATAATTCGCTTTTAGATATGTACAAAAACATCCAGCATAACAAAAAATATCAAAGTAATGC
Organism: Limnephilus lunatus; assembly: GCA_917563855.2. Classification (NCBI taxonomy): domain Eukaryota; kingdom Metazoa; phylum Arthropoda; class Insecta; order Trichoptera; family Limnephilidae; genus Limnephilus; species Limnephilus lunatus. The sequence goes on along the minus strand of OU830598.1, from coordinate 28,638,714 downwards.
TTTAAAAGAAAAATTTTAAGAACATTTAAAAAACGAGAATATGTAATTTTCTCAACATATTTTGATCTGTCTTATTTATTTTTTTCTCTCCCTTTCCTTTCCCTGTATTTGTAATCGTCCTTATTCGTATATCTTGTTGTTAGTTCTACTTAAGATCTATTTTTTTATGCTGTATTGTACGTAAAACTTATATTTTTCATATCAAAATACCATAGACATATGAATATTAATAGACCAGAACAGAAAGGTGAGGGGTAGAAACCAAATGCAGCGGGACGAAGAGCGGGAAGGTGGCTTCGGTGATATGTGATTCGTCAAAACTCAATCTGACAGTATATAGGCATCTCGCATTATAATATAACCATTTAGTTCTTAAAACTAAACTCTGCTTTTGAATGAATAGACCTTTTTATGGGAGCGCGAATCGCTCGCCGCGTAATGAACAAATTTGTTAAAGCGCGTAAAGTCCAAATCGGGCAAAGTAAGGTCGCCTATAAGGTCGAGTCCAATATTTTGTGGTTGTATTTAGTTAAGACACTTTTACAAATGTTTCATAATTTACTTATTCCAGTAAACAGCGACGGGCACACGCCATGTATCTCGAGTGATAGTTTATGTTCAAAAACAATCATATTATGTGATCTGAATTAGCTTAAAATAGTGTAAATATGCTTGCCTATGGAATATAATATGACAATTGGGTTTATTCTCTTTTTCACTTCTATTTTTACACATTTTCAAAACACAAGCCACTATTTTTACCGTGTTATTTCGTAAAATGCACCGATGAGTGCTCGACGCTGGCTTGCCGAAGAATGATGACGTCACATTTTTTTTTAGATTAACGCGAAGCCATACTTAATCCCAGCCGGTTCCAATGAAAGGGGGAAATAATACGCTTTTATCACTTAGGGAAGGTCTACTAATATTCATATTTCTATGCAAAATACCTTTGTAAAATTGAATCTATTATCTCCAACATACGTATCGCAAGTTCCTCCCGTCCTAAAATGAGTAACTTATCGGAATTGCTGTATTAAGAAATAAAAAATTATGTAAGATTTATTTAGCTGGAACTTTTGTGATGAGGGTGAGTCAGTCATCCTTTTGAATCAGCCAACCTTTTTAAGTCAATCACCATAGTCAGTCAACCTTTTGTGGAACTTAAACTAAATCGCAATTTAAATTTGATATCTACAAAGCATTATTGACCACTTCAAAACAGCATTCCGCTTTAGTTTATTGTTTACTATTCCTTCTATAACATACCAGAAATACATAAAACTCGGATTGCAACACTGTGCCAATTTTCATATTGTTTTAAAAATATAATAGGTACATACAATATTGTAAACATGATAACGGAAATGTTTATTTTTAATGTGCGCACTTTTTTTAACTTAAGAATTTTTTTTTTATGTAAAAATGCTTATCAAAAAACCTTCATTTAATTTTATATTATTTCTAGAACTCTGCCCAAACAAGTGCCTACCTAATACGCATAGATTAAATGGTAACAATGTCTCTTCTGGCTCTTCGTTGTGTTATAGTGTCATGAATACCAACGAAGCTAAATGACAGAAATGATTGTAAATAGCCGTCAATCTTATATGACGATAGCAAAAATTTCATTTTACGTAATTGAAATTTTGAAAGCAGCATTTTCCTTCACCCTGAATGCTAATAATTTGTCTTTTATGGTTATTGGTGCATCAAAGGTTTTCTTTAAAATACTTGAATGCATGTCCAGCGATTTCAAAAGTTTACCGAAACACTTTTACTTCTGTTAGTTTTTTGCACCCTCCCGGGAGTGTTTGTTTCATAACTAATAAGGAATCTCCAAGGATATGGCGTTGGCCCGCGCACTATACAAGTGTAGACCTCCCAACACTCCTTCGCCCTGCAGGTTTATTGTAAAAAATACTATTTGATTTCTGGCTACCATCCATCTTGCTACAAACTCTGCTCAGTGGACTCATCCCAGTTTTATAAATCAGTTACATTGATTGTCAGAAAACATTTTCTCGCCTGACTAGAAACCTATGAAGATTCTTCTAGGGAACTTCTCCTTAGAACAGGTGTGATTTAGTAGAATTTGGATTGGGTCTACATTGAAGAGTCTCTGTAGAGACCATAGTTATCTGGTCAACATTATCAGTTATTTTTCTGTAAATTCCTCAGGATATGGATATCGTAATGATTATAAATATATATATATATATATTTCGTAATGTTTCACTGCCTGCCAGAAAATAGAACTGGGTGTCCGAGGTAAAAAAACATCAACTTTGAAATTATACACACAAAACATTATAAATAAATTGCCAGTTTAAATTAATAATAAATCATATTATATTCTGGCCTATGATATTAAAATTGATTCGTAAATATATTTAAAAAAAATATAAAAGGACCTACCAATTGGCAGAGAAACATCTACAGAAGGGCGTTCAAAGTTTCCAGGGTTTGAGAAAAACTCTTTTAGTTGAGGTACCTCCCTCCCTGACTCAACCAACTCTGTATGCAACTCCAAAGCAGTCAACAAAAAATTGTCTTGGAGTAATTTAGCGGCCACATCACTGTACGTTATACGCGGAACCGAATATTTCAAGACGTCACTCGCGTCTTCGATATATTCGGTCATTTTTACTGTTGTTTCATTTAAAAAGCTGTCTTGTTATATTCGTGTATTTTTTCCTGACACTGACATCCGCACATTTTATTATGACTTAACTGGCGCTTTTAATTTAAATAAGGCAGTTGTGGGAAATAATAGTTGGACAGATATGTCTCGGGTAAGAACCATAAATGTTAATGAGGGAATAGGGCATCGTTTAAGCAACATTTTAAAATAAAATTGTCACATTATTGACATATCCAATCAAATTATTAGATGTTGAAAAAGAAAAAGTTTAACAGGTTGATAATTTATTTAAAAAATAGACGTAATTCCTGTAACACATATTCTGTCGTCAGTGAGTGACATTGGCCTGGCTTATTACTTCAAATCAACCTAGTTGGCCCTAGTTGTACTACTACTATCCCGATCTCCCCGACAGATATCATTCCACAGATAAATGAATCAGAAATCAAAATAATTTGACAGATCCCAGAAATGCATTTCGTTTTCCGTTGCATTCAATTTGAACAATTTGAACTTTGAGATTATTTCGATTATTTGTACGATAATAATTTAGTGATTTAGGGTGTAGTGTAAAGTGTAGCGAATTAAATGGTCGGACTGCAAAATCAAATGAGATCTATTTTTGAGACGTTAATAAATAGTAAATTTTGATTTTATTGAGGTCATAGATATTGCTGGTAAATAATACATTTTCTTTCTTAGTTTTTGAAAGCATTATTTGTATTACAATTTCATCTTTTCTTCTCACAAGTAAAATATTTCTAAATAGATTTTATGCTATTTTTCCTATGAAAGTATTTGTTTGGTTTTTTACAGATGTTTACAAGATGGTCCTGTTGACCCGTGTTGACCTCTATTTGTTGTGTAATGATTTTATTTATTTTATAGCCTAAATATGGACATGAAGTATTTGATACTTCGCAAACAATTAGATGACTTGGGATATAGTGAAAAGTTACCCATGGAATGTTTGCCACTCATAGAGAACATGACAGCAGACCTGCTGCAGACCACACGAAGCTTGCAGCACTACATGGGTGTCGCCAAGGAAGCCCTCAAAGAAAGAGACATCATAAAGGCAGCTGCCGAACCTTATGTTTGTGATAATGCCAAGCTCGTCAAGGAAAATACTCAACTCCACCAGGAGTTAGTAGAGTTACAGGAAGAATTCAATTTCTGCAAGAAGGAAACCAAAAGCAAAATCAGACAATTGGAAAACGAGCTCTCAAACTTGGAGTTTGAACACCGCAGTTTGCAAACACGGAACAGAGAGAAAGAACTCAAAAACTTGTGTGCGGATACATTCAGTTCAAGAAGCAAATATGTCACTAATTTCACCAGAACTTGTTGCTCTAAAAGTAATTCTGATGAGATGTGCTCCTGTGATAAGAAACCTTGTTCCAGATGTGTGGAACTGGAGAGTCAAGTAGAATGCCTTACTAATAACCTCAAAGACAGTCGTAATAGAAACACTAAATTATTAGACGACGTAGCCTTTTTTAAATGTCAAGTTAATAATAGAGATAAGGAAAATGCCAGACTCTGTAAACTTTTGGAAGGAGGAAGACCGTTCTCGGCATTGCAAAAAGATTGTTGCGGCAAAGATCTGGATAGGAAGTTAGTAGAAGTGTGCGCAGAGCTGCGTGAGGCGGAGAATAAAGCGGAGGCCCTCAATACTAAACTCAAGGAGGCCTTGAACAAGCAACATGAGGCCATGAACAGGGCTCTTCAGTTGGCAGACAGGAACAGCGTTCTCGAAAAGGAATTATGCAACATTGATCAACTAGCTTTGAAGATTGAGTTTGAATGTAATGACCAGCTCAAGGAGAAATGCAATTCCATTACTAATCTCCAGAACCAACTAGAAGCTGCTAGAGCCAACCATTGGAAACTAGAAAAAGAATTCAATGATGCCAAAGCCCGTCAGCGTATTTTACAAGCGGAATTAGAATCAAATAAAAATGAAAATGCCGCACTGAATATCGCTCTGGTGTCCTGTAATGAACTGAAAGAGAAAATATCCAAAGAGAACGAATTGTCAAAAGCTAGCAAAAACCGTGAAGCTCCCTCTAAAGCTGGAACGTCTCGGAAAACGGAAACAACCTCCAATTCCCCTCGCAGCCCACTCAAGTCTTCGCAGATCAATCCAACATTCTATAACCTATCAGAAAATAAGAGTTCTTGCACTTGTCACAGCAATGAAAAAACAACAAAAACCGAACTTCTTCTGCTGTTGGAAAATGAGAGAAAACTTTATGAAAGTCAAATCAATGAAATTAAGAAACAATTGGCCGATGTCAATAAAGTTGAATGTCGATTTTCTAGAAATGGTCTAGAATGCTCATCTTGTGAAAAATTAAAACAAGAGAGAGACTTTTATTACAAAAGAAATTTTGTATCACATCCTAGCGAAGATTATATTGCAGAATTGAAAACCAAAAACTGTGAACTAGAACAAAAAATTCAGGGTCTTAAGAAACATAATGAAGCATTACAAGAAAGTAACCAGTTATTGAAATCGAGTTTAGATCAAGTGAAAAACACTCAACAGACCTATCGGAATACCGATCTTGAGATGGAAAGTTGTATGCAGCTCGCGATCAATAAATTGGAAAGAGATTTAAAAAGAGCTCACGCTGATATTCAGTTTTTGGAAGATGATAGAAATGCCTTAAGATGTAAATTAATTACATCAGCCACTAACAGTGTAACGAGGGAAGAGAGGGATTACAACTCTTACGCCAAGCATTCTTCTATGGTGGACAGTATTGTGAAGGAACGGGACATGTTGAGTGAAAAATTAAAAGTCGTCCAAACCGAATTACTTCATTTGAAATCTTTGAACAATCAGCTAAAAACTCTACAACTGGAGAATGATAAAAATATTGCAGATTCACAAGCCATTTCTTACGAGTCTAAACGAGAACTGAGGGATCTGAATGAAAAAGTGAGAGTACTGGAAAAATCTAAAAGTGAGCTAGAACACGAATGCCATTGTTTGAAGTCCGACAAACTAACATTAAGGGATAGTTTTTCTAAAATTGACCAAGAACGCGATAAATTGATAATGGACCTGGATGAGAAAACAGAAAGACTGTCTGAAGCGGAACAAGCGCTCAGGTCTAGAGATACAACCATCAAAATGCTAGAAAATAAAATGCATGAACTCAACACCAAGGTTGAATTGTTAACACAATCTAACGCATCTGTTGAGCACAGAGTTCGGGATTCCCAAACTCGTAACGAAGCATTGTCCATTGAATTGCAAACTATTTCGAAACAACGTGATAACGCTTTAATAGAAAATAAGAGATTACAAGGAGATCTGGCCACGGTGAATAATGATTTAAAGACTATGAAAAGAGAGTACGATAACTCCCGTAAAGAAGTGGACCAAATGAAACAGCAGTTGCAACATTACGTAGATGAGGTCAGAAGAATTGAAGATATTCTTTCGAGGAAGGAAGCAGAGCGTACCGACATGCTAGATCACTTTGCCAGTTTGTCGCACGATGCTACAGTTCTCGAAAATAATAACCATTCATTGGAGAGCCTAGCGGCTAGTAAAAATGTTCAGCTGCAAGTCACAGTGGATAGACTAAATGAGCTGGAAAAAAAACTTGAATCTCGAGAATCGCTGATCGATATGCAAGAAGCTAAAATAAGTTCTTTAATTTACCAAATATCTAAATTAGAATCTGAGCTGATACGGCAGAAAGATTTGACCGACATGGCGGAAAAGAATTTGCAATTTGCTAGAGACACATGCACAACTTTAGAAAAACAAAAGAAAGCCATTCTTATTGGCGTCGGTGAAACAGATTGCGAGAGAAAGAAACTGGAATTCAACTTACGATCACTCAAAGAAGATAAATCCAAGGTGGAAGAAACTTACATGCGAGATAGAGCAACAGTTGAGTCTTTAGAGTCTCTGCTAAACAGTAGCCGTAGAGAAGTTGTAGAGTTGAAGATGCAGCTACAAGAGTCAATTGAAGAGACCAAGGTGCTTAAAGATAAAATAGAACAACTTCAATTCAGACTAAAGAAAGTTGAAGGCGAAAGTCACAGCAGTCGACAGAGGTCCGAGGAAGCGGCCAAAAATCTACAGGAGCTCAAGTGGCAGATTAACGATCAGAGATTTCATCGAGTCAGGATATCAGAGCAAGCGGCCTCCACTTCTAGCAAGCATTGCAGTGGCACCCTTTGACACTTTCTACTTTACCTCAATGTACTGTTAATTAGGTAAACACTTTACAATAATTTAGTTAAACGCATACTGTGTGTAGCAAAAAAGTATATTCTAATAGTGATTTAGTTTTATAGACTTACCAAGTAACTGGAATTTGTACAAACTTAATCTGTGATACATAGAAAGTTTTGTGCCTTCCTGAATAATTAAAAATATTTGGAAAGTTTCTCTTATTTTGATTGTATTTATTTTTAAAGTAATATATTACAAAACAACTGAAATGTTGTATGTATACGAAAACCTAAATGTGTGAATTTATAGCTTCACTTGTTTTAATCAATTGTAACTACATACATGTATTCTGCAATGATGAAGCTTGAAAGAATTGGGTGAAAATGGATATTAGGGATGAAACTGCAAAGAGGGAAAAAGGAACCAAACACCCTACCATGATAATGCCGGTTGTAGGCTTTTTCGGACACACCATAACACTTCTATGGGTTTAGCTCTTTAATGACTACAAAGTACAACTAGGAGATGTACAATCCAAGATAATGACGACTGCCATCTCGCGATGATCACAACGAAACGTACCAGTCTTTAAGAAAATGATGAAACTCAATATTTAATATAATACTATAATATATTTATAATTGCTATAAAGAATTTATTCACACAAATTAGTTTAAAGTTCATACAAATGTGAGAAAACTAAATATGAACGCCAGTTTTCACGATTCAGTCATTTATTTTACCATACAGTTACAAATGTCAAAGGTTCTACAAAATAAACACCAATGATTCCATATTATGAAATATACAATAATAGAATAGGTATGTATATTTTTCGATAAATGTACAATTGACTTAATTTTTTATTAAATTTTAAAAAGCTTTAACCTCGATAACATAAACGCCACATTATTATTATTAAAAATATATCATACAATGAATGTATTATTAAAATAAATATCATTAAAAACAATACACAACTGTAAAATGTTTGAAAGGGAATGAAACATTGTATAATCGAATCTAATTTCCCGTGAAATGATGCTAAATTTTACGAACTTTGATAAAAATGGTTTTAAATTCAGTAAAAAATTTCACATTGGTCAAATTGCTAATCGTTGCTTGCTACTTAAAACCATAATTACATACATACATCTATTTACAATTGAAATTTTAAAAAGTATAACTCATGTTACCTCTTACTCGAAGCTGCCATTATGTACACAATGCATTCATTTAATAGAGATTACTTCTATAACAATGTAATATTATGGTACTTATGTTATTTACAACATTATGTTAAGATGTCCGAACACAAAAGGTAATCATGGGTTTTGCAGGGTCATCACAAAAAAGGCGCAGTAGCCAATAAATTTGATGTCTATCGATGCACAAAATTTATTCAAATTAGTGGAACTAAATGTAACTTAACCCTCTCTCGTCTGAATTAGGTTGGATTTAGATGTTATGATCTTGTTTACTAGCGGCCGCTATTCCCAATTCTACTAATCATCTGCTAAGCCGAAACTAAGGTTCAACACTGCTTAAGCATCACTTAATCTAAGGAAGCCGGACACACGGATTAAACTCCACTGAGCAAAATAAATTTATAAAAAGTGTCACCAGAGTGGCGCTAACGCCAGGAGGTATAGACGCCACTCAGGTGACACTTTTTATAACTTTTCTTTGCCAGTCGAGTTTAATCCACGTGTCAGGCTTCCATAGACTTAATTAAGTGATGCTTAAGTTTAGTTTCGGCTTAGCAGATGATTAGTAGAATTGGGAACAGCGGCCGTGAGTATCTCTGAAAATTCCTTTGATATTTTTTTGTAATCAATATATATTATAAATGAAAGTGTATTACAATGTGCGTTCTGCTAAAACTCAGAAACGAGTCGCGGTACGGTCAAGGAAGTTATATGGTGTGGTAGCCCTCTATCCCCCATCCATAAAAAAGGTTCCCGTTTTTCCCTGAAGGGCGTGCTTTTAAAGATATAAGGGCTGGAATCTCGCCGTCTACAAATTTCTAAAACATCCGGGAGCATTCCATAACACTCCAGAACATTCTGGAATGTTTGGGAATAGTCTGGAAAGTTCGGGAACATTCCAGAACACTCTCGGATGTTGTGGAATGTTCTGGAACATTGTGGACCATTCAAAGTTTGGACCATTTTATACGGGTGGGGTATATAAAGCAGTTCGAACGTCAGTTCAATCTCATATCGTCTCCCTGGGTGAAGCTGGGTACACCAGCTAGCATTTTATAAGATTTTCAACAATGGTTGCAAATGGCAACCATTGTGGTGTTCTAATTTGTTTTTGAGATTCAAATCAACATGGATTAAAATATAAGCATTTGTAACTACCCCGCTGTCTTGTGATGACCTTGCACAAGGATAACTAGCAAAAATTGTGTTTTAATATGTAAGGATTACAATGTAAGAAGATTTTATAGATAGAGGTTATCATTACTAGATCTTTTATTAAAAATGGCAGCTTTTTAGATAATTATTATTGTACTTCCCTAAGAATATTATTATATAAAATTATCATGAATTAAACTTGTATACATATTTAATTTAGCAATAAGTGTTGTATTTATTTAATCACATTTAAATAATAAACTGTTTGATTTTAGAGAAATAATTGTTTTGTTTATTACCAAATACATATCCAGATTACTTTAGAAAATAACTTGTGTATTAAATTGTTAATATTGAAGAAGTGTACATTAAAATGTATACATAATATTATTATATTTGATAGAGGTCTCTCCGAATTTTCTGCATAATGTACCTGAAAGATTTTAACCTTTTAGTAATTTATTCAATTAAAAATAGAAAAAATATTTTTCTCTCACACTGTTTCAGTCGCCACTGATCACACTGCCACATGTCGCAACGAATCACGTGATACGTGCTCTGTCTTGTCTGCACGTTGCTGCTGGAATGAGACAGAGTGCGTATCACATGACACCCTAAGTTTTACCCAGTGGCGACGTGTGATGAAAAATATTTTTTGTTGTTTATAATTGACATTTACATTCTTTACTCCAAATACGTTCAGGAATCGCTGGTTAAAGTCTTCCGGGTATATACTGATTTGTATAAAGAATTGCTACAAACACCTGTTCAGCTCTCTTTCTACTATCTACAGCCCGAATACTTCGGAGACAAAGCCATCAGAATGAATGCGTTTCAAGGCACTTTATAACAGTGTTGTTTTCACTGCAGTGAATAAGCATGGTTGCCATTATAATGCTTGTAGCTCGTTCCCTCAGATTTTGCCTTAAGTAAATAGCAGAAATTAGCTGAATCAGGCCATTAATCTTATAGTAAAAATAATTTAATAAAATACAATAACAGCTGAGTTTATAAAGATTTAAAAGCGCTCTGGACAGCAAAACGCTTTCAATGTTTTGATATAAGCCTTAAGAGGGCGAAAAAGCAGTAGAAAGTAGCATAAAATACATTAAAAGATAAAAATATTATTTAATTTTATAAAATGGAATTGTCACCAAATGAAAGATTTCTAAAAAGATATAGCACAAAATGGTAAGTGAATTAAAATATATTTGTCTGTCTCTCTTGAGGATTTTTATAGCTGTAAATACAAAATCTTAAAAGACATTCCGACCATGGAAAGGAGTTCCAGAGTTTCCTAATTTTGCCAGCAAGCTTTATCACCATACAATAGAAGAAGATACAAAATCTAATTTTTTTATAAAATGGAATCATAGCCAGTAGAAAGATTAAAAAAAGGAAATAACTCGTAAAAATTGAAGTGAATTAAAAATTATTTGTCTCTATTGAGATAATAACCAATATTTCAAGTACACAAAAGTTTTTTAAACTCGTACATCATATTATTGCCATGTACCAAAATTAAAAACACTTTTTTTAATAATGGTGCACATCACTTTGTGCTCATTATTTGCTTTTGGCATTATAATAAAACCAATGGAATGTTTTTGTTTTCAAATTAAAGATCCGCAAAGGAGATTATTAAATACATACTTAAATAGTTTTTCCTATAAAAAGTGAGCAATAATTGTTAACATTTTCTGATGCATAATTTATCCATTACGTATGCATCTAATAATTTATGTACAGAAATAAGAGTTAATTTTTTTTATGAGTAGGTATGTATTATTATTATTATTCGACAGATTAGAAATTTCATACTATTTTTGTCTGAAACCACAAAAAGAGGAAATGTTAGTAAATTTGCCAACATACTATTACAAGTCTGATTGATTTTTTATTCTTAGAAAATACAATAGGAAATAATCAGTTATTTCTTATCTTTTTATTTTGTGAATATCGTCTACGGAACAGTGAACATTACTTGGCATTTGGTTATACATAATGAAATGATTCTACGATAAAGAATTTATTAATTTTTTTTTGGCCGTTTACTTTCACATAATATCCACTGCAGGTGCCGTGTTTTTAAAGACCTTATTATTTGTTTACTTTTTTGTAACAATTACTGCTTATTCATTATTAAAAACTAAATTATTTCACGTCCATCAAAATATATTTTCATTTTATGTTTTAATATGACATCCTCCTAACAAACCTCCAAGAAAGGAAAACAGATACTTTTTGACTACACACGAAACTGGCATTCATTTACATTATACATTCTTCGATTTATTATTCTGTGTTGAGATATCATCAATATGAAAGTTTATTTGTGACTAAAACTTATTTTAAAGATTGCTATATTTATATTTTCCAATCCAAATCTCCTACTTTACCTTACCAATGTTCATGTTTATTTGATACAATATTTATTATAGTTTGTGCTAGCTTTTAACACAGAAGGCATATTTATACAAAAATATTCCTTATTATTGACAAATATGTAAACATTCCAATATGTGTCGAATATCACACTGCCCTCCTAAATAACGGATAGAATATTATTTTATGAAAATAAAAAATGAAATACACAATGATTTAATAGTCCTATTAGCGCCCTTGAGATGATTTTTCACATAGTTAGCTAAAGCCATTCAAATTTTCCAGTTATTATTTTACAAATTTTCGGCAGAATTAAAAATACCAGTGTGTTGAAATGAAAATTAACAAGCAAAATCATTATCAACTTAAAATACTTAATAAAGAAATATGGTAACTATACAATCAAATCAGTCAGGACTGTAGAAATCCACGCATTTCGTCAAGAAAAATTATTATTTAAAAATTTAATGGGATTTTTAAATACATGATTTAAACATCAGCGCTCAAATTCAACAATTTCAGCAACCAGAATGCTCGGTTCTTAATTCAGATGATGTTATGCAAAAAAAACATGTTTACTTAAAATTTGCATTGGATAGTAAAGTGTCTTTTTAAACAGTTCACACATTTAAGATTTTTCAATAAATCAGAACAAGTACTTAAATTCACTGATTGGAATGGTATTTTCATAATAATATGTTTTTGAACAAGAACAAGGTCCCTGTTTACTCCCAGTAGATGAATCCAAGCGCTGATAAATTTAATAACAATTTGGCATTACTTGCGTGTTTACAAAGGGAGGCTAATCAATCAACTGAGGGACTATTTTAAATTTCCCGTGTATTAATTGTAATAAAACTAAAATAAACTGTAGAAACAGTTGAGATCATTTTATTCACCCTGTCATATACTCGTCCCAGCGAGAGATCGTATGCGACATCTTAGTTCTAGCACTTTCTGTCTTTTCACTTTCAAAGATGCATAAGGAAGAGGACAGACGTGGATGACATCAGTACGAGCTCTCGCAGGGACCAGTTTACTGAAGTTTAATTGCAACTATGAATCTCTTCATTGTTACACGGTTTTTAATCAAAGAACATTGGTTAATGCAATCCTTTGCGGTCACATATTATTTTCAAGATTTGCTGATTATGCACCAATAGTCTAATAATAAGATTATCATTTCACAAACACCGCCTTAACAGGTTTTAACACAATTCCACTTGGGACATAACCCACACCACTAAATATTGTTTAGAAAGTTACCCTTCCAACATTGCCCAAATTATAATAATGTTAAAGTTTAGAGGGTGGCTAGTATTCTTGTGAAGCCAACGCAAGCCGACATTACCGTCTGTCCGATTCCCCAAAGCATCGCATATACCGGGGACATCTGCAGAGAGGAAGCTCGGTACACGAACGCTATGGCGGCACTGCTGAGGATCCCCGACGTAGTAGGAGTCATTACCCCCATCACTAATATAAAGATGGGGAAGAACTTCCCGAACTTGTGTTTGCGGAGAGTCGCAAACGATATCAACGCGGCGCAGGTGTGAACAAATATAGAGGAGAACAGTGACCACAGAAACACCTGGTACCACATCTCCGCAAATGTGTTCAGAGGGTCCGCCGGCGTCAGACTGATCACATTGGCTATTGTATCCAATTCCGATGGGTGGAACTCCGAGAGCATGCTATACATCGTCATTGATTAAAAGTGTTCTCATTGCATGCCCAAGGGCAGAGTAAAACACTTGAACTGTAGCTTACTCCGCTCAATCTGCTTTCCATTGGGGTTTGCACAATGCTAAATTACGTGCAATGTTTCATTTTTGTTATCTGAAACGGAATAACGCACTCGTAAATACTCGGTTCAAGGGTGGTTAAATTATATAAAAATGTCATAAGGTAGAAACACAACTCTTACATTTCGTGGCGGTGTGTGAAACACATTGATATACAGTGGTATCAATCATATTTCGCGGATCTCATGTAATTATTAATGCTCATCTTTCGATACATTGCTCATATACGATTTCCGTTTATAACAATAAAGTACGCTAACCTGTCATCGGAAAGACCTGTCAAATTATATTTTTAAACAGCTGATCACAAACGGCTGGAATGTTAATTATTTTAGTACCTACCATAGTTCATAGTACCTACTACTAGTAAATAAGCGGCTAAACTGAAGGGCGCTCTTCACAAACTAACTCACAAACTGTCAAGTTATATTATTTTTCCACACTCGACCTAGTATTATCTAGGCAAGGCGTGGGAATCTTAAAATTGACACCCGAATCAAAAATATTGGTATGAAAACATTTAAGAAAAAGAAAGAAGGCACATTATCTTACAATCGAATGGTCGGAAGAAATTTTACTTTTTGTTGGTCTTCATGGAGAAAATTTTATTTTGGAAGGAACTTGCATTTAGGTATGTCAAGGCTTTCGAAGCGAAGGATCAGAATTCGATGGGGAGTTGTATTTTGAAATTACTCTTAGATGGTGTTATATTTAGATTGAAATTAGGTACGAGAGGGCTAACGTATTGTTATTACTTATAATATAACAATTTTCCCCACGGTTATCGGAAAAGATAATGGAACGCCACACAACTACTTTATCTTCTTGGCACAAAGGTGTTTCATTCATATTTCATATCCATACATAGCCACTGGCTTTCTAGGTTCTTGGCATTACCTGACGCGTAATTTATTTGATAGGTCCTGGCCGCGTATTCCCAATCCCTAACGCGATTCAGTCGCTCTACCGACTGAAATGCGTTAGGGATTGGAATGCATAAATCACCTTCCAAACACTACCGCGTTTCAGTCGCCTTCGCGCTTTGTGGCTCTGGGTTTCTGTTAGGGTGACGACTATAATTATAGAAGGGTAAGCAGAGGATGGACCGTGTTTTTTTTACTTACGTAATCTTTTTTTACACTGAAAAAAATTATTTTTTAATGTAAAAAAAGATTTCGTAAGTAAAAAAAACACGGTCCATCCTCTCTGCTTACCCTTCTATAATTATGGTCGTCACCCTAACAGAAACCGAGAGCCACAAAGCGCGAAGGCGACTGAAACGCGGTAGTGTTTGGAAGGTGATTTATGCATTCCAATCCCTATCTCGTTTCAGTCTATAGCGCGACTGAAACGCGTTAGGGTTTGGGAACACGCGTCCCTGGCCCCTGTATCTTCTTAGATCCACTTGCATTCTTTCACTTATTTTTATTTAAAATAAAAAAATAACAAATTATTAGCAAAAACTGCGTAAATTTAATTTAAAATTATAATTTCGTATCCTCTTGTCCTTTCCCAAGTTTAATTACTTAAAAAAAAATACCTGCAAACTAATACCCAACCCAGTGTGTGGCGCGCTTAAAACTAAACGGTTCCTACCTGTTTTTTACAGAACCAACGAACCAACTTCGACCTTCAACATTGTTTTTATTCTGTTGTCGTTCTGGCCGGCTCTGCCTTTGACGATTGTTCGGCTTTATAAACTATTTTGAATATAATACACATAATAATAAAGAAAAAAGATTTTCATTGATATTTGGACTAACATTTGATTAGCTTCAGATTCGGTAAGTGAAAAAATAACGTTTTGTTTAGGTTTTGATTCTTCCAAACATCTCAACTTGTCTATACAGTCATGCAACCTAAGGAATAAACATTCTTGTTTTTTTTGCTGTCTTCTCTTGTCAGTTTCTACGCACGTGTTTTTTTGTCATTCGGTGCGGGTTTGTTAAATTCTGTCTGTTGTGTTTATTTAAACCCGTAAAAATGGGTAAAGTACGCTCCACCACGGGAGCCCCTCGGAGGCAAGGTTTCAATAAATCTAACCACTCCATGAATCCAGACAGGCCCACAGAAGGCCTGAAGGGAGTTGGAAATGCCAGGACCAGGTCCACAATTAAGAGGTTACAAATGTACAGAAATTTCAAAGCCAAGAGGGATAAAACTGGTCACATCATCGTAGCCGCCCCGTTTCAAGGGAGTTTACCTTCAGGGTCCAGAGCACGCGTTGAGCCAAACCAAAAGTGGTTTGGCAACTCAAGAGTTATTTCTCAAAATGCCTTGCAGAAGTTCCAAAACGAACTTGGCGTAGCTGTGAAAAATCCATACCAAGTTGTAATGAAACCCACTAAGTTGCCAATCACTCTGCTGAATGAAACTGCCAAAAATGCACGAGTCCATTTGTTAGATACAGAAGGCTTTGGGAAAACATTTGGACCAAACAAGAGTCGTAAGAGGGCTAATATCAAGTTTACCGATCTAGAGTTGTTGTCGCAGGCTGCCAATGACAGATCAGAATCTTACAATAAAGATAAAGACCTAGATCTCATCAAAGAAGATTCAGGGATGAAGGACGGAGTGAGGGAATGGATCTTTGGAGCTGGGCAGAGCAAGAGAATATGGAATGAATTGTACAAGGTCATCGACTCTTCGGATGTTCTCCTACAAATTTTGGATGCCAGGGACCCTCAAGGTACACGCTGTCCTCATATTGAAAACTTTTTAAGGAAGGAAAAGCCACACAAACATCTAATATTTATTCTGAATAAGGTGGACTTGGTTCCAGCCTGGGTCACCCAGCGCTGGGTGGCCATACTCAGCGCAGACTACCCCACCGTTGCCTTCCACGCCTCCTTGACCCATCCCTTTGGTAAGGGCTCTCTGATTAACTTGCTACGACAGTTCGGAAAGCTTCACATCGACAAGAAACAAATCAGTGTTGGATTTATTGGCTACCCAAATGTTGGTAAATCATCAGTGATCAATACTTTGCGATCAAAGAAAGTGTGCAAAGTAGCCCCCATCGCTGGTGAAACCAAGGTTTGGCAGTACATCACTCTGATGAAGAGGATCTTCCTGATAGACTGCCCCGGAGTGGTGTACCCCTCTGCCGAGACAGATACTGAGAAAGTTCTCAAAGGAGTAGTGAGAATAGAGTTAGTTAAAAGTCCCGAAGATTATATTCCAGTTCTGATGGAGCGTGTGAAGAAAGAATATCTAGCTAAAACGTACAAAGTTGATGGCTGGGAAACTCCGCAGGAATTTTTAGAAAAACTCGCCACAAGGAGTGGTAAGCTACTTAAAAAGGGAGAGCCTGATATAAGTACTATATCCAAAATGGTATTGAACGATTGGCAAAGAGGAAAATTGCCCTTCTACGTTTCACCGCCTGGATTTGAAATCCCCCTGAGTAAAACCCAGCCCAAAGAAATCTCAACAGAGCCACTCAAATCTTCAGATACCACCACTGACACAGCCAACGAAAGTCAAACTCAAGAAGAAGACCAGCCTCCCGTGGATCCAATTGTGGAGCAAGGAAGATCTTTCAAGGTTATGCAAGACTTTAAAAGGATTCGCATGGGACTTCAGTTTGACAATGTAGAAGATGTGAAACCTTTGGAGGTGACCGAAGAAGTTCCCGAAGCGGAAGATGATGAAGAAGACCCGGATGAAAGCGCGGCAGATAAATCTTTAGATGTTACACAAACCACGGCACCAGAAGAGGAAGACTCTTCAGATTTCAGCGACTTCTACAGCCACAATGAAGAAGACTGCAGCGACATTGAAGACAACATGGCCGGCCCAGATGACAAAGTCTCCAAAAAACAGAAAACATCCAGCGGAGCATTCTCAATTCACGAAATCAATGAAGCCGTCTCCAAGAAAATTAGAAAAGTTTCTGGAGAAAGTCACGTAGTCAAGAAGACCACCGCTAAACAGAGAAGAGCCATCGACAGGGTCGGGAAGAGGAAGACCATCGGAAGTAATTTCTATGAAGTAGCAAATGTCAAAAACAGAAACAGAATCAAGAAGAAGAAGACTGTCCGATGATTGTTATGACCCAACAATTTTTATTTTACCACAATATTGAATTATTATAATTGTTATGAAAATCGATGCCGGGGCTGCGTAATAAGATAATGTATTTATTTTTTCCGCTTTTATGATGCACAGAAATTGTTCCAATAAAAGATCCTGAAAATATTATTTGATTTTTTTTTTTTAAAAGGTTGCTGGGCTGTTAAAACTACCAACGTGTTCGGCCTCTGTGTTTCCTCCCTCCTACAACATGGGTCTCTTCAAGACCCATGTTCACTCCTTGCTTTCCTCAAAAAGACCCTCCACACAGCATCCTCAAAGATGACATAGGCCCTGAGGGAAATTATTTTCCTCAGGGCCTCCTGTGTGGAGTTTGTAAAAAAAAAAAATGTAATAAATTTACAGGTGAAAAAATACTTGTTCTCTAGGCCCGAGGTTTATATTTCTCATTTATTTTTATTGTATAGAGGTGTAATTAAATTAAATCAATCCACACTTTTCTTCTGTAAACACGAGTTTTTATTGGGTGGGTACAATCAATTACACTAGTAGAAAAGTTCAATAATCGTTAAAACAGTAGTAACTTAAACGTACAAGCTATAACAGTAGCTTTATGGTTATTATTCAAATAATAATAACTCCAAAGACACTAATTATCCTTTAATTACTCGTCACTTTATACAAAAGATTCACGAGTATACTCTAGAGACCTGAAGTTACGCGAGACACCTCGGCGGGTAAACTTTTACGATCTTTTATGGGTCAATCCATAAGTGAAAATGTGAAAAATCCCTAACGGCGGGAAAAATCCCAATCCATATGTGAAAAAACTTGTCAATATGCGCTCGATATAATTATATATATTACAATTGTAATATAATTCATCGGAGGTTTTAAAAGCCCAGTTGACAGTTATTTTATTTTTTTGTATAGCTTCCTTCCTACTTTTGGACATTATTATTTTAACCAACAAAAATATTATATTACTTCTTTATGTGCCTTATCAGGTCCCCCCGACGTTGGCGATCACTCTTGAAAAGGTCTCTTTGTCTTGCGCTGCCCGGAATAGCTCCTCCACACTTCTAATGCCGGTCCACTCTCGTATGTTTCGCAGCCAAGACATTTGTCTCCTACCAGGCCCTCGGCGACCCTCTATCTTGCCTTTCAATATTAAATGGAGCAAGTGATACTTCTCCCCTCGAAGTATATGACCCAGATATGTATATATATTGTTATGATATATATATTACTGTTTAAATTAAATCTTGGATTTACATATCGACGGTCCCGAAGAACAATGATTTTGCAGTTGAGCTTTTTAAAGTATCGTTTCTGCATGTTTAATGTTTTGATCTTTGATACTTCATCGCATTTCATTAAAAAATCCTTAAATACAGACTTTTAAATCAACAAAATAAGCTGACAGAACGATTTTCAATTTTTGTCAGATTCGACATTGTTCTTCGGGACCGTCGATATGTGCAGTAGTTGTACGCAATCGCTTTCTTATTTTTTTTTTATGTGATAACTGCCCAAGAGTCCAGCTGCTTGGAGCTAGTGATACTGGCATCCCCAATTGGGGTATGTTGTGAGGGGAAGGAGACAGGGAAGAGGAAGGTGGGGAAGTACCTGGCTATTCAGAACTAGTCACCAAACACGGCTAAAGCCATTTCAAGCAGTTTCATTTCTGAATGGTTTTTTTTTTTTTACATTAACTCCACACAGGAGGCCCTGAGGAAAATAATTTCCCTCAGGGCCTATGTCATCTTTGAGGATGCTGTGTGGAGGGTCTTTTTGAGGAAAGGAAGGAGTGAACATGGGTCTTGAAGAGACCCGTGTTGTAGGAGGGAGGAAACACAGAGGCGCTGTTGAACTCAAGAACGAGTCGTAAAAACGACCCGTTCTCATGTGACTAATGTCAATCGTGTACAAATGTTGGGCGCGTGTTTGGCGTGTTTCCCGACTATGCACCGGTGCTGAGGGGATCAATGACGCTAGTTCCTCGGAGCATTTTCCATTGTAATACCGGTAGAACAAGGACAGCATTCCCACCTGACGCCTGTGCTCTAAAGATTGCAATCCGTCTGTTAAGAAGAGGGAATTTATCAAAGGGACCGCCCGTTTCTGCACAGAGTCAAGGGTTTTTTTAAGGTATTTTGGAGCTCCAGACCAGAGGTGGCTGCCAAATTCAACCGTGGGGCGCACTTGCGATTTGTACAGGGTTAGCAGTTGTACTATTAAAGTATCTGCGGGCCCTGTACAGTACGCCCAGTTTCTGAGAGGCTAATTTAACTCTGGTTTCGATGCAGCCCCCATACCTGAGCTGGTCACTTAGAGTTACACCAAGCATATCAATGGAGGTTCTGTTCGGAAGAATGCTTCCGTTGAAGGAGACTAGATTATCATTTCGATCCCTTTTAGACGTTATCAAACATGATTGGGTCTTTGAAACATTAAATTCGACGAGGTTATTCTTACCCCAAGAGAAAACACTCTCGAGGTAACCGTCCATTCTCTGCTTCAAAGCCCTCCGAGCTATTGGGGTTTGTGTGCTCTTTGGAGGCTTGTCAAACAAAAAGCTATCATGGACTGTACTGTCATCCGCGTAACAATGAATTGGTGCACATGACAAGAGGTCGTTGATGTGCAACAGAAACAAAGTTGGAGACAGAACCGATCCCTGTGGGACGCCAGCATTTATCGAATGCAAGGAAGAGGTGAAACCGTCAGCAACCGCCTGAATCGACCTCCCCCTCAAAAAGTCGGCAATCCACGCACACAAGGATGTGGAAAGTCCGTACGAACGCAGTTTGTTGACAAGCGCTCGATGCCAAACCCGGTCAAAGGCCTTGGAAATGTCCAGTCCAACCGTTTGGGTCTCACCAAAACGTTCCAGGCACCGTCCCCAAACATGCGTCACATACGCGAGAAGATCACTGCACGAGCGGTTCCGCCGGAATCCGTATTGATGGTCAATACGGATTCCAATCAAATGAATTCCAAAAAAATTCCATTCAAATAATTTTGTTCTTCTCGAGGTATGTGAGCAGTTTGTCGTTGATCACACGTTCCATCACTTTTGACAGAACAGATGTGATCGCTATGGGGTGGTAGTTGGCTGGGTTGGAGCGGTCACCCTTCTTTGGAATGGGGTGAATGATCGCTTTTTTCCAACCAGAGGGCACAGAGCCAGACTTCAGGGACATCTTGAAAAGCTTAGTCAAAATTGGAGCTATTTCTACAGCGCACCTCTGCAATACCAGTGCAGGAATTCCGTCAGGCCCGCTAGCTTTTTTAACATCAAGCCCTCGTAAGACTTGAAGTACATCCCGATGCCGGATCCTCAGCTTTTTCATACGAAAACCGCAATGAGGAATCTACGGCGGGGTAGCACCTCGATCATCGAGGGTCGAGTTTTCCGCGAACATTTTGCCTAATAAGTTAGCCTTTTCGGCGGCGGTATTTGCTAGAGAGCTGTCAGGTCTGGTAAGAGGTGGCAGATTGGGTTTGCAGAAATTGCGACCTATTGAGCCCGCAAGCGACCAGAACGCTCTGCTGCCGTGCGGGCAGGCGGCCAGCTTTCTGCTGATCTGCAGGTCGTCTTACACCTGTGATACTGAGAGTATCTTCCACTGGAATGTGCCGCCGCAAATATACACCTATAGTATATGCGTGTTGTCCAGTCAAAGCTTAAAATAATATGGATATATTTTTTATTCAGTATAACAGAGACGATTGTCCTATAGGTGAGACTGAATAAATTGTGAAATCGATTGACTTCCAAGCTTTTTTTTTATTATTTATTTTTGGGGTGTAATGTGTGTTGCTGTATGTTGTGTATTCTTTAGCCAACGCCCTGATGATGGACACTGTAACGCTCTCCGAAATGTTGGCTAAAGAAGGAGGTAGTGCAACCCGGAATAACAAAAATAAACAAGGGAAATTTGCTTTTGGCCGTGAAAATCTGACCCCCAAGCTGTTTATGTATATTTTAAACAAAGTAATATATCTACCAAAATAGTATCTGCATGATACAAACTGTAAAGAGTTTTTAACAGCTTTCCGACAAACAAAAATCAGCCTTAATAGATTATTTATTTAAAATTAAATTAAATTTTGTTGAATTCTAGCAATGGATCTTCCATCAGACAGTGACGATAGCGATGTTGACTTTGTGCCCGGAGCAGAAGAAGCCGTCTCAGAATGTGAATCGGAAGAAGCAGATCAGGAAACAGAAGCTCAATTTGAAGGAGAAGTCGCTAAGAAAAAACAGAAACGATTAGCCAAACAGTCATCCAAAAAGAGCAAGAGAAGGAAAGTAAATACATCCAACGAGAGCTCTGATGAATCACTTACCAAAAGTACCCCAGAAAAAAGCGCAGATCCTGCAGATGATAAGAAGTACCAGGATGATCTTTGGGCTTCGTTTTTGGGAACATCAGCTCCAAGTAAACCTAAAGTTAATGAAGATAAAATTAAAGTCAACACGGATAAGTCGCAAACTAATAAACCTTCCATAAGTGTGGTGGCCGACAAAAAGAAACTGGCACCGGATATTGTACAAAGTGAGACTTTAGAGGACTTGTTCAAGTCGGTGAAAGCTGATCCAATCAATAAAGTGGTCCCCGATGCTTCCGTTGCTGATATGAAAGGTATTTTTATTGGTTTTTTGTCATTAAAATATTTCTTTTTTTTTTGTATTTTTTTGTTATTGAAAGAAGCCAATCAACAGTAACCTAACATTAAAATTAGTAAATGTGAAGGAAAATATTGTTTTCCTTCTCTAGTGGTTTGTAAAATATGAAATGTTACATCTTATAAAAATTAACTCCTTGGCTCTGAACCCAGATGTCTCAGTTTATCAAACGGCACATACAAATGAATTTAAATGTGAGGAACAAACAGTTTCAGTCATCTGTTAATAAATTAATATGACCGTATACGGGCAACTTGCATTGTAATATCACCATTTAGTTTGCAAAAATAAAATCTGCTCATGAATTACTAGTTTTTACAAAGACGCGCAAATTGCTGGCTGTGTAAAAAACTTAACTACAAATCCCAGATCGGGTGAGCAAAAATTTGGGCCTGTTTCCGAAACTGAATATTTTGTTACACATTTTAGTTTGACACTTTTATGTGTCATGATTTACCCACCTCACTCATTTTAGCGTTAGCGTAGCTATGCAACCCGATTTGAAGGCGGTTCGGTTTTCTAACTTACGATCTTTCTTTTACGATCATTCCGATCCTGCGCAGAAAAGTTCCACAACGGACTGTGCTGCAAACTGTCACCTTACTTTTAGCGAACTTTGCTTTTCTACGCAGGGTCTGGTTATTTCAATATGGGGGAACTATATTGCCACCAGGTTATATGAAGGAGTAGAAACAGATGCCGGTAGCTTGTTCTATATACCAGCCGACTTTCACAAAAACAAGAAGAAACGATCCATTCTCATGAAACCAACGTCAACCGTGATTGGGTGTTTTGCTCGTGTTGGTAGTAGAGTATCGCGTATGTTCACCGGTGCGCAGGGGATCAGGGCTGCTAGCTTCTTACAGCATACTCCATTGGAATAGTCATCTAAATAAACCAACTCAATAAATAATTTAAAAAAACAATAAATCTATGCACTACTAATAAAAAGACCTACCTACCATTAGAAAGTTTTCATTTACGACTTATGTTATTTGTTATTCCCAATGTATTACGCATATTTTGTATTACAGCCAAGGCAGCCTCATCGAGTTGGCCGGCATCAAGTTTGCCCGGGGCCAGAAAATCCGGCGGAGGTCTCGCCTCCATAATGGGGAAAATTGGTAAAAAGGACAAGGTCAGCGTGCTGGAGAAAACCAAACTGGACTGGATGTCCTTCAAGAAGGAGGAAGGGATAGAGGAAGATATCTCCATACACAACAGAGGGAGAGATGGGTAAATATTTACACAGTACTATCTCAGTAATTCGCCGCTCAATCTGTAATCCGACAACTACCAAGTATAATCTATCTCTTATCAATTTGAGTGGCGGGTATAGGTACCGCCTCCCCGGGAAGCATTTATTAGATAATCAACACTTATGCCTAGTCATCTCAAGTGGTTCGCTATGTTTTTTTTCTGAGGAAAATAATTCCTCTCAGGGCCTATGCCATCTTTGGGGATGCTGTGTGGGGGGGTCTTTTTAGGAAAGGAAGAGGAGGAAGTTATGGGAAGGAAAAAGGTTTAGGGGTGGATGGGAATCCAGGGTTCAGTCTGTCCAGGAGTGACAGATGTATAAATCCATCCCTCCAACCGTAGTGCAAGGCGATGTCTTGAGAGAGTCCTTCTGGAGAGGTCAAAAAGTCTCCCTCAACCAGTCTCTCCCAATATGGCCAGCCACGCAATTGGTGGGCAGATGTATCCACCGCCAAGATCCGAACAAACTTCACCCCATGAACCCTGCTAAGTCACCAAATAGCGAACCACTTGGAGTGACCTCTGGCAGAGGTGTTGGTTGTCCAATAAATGGTTCCAGGGGCGGCTGTACCCATAACCGCCTCCCAAATTGAAGAGTGTTTGGTAACTTGGCCCAACACTGTACATGTGTATCAAGATTTTGAAGAGACTCATTCAATTGTCAAATCAAAATAAAAGAGTTTTATTTGAGTGGGATGGTTCGATGCTCTGTAGGGAACCCGCTTACACAGCATGGGTGTAAACTGCGGATGTAAACTGTGCGCCCTAAAGTTTAGACTTACGGAATTCAATATTTCGTTTGTGTGAAAGCACTAAGAAACCATATACATATTATTTTTATTTTGATTTCAAGTAATCAATTAGAGTTCAAAGTCTGAATTATAAAGTTATCAGTAACCAATATTATCGAATATGAGACCCTTTGGGGTACCTGAAGGCTCTGTCTTGTGTATTATTTATAAATAATTAGATAGTTATTATCTTATCAAATATTATTGCAAATTTACAGTAATTTCTGATAAAAATCGCCAATAATCTACATAAATAATGTTACCCTTTTCCTCCTCTACTGTTTTTTTTTCTCGACTTGCAATTATGTATTACATCTTTTACCCTATTATTAATCTAAATTAAAACCAATCTCAAAACCATAACCCTTGTTTTCCTTTTTCATACAAAACTTAAATTTGAATTTGAGGCCAAAATACTTATTGTAATTGAAAAATATTTTTTTAATCAAAAGGTATAGCAAAGATATAGTAAGGAAATGTGCTGGTTTATTTATTTATGCTATGAATAAGATTACAATTTTTATAGGTAATAATTATTAGCCTGAAACACTCATCTTCAAAGCGCCCTTGAGGTGATTTTCTCACGAAAATGGCGCTATAATAATAATAAATCTCCCAAGAAAAGGTACGTGCCGCTGACGAGACTCGAACCTGCGTCCTTCTGATTTCCAGTCAACTGCTCTTATCCACTGAGCTACGTCGGCTTCTCTCCTGCCCGCCAAATACTTCAATACATATATACTAGTGTTTTATTCAACAATTACTGCTTATTACATTTTTCCAGCTGCAAACAACCAACTTTATTTTATCTTTTCTCGGGAGATTTTTTCATTGTAGATGAGTGTTTCAGGCTAATAATTATTACTTATAATAATTGTTACCCTTTGTGCTATGCATAAAAATCTTGTCTTAAACATTAGTTTATCAATTAAAAATAATAATTTATAAGATTACTTTTGTAATAAATATCAGTAACTCACAAAAAATTGAAAAATTGAATTCTTTATTGGCCTATATTTTATAATTTAAAATATAAATAAATATCAAATAACCGTACTAGATATTTGCTATATCTTTTGATTACAAAAAATATTTTTCATTTTGGTTAAGTATTTTGGCCCCAAATCCAAATTTAAGTTTTAAATGAAAAAGCCACACAGCCATTCCGCTTAAACTTTATTTTCCCGCCAATAATCGACAATAAAAAAAACCAACTCCTTGGTTTATTTTTGAAAGTACAGTTAAGGAATATCTACTAAGAGAGTACCTACAGCAATTTTAATGCAATATAATAAAATTCAATCCCATTTCAGGTACTTGGATCGACAAGACTTCCTCCAGCGCACAGATGTAAATCAATTTGAAATAGAAAAGAGTTTAAGGTCAAATAAAAGAAGCAATAGATAAATTAAATACACATTTTTAAGACTAGGCCAAGATTGGTGTCTATTTCCTGAGGGAATTTGAACCTGATTAATTATACAATCGATTACAATTTTTGTGTTTGTATGTACCTCGTAATGACCAATACATAATTGTATTTAAACACAACTTTTGTTTGTATAATGTGATAATTGATAAATATTAATTTTAATAAACTTTGTTTTACTTCACTTTTTTGTTTTACTTCATTGCTAAAACCAAAAAGCTTTTGATAAAGTTAACTACTCCATCTTGCTATAAAAGCTTGGTCAAATAGGGTCATATGCAGACCTTTTTCGCTGGGTGAAATCATATTTATGCAACAGAACACATCTAATAATAATAATAATAGTTGGATAATTTGTAGGTTTATTAACGGACACAAATCATACCCTATAGTAGTAACTTCTGGTGTACCACAGGGACCACATCTTGGCCCCCTGCTTTTTCTAAATTATGTGAGAACACTTGTAAAAACCTAGTATAAATAAATAAAGATCCTTCTTCCACAAGGCTACGCAAGTATCTGATACTCGACTATTCAAGGATCTCGACTACCACCGCCATACATCTGCATAGAAGTTCGTACACAGGCACACGTTGCTGACATTTTGTCAAGTCATAGTCATCGTGAGTCTCCCATGACCAGTCGGGTGAGGTTGTCACCACCCAAGTAGTTGAGACTGTGAATATGGCGTCACTTGTGTCATGACATATGTGCTCAATGCTGTTAACAATGTTTGGTGGTGAAACGACATCTACATGACAAGTTGTTTCTGAATAAAGTATACGACATGTGCCGATTATATTACTTGCCTTGTAGCCTTGTGGACATAGGGCCTATAGATTGTGAGTTCAGTTGTTACCAAAAGAGTAAACTACAAATTATCTTGATCACATTACAAGGGGTATAAAATACAGGATTTCCCAAGTGATATTTCAGGGGTAAAGGAAGACCCCACACCTTTTAAGTTTAGAACTTAAATGACTTGTGCAAGTGCAGTTCCTTTGAGTTGTTCCAGGCTGCAGTCGATGTAAAGATTGTTCCATTCATAATCAACTTACATTAGGAGGGGTACCAGGCGGAAGTAGAGCACCCACTCTCTATAATTTGTTTAACGATGTTGGGTCTGAAATGGGATAAATAATTATAATTTTTTTGTAGTTGACAAAAAACCATTATATGCACCTAAGTAACTCCTTCAATGGAAGCAATCTTCCTAACAGGCCTTCTATTGATATGCTTGGTGTAACTCTAAGTGACCAGCTCAGGCATGGGGGCTCCATCGAAACCAGAATCAAGCCTCTCGGAAACTGGGGCGTAAAATACATAATATAGGGCCTATAGATAATATATGTACCTACTTTAATAAAAAAATGCTTTAATAATTAGAACACACCGCTGATCCTGTAAAAATCTCGAGTGCGCCCTACTGTTGAATTTGGCAGCCACCTCTGCTCCGGAGCCCCAAATACCTGAAAAAACCTTGACTCTGGGCGGAAAGGGGTGGTCCGTTTGATAGATTCCCCTATCTCAACAAACGGATTGCAATCTTTAGAGCACAGGCGTTAGGTTGGTATGCTGTCCTTATTTTACCAGCATTACAACGGAAGATGCTCCGAGGAACTAGCGTCATTGATACCTTTGGCACATAGTGTATAGTCAGTAATACGTCAAATGCGCATCAAACACGGTTGACATTTTCACATGAGAACGGGTCACTTCTACGATTCGTTCTTGAGTTCAACAGCTCGGATGTGGAATGATTTGCCGACCTGTGTGTTTCCTCCCTCCTACTAAATAGATTTCATTCATTTTCACTCCTTCCTCTCTTCCATAGACAGCATCCCCAAAGATCACATAGGTCCTCAGGGAAATTATTTTCCTCAGGGCCTTCTGAGTGTAGTTGATGGAAAAAAAGTACTAGGTACTTACCTGATAAAAATTTTCAATCAGATAAATCACATAATTATCTCCTTGTCAGAAACAAAATTTATAATAATAGGTAGGTACTTATTTGCAAGATTGTGTATTTATTATAACAATAATGTCTCTTATTGTTATATGGTAGGTACTTATTTGCAAGATTGTGTATTTATTATAACAATAATGTCTCTTTATCTATTAGTCATATTCAATGAGCACTACATATTATTGTGTTTATGTGAAATACATACTTTAAGGGAGTTGAATTTCATAACAGAAGCTACCATTTATTACAATGTAAGCATAAAATAAACAGTTATGTGATGTCAAAAAAATGTGATATGTTATTGTAAAAATTATGGGCACAGGATGACTAATGCAAAATGCATAAAATTACCTACGAGCAAAAGTCAAACACAACCTGCAGGTAAGTAAGGTAAGGTACTGTAAAAAATGGTGGACCATAAGCTTTTTAATACATTATTATAGGTCATTGAAGTATGATATTTATAGATACATATTCCAATATAAATTAGCTAAACTCAAATCGTGAAAAATAAAAACATTGATCTATTCTTGAGTCATAGGCTGACGGCCATGTAAGCATTGAAAGCTCCGACGTAAATTTTAAACCATTCAAATAAAAAAATTATGTTAAATGAAAAGAAAATAACTTTGTACGAACCACTTCTTTAGTCAAAATTTTATCCTGTCGAAGGAACCATTGCTTTCGAAACCAGTTGATAAATTTGATTGACCACCCAGACCCATAAGCTTGTTTTTACCATAATTTAACATTACCAGACATATGTATGACATATGAGGCGTACCTGACTTATTAAATAAGCGGTGTACACAGTGGCGTACCGTGGGGGGGGCGGGGGGGGCGGCCCGCCCCGGGCGGCACTTTTAAGGGGGCGGCAAAATTTCACAATCAATAATCATCTTGTAAAAATTTGGATTGGGGAAGTCGCGGGTTCTATTCTCGCGTCAGGACTTAAAAGTTTTTTCTAGTTTATAGTTTCTTAACATCTTTCTTAAGTTTTATATACTGTTAAAATCAAAATATTAATGACAGACGTTTTGTTTTTATTTCTAACACATACATTATTTTTAAATAAAAATGTAAATGGCAACAGTATCATTTTAGCTCTAATTGATAGTCGATTTGTGTTTTATATTCGTGAAGCTTTGTGCGCCCTGCTGAAAGCGCACAAAAAATTACACTTATACGGTTTTCTTCCACGTATATATCACGGTGATATATTTTAAATTTATTATCACAGAAAAGTTAAATAGCTGACAGGTGTGTGCATACTTATTCGAATTGCAGTTATAAAATTCTAGATGCACACTATCTATGTGCTGCCAGAATCAAAGAAAAACCATTTTTATGTTCTGAGTGAAGTTTTAATTCACCGCATACATATTTAATTAAAAGCAGTTTTGTGTTCAAAATGTATAATTCCAGTTGTGGATTCATCTGACGACATATTTCGAAGGAAAACATTATATTATTTAAAGTGCTTTATAAAATTCTTGCAGACAATTTATGTGCTGCCAGAATCAAAGAAAAAACATTTTCATGTTCCGAGTGTAGTCTTAATTCACCGCTTAGAGATTTAATTAAAACCCCTTTTGTGTTCAGAATGTAAAATTCCAGTTGTGAATTCATCCGACGACACATTTCGAACCTTTCGAAGAAAAGACTTATTTGAAGTGCTTAATAAAATTCTTCCAGACAAGTTATGTGCCGCCAGAGTAAAAAAAAAACCTTTTTCATGTTCTGAGTGTAGTTTTAATTCACCGCATACAGATAAAATTTAAGCCAGTTTTATTGTTCAGAATGTAAAATTCCAATTGTGTATTCATCTGCTGACATATTTCGAAGGAAAACATAACTTTTTTCGAAGTGCAAATATAAAATTCTAGTTGCAGACAATTTATGTGCTGCCAGAACCAAAGAAAAACCGTTTTCACGTTCTGAGTGTAGGTTTAATTCACCGCATACAGATTTAATTAATAAATATTTAAAAAAAAAAGGATCACTACCCCCCCCCCCCCTCCCTGAAGAAGTACCTATATAGGGGGGGGGGGGGGGGGGGCGGCAAAATTTTCCTCCGCCCCGGGCGGCTGATACCCACGGTACGCCACTGGGTGTACACAAAGTGAAACTGGCGGACCGTTTGATAGCTTCCCCTATCTTAACAAGAGGATTAAAATCTTCAGAGCACAGGCTTCAGATGGGACTGCTGTCTTTGTTCTACCGTTATTACAATGGAAGATGTTTCGAGGAACTAGCATCATTGATCCCTTCGGCACTGGTGCACAGTCGGGAAACAAGCCAAACGTGCATCCACATATTTACAAAGTTGACATTTATCACTTGAGAACGATTTGCTTCTACGACTCGTTCTTGAGTTCAACAGATTAACTGTGGAACGATTTGCCGGCCTCTGAGTTTCCTCTCTCCTACAACATGGGTCTCTTCAAATGGTACCCACAGAATAGAGGTATTGCTTCAAGACCCATGTTTACTCCTTCCTCTCCTCAAAAAGACCTTCCACACAGCTTCTTCAAAGATGGCATAGGCCCTGAGGGAAATTATTTTCCACAGGGCCTCCTGTGTGGAGCTAATGTAAAAAATGAGTTACTACGTGGGTAGATATAATAATTTAGCAGAGATTTGTGAAATGTCCAATAGTGTTGAGTGTCGAGCAGTACAAAACAGTGAAAAAGTCCACATCTTTTTTTCTAGTTTAGTTTCAGAATATTATTGTTGTAAAATTAACAATAAATGTTCAATAAAACAATGAAAATTATTTTTTTAAATTAACTACACATGGAGGGCCTTAGAAAAATATTTTTCCTTCAGGACCTATTTCGTCTTTGGGGATGCTGGGCGGTTGGCCTTTTAAAGGAATGAAAGGAGAGAAAGTTCTGGGTAGGAAAAAGGTATGACGGGATGGGTAGGAATTCGGAGATCAGTGTGTCCAGGAGTGACGGTCGGCAAGGCATTGGGGTCGAGAGAGTCCAACTGGAGAGGTCAAAGGGCCTCTCAGATCCAACCTCTCTCCATCCGGCCACCACGCTGCTGGTGGGCAGTCGCATCCGCCACCAAGACCTGGACAAACCTCAACCCGGGCATCCCTGCCAAGTCATCAATAGTAGTGAACCACTTGGAGTGACCTATGGCAGAAGTGTTGGTTATCCAATTAATGGTTCCAGAGGCGGCAGTACCCGTACCAACCTCCCAAATTAAGGTTTCAAATAATGATAAAATAAAAAAAAATGCCGATAATAATATTGCCTACCTACCAAACTTGTAATAAGTAATAATCATTGAATTGATATAGTATATTATATATCTCTATGGTAATAATACCGAACGAGCCTCAACCTAAAATGACGACATCACTGAAAATACAACGCAAGTGGGTGTACTCCATAGTTACTTACTCACAACACGATAAATAAGATCCTTTAAGGACATGTTTCAAGGGCTACGTGCAATAAACACAATTCAAATCGTCTCAAATTTAACAAACAAAAGTGAATAAATTGTTTGCAAGGCATACCTACTTAGATGGAGAAATAAAAATGTTTTCCCGCATTATTTCGAAGCTAGTGTTAGTTCTCTCAAAACTCGCTAGAGGCTTCCGTGGCGTTTGGTTTGTTTTGAAAAATGACAACTGGTTCTGAAAATCAGTGTGAGCGAAACCTTATGCGAGTGTGGTCGTGTTATTCGGCCGCAAAAAGTTTTAATTTTAAACATCTCTATTTTCAATGTTTATAAATTAAATTCATTGCTATATCATACAATCTGACAGTTAATGTGAAGAGGACTTAATTCTCTACTTGCAAAAAAGAGTGATGTGTTTTTTCGGATGTTTTGGTAAAATAATCGAGAATGTTGAATGGTTTTTTGTGCGACTCGTGAAAATTGAGTAATATTGTAATTTAGTGTGTGCAGTTCACTCCTTATTTGCAGTTGATTGCCTGATTTGAGACAATGACCATGCCTTCGGTGCGAGACACCGTCACCCCCAAGACTACCCCGGTAAGTGGATATATTGATTTTCAACAAGACGCACAATGTCCCTGTATTTTTATGTTTTTAATTGTTATTGTGTAGCTGGTGAAAATTTTGAATCTCTTTCAATCAAAACCAACTATTTTAGGTTTTTATTGCATTAAATTTTCCTGAACTACACACACCAAAACCCCTAACATTTGTCTTATCATTAGCCAGGGATGTTACCCTTGATTTTCTTTGAAGTACTTGCCTACTTACTACCTGTATTGAAGTACAATTATTACACACAATGTATCCACAATTTATTGTCATATCTACCTAATTCTTAAAACTCTTATCGTTTTCAAAAATTTGTAGAATATTTTTCGTAGTGTAGCAGGTAATATTTAATGTCTGAAAGGAAAAACGATATTTCAAAGTGAATAGAAAACTATCGGGGTCTGTTTCCTACCGAAAGAAAGCTTTATTGTAATATATATTTTAGTAAAAAAAACATTTAAATTTAAAACAATAAACAGTTTTAGTATTTTAGTAAGTATTAAAATACATCGATAATATATTTTAAAAAAGAGAGGCTGTCTACGTGTCTACCCTCTGCAATCTGCCTCTCATCCCTCCTGAAAGAGGGTGTGAGTTATTGTTTCAACAACAACGTTGGTAGGTACCTATCAGTATATTTTATTGAACAATTCTTTGGTTTCTCTACAATATCCTTGCTGTGCTTTATTAATGAATTTAAAAGTTCATCTAAATGATTTATTACTTTAATTCACAACTTTTTAACGTGCAATGTCTTTCTGAGAGGTCCCCGACTTTTTCTTCTACCCATATGGTTGTTATACTGAACAGATTTAGTGTTAGAACTAACTACTTGCATTTTTGTTATGTGAATACCTCACAAGAGTCTCAGCTGCTCCCGTCTGGAGCCAGTGAGTCCATGGCATCCCCAATTGGGGTATGTTGTGAGGCTGAAGGAGGGGATGGAAATGGGAGAGGAAAGTACCTGGCTATACATCTGGTCACCAAACATGGCTAAAGTCATTTTAAGCAACGTTTCAATTATGAATGGTGGTCTTACACCAGGGCGATACTGAGAGTTTCTTGCCTCTTTTCCTTTGACGACAACTTACATGACAAGAGTTAAATAAAATAATTTGATATTCAAATCCATTCTATACCTAGTATATTCTGTATATTTTTATCTGTATATATTAATTTTTATAATATAATAGTATATCGTCGGTCTGATGACCAACAGGCGTATCTCCTATTTGGAATTTTTTTATTAGAGCCAAAAAACTGTGTTCTTTGCCGAATTCTTATACATTTTATTACATGCTTCGCAATGGTTCCATGCCAACTCAGAATGAAACCATCTCAGTACCACCTCAGAAAGGTCATTAAAAGCTATGAAAACATAATTTTAAAATAGCCGGTAACCCTAACCTAACTTAACCTATTTAGCAATTTTTTTAAATATTTTTTTAACAGATGTGCTTCTGAGTTAGTTTTATTCTGAGTTGGCCGGTCACCCTTCACAATACATCCCCCTTTACAGCGCCCTTGAGGTATTTTTTTTTACAGAAACGGCGCTATATCCAATTATTATTATTATTAATTACAAGGGGTTATAATTACCATTTTATTTTACCAAATTAGCAAGACATTTAATAAAATGTATAAGAATCCGGCAAAAAACAGTCTTTTGGCTCACCTAAAAAAAAATCAATTATGTGATACGCTTGTTGGTTATCAGACTGACGATATAACATCTCCTGCCTTCACCAAAATAGAAATCACTTTGATAAAGATCAATCTCAAAGCGACTGGTATTTTGTATAATTTGTATGCGTTTATTATCTTATCTGACGCTATCTGAAAAACAAACAAAAGAGCTATTCGTGGAGCTGATATAAGTGCAATTTTCCTGGTTTATACATTATAATCACCTGGGAAAATTTGACTCTTCACTATAAGCAGCTCATTCAAATAATATCATAATTATGGTTTGCAATCCCCCAATCCCAGGGGATTTAAGCAATATTTGATGTGCGGAATTTGATGTGAAGAAATACTCATTGTACACCAAAAGCGCACACTGTTTTGATTTGCTGTTGGCACTTAGGTGACAGGACTCTCCAAAATTTGTATTTTTTACGATCTTTTTCTATCAATGTCCTTTTCTATCAATGTCTTCTTAAAATACTTATTACGGTACGTTTTCAATTTTTACCAACTGTGGAGAGTCCTGTCTGTGATAGTTATATTTTTTTTTAAATATATTTTTATGATCTGTTTTTTTATCAATGTCTTTTTAAAAAACTAATTATGACACTTTTAATGTCTTTTAAATAATATTACTAATTTAAAAGATGATTGACATGAAAGTCCTCTTAAAGGAAAAGTTTTTTCTTCTTCAACGACTTTTTTATTATTTACTAGTATTATCCATACTAATATTATAAATGCGAAAGTGCGTGTGTTTGTTTGTTACGCTTTCACACCTAAACCATTAAACTGATTTTAAAATTCTTTTACCAATAGAAAGCTACATTATCAGCGAGTAATATAGGCTGTATATAATGGTAAGCTCTGGCGTTATGAAATTTGTGAAAATGTGTGTATTTCATGTATTTTAGCGGCAGGGAGGAAAGGCAGGGGGGAGGTGGGGTTCACGGAAAGGGAAGAGACGAGGGAGGGGGAAGGCGTGGAAGGGAACGGGGACGCACGGGAAAAGACATGCAGGGGGAATCAATGTATTATTGAATGGCATTGCAACGCATACCGGGTACCAGCTAGTATATTATATATGTTAATTGAAATAATGAAAGAATGTTTAAAACTGACATGTGCCTAGCATAGTGGTCGAAAAATCTTCAAATTATGTAAACGACATAGAAGACAAATAAACTATAATTAAACAATTTTAGTCTGTCTCGGCACAGGAACCCCTAGTAAGGAGGACTAAGAAACACACTATCTTTACCTAACATAACCATTATATTTTGCATACTAGTAGAATTATTTTATATAGTCGCTTAAATAAAATAAAAAATGAAAAAAAATTCAATGAATAAAGAAAAAAAAATCTTTGGTTGGCTTTATTTAAATTTAATACCCCGTAATAATAATCCCACGGGATTTTTAGAATCTATCCCAAAATCCCGCGGGATTCTTAGATTCTATCCCTCAATCACGCGGGATTTGTAAAACTAATTGTAATACAATATATTACTTACGTAGGTATGAGAAATTATTTTAATTTCTTTCTTAACTATTTATGAGAAAACGTAATTAAAAATATCTTCAATTCTTATCGTATATGATAAAAATATTACATGTAATATTGATTGAGTACATCTTTTATACTCCCCCCAAAAGACCCTGACAATACTCTAGGGTTTTCCTCATTTCAAGGAAAGGTACGAAATTTTATAGAAGGAGGAAACATTCTGCAGCCGAAATCGTGTGAATGAATCTTTGAAACTAACCCATTTTCCTCCGGAACTGTCAACTGTGTACAAATAAAAAATAGTTTTTACATAAATCAAATTTAATATTTCTTAAAGAAAAGAAACGGTTCATACATTGTAACCATTTAAATTAAATGTATTAAGGCGAGATCTGACTCTCTCGCTGTCTATTTATTTTCGGTCGTTTTTTACACATTAAAATGTAATCAAAATACCTCATAATATATGATCCACTTACTTTGTTACAGCATTTAAAGCCGTGTTTATTAAGGATAACATCCTGGACATAAATATAACCTTTTATTACCTACCAGCTTCGATTAAAAATCGAATAAAACCAATTACTTACTACCTGCTAGAAAACCTTCTATGTACCTGAAAAGAGCGTTTTATAAAAATATGGCACCAAGTAAAATATTATACACTCTCTGAAATACCAATTCAATTATTTACGACGTAATTGACTTGCTTGACCCTTTCGGTGCTGAGGATAATAATTACCTGTCATAAACGGGACACCTTCGTAGATTTACATGAAACGCAATAAAAGCATCAAAAGAAAAGTCCTGACACTTCATCAAAATGTCGGCTTTCAACTCCACTGGTAAAAGCTCTTCAGAGCTCTCTAACCTCTATTCCCAGTTCAATTCACAGATGCGACTGAATCTTTTCTGTTTCATTTTTTTGTTTTTGTTTTTAGAGTGGTTAATATTTCTTCAATGATTAGAATTTGAGGTTGCTTAAATTCTAAACTAGTCAACAGATGTCATATATTAAAATAAAAATGGATGTTATATTTATTTATTTATTTATTTAAGGAACATAAACAGTCATAGTAATAAAATATACATAAGAGGATGGCCAAAAACAGACCAATTATGAATGTTCACAGATAGGTATTTAGAAACATAAAAGTAACTGAATGTAAACTAGAAAATTTAAGAAAAACAGAAAAAATAAAAACAGAACTAAGCAGCAATTTTTCCAAGATAATATCGATATTGCAATTTAATTTGGGTAGAACCTTGGAATCATACACAAAGATAGCAGCCAAAAAAATGCGCTAAGAACATAAAAATAAGGTTGGTAGTTCTTAGTCGATGATGCAGTTAAAATGACGGAAGTTGATATTGATAATTAGCTCAGTGGTCAAAGCAATACGCCGACAAGGCAGGGCTCTTTGTTCAATTTCAAGATGCAACCTAATCTTTTTCTGTATTTTCTTGTTCACATTTTTCGTTTGTAAGTGAATTTGATTTTTTTTCTTGTCCCTACTTAAATGGACTGCCTGCCCATTTTATACAATGTTTAACTTCGCATTCTGACGAACTGAGAGTATTTTGTTTGTATTTAAGTTTTTGTAACTAAAACCCAGGAACGTGCTGGAAATATAATAAATTTTATATTATATTTTTAGATTTTTTCGTTGTTTGTTTTTGGGGTGTTATGCCGTGTTGCGCTACCTTCTTCTTTAGCCGACGTTTCGGACAGCGTTGCAGTGTCCATCATCAGGGCAGATCCGACAGATGTGTCACACATCTGTCGGCTAAAGAAGGAGGTAGCGCAACACGGCAAACACCCCAAAAACACACAACGAAAATGCTTTTGGCCGTGAAAATTTAAAAACGTATATTTTTAGTTATTTATGTGTTAAATAATATGTCTTATGAATTAAATTAAATTATACACGTGTTACTGGTTTTGAACCCCAGTGCTAGTGATCACGGCCACGCAGGTCGACAACAACTGCTTTGAGATACAATATACTCTTCAATACGATCTACAAAAAGCCGAGTTGACCACCCCTACTCTAAAAATGTTTTTAATTGATACTTTTCTACATTGTGCTTTGAATTTATCGTCCTCATTAAGGCGCTTGAAGCCTGAAGGCGAGTCCTTAAAAGCTCACGGCTCCTTTGGGCACACGGCATGGCGCCTCTTCGGGCATAAACGACGTTTGAAGTGACCTATAATTTAATTTTTAACACGACTCGGTGTGCAGCTTTTTTGGCGTCTGCCTTGCATTCTGAAGCTCGTAGCTTCTTCAGTGTAGAATATGGAAGCACTGCACTGAACGCCGACACATAAAAAGATGATTTTGTCTTATAAGATGATTTGGAAAAAGGGGATAAGTCAATGTATAACTTCATAAGTGAGCAGACTTTTTTTATCAGATCCGAGAACTATTTATAGTTGCAAACGTTAATTCGGGTGGTTAAAAAAAGAGATGGCTAAGATTGAAGTTCTCTCTTATCTGTGTCAACTAACAAACTACCCATCACGCCATTTCTCCGTAGGAGTAGGCAGAGGAGATGGCCATGCAACTCTGTCTTAACACATACTCTTTGTTTCATTCACATTAATACATTGTCTCATACGTACTCATCTGATTTACCGACTCTCGATACGAGACTCGACCCGACTCCAAGTACCTATTTAATTCACTTGAACGTGCTGTCTTTCTAGGTTGTTCTCGAGTTCTTCTTCCATTCTCTTGGGTCTAGGTAAATTGACCCAATTGCAATTTTTCGAAATCAATTTTTCGAAAACATATTTTTCGAAAAGATATTTTTCGAACATCAATTGACCGAAACACTAGTTTTTCGAATTGATATAAGTATGTATGTACGTACAAGAGTATTTTATTATATGTAGGATGCACAATATCAACTAACCTAACAGTATCTCGTTAGTCATAAGTAAGTGAAATATATATTTTAAAAGTTGATTAACAAATTCTAAAAATATGTCTTTCGGCCAATTGCTGTTCGAAAAATTGAAAAATATTAGTCTTTCGAAAAACTGGAATTCGAACAAATGATTTAGAAAAATTGAATTCGAAAAACATGTTTGCTCCCCATTCTCTTGCGTGTCATATATTTTTCCAACACTCCTTTCTGTGTTCTGTGTCGATATTTTCGAATAAGTGTTTTATTAAACTGAGACAACTTGAGTTATCGCTTTATTATTTTTATTTGATTTAAAAATAAATGTAGCTCTTCTTGCACTCTGTATGACAAACAACAGTAAATTTCTCGGAAAAATTGGCGAGCTTGTTCCTCTTTTCCATAACGAAAAAAATTACAGTTCGTTTAGCACACTTAACAAAATTTTAGCATTTTTACTGACTCATCTCCCTTTTCCGAAACACCACACCACGTGACAGACTTGACAGTAGTTCTCCACAAGGCATGTCACCAGGCCATTTAAAATTTTAAGGTGTCCTGCCCATATTAGAAGTTTGTATACGAATCTCGTTTGAAAGAATTTCGAATCCGCTGCGGCAGTTAGGCATTTTGTAATAAAATCGGGTAAAGCGTCCTTTTGTCTCATAACTCAAAATAAATCGGTGTCCCTTTGATAAAACATAGTAGGCTGCATAAGGCGTGGAAGATGGGTGCAACCTTTTATGTACTAATTTACATATTAAATGATAACCCTTTTAATTTTAGGTTTATCTCTGTCTATCTGCCTCTGGAATAAACGTTTTAACTTTATTACTTACTATCTGGTGTTCCTCGCGTTGAACAAAATTTCAACAAGTACCAAAATTCTTCTGCAAAGGGTGGAAAAATGGGTTGTGGTGCTTTTTGTATAGACAGTGATCTCCCTCTTGTAATGGAGGTCAACAAACAGACCGGGACACTCTTCTTTATTATAATTTTTTTTCAAACTTGGAATAAAACTGTAGATTTGTATAAAAATCAAATTCGACCGCCCGCTACAGACACTATCCTTTATATTAATATATAACTATACTTATAGAAGATTGATAGGTTAGCGATGCTAACAGCTTTTAAAGGTATTGTAATATATGAGGCGCGCTATTCATTCGTACTTCGTGAATTTGACTTATCTATTTGTTATGTACAATACATATTATTTAACCCTGAAAACATTTTTCATTGCATCTCGGCAACGGTAGATTCGCGTGAATCTCCTTGCTGCTATATAAGGCGTGTCTTTTGAAACGCAACTTGATTGCGGAAAGTGCATTGTCTGATGACCCGTGCACATGCATACAGTACCCACACAGCACAGTGTACCGACATAACCTATATTGCATTGAAAACTGCGTTGTGCGTTGCGAAAGCTCTCTATATTAAAGCGAAAGCAGTTTTCAGGTATACCCCGATACCTGATAGTACTACGACTTCTTAAACCGAATATAGAACATTCTTCTCGAAGTTATAGCTCTACCATTAAAAATTGCTATTTTTTTTTTAAATTTATCGTTCTTGCAAGGGATGTGGCGTAAGGCGTTATATGACTGTGTGGAATAACGATTTTTTTGTTACATTAGCTCTTCATTAGAAAAATAATTCCCAACAGGGCCTGTGTCATTTTACGGATGCTGTATGGAGGGTCTTTTGAGTAAAGGAAGGTGAGAAATTTCTGGTAAGGAAAAACGTATGAAGGGAGGAAGATGAAAGGAATCTGGGAGTCAGTGTGTTTAGGAGTGACGGATGTATGAATCTATCCCTTCCATTGCGATGCAAGGCGATGTTTCGATAGAGTCCTGCTGGAGAGGTCAAAAGGTCTCCCTCGTCCAATCACTTCCGATTCGGCCTGCCCTTCATACCTTTTTCCTCCTGGGAAGGAAAAAGGTATGAAGGGAGGAAGATGAAAGGAATCTGGGAGTCAGTGTGTTTAGGAGTGACGGATGTATGAATCTATCCCTTCCATTGGATGCAAGGCGATGTTTCGATAGTCTTTTTTTTATATGTTTTTTTTTTTTTTTTTAGTCCTGCTGGAGAGGTCAAAAGGTCTCCCTCGTCCAATCACTCCCGATTCGGCCTGCCATGCAGCTGGTGGGCCGTTACATTACCGTATTTGACTTTCAACACAAGAGCCTTAAAACTGATCAGCAAACCACCTTCCTGGCAATGATAAATGGGACGAAGAAAAATTGTTAAAAATGGGTTGTGTACATCTTTACTCAGTTAGCCATCAGTTACTATACTAAAACTCTTCGTATCCATGTGTAATTATTATCCATTCCTATTCATCTCACAAATACCGAGACGAATTCTCAGATTTGTATAAATCTTTACTATCTACTGTCTGCAATTTACGATTCTGTTGTTCCACTTACTTCAGTCGAGTATCGCGTCCTTTCGAAGTTACGAGCCCGTCCATGTATTGTTATGTAACTCCGTTTTTGATTTGTCACCGCGAACTACTGACTTCTACTTAGTTCAATTGACCGGATAGACAATAGTTCGTTAAGCGAATCAGAAGAATAATGACCCGATGCAAATTCATTGTGACTGTCATCTGTCGACAAACAAAAACGAAGATGTGTTACATATTGGATATTTCGAAAGTAATAGGGTGCTTGTAAGACTACCTCACATTTCGTACTGTATAAAGGTTAGGGTACACGTACATGGTCCAAGTCGAAGATACTCCTTCCTTATCGAGAGATCTATCGGCCCCATATTGCACCCCGCAACCACGCTGTTATATAAGTCAACATATGTGTAACCAGGATATTGGACTTGGAAATGTTTTTAGACGCACTTTTGTTGTTCGAATTCTGCTGAACTGTCGTTGGGTACAGTTATTTAGAGCTCTAAACACTATATAAGTTAATGATGTTTTATAAGTTATTAAAATTGTTGTAATACACGCTTCCATTAAATATTTTGGTCGAAGAATACACGTATCAAATTCTTGAATCATGTTTATTTAATTAAAAAAATATTTGGTTGCTTCTATTAAATATGTACGATATTTTACCCGGAGGAAAAGGAGATGGTTCCCTCAGCCTCTTAGTATCACGTTTGAACACTGCTTAAAGGGTCTTTGAAAGGAAGGAATGATTCAGAGTCTTGAAGAGTCACTTTTGATGGGAAAGAGGAAACTCAAAACTCTAATTTTGCAAACGGTCTTCTTAGAACACCAGTTTTTCTTACATGGATACTGAATCCTCCATAGTCAAGAGTAAATCAACCTGATCATAATAAATTATATAATATTGACGCATATTTGTGTTCTCTGTGAATTATGCGTCATTTGATTATTACGATTCCAAAGATGGCGCATTCAATTTCTTCTTACAGAAAGTATTGATACCGCGTTGAACGTAATACAGATTACCGATTCCTCGGACTAAACCGTCGTAATTCAGTTTCACGTCGTTCTGTAGAAGAGTAAAAGCGGGGTGAAAGTCGGGCTTTTGTAAAAACCGACACTAGCGGCAGACTAAGAAGTCATGGGCGAAACAAATTATTGGCTTTTCGTCGCTAAGGTGTATCGGGACAGGACAGCAACCTCACGAATCACTAGGAAACATCAGAACTGGCTGCGTGGAAGAACGTGATAGTTAGTTAGTGTAATGTTCTTTTATCCCAATTTTTGGGATTACTTGATTTATGTTGGGGAATCTCCAATAAAGCTCGAGGTTCTTCGAGATTACAAGTTATTTTATTTTCGTTATCGTGTGGTTTATATTGAACATTTAACTGGACCATAAGTTCATTCTAATAACTTCTCTAAGTAATTCTGAAGCAAGAGAACTCGAAACTGAAGGTTCCGAGGTGTCGATTGTATATTATCGGCTATTTACGTAACCGTTCAGGGGGCCTAGTCCCTATCTTTTACGTTTTACTAACAGCCTGTTAGCTTAACTTGGTGGTTTGAGCAAATTTGTCGCAGTAATAAATGGTAGTCAGTAACTTTGTATATTATCGTTGTATACTACCATTTTTAGCCAGTTGCGACAACTTTGCTCAAACCACCAAGTTAAGCTAACAGGCTGTTAGTAAAACATAAAAGATAGGGACTAGGCCCCCAGATATTAGACACGAACGGCGACAGTTGCCATTATACTAAGGTACTATTTAACTGACATTTGTTGAGACCCCCAAAACTACATAAAATACATAACTATTGAAGGTTATT
The DNA here is from genome assembly GCA_917563855.2 of Limnephilus lunatus. NCBI lineage: Eukaryota > Metazoa > Arthropoda > Insecta > Trichoptera > Limnephilidae > Limnephilus > Limnephilus lunatus. The sequence continues at coordinate 28,596,773 of OU830598.1, read as the reverse complement.
GAAACTACATACATAATCCTATACGCCACAGTCTCAGTGTCTCTTTTAGTCGTGTGTCAATCTGTAAACTTCTGTATTTGTTGGGACTTTGTCTCAAACAATGGCTGTAATTTTTCACAAAATCGCGAACGAACTGATTCACAAATATTACGATGATTTATATTCTGTTATCTACTCTTTTAATGTCTTTGACTTCTGTCAAGAATATGAACACAGGACTTCTATTGTGCAATAAAAAATAGATATATTCGTTCCAACAATTGAATTGACAATGATTGTCTCGTCAATGGTAATTTATTCCAATCTATCATCTACTTCTACAGACTCGAATCTAAAAAAATACTAAACAAGTTCTCGAAACACGCCAGTAAATTATAGATGCTTCAATGTAGCGTTTGAATAATTCATTACTTATTTTGATATATTTTTGACAGTTTAACTATCAGATAAGTAATGTAAGCAAATTCCTCTGGCCTTACGTTCTTACGTATCTTAAAGAGTTCAGTATTATCTGAGGATACATTACCTTTGTACTATTCACTTTCAGATAAAGTTTATTCTATACGCCTTAAATAATATTTATTTACATAATATTATTCAATCACCTAAGTAATATATAATAATAATAATACCCATAACGTACACAGAAGCTTTGTTTTCATGCCACCAGTATCTTTTCTGACCATTCATAATTTTTAATAATAATGTTTGGATGATTTCTATAACATTATTTTCGTGACTCACGCAATCACCCCAAGGGCTCAATTATCAATAATAATGAATAAAGCTATTTTTAAACACAATTTATGTCAAATGTCAATGGCTCAAGTGCGTTTTACTAAGTTATAAATTGTCTTAAATAAATTAAATTAAAGTCAGTCGAAACTTTAAAAATAAAAACCCTTCAAAAACCGCTATATATTTACATATTTAAAAATTTTGCCGGTTTTGAAAGGGTTCAGATTTCAGAAAAAATTAAACAGCTTATAAGGACAGAAACATTCTTAAAACTGTGTCTTTCGAAATTTGCCAACACAGTCATGTTCACTATTGTTGTCACCGGCGTTGCCCGTGCTTTGGGCAGAGTTTTTCGATCTAATCTGATTTAGATAGTGACCTTCCTCTTGTTTTGAAGGTCTAGTATGCAAAATTTCATCAGTCTCGCTGTAAATAAACCGTAGTTTTGTGTACAAATCTCCGCATACAAGTCCGCCCACTCGCCCGCCACAATTACACAGAAACTCTTCTTTATAGTATAAACAGATAACGCAAATATATTTAAGGCACCTATTTATCCTGGTTATATGTTGGTGCTGTAAGCACACCAATAACTGAGGTATTTATCACCTGTCCAAAGGAATACCGATCATGTTATTAGTCTAATCATCTGGCCGTGGTTTGATCTCTGCTCCCGTTCTTACATTAATCTCCGGTTACCTTGAAATACATAGACATATAAGGAGATAGACATTCTGTTGGTGAAACCACCAATGGCTATGTCTGTCGGTTGGCTACTTGGTACGCCTGGTTTTCGGAGTTTAATAAGGTCAATTTGTTTGAGTTGTTATTCGTATTGGCCTTGGAATTTCCCTTCGACCTTCGTGATACCCACACCCTGCACTCTCGTGCCCTCTGTACAATGACCTATCGGCGCCCATGCTCGTATATGGGCAATCAATGCAATCAAAGGTTTCTTTAAAATAATCGAATTTAAATGGGCGTATTTTCCGTGTTATTTGATACCACGTGTTTAAAATTTAAATATCCTGTTGGTTGGAGCTAGTACATTATACAAAAACAAATGAAATATTTTAATTTATAAATATAAAAAAAGTCGGGGGCGCCCTAAAGTTCAGAAGTAATGATTACACGAAGCACGAAAGATAGATAGATAAATAAGAAGTGTAGGTGTATGCCGAAAAATTTTTTTTTTGAGTTTCCTCTTTACCCAATCCTATCAGGAAATGGCAAAATGGTTAGTACAAACAAAAATTAACTATTGGGCGGATTTACCAAATTAGCTAATAGTGGGGTTCAACAGGGGAGTGCTTTGGGACCACTTTTAAAATTAAAGTTATTTTGAACTGAATGTTAATTGCAAGAAGTCGTGTAAATTTCGATCATTACTGCACGAATGTTTTTCTAATGCGTTTATTTTTAGGTTAGGTAATGGAATGTCTATGCCCATACTAAAATACATAATACCCAATCCCGTGGGAGTATTTTAGTATCTTGGCTGCCCAAATGATAAAACTATTCTCCCGAGTGTCTGTAATTCAATGTGGAGGTCATAAGACGCGTCTGGTTCGACAATTAATTAAGCATCTCCCTGCCCGATAAAGAGACGTAACACGCCGTGGTGTTTTACATACAACGATTTCATGCACAGATAGCGGATCCATTATCGAGAAATGCCCTGTTTCTCGCCGACCACTTATTGATTCTACCTTCCCACGTAAGATTTTTCATTACACAACATTTTAAACCAGAGTTGCCGGTTCCTAGCTCCTCACCCCACCATCTTAATAATACGTTGGCTTTTACTCTGGATTACGTTCGATGTTAATTATTGAATAATTAACCATTATGTACCTGGTTTAGGACGTAGTTTCTGTTAGATATCTGGGTTCTGGAATGCTCTTTTATTTTTTAAATAGTTGGTAAATTATTGATGCTAAATGCTAAGTTCTGCTCTCTGTTCCTCGTCTAGAAACTTATTGTAGTTTTTATTTTGGATTTAAAAAAATTGTAACAATTATTATAAGCAATAACTATTAGCCTGAAACACACATCAACATTGAAAAAATCTCCCAAGAAAAGATAAATGCCGCCAACGGGACTTGAACCCGCGTCCTTCTGATATCCGGTCAACTGCTCTACCAACTGAGCTACGTCGGCTTATCTCCCACCCGCCAAATAATTCAATATATACTAGTGTTTCATTCAACAATTACTGCTTATTACATTTTTCACCTGAAAACAACCAACTTTATTTTTTTTGAGAAAGGCGTTATAAGTGCTAACTCTCCCACTAGATGGCGTCGAGACAAATTATGTCTACATTTTTTGGTGAAATATTTTAACTTGTCAAATATTAATTATTTTTTTTTTAATTGGTAAACTAATGTTTAAGACAAGATTTTTATGCATAGCACAAAGGGTAACAATTATTATAAGCAATAATTATAATTATTATAATTTTTGCTATATATATATATTGATATTGTATATATATATTGATATTGTATAATTATATAATTATTATAATTATTGCTTATAATAATTGTTACCCTTTGTGCTATGCATAAAAATCTTGTCTTAAACATTAGTTTACCAATTAAAAAAAATAATAATTAAAAAAATTGGTTTGGTTAGTTTTTGACAAATTTTAAAAATTTAGTTCAGCTTCTGTCTAGTGATTATTCGGTGTTTCAAACCAAAACGAAAATTTGATTTGGAAGCCCAAAAAAATGCTTTAAAATGATTCCCATTGCAAAAGCGTATCTCTTTTAACTTTCCATTTGATAGCATATTGTCTAAAATAATTTTAAATAAGTTGTTGAAACTCGGGCGAAGATAGACGGTGCTATTATGTAAATTTAATATAAGAAAAACGCTTTTCTCTTTATCCAATTTTAATATTTATTTTTATAATTAATTTATTAGTATTGCCTTTCTCTCTCACTAGTTCAAACAAATAATAAACGGTATTTAAGAATCAATTTGCTTGATTAAAGATTTAGTATTAATCTTTAGCGGACGTACTAGTTTTATGTTGTATGTTATTAAATTTAATTACAACCTCACTTGGACGGGCACTTGAAAGATTTATCTATTTGCAAATCTTGTTTTTACGAACGGTACTCTTGATCAAGATGGCTCCCCTCCGTCAATCTTTATTAACTATCATTATATTAGATTAAAATAATGGACAAGCAACCGTTAAGATGCCTCCAGTAAAATACGAGCATTTATAATATGTGATTTATAGTTTTTTTTTATCTACTAGAATATTGCATATTATCTGCGCCTAGATTGCCGGTAGCTAATAATTATTCATTATCGAAAGCACACCTCGAGCTTTGCATGGGAATTTGAACGGTAGACTGGTGTAGGTCGTCATGTTCAAAGACACTTGCTGTAATAATATGTTACGTGTCTGATCTGAATTTCCTGTCGCATCCCGTTCTACATCCTCCCAGCCCATGTTAGATCCAATCTCCACAATTTTAACCCTATTCGAGATGCCAGTTCTGGAACTTGTAACTTTTGCAAAGGATGAATTTTGATGAGTTATTTGCACTTTTTCCATTGCCTGCATCCCGTAGAGATGAATCTCTTTGAATTATTTTAACGAATTTTGGTACTTAAAGCAAATATTTTCTTTAATTTAGTCATGGCATGTTTCAATGAAACTTTTACGAACAATTTAATTAGTTGTCATTAACCAGAACCAAGAGACGTATAATATAATAATTTGCATGATCTAGGGGTAATTTGCATAGATTTTCATTGCGCAACTGCCATTAGAATTTATGATATCCATATTATCAAAAAGGCTATAAAATAGTAAGATATTAAGAGGCCGGTATCCGAATTTCTACCGATTTCTTGCAAACCTCCCTTAAACATTTGAAGTTTTTAAGCTCTTAAAAAAATATATGTTATTCTTGAAGATAATATCTAGACATTAGTCGCGCCCAAACGCAAATTATATAAAATTCCCTCGATAGAAAAAAATCGCAAAGTATGCTCCAAAAATTATTATAAACACGTTTGTTTCAGTTATTTTAGAAGTTATATGTATGAAAAAATTCACAGCGTTTCTTTAAATGCTGTTTAAGACAATTATCGCAAGATTTTTGCTCTATTTTAAACGAGTCGTGTTTTATTAAAGATTTTCATGATTTTTGCATCGATTTTATCGTTGTAAATGTAAGCGCGCTCTTCTAACATTCGTAATTTCATATCTCACCGTCTTCTTCTTTTTGGGGCCGGGAACTGAGCCTTAAATGGATTTCTTTTGTACAAAACTGAAAGTATCTCGTTGGCTCCGCATAACTTGGCGTTATGCTTTTATCTGAATAAATAAAGCATGTTATTCGCAGCGCGGTCTTTTATATACACCAAATAAACTTTTAATATATTTTAATATAAACTTTTTTTCCAAAATGCGCGGAGGTGCTTTTCTAATTTCAAAAAGTTGATTTGATGGTCACTGATAGTGAATAAAATTTAGAGTCATCGTGGTATTGAATTTTCCTACTCTAGTCAAAATAATTGTAATATTTAATCATTGAAACATAAAAGATTCAGTCGCATATAGGAATTGAACCCAGAATATCTTCTTTGCCGGGGAAGGCTCTGACTACTGAACTAATTGGATCACATCAACTTACTTAACGAAAATAATGCTGGTAGCTCTCAGTTGAAGTATGATGCTGTTAAAAGTTACGTAAGTTGATGTGCCAGAATTCACTCAGTGTCCAGAGCACTTCCTCGGCAAGGAAGAGGTCCTGGGTACAATTCTTTGATGCGACTGAATCTTTTTCTATCTTTTCTGTTTCACATTTTTAGTTTGAAATTCGTTAATATTTTCTTCTATCATTAAATATTAAAATTTGAGGTTTTTTGTCATTAAGTTATTCCAAAAATAAAATAATTGTGGTGGTTCGAGCTAAGATGTAAATCTGGTGGAATAAGATTGGTAAAGAAATCAATTTCTCCGTTGTTTGTGTGTGTGCGTTGAACATTTTGGTCCGCAATGAAAGTCGTGCTTGCTTCCGAGCTGGTGTGAACCGAACACTGTTGCTAGTAATTATATATTTATTTAACATCCCGGCGGTGAACCGTACTACGCTTTCTTTAGAAATATCACCAACACAACTCATTAACTGCGGATCATGATCTTTGGACGGTGTCGGCTGCAGACTGTAGACTGTTCACGTGTTCACAGTTGAATGTTGACTACCACTTTCAACATGCCTGCAGTATTCAAAATCAGCTGAACTCTTTAATCAATTTTACTTGTCAAAGATAAAATTTTATTGGTTATCATTAGTTATGTCTTATGAAGTGTAACTGAAATGAAAGTAATTGTATATTGGTTATCATTAGTTATGTCTTATGAAGTGTAACTGAAATGAAAGTAATTGTAAATTTAAGCAGATAATAATTCAATTTTTATTGGAGTAACTTTTTAATAACTTTTGACCCATCAATGTAATGTTTCATTAATATAATATAATTCATATAATACTAATAAATTTAAACGATAGGTATATGAAACAGAACAAGATAAAGGTGGCAACTGTGTGGAGTTAATGTAAAAAAAAAAAAAAAAAAACTAGGACTCGAACCCAATATCTGTTGTCTAATAGTCTAAGACACAGCGCCTTAACCAATTCGGCCATTAGACCTTTATTTTTTCTGTCATTTTTGTCGATCTCGTATTTCAATTTCAGAAAACAATATTTTCCTCAACGAATTTTTCTAGGTTACAAATAAATTCGTAATAGAATTTTGTAATCGTTCTAAAAGATAGCAGCAAAAAATTTGTTGAGGATGATATTGTTCATTCTGACTTTTAAATATAAGTTGACAAAAATGACAGAAAAAAATATAGGTCCCAATGGCCGAGTTGTTTAAGGCGCTTTGTCACCAGACAAGAGATCATGGGTTCGAGCCCCAGTTACTTTTTTATTTTTCTATGTCTAGTTCTGTTTCATGTTTGGTTTAGATTTATTAGTATTATCTTCATTTTGATAGATACTATTTCATTCAGTCTTACTATCATTTGTTTAGTCGTGAAATTATATGTATATACGAACAGGTCTTTACTTGCAGTTTTTTTAACTCAATTTTGTGATATACAGATGCCAAATAAAATAGCTTATATTTTTTATAAGAGCAGGTGGGCCGAGATATTTATGATACTTCGTAGTTTTTTATTTGTTTGTTTTCAGGTCACCATCCAGTTCACAGTTTGGTTTGCATCTCACGAAATTGCACTTATTTTCAGCCTTAAGTATTATTCTTCTGGTTATAATCTCGTTTAATGTGATCCTAGATTACTTACGAATCGTTGCCGGAGCTAATTTCAATTGTTTTAGTTGTTGTGAAAGATTTTGTTGGGTCATAACACGTTGTTCTAATATTGTTCTTATCGCTGAGATTTTACGCACTTGCATTTACCCAATGTTTTTAGATAACAATTGTTATAGTACCTGCGCTACGCAGCCACCAACTAACTGCGTTACGTAAAGATGTCACGATTTGCTCCCAATACCAGGAGCGAGGATTAGTTTAATAAAGATGCTTTCCGACAACAACAAACCAAGAATTATGTTTCTTCTTGTCGTTTTAAATGATAAATGAACTAAAATTCCCAAATTTAATGTTACTAAAGCTAGTGCAGACTCGTACAAGATCACGGGATGTTACAGTTCCAATTTTGAAAAAAAACAAATCCGAGTTCCAGAGTTCATTGAACCAGAGACACACACCCGAACTTAGTATTTTTAATAAGCCTGCTTCAGAAGTACCTAAACCGAAAGTAGTTTATTGAACAGCGCGAGGTTAGAAATGATGGTGAATGGTGATGATAAAGTTTAACACTTACACGACATCTATCGAAGAGCTTTTTGTTAAAACAAAATGTGAGGTATTTATGGTAGTTTGTGGTTCGGATATTTTGTGTTTTTGTCATGTCGTGAAGCCGTTCAAAGTACAATTAATATAATGTTTACCTGCGCCCATCACGCCATAATAAATACGTACACTACATGTTGCGTGAGAAATACCGCTGGCGTGAAAAGTACGAACATGTACTGTGTAATTTAAGAGTCTCATGAAGAAGGACTGTGATTAGAGTCAGTAAGAGGGCTAAATTGCTCTAAATTAAATCATTATAGTCAGGGATCAAGGACGACAAAGGTTGACCAATCTGCGATCGGAGTGAAACACGAATCAGCTTCTTTTATGTACTTAAGTACCTACGAAAAATTTCTTACACGTTAAACCTATAAATATAAATATGTTTCGATTACTTAAAGATATTTCCATTGCAGATTGCTTTCTCGGCAAATTTTAAATTCATGTCCGTATCTTAATGTTTTTTTACATTAACTCCACACGGGAGCCTATATCATCTCTGGGGATGCCATGGTCTTGATGCCAAGCCATTATGTTACTCCGTTCTATCACAGAAGTTTTTTGGATGATACTTTAGGAGCCAAGTGGTCAAAAGCTACGGTTTCCCATCGAAACCTCGCGGGTTCAAACCTCCGCTAGCTAACTCCTCCATCCTCCAGTGTGTAGGGTCTTTTTGAGGAAAGGAAGGAATGAACCTTGGTATTGAAGAGTCCCATGTTGTAGGAGGGTGAAAACTCAGAGGCCGGCAAATAGTTCCACAGTCAACCTTTGAACTCAAGAACGAGTCGTAGAAGTGACCCGTTCTCATGTGACAAATGCCAACCATGTACAAATGTTGGGCCCACGTTTGGCGTGTTTCCCGACTGTGCACCGGTGCCGAAGGAATCAATGACGCTAGTTCCTCAGAGCGTCTTCCCTTGAAATATTGGTAAAACAATGACAGCATTCCTAACCGACGCGACGCATGTGCTCTAAAGATTGATAATATAAGGGAATCTATCAAACAGGCCGCCCGTTACTGCACAGAGTCGAGGGTTTTATTCAGATATTTTGGGGCTCCAAACCAGAGTTGATGATGATATCCAATGATATTTTTAAATCAGTGTAACAAAAATAGAGATTAGAAATGATTAGATCTAGGCATTCTATACAAATGCGTATAAAAAAAGCTATTCGTACCTTGTTGATTTTAAACATTACCTACGCATTCACAAATGATATTACTCACTTTGCCCGGCTACTTCTCCTGTCATTATAAAAGTATGTGTACTATGCAATATGCATATTGCCATATTAATCTCTTGGTTCATAACATGAGCATTATGGCGCCAGCGTTTTGTTCTTGTCAAATGTATATCGAAGTTTATTTTCTAGCAAATGCGATACACGATAATGGTGCATTCGCAGGAAGTTCTCGGCGCCATCTAACTTCTCTTTTTCATAGCGATTAGAACTTGTCTCATTTGCATCACTCAAATAAGATAATTACATTGCTTAATTTTTTGAAAACTTTGACACAATTCACGAAATGAAACGGACACACTTTTAATAGACAATAATAAATGTGTAAAGCCTTTATAAAATTTGCATCTAAATTCCTGATTAAAGATATCTTATTTTTGGACTTTAATCGTCCTTGGTATCTCAAGGCCGTCATCTCTGGTCCTGTAGATCCAACAAAGCGGATTTTAAATAGCTTTGTAGAAATTATTGTTCTTGGTCGAACACCTTGAATGATTCCCACACTGATCGTATTTCCTTTTAACTCTTACTCTCAATTTCATTTCCAATTTTTGGTTTTTGGAGCTACTGTTGCCTTCTTGGATTACGGGTTCTCTGTGTATTTATATTTATTTATCCTTTAGGTTGTTTTATTGCCAGCACTGAATCCAGGAACGCCAATCCGGTTTTAGAGTATCGAAAAATGGCACGGGCAGATGCTCTTATGATACTGCATTCTTGAGCATGATTTGTTGCCTTTGACACAATATTATTTTATAATATAATTTCCCCAAGCGTATCAAGAATGAGTAAGGCTTTTACTTTTGCACAATGTGTAATTAAATGTATGCTGGTAAGTATGGTTAATTCACTTAATGCCGTGAGTTAAAAATGCTCACGAGTTATTCTGATCACGATAATGGACCTCCAAAGGGGTAGTAGCGAATGCCTGCATGGCATTTATATATTTGTCCATAAAAAATACACGGGGCATAACACCAGTCGTTCTGATATGGAAATTCTTGGTGTTTATCGAATTTAAATATTATTTACTCACTTTTTCGTTTTTGAGATTAGTTTTTCCATAAAGGTATTATACTCTACATCGCTTTCCCACTATCAATATATCCCTGAAGACTATTCTGGTTTCTAAGCACATAATGCGTTCATTAGCCGCCTTCAGGAATGCATTTGCTCGTCTGCTGTTACAAATTGAGTTAACTTTAGCAAAAATGCACCGCAGAATTCCTCAGGCGTGCTTCAAGGTTTGTCTTTATTGCATTCGCGTCTTTTGTGTCGACTAAGTTAAGCTGATGTTTATCTTTAAATACTCCTGTAATGCATTCATGTATATAATTGTAATTGACTGCCTAATATACTCTGCTTACAAAACTCTCTTACAGGTATTTATTTCTTTGTATTGTTTTTGTACGGTTTTGACGGTCAGCCGACGATTTTTTTTTTAATATTTGTGTTCTCATTCTTTTTGTTTAATCTTTTTCGAGAATTTCTATAATTAGATTCATCGTGTTTCTCATTTACACGCAGTAATGTATTTGAATACTCCAATGCTTCATGGGAAAAAAATATTGCGTGTTGTTGCTTCATGTAGAATTTGTAGAATGTATAACGCGATAAAAGCTTCACGTCTTTGTTGCACGACATATTATAATAACATTGTGGAAATAGTTTTTTTGTGCAAGAAATAGATTTAAAGATTTGTTGAATCACTCATTTGTTCAATAGATACATAGCCACCAAAGTAAATTTCAATACGTTCTTTAAAAAATCCATATAAATACACCACATTGTTCATTTTCTAATGGTCACCAGACAAATAAGTTAAAAAGAAGCTCGGGACCTTTCTCAGGATATGTCCGATTTAGATGAACCTGGCGTGAGCATCTTCGGACCTGTTTGCTATAAAAGGATTGAGGAAATTGCACCAGTTGGTATTATTGCCGCGTTGTTGTATTGTATGCGTCACAGTTAGCACTGCAAGACCATTTCAGTTGCCTTTTTTTTACCTAGTGAGGGCGATACAGTTTTAATCGAAAATCGAAACACTACCCAGTATTAAAGCAATTGTTCAAATGTATAGTCCAAGACAAATGATGTATATACTACAAGTATATTATATGGGTTCAAGTACAAGGATAATAAACTTCACTAATTAATGAATGGTTGTAATAAATACCGAAGGGTTCGAATCGCTACGGTAATAAAATTTTGATGGTTTCTCTAATTGGCTCCGACATGCTTCCATGGATTTTGCTAATTTGTCGATGTGAATGGAAGGAGTGGATTATTAATCGCTTCGCCGTGGTATCATCATCATCGGACTTATCGTCCATCAAAATTCATACATCATTATTTATGCATTACCTCAATCTTATTCTTTTCCCTAGCACATTTTTTTGATTTACATTTCACTAACATTACCGTAGAGATAATCGAACCCTTCAGTATTTATTAGTGAAGCTTATTTCCAAAACTTGAACCCAAATACAATAAACACATCATCTATTTTCAGTTACTTTCTGGTTTTGCGAGCCCCTTGTGGTTATATTTAAAAAAATGTTTGGTTAGGTAGGTAGGTAAGTATGGTGGGTTAGTAAGGTAGGTAAGTATGGTAGGTTAGTTAGGTAGGTAAGCATTATTGGGCTGCCAAATCAAAAACCTTATCTACGGCATTGGCCAATTATTATTGTACGTTGTGCGTCTTCGTATCTTCCCCCTGATATGTTTTATTCTGTTCCTCGCATGCGATCGTCCATCCTATCATGGGGTCTGCCGGACATTCCTGGTGTGGCACCACCCTTATTTGGGTTAAGACTGCAAACCTTTTTGCCCTCCCAGAAAAGGGCAGCCGACGCGATTGTGTGTAGTTTTTGCCGCCGCGTAAAGCTAGCCGGCAGACGGAATGCCTGCTTTATTGGCTCGGGCCATTGCAAGGGCTTTTCTATATCTCTGTGTGTATCGACCGCATGTTTTCTGCTGAGGACATCGCGGACTCCGATGCCTCCACGTTTTACAAGTATTGACTGACCTCTGTCTTTTGATTTTGCTCTCAAGGATATCCTTTTGTTTTCCTTCTTGTCGCTATTTTGCAGCATCAGTCACTCCAGATACTACCTACCCTCGCAGACCGTGCTTTCGGAGTATCAAAGGAATCGACTATGTGCCTACCACAATTATAAAATTCTCAAAATATTTCCTAACGATTTATTTTATTTATTTATTTGAACATAAAAATACAGAACACACTGTAAGAAAGCTTTGACTGTCCAACTAGGAGATTTCCCGTTTAAGGTTTGATGGTCATGTTCACTAGTAGAAAATTAATAGGCATAACCTGTCTTTCTCTTTGTCTATTACTTATGTCCTCTGCGTGCGAACTGTAACTAAATTTCTCTAATAAACAATAAACAGTAGATATTAATTTCTTGTGCATTTGACCTCCCGGCAGAGTATGGTCCTGTATATTGTCTGCCAGTACAAAATATAAATAAATATTAACATATGCATAAGTTAACGCAACATCATGTTCATTGGTCAAATGCATTGTTCAATTTATAGTTTTTCATTGATCGACCAACCGGAGGATGCAATAAAAAGCATATTTCACTTTTTTCAAATACACATCTACAAATACATCGACAGTAGGTATTAGCAATTAATTCAATTGTAACGTATCGTTTATACTGAGTAGAAATGCTTTAATAATTTTAACAATAGATTGCTTTAGTTATTTTATAGCTTTGACCTTTGACGTGAGGTTTCTTTAAAATGGCAAAACATTATTATTTAACCAGATGATCAATGTTTTACTCAGATGTCTCTTTGCGATTATGTCCCGCTTTATTTATGATGGATGGCTTCTGGTTTGTAATGCAGTTGACGATATTCTATCCACTGCGCACAATCTGATTATTGTACATTGTATCCTTCAGACTGCTTTACGTCTTATTATAAATCACTTTGCGCGTGTTGCTAGTCATACATTTTTTGTTTGGAAAACGCACAATCTAAACTCGTGCAAACCATTGACTCTTTTTCTCTTAAACAATAATATTTAAATGGGCTAAGACAGGTAATGCATATCTTACTGTTAAACTATAAAATCACAGGTGAAAACAATATTTTTTGTGTAATTGCAAAATCTGATATCATTGTTACTGACTGAACAGTTTAGGATGTGAGCGGAAGTGGCGCCCTCTGTTATTTTTAAAAAGAACAGTTGAAGTTTTGAAAAAACCGCTAGTTTAGCTAATGGAAGGGTTGGATTCATACTTCCGTCACTCCTGGACACGCTGACCCTCAGATTCCTACCCACTTCTCATGCCCTTTTCCTTCCCAGAACTTCCTATCATTCTTTCCATAAAAAAGACCCTCCACACACCATCCCCAAAGATGAAAAAGGCCCCGAGGGAACTACTTTCCTCAGACACATTTTCCTTTAACATTTCAGATTAAAACCCGCTCCCGAGGATCAATGCTAGTTAATAATGTTGCGCAAAAGTGAGCAGAAAAATAATACTACGATCTTGAAATGGAAAATGTAATCTCTTCAGCGGTGTGCCTTTATCATACTAAATATCTAATAAAATATATTCTATTTACCTCTAATTAATTGTTATTTCATGTGTTGTTTTATGCTGCTGTAATTAAAAAATAGCACTTTGTAATTTTCTTCTCTCGCAAATTCAAATCCTTTGATATGAAAACAACAAAAGAAAATAATGGAAACTCCGAGCGATCAACAAAATGTCATTTCCACTATAAACGGGATTCTACGTGTGACAATGGCTTTGCTATGTAAATCAGTGGTAGACTGTAGGTACTGCGAGTATCACCTCGTTAGACTGGGTGCAATAAACCGCTAAAATTGTAGCCCGCATGTCGGATGGGCTAAGGGTCAGTACGGAGGGCAAACGCCAAGTATCCATCCTACCACTATTTGTACACGTATCCGTTTCATCAAGACTAGTCAATCAACTCAATTAACTGGTTTACTTGGGTTCTTCAAACAGTATCCTCTTTATTTTAGTATTGATTGATCTTTGCTCTTAGTGTGGGTATACAGGGCATTACTAAAAAGGATTTACAGTCAATTTGGTTCGACTGAACAAAATTCTTTGTTTCAAGCTCTTTGATGTCAATTAATTTGGTTGTCGGTTAAATAAAAGTAATAATTTTTATATTACGTTTAACGCTTAATTTTCATGTGGTTCTTTTTGTTTTCGACGTGTGTTTTTGACTGTCATAAGTGGGGCAATGTTTACCTCAAAAATTTTGTATGGCATTCAGAATGAAGTCATTGTTTTCGATACGTCAGAGCGCAAACACCAAAACCGTTGAACAAATAGGTGAAAAATGTGTTCTGTTTACACATGGATGAAAATTCTTGACGGACTACGTGTGTATTGTAGATTACGAATATTAATTGTCCTGCCACTCTTTCTCGTACATGCATTGTTTATGCGAATGAGTGAGAGATGCAATGAACCTATCTTTTGGTAATATATTGTACTATTTGTTTGCTTTGTATTTCTAAAAAACAAAATATCTCGTTCTTTTTATTGCATTATTTATGGATTCGTTTTCTTTCTTAGCCAAGAAGAGTGATTTAATTAAAGCCCCTTTGACGATCAAGCTGGTATTTAGTCTAAACTTTTCCCGTACTAGCATTGGCAGCCAAGATTTTTATGCAAATGATTTTTAGTAAAAGTATTGAGGGTTAGAAAAATAAATACCTACAAGCGATCAATTTACTTCATTTATTATCGGTGAACATAAAAAACCTTCATTTTTCTTTTAAATGTTATTAATTCTGAGATTTTTGTTTCACTTTTGTTGTTACCTTCATTTGACACCTTTCTGGAGTATTGGTATTTTTGATTTTACAGCAGCAATGAGCATAACGAACTCCAAAAGTATTTATTCTAACAAGATGCCCATTCACCACCGCTAGATACCCTGTCTAGGCATTTATAGAGGAAGGTTTTGATTTTACCAACTAGTTAGCCTGTTTCGTAGGGCCAGTAGATTCGCTGACACAATGGAAGTAGTATGTTATTCTGGAGAGTATTAACTCTGTCGATGTTTGCCCCGAGGCACAAGGGCCGGCAAACCTGATTCTCCCACTGACCTCGATAGTTCTGGCTTAATGCATTAAACTGCAAGTGCAATACGCTTTATGTTAAAAGGTTTAGCTATGCTATAGCCCTTGGTATAAGCACTGTTGTAGGACTCACGAATAGGAGACCCTTGGGCATGTATCGAATGAAATTATACCCACGTAAAGGTATTTTATAGTTACCATACTTCATCGTTTAACTTTAACTAACTAACCATCACGCCTATTCCCTGTAGGGGTGGTAAGAGAGAATGAGACACCGCTTTGCTCTGTTCAGACACTTCATTCATATAAGTTTTTATCATTTTTCCAGCTTTTGTCATAACATCATTGATTTTCTTAATTGCATGTCTCGGCTTGCTCGCTGCAATAAACGGAAACCAATGGAAACAGTATTTTGATTTTAGTATAGACTTGTTTAAATTATTTATTATAAAACACCGTTCTTCTTTGGTGTTCCAAAGAAGAACAAGTACAAGCCCTTTAAGTATTTTTTTTAATATCGTATTAGTAATATGAGGGTCCTTGTCGATGTAATCCTAGCTTTTTTTAATTTGTTAAATGTAAATTGTACAGTCGTCTTTCTAAACACTTTTATTAATAACCTGACATAAAATACGCTGATCTAAGTGTGACCTAACAAGTGTATTGTTCCTAAGCCACCTACGTTCCTACCAACATTATACAAGAAATAATTATGCCAAATGTAGATTTTAATATCGCACAAAAGTCCCAAGTGCTCCCAACCGCCTGGAGCCAGCGAGATTATGGCATCCCCAAATTAGGTATGTTGTGAGGCTGAAGATAAATAGTGAGGTTAAGGAAATGGGAGAAAGGAATGTGGGGAAGTACATGGCTATTCAAATCTTTAATGTTTTAATTCTGAATGGTGGTCTTACACCAGGGCGATACTAAGAGTAACTTCCACTCTGGAACGTGCATATGAAATGATTTAATTGTGAAACAGCACAAATCAATCACATAAAATTTATTTGCGCACGCCGGGATTTAATCATGTGACCTCCGGATTGCAAGTCGAGAGCCTTCCCCCTCGACCACGCAGACCGAGATATTAGCTATTGAAGTTTGTAAGGAAATTTAATTAAATTCTTATAATTATGATAAAAAAACTCCATTAAAATATTCGTCCTTTGTAATATTTGTATGCAAATTCGTCCGAGTCAAGTCTATGTGATAAAGACGCCGCTAAAATTTTTTACTCTCTTTCTACCATCTTATAAATAATGGTATAGCAGCATCGCGTCTTACCGGCGCTTACCTGGCTATTAGCATTTAATTTACACGTGTCAAGACAATAAAAGGAGTTTTGAGAAAGGACGTAAATATTGTGTCTCGCGAGGATTTAAGTCACAGAAGAGGCGGCGGGGATTGAGGCGAGCCTCCTCTGGCGCCGGCGGACTTGGTATCGTCGGATTGGCAAATTGATTAACGATGGATATCTGTGAGGGAAACAGTCACGATCGCGCTAGGTACTCTCAGTGTCTCGGTAGGGAGAAAGGTAATACTTCAAGGTGTTGACGGCGTTGTATATTGCAGGCCGCATACTAATCTGTAATCGCTGTAACAGAGAAAAATGATCTCATAATAATAATATATGTAGGTATTTATTTATAATATTAATGCCTTTCGGCTTTTACATAATATAACACAATAATAATAATTGGATAATTTTTAGAGCGCCGTTTTTGTGAAAAATCACTTCAAGGGCGCTGTACAATTTATTAAGAATTTTTAGGTTCTATCTAGTTTTACTATTTACAAATGGATACAGAAACATACTTACTTGGCAGGTCACTTCACTTACATAATATATAAGAATATAGGTTATGTACATATTTTGTGGCACGATGAGATTAATTTCAATGATTTATTGCATCTTTTGGATACACGGAGTTTTTATTATATTTTATTGATTATTATATACATATTATCCGAACCCATTTTGAAAACGCCATAATATATTAAGGTTTTTCACATACGGGCTATGTACTTGTAATGGAATTCACCAAGTATTGGTAAATCTATTACAAAATCACCGGGCGCAGTTTCCGGGAAAGATTTCCGAGTCATTTCCTCGCATTTGATGAAACATTCGGCTTATTTTCCTAGAAAATTATTACTGCACCGTGTCAATATAATTTACTATTTAACAATATTTTGTCACACTAGTGCTAGTGTATTGTTATCTTTATTACTTCTAGTGTGAAATAGCCGGTATGAGTACAGAGTACCGCAACTCTTTAAAACAAACAAACAAAAAACTGTTTGAAAATTTCTCCGATTACCTAACAAATTCTTGACTTCCAAAACGGTTAATCCATTTCATCGAATCCCCTTTCTTTACGAACGGATTGAATTTTTCATAAAATAGACTTCATCGATATAAATCGACATTTTAATGAAACGTGCTTCAAAACAGGCTCACTCCTTCCTTTACTTACATCAGAATCCGGCCCTGAGGCTTGGAATAAACTTCCCATGGAATTGAGATGCATAACCAATCCAGCGGAATTTAGATCCAAACTAAAAACTCACTTTTTCAAATACTCATTTCCATAAATTCTTCATTTTATTTAAACATTGTAATTTAATTATACTCTAATAATTGTTTATATCCACGAATATATAGTATTTTATTTGCTATTCCCTACAACTACTAATGAAAAACTCAAAATGCTATTGATCTACCTACCAATGGACTGTCCTAACACCTAAATCTGTTTAATGTTGAACGATGAATCATCTTAATGCGGTATAGATCAGCGATTAATTTCAATAATGTATTTTAGATATCCACTCATTTTCGTAAATCCGATAAATTTTGCATTCATGTCCATAAATAGCAGTGGCGGCTCTCCCCTTAGGACAATGGGTGTTTGACCCCCCAAAATTATAAGACATAATAATAATATTTTTTTACGGAATCAATTTAATTTTACGGCTCAAAGCATCGAATTCTTTACTTGAAATGAATCGCAAAATAATAGCAGTTAGCGGCGTTGACTCGCCGGCTGACGAGCAGTGACATCTATCGTGTCAAATGGAAGCTCCAATTCTCACAATATTAGATCCCTGGGTCAATTTTTGACTTGCCCGTAGAATATGTATCTTCTGTCTCTATGCGCGCCATACAATAAACGCGATGGCACTATGTTTTTATCCTGGAGTAAAAATTCCCGCGTATAGGTACCATAGAAACCCTAGCGACGTTTTGGACATGACTAAAAAAACTGAACAATATAGGTATAAAAGACAATGCGATTAAATGGATTTCGAACTACCTAAAAAATCGACCGCAAGTCGTTAAAATAAATCAGATTAATAGCGATAAAGAAATATCAGACTTTGGAATCCCGCAAGGTACAGTAATCGGACCAATCCTCTTTACCATATATGTTAATGACATTTTTTTTCAACCACTACATGGCCAAATTACTTCATACGCCGATGATACGGTACTAATAATTAGCGATAAAACTTGGGAAAAAGTAACATTTAAAGCCACCGAAGACATAAATATTTTAAAGAATTTCTTCGACGTAAATTTACTATCACTAAATGGTGATAAAACATTTGTAATTCCATTTGCAATACACAAAAATGATACCCCTAAAAACATTGATATCATCATCCATGATAATTCTACAACACATAGTAAAAATTATTGTATCCAAAACTGCACAATATTAAAAACAACAAACACAATAAAATATTTAGGAGTTATTATCGATAAAAATTTAAAATGGAAGGAACAAATTTGTCAAGTTGTAAAAAAAATTAGAAAATTGATTTACATATTTTTAAGAATCAGAAATTTTTTATCTGTTAAAAATTTATATCTAATATATTACGCTTTGGTTCAATCAACTTTACAATATGCTATCATTAGCTGGGGATCCGCATACAAAACTAATCTTTCCCCAATTGAAGTTGTGCAGAGGCTAATTATTAAAATCATATTAAAAAAACCATCTGACTACCCAACGGATAAATTATTTAAGGAATTCCAAGTACCTTCTTTCAAAGATCTGTACAATAGAAATACATTGATTCAAATTATAAAAGAAAAAGAGAAGTATCAATTTATAACTGAAAATCGTACTAGACATAAATATATTTTTTCATGCCCAAAATTAAACACTTCCTTCGCACAAAATTATTATACTTATCAAGGAAGACTTATTTTCAACCGATTACCGGATGAAATTAGAAAAATTAATGATAAAATCCAATTAATAAACTCCGTTAAAAAATTTTTTAAAGATAATCTCAAAAAAAAAAAAAGTTTCCGACTAATCTAATCTCAAGAACAACTTATAACTCAGTTTCCAAGTGATAGTAATTTAAGAACTCATAACATAATATAGCATTAAAAAATGTACACTACTCTTCCAGACACAAGCTAATGCTTCTATGGAAGAGTGGTATTAACATTCGAACATGAACATGTATGCTAATTATAACATTATATAAATGTATACTATAATTTATATGCTAATATGTAACTCATATTTTATATTACAAAAAAAAAAAAAAAAAAAAATGACCGAATGTCGTGGAAGGGAAACAGCATTATGAATCTTATGCGTTGTTGAAAGAGATGGCGATACAACATAGGTCGGTTTTGCATTTTGCATGCATGCCTTGTCCATTGTATTTGGACAGTTCGGAAAAGATTTGGAATAATAATTATTTACGTTGTTATCGGCGACGTTTCAAAGTTAGTTTGGCGGCACATCGAGAAGTAGATCTTTTTAAAGATTATTAATTATTATATTATGATCACTTTTCAACGGAAATAGAAAACAGCTTGATTTAAAACAATGTTTGTTTTTTAGGTTTCTAATCTAAGTGACAGCAGATTCTATACATTTAATTATCTAGTTACAGGTAAATCATTTGAAAGGGACCTTTGCTTGTGTAGTGGTGTATTAGATAGATAAAAAATATCCAATAGATATAATTTAAAAATAAATCTTTTTTTGTTAGGTAGCTGAAAAATGCAAAAACAAAAAAAAACATCACAAATTGAAACGCAAGTCAAATTTAAATAAAATTGATAAATGTCTTTTCTCACCAAATATCTTTGGGCATTTTGGGGGTAAAAGGGGACTGCGGACGTGTGTTTCAAAGTCAATTTTTGTTTTTAAATTTTTGATATTACCGGTTACTATTTTTTCTAATCTACCTAATTTTGTTTTTATATTTTGGATACTTAGGTACATACTATCGGTGCGCATAACCACATTGAAAAGTGCCCTTTTTAAAATGATGTGCCAGCAAGTAGATACATGAATTATTTAGTGATTTTGCAATTTATAAATAATACCCATGTAATTTGAGTTGCGGATTCATGACCCACCTATCTTCAAATTGTTAAAGATAATAATATGTCGGCATTTTTCACAATATCAAAAAAAGGTAATTTCACAATTTTTTTTTCAAATGACCTCCCATACCTGGAGCCCTAGAGCCGCCTCTGATAAATAGTAATATTATGTAAAAACTTTTTCTTCTGGCGCTGTATGTGATTCTGGCGAATGTATGATATGTATAAGATTGTAGAAGTATTTTTAAATGTAAATACATATGTTAGTTATAAATCTCTAACTTTAGGTCATACCTAATTGTAAATATATATGTCATTGAGTTCAGTTTTAGGTCAGCATTTATATGTCTTAGTCATAAGTCACTAGCTATAAGTCTTAGACGTAAGTCACTAGTTATAATTGTAAATCTTAGTTGTAAGCCAGTAATATTATTTTTTATGTCTTTATTTGTACAGCGCCCTTGCGGTGATTTTTCACGAAAACGGCGCTGTATAAATTAGCCAAATTCACTATTATCGGTTCATTTTTACTACGAATTGGTTTACATTGTAAATACAAAAAATAGGTTTGAATAAATGAAGTTTTTCTGACCGTTACCATTGAGTAGAATTATAATAAAATTGTTATATATTTTTTATAAAAAATGTGCTTATTTATTAGAAATGTATAAGAAACAACTTTAAAAAATAGAGAAAAAAAAACTACTTTTAAAAAATCAGCGTACAAGAAACAACTTTTTAAAAATACAGTTTTGTGGCTAAAATTATTTTTGGCAGTTTCTATTTCTATTACAAAATAAATTTCAATTTAGGAGGCCGGATGGGTCCTCCGCCCCGGGAACCATTTATTGGAAAACCAACACCTCTGCCGCAGGTAACCCCAATTGGCTCGCTACGTTTGGTGACTTACTAGGGGTGCCCGCGTTCATGGGGTGAGGTTTGTCCGGGTCTTGGCGGCAGATGCGTCTCACCCACACTGCTGCGTGGCAGGCCGGATTGGGAGAGACTGGTTGAGGAATATTTGATTTCACTCTCTCAACAAATCGCCTTGCACCGCAATTGGAGGGATGGATTCATACTTCTATCTCTCCTGGACATTGACCTCCATATTCTTACCCACCCGTCATACCTTTTTCCTACTCAGAAACCCCCTTTCCTCTCCTTCCTTCCTTAAAAAAACCCACACATTATCACCTAAGATGGTATAGGCCGTAAGGATAATTATTTTCCTCAGGGCCTCCTGTGTGGAGTTAACGTAAAAAAAACAGCTTTTGAGCTTGAAATCGTGACCTCTAGATTCCGTTTGCTATGCGATTTTTATGCCTATTACCTATATTCGTGGCGATATAATAAGGCACACTAACAATATGTACATTTTTGGTTTGTAGGATCCTCTGCTTTACTTCTTCAGAAATGACAGATGTAAAAAAAGTAATGAATAAGAACGTGGCATATGGATTAAATCAGCTGTCAACAATGTTTTTTTCACTTCACGTTCAAATTAATTTAGCATGTGCACTATACTGTATGTAGTACTCAATTAATACAAGTAAAGTGTAAGCATATCATCAAATCATTTACGGCGGTTCACCTCGATGTGTAACGTGCTAGTTCAGGCACAAAAATATTAAAATATTTTCCGATCATAATCTAAAGAACTTAATTTGCCAAATTATGCAATAAAACCATACCCGAAAAGGCGTTCACAAGTAAGAGATTTTGCACTTAAAAGCACTTTTAAAAGGCCATATTCGACCGATGACCCTGAAACATTAATTTTTCTTAAATAAATTAGAATCCCAAAAAACGTCCCAAAAATGATTTTTTTACTATTTTTTTTTGTTTAACTAACTATCACGCTGTTTCCCCGCAGGAGTAGGCAGAGAGGAAAGACCGTCAAATTATTCGGTCTTGGTACACACTTCTTGCCTCATTCACTTTCTTACGTTGTCTCGTACTATTATTCTGACTTATACTATTACTTATACTATTATTCTGACTTATACTATTACTGACTTATTATTCTGCCTTATACTATTCTGACTACATTTATTATTCTGACTTATACTATTACTGACATTATTCTGACTTATACTATTACTGACTTATTCTGACTTATATATTTTTTATTACGGTGCTCCAGATTTTATGTCCGGGTTGAATCTTTCCCAAATGAAAGACTAAACCCTTCCACACACTTTTCCACAAATGAATATCTAGTAAATTAACGCAATGTAAGTGCACTATATAAGAATAAAACAATACAAGAACAATACGTCAATCCACCAGAAACATAATGGGAAAATATTTCACCGACTCCAGATATTTTCATATCAGAGGGTTCGGCTCTGATGAAATCCTAACTGGTCCGATAAATCCTACTGATCCCTCAATATAAATATTTAAAAAATCTTTCGCAATCCTACATGTATTTAAAATGACCGACTTTTGCATTTTTATGTACAAATTTTTTGACAAATCTAATACGCCTAAATTTTGAATGAGAGAGCTAGGTATAATGCCAGTAGCCGAAATAACAAATGGTAATATTTTTATAGTCTGAGAATGCCAAATTCTTTTAATTTCATTTCCTAAATCTGTATATTTTCTTATTTTTTCTGAAACAGTTTTCTGAATATTATAAGAATTTGGAATAGCGACATCAATGATATAAGTTATTTTCTTAATTTTGTCATGTAAAACTATATCGGGTCTATTATGACTAATTGTTCTGTCTGTCAGAATAGTTTTATCATAATAAATTTTATAAAATTCATTTTCTAAAAATGAATTTGGTTCATATTCATAATATGGTACATTACGGCAGTCAATCAAGTTATGTTTAATTACCAAACTTTGGTGAATTATTTTTAAAACTTGATTGTGCCTAAATGTATACTCGGACGGCGCTAATACAGAACATCCCGATATAATATGTTCTATAGTTTCCGGAAAAGCCAAACATTTTCTACATAAATCATCAATTTGATTTGCATCTTTGATGATATGCTTCCTATAATTTTTAGTATTAATGACTCTATCTTGTATGGCAAGCATAAAGCCTTCTATTTCTGCGCTCAACTCTCCAATACTCAACCATTTGTTTGACGAAAATTTGTCAACATATGTTTGGTTGAGATAATTGAAGTGTTTTGCGTGAAGAATTTTATTTGACCAGGAATCTAATAATTCCTGGTTGGTATTTATAAGAATGCTGGCATTCTCGTCGTATAAATTTAATGGTGAAATATTTCTATCTGCCTTGCATATTATTTTGTGCATTTCTGAACTATCAGCTTTCCTATGGAAAAAATTTCTTAGCATTTCTACCTGATTATGTTTTAAAGATGTTATTTTGACTATACCTCTACCTCCTAAATTTCTGGGTAAATTAATACGTTCTATAGCTGAATTTGGATGATGGCAATGAAATTTTGTTAATGTAGTTCTAATTAATCGTTCTAAGCTATCTAAATCTTATCTTATCTTATCTTACTTATACTATTATTCTGACTTATACTATTACTGACTTATACTATTATTCTGACTCTTGACACGATCCGACTCAAGTATCTGAGTCACTTGATCTTGACGTGTCTTCGTCGGGCGTCCTCGACTTCTTCTGCTATTCACTTTTTCGTTATATATTCTCTTTAAACTCCTTTTTCGTAAATTTCGTTACATGTTTGTATTTTATTTTATTAACACAATTGATTTGGAAAGATTTTTTTTTCAAAATTACTACTATCTTTAAAAAAGCTTCTTAAATCATGAAACATCGTATTCTTTAATGCCTATATTTAATAATCTAAAACACGAATAAATAAAATAGTTCACATTTCACATTCTTACTCAATATTCGCTATATCTGTGATTGAATTTTTATTTATTTGGTTTGATTCGATATTTTGATCTCAAATCCCATATTAAATTTTGTATGAAAATGGCCGCGAAGCCTATCCTCCTAATGTTTTACGTCGTCAAACGCCTTTTCATATAAAAACTTCAGAGAGAATCCCAAAAAGGTGTGCTTAAAAATGACGTTACACGAATACAAAAATATCGTGGGGTTATAATTTATTTATTGTGACGGTTTCGCTGTCTGCCCAGACAGTCAGACGGGAGAGACCAATCTCTTGGGGACAGGATGACGGATTTAATGGACGTTTTGCAATTTGCAATATGAAAGGAAAACATAAAGCGTTGCATGCTGCTAAAATGGATTCGGACGTTGAAGGGGTCATCGTCACTTAAATGTAGAAATAACAAAATTGTGAGGAATTAGGTGTCTGTAAAACGTACACGTCAAAATACTTTTGTCTGATTTTAGCAGTCAACAATTATTAGTTTGATCTTATGTATCCATTTCCTAACTTGATTCTCTGTTTTAAACTTTGTCGGTTGCAGCAGCCTGCAGACTGCACCATCTGTGATTTTGATGCATGCTTCAAACTAGATGATATATTTGCTGTTGATTTTTTTAACATTAACTCCACACAGGAAGCCCTGAGGAACATGATTTACCTCAGGGCCTATGTCATCTTTGAAGATGCGATGTAGAGGGTCTTTTTGAAGAGAGGAAGAGGCCTGGATCCTGAAGAGAGTCTTGTAGGAGCTAAGAAACACAGAGGCCGGCCGGAACTCAAGAATCGTAGATGTGACCTATTTTCTTGTTATAAATGTCAACCGTGTACATATGTTGGGAACATTTATGAAGTTGCGAAAAGATGTGTATATGTATGTTTGGTAACATGTGAAGACTTTTAAAAAATATGGATAAGTTTCAAAAAGTGTACCTATTAAAATCACTATAAGGAACGGTTCCATGCCAACTCAGAATGAAACCAACTCAGAACCATCTCAGAAAGTTCATTTAAAGCTATGAAAAAATAATTTTAAAATAGCCGGTAACCCTAATGAGGTAACCTTTGTGAGGTGATTCTGAGTTGGTTTCATTCTTAGTTGGCCGGTCACCATAAGGAACATACCCTGTACAGTACTCTGGCTTCGATGGAGCACCCATGCCTGAGCTGGTCACTTTAGACACAACAGAACCAGCTTAGACTTCTTAGTTACAACAGAAGGCGTGAAACTAGATTACTAAATTAAACTAAGTCTATGGCAGTGATTTTGATGCTGCACGCTTCAAAAATTGACGTATTTGCTATTGATTGGTAGTTAATGTGATGCTGACCTAAAGTTAAAATTGTATCTCTATAGTTGAAGGTCGTGGCCTTTTATTTATTTGGCGAGACATCAATTCTTACCTTCGACTTGAATAAATTGATTGTTATTCTCTTGTTCCCATTGCCCGACCTTGTAGAGTATTGAACTCTCCAAGCTTATCTTTAGCCATCTGACACAACATAAACATATATCTTATCTGTGATAAAGTTCAGATAAAAGCTCCAGATTTCCCTTCCAATAGCCATTAGCCATTACGTTGCTTTGTATCTCTTGGAGGTGATTTGTTTACGAAAATCACTCTAATTTATCAGCAAAGGTATTGAAATAACTTCACAGATTACTTAACAATAATGAATCAATATGTTGATTAGCAGAGCAATTTCAAGAATTGTGAATCGTCAGTAGTAGGTACATATTCATTTTCTCAATTCCTGGCAAGATTAATCTTGCGGGCATTATAATAATATTTGTAATCACCTGAGCATAAGTGGCAATGATTTATGATAATGATGATTGGAAGGTTCATACCATAACCTAATAGAAAAATTCTCCCGTTGGCGTTAGTAGGAAATTGATTTTACTTTGATTTATGTGAGCCATGTTAGGTAGTGGGTAATAAATTAGCTTAATCATCTTGTCATATTTTCCTTATAATCTTAGAAAAAATAATAAAAATATACTTAATGTTCTGAGAAGGCAATCAGATTATAAAAAAATGGTGACGTGTGTTATTTAGTGAGTGTGCAATGTGCATCCACCATGGGTCTTATTTAATTTTTAATTGTCCTCGTGCAAAGTAATGGGACAAGCAGAAAACAGTTGAACAAATGAAACATTTCCTATCCCCGCAAATAATGTTAACTCCGTTTCAATTTATTTCTATATTACGGGTCTTTCTTTTCTTATGGATTCGGGATGACAAAAGGGACGTGTTCTATTTTGGTACCGATTTTCGTACATTTTAAGATGTCGGACATTATTTAACATATCTGTCATCCATCATTTTTTAATTTTATTTTTTAGTAATGAAACTTTTTAGCTACACACAAATTAGATTTTACAAATCGTATTTTACATTTTACATCTTGATTAATACTATTCTTCCATTATAAGCTTTTGCTTGTTAATTGTTTTAAGTAGGTAACTATATGATGTGAAGATTTTTCATATTTACTTCGTTTTTTGTTTAAAAATGTTGATAAAAAGACTATAACATGTGTTTAATACTCATTTAGTGATTGTAAATTTGTGTTCGGTATTGTGAATTTCGCGTGCTTGTTGACGGCAACGGCAAAGGCAAATCGTCAGTCTACAATGCGACCTACGGTTTTTTGACGATTCAACACCGTCCCAAAATATCTTTTTCTGAAATTGTAAGTATGGGGTTCGGTATTAAAAAAGGGTCTTGTAACTAACCATGACTGTGCGAAAAAACCGTTCCCTACCGCACAAGAGATGGAATATTATGTAACCTGTTCAAATTCTTAGCAATCCGCTGCCAAATGATGTGTTTTTATTCCATTTTTATTTTTCTTCTTTCTATTTATTTTCTCCTATTTATAATTATTTAAGGCCGTGTCTCAGGTGTCATTCCCAAATTACCACATAAATAATGTTATTGTAAGAAGTTAGCTCCCGCCTCTTCTAACCGAAGCTTTTGTCCATTTGCGGCCAACCGTTCCATACCTGTTAGATGCCTACCCAACTTACAATGACAATGTGGGCATGTTGGGTAGCTATAATATATGTTTGACATGATAATGACGCATAAAAATATACAGCTTTTGTATTTTTCCTTGTTAATAATTTAACAATATTTTATGTCAATTGACATTGAAGAAAAAAATTCACATTTATAACTACATTAAATAATAAATAATTTTTTTTTTCTAAAAATCTAAAATTATGTCATATATTATTCAAAAAAAAAATTATAAATTCAATATCTTTAGTAGATATCTATGCACCAGAACCCATTTACCTTGATACGTCCTTCTTCAGGCTGACACATATTAAGCTTTTGATTTGACATTTCTTACATTAATACGTGTGCACATAATTAAAATAAAATAAAACCATGCTATACCTATACCTATCGATTTTAATATTTAAAAATCAAGTTTTCTTCGTTTGTCCTTAATGTGGTCCAAAAACCATTCATCCGATTGCGATAAAGGTGAGTTGTTGTGCGCACCCCTGCGATGGTTCTATATATAGTGGTGAGCTCTGGCGGTATGAAATTATTTCCTACACTGTTCATCCGATTGCGGTAAATCTTTGGTGAGTTATAGTGCGCACGCCCGTGAAGGTTTATATATTTACTTGTTAGCTGTGGCGTTATGAAATGTATATAAAAAATTGCAATAGTCGGCACGTGAGCTGTTTAAAAACTGAATGTCCCAGGACTGAATGGGGTTTGCGGGACGGGGAAGCGGGAGAGGGGAAAAGGAAGTCGGAGAAGGTGGAGGAGGAGAGCTTGAGGGGAAGGGGAATGGGAGGTGGAAGGGGGACTGGACGAATGGGAAAGGACACGCAGGGGAAACAATTTCTTTCTTTATGCGGCATTGCCACGCATGCCGGTTACTCGCTAGTATATTATAAAAGGTGTCCTGATGTGGTTTGTTTATTAAATAAATCTACAGTTTAAAATCAAAAATTAATTACATTTCCTTTGCGATACTGTTATACAGATTATTTTAATATTTTATGAAAGCTTAAATAACGGTTATTTTTAATTTTGATTTATCCATAAAAGAAATATAGACACCCAATATTTCACATCCACTGCATAACACATTCGATTAAATCTGCTTGTTATTTTAAGCCGTGATTAATAATCTCCTTCAGGATGTCATTAATTCGTTTCTTTCACGCCTAAAATGCTTTTACAGCACAAAAGCCTCGGAATCTCTCCTGGTTTTTGTATGCCTTCTTCTTCTTTCTTTTTCTCTTTATCCACGCTTCAAGTAAACGCCCCATTCATCCCCATTGTGTCTCAGACATTGATGAGAATCCAGTGGCGGATCTTTCCTCGGGCGTCGCGGTCGTAGGATAGGGTCTGCACTTCAAACACTCAGCTCATTCATTACAACCCCTCAGGGTGTTTTCGTCGGAAGGTCAAAATATTTTCAGTTTCCAATAATATCGAAAAAATGGAATATTTCTGAACGCATCCGAAAACTAAAAACTATTTTTAAAGTTGATTTTTCACATTTTGTAATTCGAAATATAAAAATTATTAACGCAAACTTTAAAAAATGTTTTGAAAATTGCTCACCTTACGTTTTTTCTAATTAAAATTATTGTTAAAGAAAAAAAACTCGACTATTTTATTAGAAAAATGTATTATAAACATTATCGTCAACTCACGTTTTTTTTCATAAAGTTTGCATTTTAATTTGACCGGTCAGTGGGTAAGTGGGCATAGCGCTTGGGTCCCACCCGGGCGTCGCGTGTTCGATTTCTCGGCTGGCTAAGTCCTCCATCACAACACAAGCAACATTTTCGGCTTTATGTGGTGGTAATAGGAGATTTTCAAATATTGTTGGGTTATTTGTTACCTGGGAATGTCTGTCTTTCTTTTTTTTTAATATTATTCTGTGGTTAACTTTTAGATTTGAATATAAAGCGTGGTATTTTCTCTTTCTAATACCTTTTAGATCATATTTCTAACCATGATAGTAAGGGAGCCACAACGATTTCAAAAAGTTGTTCCGAAAAGCGAACAAGCGTGTTTCGTAACTTTTCGAAGATTTTTATTTGTAAGAAAGTAAACCCTAACTACTCCTCTTCGTCATTGATCACCCAAGCTATTTTATAATAATATGCATTTTTCAATATACCTACTTACTTTTGTATCATTTCCGTACTTTTCTCGTAAATGTCGAGCGAGGATTGCAGTTCAAATCAACTCACAAAAACGGCCTAAATTGTTCAATGTTAACGTTTTTTCTTTCTTTTGTTTCAGGTAAGTTAATTTGATAAGTTAGCCAATTATCTGCTCTACGGAAAACTGCGTGCAAATCTTTATCCACTGATGCCATATCTTTTTGGAAGCTGGTAATCATCGGATTGGCTCTGCGAACTGCACTCAAACCATCCACGTAAGTCTTTGAAGTAATTTTTTCCTAACTTTTTTTCTTGTATTCCATCGATCTTCCCCTGCATTATATTTTAGAATGCGCCTATACATATCCACATTTCAAATCTCGGTAAAAGTTTAATAAAGGAAAAATGTCATTCAATTTCCAGATAAGGACTTTCGATATTAAGTCGTTGTCAGTTATTTTTTTCCTCTTTTAAATAGGTACATATCTACATAATATTTCAGCAATTTGGTTTGAAATCATCATTTAACACTTTAAACAGTATTAATAGGCTAGAAACTATGCGGTTGAAATTTAAGAATCCGGCTAAGAATGCAACTCTGATGCCGCGCCTTACGCAAAACCGTTTTCGTGCGTGAAGTTTTTACACAAATTTAATTTACTTTTGTAATAGGAATGCCAAAAGATGGCGCCACCTACGTCAACAGTATTCGTGATTAGCATCGCCTGGCAGGCGTAAATACTACAGATTTGTCATTTTGTGTATCTCTCCGGATATAGATTGACAATAATATGATTATTATTATAACTGGCAGTTGTGAATAATTATAAATAATAGTAATATTTGGCTAATGTATGTCGTTTTTTGTGAAAAATCACCCCAAGGGCGCTGTACAAATAAATATAAAGAATTAATATTACCTACTGGCTTTCAACTAAGATTTACAATCATAACTAGTGACTTACATTTTTATTTTTATTTTTTTTTTAAATTATTTTTTATTTTCATTAATATGTTTTACATGTTGCTAAATGATAATTTTACATCTTAGGTTTTTTACTACTTTTCCATTTAAAGCATATGCTTGTGTATGGAAAAGGAGTGTACATAAATGTGGTTATTACTTAGTACTTAAATAATTCATTTACATAAATATATGTGTGTTGTAATCGTATATAATAGTAGGTATATATTTAAAGAGAAGAAAGAATATTATGGAAAACCAAGGATATTTGTATACATTTAAATAAAAGAAAGAATATTATGGAAAACTAAGGATATTTGTAAGGATAATTAAGTTACATTAGTTTTTTTCTTCAGAATATTTTTAAAATGTCTCTTGACAGAGAGCAGTATTTGGGTTTTATCATTAATGCTTCTGATTTCTTCTGGTAGACGATTGAAAAAAGTTCTTCCCTGGTAAGTGTAATGGTGTTGTTCAAAAGACGTATTTAGTTTTGGGCATATAAAAACATGTTTAAGTCGCGTTCTGTTTTCGTTTAAAAATTGATATATATCTTTTTCTTTTATAATTTGAATTAATGAATTTTTAATATATAAATCTTTAAATGTAGGTACTTGGAACTCATCAAATAGGCGTTCTGTTGGGTAGTCCAAGGATTTTTTTAATATAATTTTAATAATTGTTCTTTGTACAATTTCTATTGGAATAAGATTACATTCATATGCGGATCCCCAACTAATAATAGCGTATTGTAAAGTGGATTGAACTAAGGCATAGTAGATTAAATATAGATTTTTTATTGACAAAAAATTTCTAATTCTTAAAAATATGTATATTAATTTTCTAATTTTGTTTACTACTTGACATATTTGTTCCTTCCATTTCAGATTTTTATCAATAATTACTCCTAGATATTTTATTTTATTTGTTGTTTTTAATATTGTACAGTTTGATTTGCAGTAGTTTTGGCTGTGAATTTTAGTATTTTCATGTATGACAATGTTAAAATTTTTGGGAGCATCGTTTAAATGTATTGCAAATGGAATTACAAATGTCTTTTCACTATTTAGTGATATTAAATTAGTGTCGAAAAAATTCTTAAGCGTGTTAATGTCTTCTATGGCCTACATCTAAGACTTATAGCTAATAGTATATATTATATTATACTTATACTTATAGCTAATGACTTATATTACTGGCTTACAACTAAGATTTACAATAATTATAACTAGTGACTTACCACGCCGCTCTATATTCCATATGACGTCATTGCCTGTCGCGGGTACTCCGTCCCGGTGAATAGCTGTCACTGGATCACAGGGGATCCGAGGACCCTTCAATTTTTGGAACCAGTTCCTATCGGATTTATAAAATAGTTACCAACACTCAAACTGGGCGAAGCCGCATGCAGGGCTTAGCAGTAAAAACCTACGGAGCGGGTTTTTAACTGCTAGTTTTAGATATTGTTTGTTAGTCAATAACTTTTGTAGAATCTAATCCGTCTCTGCAGATCTTTTCGTGAAGATTGTATACACATACAAATGATCCTAGCTACCAGTCTGTGGGGCATATAAAGGCTATATAATATAACTTATTATCTAAAGTTGTTTCTCGATTCAGTTGTCGCGGGGGTTGTGAAGTTTCCAGGCTACATGAGCGCCGCTGCGCTTGCTACACGTGCTTCCGTGCTTTGTTGTTGATTCTGTTATGCTTTTTTTTTATGATGTTTGGTCGCTTCATCTGATTGTTATTCAGGCGTTTGATGACGCTTGCACTCCTACACATCCTACATAGTCGATTCAACGAAATATGACGCACTGAATTAGGTAATTTTAACCGCTATTGGGGGTCAGAAAGCTCCTACCATCTTTTTATAGCCTAGTTAAAATTGTCAACTATCCAAATGTTCAAATTATTACATTTCCTTTTTCTACAAGAAAGATTACAATTCTGGTTCTTTTCAAATACATTTTATTGCAGTAACTGTCTAAAAATAATTATTTTACCGCCTTGCATAATAATTACTTATGGAGGGACACACTTTTGTGTTTACTTTGCTACTTGGGAATTGTAGGAAATGTCAGTACGTGTGAACCTTGGGTTTGAAACGTGCCGCGTTGGTAGGTACTTAAATGCAGTTGAGGTATCTACTGGGAGCACGATTCTCCAAGTTTTTGACATAAGGTTACCTCATAATATTATGACAAGGGTTAAAGAAATATACAAAAGATTAAAATGCAGCATCGATTACGTAACCGCTATTGTCGAGCCAACGATTTTATCTAAGGTAATCTCTTTCTTTAAACCTTTATTTTTTTGTATCAATCACAACTTTATCACGATTATAATATTATGTTTGCATTGAGTTTTAAATGAGTTTGGATGTTTTCTTTCTAGAAGAGGTCTATTATTGAAAGTAACCCAATTATTTATTTACAGTTTAATCTTTTGAGTTTGTTAGTTTTAATGTATCCTTTAAATATTTCTCATCTCTTTTCTTTTCTTTTTATTTGTCCGTCATTCTATTTATCTTTTCAAACATAAATTATAATTTTTATCTTATTTTATCTTACAAGATTAAGTAATCAACATTTAATTAAATTCCTGCCACCTCGGAAAATGCTCTGCTTAGTGAGATGGTATATACAATTTTTTTTTTACTTCAAACAGAAAAAAAAAAGTTTTTTTTATGCTTATATTATACTGGTTAATAAATAATTTTAAAAAAATTTGAAATCCAAATTGTTTTTTTTTTCTAAGAATATACATTTTCAGCGTAAACGTTTTAGATATATTTTTTGTTTCTTAGTAGTTTTACCTATTTATGGCTTTCTCTCTAGTAGTACCCGGCGTTGGACCAGAATTTACGAGGAGTTAAAAAGCTTCATTTAGATGAATTTTGGAATTGTTTTCTAAATCTCAGGTACCTAGACAGTGATTTTCCTCTCACTGTGAAAGTCAAATGTACAAAATTTCACCAATAAATCGTTTTTAGAAATCTCATATGGACAGTACAACCTTCCTCTGGCCCTGTGTCATGTTTGCAAAATTTCATTAATCTTAAAAAATAAAACTGTAAATTTGTGTAAAAAACAAATCCACACTCTTCTTTACATATTATATATGGATGATTCCTTATGTGAATTGTAAAGTATTCTATCAACAAAGAAATCGCATCTCTAGTATCTACGCACGAATACAATGAAACAATTCATATCAGTTTTGGTAATATTCACTTTTTATTTTTTATTTTAGCGCAACGGAAATCGCGTCCGACACGTCTTGAAACAAAATGAACCGCCTCTAAAATGTCAATATTAAATAATGTTTGAGTCTTATTATTTTGGGTACGAAATTTTGAGAAACTTTTCTGATTCACGTGAATTGGTTTCCGTGGCAGCACGTGCACATACACTGTGATAAGTGCATCCTACTTGCTCTGCATATAAAACGTGTGCATATAAAACACTCTTGTTTACATGCAGCTCGCAGCCTGCACATTCTACATTATACAAACCCTTGCATTCTTAGGAACATCGGTACATAGCTTATTTTTATAACATTATTCATTTTCTTAATTTATTAAAGTTCTGCTTACGCTTACGTGGGTACTACGAATGCCATTTCACAAATATTTATCCTGTACTTGTTATTAAAGATTGACGTGATCTTGATGATTTAACGAATGGATTAGTAATTGTCGAAGTAATTGGAAATTTGTTTATTTCCCAGGATGTACCAACGCTTTGCGGTTGATGCACACTTTAATTTATGACACTTTATTGAATAAACTGCATTTTTTGTTGCTAATTTGAATATGTAAAACCTCAACAGAATAATATTTTGGTAGCAAGCAGTCACTTTGTGGTTTGACGAATTAATTAAATATAACAATTAGTTTAAAACCACAAAATTTATTTAATTTATTACGACCGACGGATTTCGTTTAACACAAGCATCATCAGGGTACAAAATTAAATCAATAAAAAAATAAGTCATGTGTGCTTATGTATACATACAGAAAGAGTCAAAACATTACATAAAATAAAACACAGTGAGATAGAATGAAATTAATATCTATCATACCTACTATATCAGTGAGAAAGAGACAAATGTGTACATAATGGGTTGTCATCCCTTCTACCCACGAATCAATGAGAATGTTCATAAATGATATGAATATGCTTAAATTGTCAGACAGAAGAATTTTAACTCACTTGGTATTTCTGTATAAAATTTTAAATGATTTAGTTGATAGTCCGGTATTGCTTGAATTGATAAGCTTCCGGATTTCACTACGTAATACTAGAAGTCAGGATTTATTTCGGTGCAGAAATTCTGGAACTAACTACCATATGTATTCCTCTTTGCCCAGAATACTTTTTTTTACATTAACTCCACACAGGAGGCCCTGAGGAAAATAATTTGGCCTGTCATCTTTGTGGATGCTGTGTGGAGGGTATTTTTGAGGAAAGGAAGGAGTAAACATGGGTCTTGAAGAGACACATTTTGTAAGAGGGGGGAAACACAGAGGCCGGTAAATCGTTCCACAGCCGAGCTGTTGAACTCAAGAACGAGTCGTAAAAACGACCCGTTCTCATGTGACTAATGTCAACAGTGTACAAATGTTGGGCTAATACTAATGGAGGGAAACAATTATACCAAGTCAGTGGACATCTCCAATTTATCTACGAATATAAAATATTGTTACTGAGGCAGTTCAGTTATGTACAATAAATACTGCATATATGTAAAAGCCCCGAAAAGAGGCGTTAAAAATGTTTCTAGGTATCATTTGCTCATTAGGAGCAAGATAGCAAGCGACTAATGAGCGTGTGTGTCCGTAGCTTTACCATATTATATCTAGAGATCAATGAGGTGATTTAGGGATAATGGGGGTTTTTATGACTTTAAGGTAAATATCCCACCTTCCCCTCCACACTACCCTCAGCCTCACAACATACCCCAATTGGGGATGCCATAGTCTCATTGGCTTCAGACGTGAGCAGTTGGGACTCTTCTGCGGTATTCATATAAAAAAAAATTTATATAAAAAAAAATTGGACTATTGGACACATTTAATCGATTAAGTATTTGGCTTTTATTATTAGCAACTTTCATAATATTTAGTTAATTCAAGTTACGCTTTTTTACTAATTCTCGGGATGTTTAATTATTTGTGGCAAGAAAAGTTAAAATTTAAACAATACTTTTAAACAATGAACAAATATGTTTGGTCTTTGGTAAAGTCGGTCAAACTATGTATGAATTCATTGCAACCTCTGATTTCATCTTTCCACCTTTATGGACATTAATATGAGCATAATTCTCCATTCATCTATTCTCTATTGCCCGCGGTCTTCAAACATGATGTCGGCAAAGTAGTTTGTTTTATCGTCGGGTTTCGCACGAGTTTCTAAAATCTCACCAACTTGCAGAGAATCTATCAATCTCCGTACGAGCAAGACCTCTTCTCGAATCACAGCTTTTCATTGCCACCTGATTCTGCCGAACTTTTATCGATAGTATACATAATCTGTGGATAAATTCTACAACCTGTATTAGTGAAAAAGAGCGCCTATATTATGGATTAGGAATGTGAAATACAAAATGATCTGGTCTGAATTTAATTGTTAGCAAGGCGGTTGATTGACGACTGGTCCATCGTCAATAGCGAGTTAATTGCGTTGGATTTAATTGCTAGCTAGTATTTAACGTCCTCCTAGAACTATTAATTTACTTAAACCTACATAACACTAATTATAATGATTCAGATGACTTTGGCCGTCGTTTCCACTCAATAACGAGATTTGTCAGACTTTTGAATAAGTTATATAAATCTTCACTGAACAGCAGAAATTTGCTTTTCAGAAGTATAGGCATGATATTAGGTACAGTTAACACAGTTTGTGATAAAATTAAACTCTTTGATACCTAATATTAATAAAAATTAACTGAACTTATATACCTTTATAAAATTTACATAATTCTTTGGGGGTAAGCCAGACATTAAAAAGTTCTTACCTATGTCAGTCTCAATTTAAGTCAACTATTTATTTATTCTTTCATCTACTGGATGGTTACCCAACCTTTATAACCACCGCCATCTATTAATTTGCGTACAAATCAAATCATATAATGCAGACATCCTCCTTTATATGTTATATATTTTAACCAATGTACACAAAACCTTGACAAATTATATACCTAAACCTTCCTCATGAATTACTCTCTATATTGGTGAAAACCGCAAGAAAATCCGTTGAGTAGTTTTTGAGTTTATCGCGAACAGACAGTCAGACGCGGCGGAGGACTTTAATTTAGAATATGTAAAGATAATCGAAATCGACCAAGTAATAATTGATTGACATGGCAAAGTGTGAGTTAAACAATTTGTACGTGTCTCTGCCAATCTATATAACGATTCCCACCTGACCGAGTTCAACATGGTTCACCTGCACCACACACTGTTCAACTGTTCACGCTCCTTGAACATTAATCAAACCTAATGAGGCGCGAGAAAAATGATCTGGGGAAGACGTGAGATGAAATCTCGCCTCTGTAAATATTGAATATTATACTTGATATATCATCTAAATCTCTCCAAGGATAAATTGATTTACGCCTACGTACTTGGGTAAAATACCCTTGGTAAATTTTCAAGGCACGATTATTATTATCGACGTTGATAATCTGCTCTGGTTTACGCTGGTATCAATCATGTGAAATAAAATTGGTCTCATTATATCGATATTAATTGATTATAATGTGTAGGGAATATAGAAGCATACACATACACGTTGAAAAATAGACACAATTTATGATATTATAAAGGCAATGAGTTTCGTCTTTACGTGCCTGAAACTTTGAGCCGTGGTCGTCGCCACGACTTGTTCAAGATGGCACAAGCAGAGCAAATGTTCTAGCACAGCATGGCAGGCAAGAGCAATGATACTCTTTTGTACAATTATTTTCCCAATTGTTGAAAGTGTCAGATTGAGAAGTTTTGCACTGTAACTGAATGCATTTGAGATAATCTGTCGTACAATAATAAAAAAGTATATTATTTTTAATTTATAACTTCTTTACTTATTTGCTAAATTTGTTAAGTTACGATTTGTTCCTTTTGTTTATAAAAATAATATGTATTGCTTTATTACCCGGCTTCGTCTGAAATGTGAAGCTTAGCGTGATAATAGAGCTTTTGCCTATTTTTTCATAGCTCATTGGCCGGTGGTGGAAATGACATTGCGAGATGAAAATATTTAAGTAGACCTAAAATTAGAGATATCAAAAGTCGTGCAACTTTCATGACGCTAGAGCTAACCTTTTAAGAGTTTTAATGGGAGATACAAACAGATTTTCTGCTACATTATAAAAATTTATTTAAAAATGTGTTTTTATATGTATAATTTAGCGTTATTTCATTAAATACCGATAAAATAAATTAGCTTCTTTCATAATATATTATCTTACCTTTGATGTTCACATCATTAAAATTCTTAATTTCTGTCCTCATGAATTGTAATGAAATTGCAGTTCTTCCATAATGCATATTTTATTAAATTCACAGACACCCAACGACGCGCTTCGACTGTATTTCCATTTTCAATCAATAAAATGTCTGTTTTGACGGCATATTATAATTTGAAAATGTCAGTTTCGTGTTTGGTTAGTTGCTTGAAATTATACGGCGAAAAGATGATTATGATTACAGTGGTAGACATTTTCGAATGGAAAATGTCTTTAACGTTATGAAAGTGACTCATTCTTGACATATGTATAATAAAATATCCATAATCATAATTGTCTAATTGCAAAAGTTTTTTTTTTTAACCAATCTTACATAATAGGTCGATTAAAAATGACTCGCTAACATCAACTAGTTTTTTTGTCTTAAATTGTTTTGAACTTATATTTGCTTACTTGAATGTGTGGCATAAATTGTTACTATTGCAAGCAGTTTTATTACGGCAAATTTAATCAGTTTGACGAAATGTCAATCAATTCCAAACGAGATTTTCAGGCCCACAAAATCTTCAAAAGGCTCTCTTGTATCATTTGCCTCACTTTTTTATGTATTATAACGTTTCGGCTGTAAGGCCACAGTATAAGTTATTGACTTTTTTGTTTGTTCTATGTGGAAAGGTACCAAATGGGTGGTCGATTAATATTCTCAAATTCCCACCACTTCAAAATCACAACATATTAATTCCTTTGAACTCCAACCCATAATCATTATAATCACAGAGTACGTCGCATGCCTCTTCCTACGCTATCGAATCCCCATAAACAACTGCCTCTCCAAACCTTCACAAAGTGCCGCTAACTCTAAATCTGTCTTCAACTTTACCTCTAAATTCGAAGACTTGGAATCTTTCCAGACTTCTTCCTTACCGGTGTGGTTCCCATCAAATGTTAATGCAAGATGTGTGATTTACAATCTTGTCGCAAAAAGCGGCGAGAGTTTGTCTGTGGGGGACAAGCCGCAAGCAAGGGCTGGTTTTTACCAAAGGGGATCAGGAAACCTGATACCTCAACCAGAGTTCAAAACTATCATTTTTTCAAACAGGCGCTTTGTAAGTTCAAATACATAATACATATATATTATCAAACGCGAAATGTTTTCGAGGTTGATTTGATTATTTTAGGAATAATATGTACAAACTGGATGGTACACATTAATCTCAGAGTTTTCAAATATTTTTTGGACTACTATTCATTAATTTAACTGAAACATTTTTAAAAATCGTTGTAAGGGCAAAAATGATTAGTTGTGTACTTTGTGTTTTGCGGGTTCTATAAATTCTTTTTGTATTTGGGCGATCTTTGATCTATGCGTAGTTTTGTCTGTTTATATGCCAAAAAACGCAGTTAATGATTTGTTAATCGTTAATTTGGTAATTTCAAAGAGCTTTCCACTTCCTTAGTTCACTAAAAACATATGTAAA
The DNA here is from genome assembly GCA_917563855.2 of Limnephilus lunatus. Classification (NCBI taxonomy): domain Eukaryota; kingdom Metazoa; phylum Arthropoda; class Insecta; order Trichoptera; family Limnephilidae; genus Limnephilus; species Limnephilus lunatus. The sequence continues at coordinate 28,557,480 of OU830598.1, read as the reverse complement.
GCGCAATTGTTTGGTATATCATGCAAAGTACAACAAACTTTTATAACCTATAAAAAATAATTGTTTACGTTCTCAATGGTTTTTTTTATTGCGATGAGAAATTAATGCTGCAGTTAATTGACACATTTCAAAATGAAAACATTAAAAGTAATTGAAGCCTTAAATAATTATGCAGGTGTTTTTCCAGCTTTTAAACTTCGGACTTAGTTTGGTAATTTTGATCACCCCAAAGAAATGAATACGATATGCAACACCGAAACACTAAGAGTGTCTTTAACTTCCCTAATGGGCGTATAATCGATTCTGTCATCTATCTAAACAACAGGTGTCTCGTACTTTTGTATTGTTGACTGAAGTTTGGGTTTCCTAAGCCTTAAATATATATGCTCAGGGCGTCTACCTGTTCAAGAAGTATTTTTGAATCACTGGGGATTTCAAGAAATAATTTTTCATTTTTTTAGTATAGAAATGACTGTCTTAGCTAAAGCTATGAAAATTTTTGTACTAGTTCATTTACGTTAATAAAACATCGAAACCACCTACCTAATTATAGATGTCAGGGGCTGTGAAAGAATTGAGAATTAAATAGTGGTATACACTGTAGGAAATGTGAAAATTCAAAAGACGAAGTCCAATTTTCAGTTTCGTTTTAAATTAAATGATTCTGTTGAATTTGTTGATTCTTATGTTTTAATAAAGGTCTACTCTACTAATATTGCTAATAATTTACTTTTTTATATATTTTTTTGTTGTCTCAAGCATTAATTTTGTTATTTAAACGGTGCTCCAGATTTTATGTCCGGGTTGAATCTTTCCCAAATGAAAGACTAAACCCTTCCACACACTTTTCCACAAATTAATATCTAGTAAATTCACGCAATGTAAGTGCACTATATAAGATAATAAATACAGAACAATACAAGAACAATACGTCAGTCCACCAGAAACATAATGGGAAAATATTTCACCGACTCCAGATATTTTCATATTTATTTATTTATTTATTTATTTATTTACGGACGAATAGTCCATTAACAATATAACAATAACACGAATAAAAAATAGAGAGATGACAATGGAAGGAGAGTACATATATATGAAGGGCATTGACAAAATACATATAATATAAAAGTAAATATAGAAGATAGTAAATATAAATTCATATAATATAAAAGAACATAAGTAGCTTGAAGATGGATTAAAAAGACTTTAAAAAATCACATTGCGTATCGACTGCCGAAAGTCATTTAGGCTTACACCAAAAAATTCAATGCATTGATTTGCGTTGACAAGTCTCGACATTCTGGATAAAGGAGAATGATATCCATAATTAGTAGAATGTTGATTGAGGAACAGCAATTCATTATTTCGGAGTCTACGGGAAGGGATGTTGAACTGGATGAGTTGTAACAAAGCAGGTGTGTCAGTAATACTGTTGATAATTTTGAAAATGCATATTAGATCAGAGTCCTTTCTACGTTTTTCTAAAGAAGAAATGTTTAAAGTTTGTTCAATTTCACCATACGAGTACTCGCCTCTTTCAAGTCCTAACCTCCAAGCAATCCCTCGCAGGAAGCGATGTTGTACAGATTCGATGTGATAAATATGGACAGCATAGAAAGGAGACCAAATAACACTAGCATATTCAAGGTGAGGGCGAACCAGCGAACAGTAAAGAGTTTTAAGTGTACTTATATGTTTAAAGTCAGAGGTAATTCTATGAATGAAGCCGAGTAGTTTAAGTGATTTGTTTACAATGTTATTGATGTGATCACGGAAAGAAAGTTTGCAGTCTAGAGTGAGCCCAAGGTCCTTTATAGATGTGACAGTAGAGAGACAAACATTATTTAGTTTATAATCAAACTCAATAGGTTTTTTGGTTCTATAAAAGGACAAAATTTTGCATTTGTCAACATTAGCATGCAGTTAATTTTGCACCAATCATTAAATGAATCAATATCAAGTTGAAGAAGTAAACAATCATGATGGCATTTAATTATCTTAAGAATCTTATTGTCATCGGCAAAAAGCCAAAAACGTGTGTGAGAAAAAACTTTAATGATATCGTTAATAAAAAGATTAAAAAGAAGCGGGGCCAAATGGGCTCCTTGCGGAACGCCAGAGGTTACATCAATGTTAAAGGATTCAAAGTTATTTATTTTAACCCTTTGTTTTCTATTTATCAAGTAAGAGTGAATGAATGATAAAAATGGGTCTCTAATGCCTATAGCATAAAGTTTAGCCATGAGGATACGGTGGTTAACTTGGTCGAAGGCTTTGGAGAAGTCAGTGTAGAGGACATCGACCTGAGTGTTGTCTTCTAAGGCTTTAATAATGGTATTTGTAAAGGACAATAAATTAGTTGTTGTAGATTTGGCCGATCTAAATCCATGCTGTTCCTCAATCAGAACATTTTTGAAAATAGGAGTGATTTTCTTTGTAATTATTGACTCAAATATCTTTGGAATATTAGATATAATTGATATTGGTCTGTAATTTCCAATATTTGACTTGTTTCCGGACTTAAAAATGGGTCGAATAAATGAAATTTTCCATGAGTCAGCAAATGTTCCGGATGAGAGTGATAAATTGTACAAAATACAAATTGGGTTAGATAATGAACATTTACATTCTTTTAGCAAGATTTCTGGAATGCCATCAGGTCCGGCACTTTTTTTGTTAGAAAGATTATTTAAGGATTGGTATACCTCTGCAAGTGAAATTTGGCAATCATTCAAATCAATATTATAATCATAGTTAAGTGGAGGGATGGTACATGAAGCATCAGAATATACAGAGGAAAAGTGTTTAGCAAAAAGGTTGGCGATGTCGTGACCATTTGTAGCGTGAGTTTCATAATAATACATACTTGAAGGGAGATCATTATCTGTACGCTTTTGCGCAACAAATTGCCAAAATTGTTTAGGATTTTGCAGTAATTTTGTCTCTGTAACTTCTACATAAGATTTATAGCATTTGGCTGATTCGATTTTAGACAATTCCCTTAATTGAGAAAATTTTTGATAAAATTTTAAGTTGCCAGTGTCTTTAAATATCAGAGGGTTCGGCTCTGATGAAATCAAATTTTAATAACTAGGTATTACATATTATTATTTAATAGAATGCCTTAATTACATTTACGAAAAAAAGAGTTGGTTTTGTAAATAATCCGTTTTTAAAATAAAATTAAATGTTTAGTTTGTAATAGTTATTGTTATTATTAAAAAAATAAAATAATAACTTTAAATTGATTCTAACTTCTATTGAATGCACTTAAGTATGGAACAGATGGAATATAGTTTTCGGACATAGAAAAAAAATATCACTCGAATCTTTATTTGACTTCCTATTCGCTCTGCGTTTTTACTTACCTGAAAATTGTACAATACATGTACACTACAGTTAGCTTTGTGTTTTTTGTTGTTCCTTGGAAGGTACTCGAAATATCAGGTAGAATTTAATATTTCTCGGAATTGTGTTAGCTTAACTTCAGCAGTGTAGGGCCCTATATTGTAACTCTAAGGTAGGGCCCCATCGTCATCCCTGTGGAACACTGAGGGCCAGTTGCATCGAAAATAGTTAAAGTTACTTTTTAGTTAAAGTTAAATAAAAGTAACTTTTTTATCATATCTTACAAAAATGGGTTGTTTCAACTTCGTTTAAATAAAAGTTAACTAAATAGTTGCAAAATAGTTACTTTTATTTAACCCAGCGATGTTGAGAGTTTAAAGTTAGATTTTGGTAAAGATGCTAGCTGTCATCCGTCACCAAGGAACGAAATAATGTTTGAATGGAAAATGATAATAAAAATGTCTTGATAACCCGGGTTTTGATAATCAATTGATTAGAATATATAGGAAATAGGTAAAATAAGGAATTAAACCACGAACCGATCATTTTCCGTAGGAAGAGATGGATTCTATTTTCAGATTTCGGATGTCCAAAAGTATGGTTAGACTATTAACTTTTCTCGTTGCCAATAACAAACTTCATTATTTACAAACAAGTGTTTATTCAAACTTATTTAAGTATCTAGACTTCTCTTGATAATTTATACCTACCAACATTTTTATATTTCAATTAATGCAACGGAACTGGAACAAAATAATTTTTTGTCATATCCGAAATCATGCTACTTGTGCTGTGAAACTGAGTACGAGGTTCTAATAACATTGCATTTTTATGCAACGGGAACGATGCAAAGATTTACAGGAGACATCTCTGGAGTTCATAAAAGTATTGTCTCGTGTATAATAGACAGGGGCAGAACTATAATAGCCCACCTTCGGCCACAACATAATAATATCATCAAACGTTGTCCACGTCCACGTTTCTAAACCGCAAGTGTGAAATAACAAATAACGATAAATAAACCAACTCCCAAATAACATAACCCTCAAAAATGCTCAAAAACTTCATAAACGTCAAACAAATACAATCTACAAAACGGTGTTGACACCCGTAAAAATAATTGTGTGTTTATTTTTACAGAAATATATCAAATCCAAGGAAAATTCGAAGCCATTGCAATGGCCACACTGGTAACTTTAAACTAACTATTTAAATGTTGATGCAACTCAATTGTGTTGAAATGCAGCTTAACTTTAGTTAGGGCTTAAACTCAGTTTAATTATTTAACTTTAAACTTTTTTTAAACTTTTTTCGATGCAATTGGCCCTGAAACAGACATTCTTACGGATTTACTGAATCCTTCATCTGGAGGGAGGTAGGGGGACGCAGATGCACATGGGTGGTATGTTGGAGTCGTTGTAATTTCACGTCTTTCAAATAAAATCTAATTTATCTCACTTTTCTGTGTTAATTACATATTATTTATTTTATAAAATCTAAATAGACACTTATTGTTTTGCATGACTAAAAACAAACAGAATATTGCTTACAACTTACAATAAATACATCAGCACGGATAAGCCACCCAGTAAGACCAACACGATTGAATTGTACTTGTAATTGTAATTGTAGAACCTAGGAATTTATAATGAATTGTAAAGCGCCCTTGAAGTGATTTTTCGCAAAAACGGCGCTCTACAAATTGTCCAATTATTATTATTATTATTATTACTATAAAATGTAAAATGTTGTATCAAAATATATATATATATGATAGATAGATATAGTTCAGTGTTTAATTTATCCTACACCCTCATCGATACAAAAATGTGTCAAGAACAATGGTAACATTTGGATAAGTCTGTGTGTATGAGCTGTAATTGGGTCCGATTGAGCGCTAACCGCCGTTTTTAGTAAGATTGACATTTGAATGAATTCGGTCCTGCCCTTGAGTCCTGAGTCCTGTCTCACATCATTGACAATAATAACGGCCTGAGATCTCACGCAAATTTTGTTTGGTGATCATTTTACAAAAGGTTCGCCGCTCCTAAAACCGTTGCGAATTAAGTCTACGCACAATTCACATGACCAAATCCTCTCGTCCTTTTACCAACGGATAGATCAAACACTTTAGAATTTTCTGTTAATTATTAGGATATTCTATTTCACCCTTGTATTTAGTTACGCCATAATCCCCTGAATTCTAAACTGTCTCTGGTTGAATGATTTTTTACGAGCCATGTAAATTATCTTCAATTTAGTTTTGATACTTTTGATTTATTTTGATCTTAGATTCTAACAGTAAATAATAAACGAAAGATACCGCTATGTTGGCACGCTTTCATAAATATAATTGCTTCCACTATGCAAACGATTTTTTTAAGCGAGACAAAACCAGCCCGGGAGTCGGTTCCCTATATTGAGACTAATTTAAAGAGAAATGATTGATTTTATTAGCATAACATGAATGTAAAACCAAGTTTGCTTCTCCAGGCGATTACTTGCGAAATTAAGTTGAGCCAACGTTTTGAACAACCTATCAATCAGCAGTGTCCACTGTCCACTGTCCACCATCGAAGCAGAGTGCAAATCTGTGATGGAGTTAAGATTTCGTTTAAAATTTAACCTCATAAGCGCCTTAAAAAGCTTGAAAACGTGATAGCTTAGAATACCTAGCTATTCTACTTACATCAGTCATACTGCCATCATTAAATTGTCAAAAAAACACAGATTTAGATTACGGAGAAGCAATTTAAAAAAAAAAGGTAAGTGTTGGTACATTATTTAGGTTTTCTACACATAAGGTATTATATAATATTCATGCTATTCTTCGCTATTCGAATGATACTTATAAAGCTTAGTATCTCCCGGTCGAGTAGCGAAATATTATTGCAAGTTGAATTTGAAATATTAAAGTTGAAATATTATCTTCTTTTCAGTGTAGGCATAATTTTATGTTTTAATTTGTTTAAAAAAAAACACTTACTGTTGCAATTCTATATATAACCGCCACTCCATAGTGAAAGCGTAACATCTAGTTGAATGACTTCTGTTTTACAAAAGCTCCTCGAATGACAAACCTAAACAGCTGCATTCACTTCATACATCAAGTCTCATTGTTTTCCTTTTTGCCAGTGCTCTGAAAGCTCCGTCTGTAAAGCTTATTTTACCCCACCTCAACGAAAGACCAATTCATTTAGTTCTTCCTCCATGTTTCTAATAGTTTTACTTCATTCATTTCTACTTCTCTGGGTTTTACTTAATTACGTTTTGGTCCAGTTGGTTCTGGTCTGAAGTGCATACGTCACATATCCGGGCCAAGGCGGCGCGCGGCGTTTCGCATCCTGCTTGGTAATATTATAGCATAATACGCACTACAAACGTGCATGCGTTTCAGTAATAATAGGATTAATGGTTTATTATGAAAGGGAAAGTAAATATCGTCAGCGAAGCAGTGTTTATTCGTAACAATCAACAGGCATGCTAGAATCTATGAAAGTAAAATTAGAATTGTCTACCTATTTAAGGTTCCATTATTTAGAATAAGGATTGTAAATAATTGTATCTATTACACTGGTATCAAAGTCAAATTCTAAATTCTACAGATAACAATTTAATTTCTGTGTCCTGAGAATCGCAAGGCCACACAAACTGGTGGCAGTTTATACACATTGCAGATCGCTCTGCTACGGATTTCTATTCAGTGGAAAAAACACTGTGCAAGTTTTATTTAGTAACAAACAAATCGATTTAAAAATCAGAGATATTTTATTTCACTTTGGTTTGCGGCTACTTGGTAAAAATATCCCAGATGCCGCCAAGGAACAAACCAATAATAATATAAGTCGAGATTTATGTCTTTCACGAGCAGCGCTTTCTAGGAAACAGCGCGGACCGTGGACTGCAGACTTGCTGCACAATTGCACATTGCACATGCAGTTGGCTTATGAGATTTGCTGCTGCACTTGTAAATCGCAAGTGCAGACGTAAGATAGGCGGAACTCTATTTTTAGTTTCAGACTCTGCTGGGCATGAAAATATACCAGTATATCATAATAACGTGAAATATCACTAGCAATTTAATTTGTCGCCCCCCATTAACTATATTTTGTATTATTTGTCTTAGAGCTTACGAGGAACGGCGTTTTGCGCGTCGTGAAAATAAATGGACACACATTTCACGAAATAACTTTTGTGACCGGATGCTGTGAATTGAATTTTGATGAACCGAATGTAACTCTTCAAAAACTCCGGTAATTAAAAGTTCATACATTAATATGTGCTATTAATTACTTGGCCAAAAGTAAACTTCTCATAGTAGTAAATAGTTAATTTAATACTAAGCTTCGCCCAAGTTTCAACTTTGTTATTGAAGAGTTTAAAAAAATGTAACAAACGTTGTATGGCGTCTAGTCTTAAATTAGATGCGACACTTATACAAATATCGATCGATCAGTTGATTAGTTAGACATCTCCAAATACTAAGTTTTGAGATAATGAGGAAAGCAATATTCGAATGCTCACCGTATATTAAATATTATTTACACGTGTCTGTGTCTTGCATATTAAATACATAACAAAATAACACCGAGAAACATGACGGTCCATTATATTACCTAGTAGAAATTTTGAAATTTCCTACTAGTAACCCAGACAACATAATTTTTTTTGTTTATTTCACTACAGGTTTTTCTGCATTATAAAGTGATTTGGTGGTGTTTATGTGTAATATGAGTATTGTACCAGATAAAATGTACACTTTTACATACAACTGCATACTCAACTCATTTTTTGATCAACTGGACGGTCGACATTCAAAAACTTTATATATTTAAAACTGCTTTTTAATTTAATAGTTTTGTGAGATTTCATTATTCTTGTTAAGATTTATATTTGGTACCCTTGAAAAATGAAACATCTTTAAAAATGTAGAACTGTAAAATCTTCGTTGGTAACAATTTACTCTGACATTTACGTTCCCATTTCCAGTTTGAAACATTTTGCTGATTTAGTTATCTGATTGGCATGAAAGTTGGTAGAATTAAAACGTGACTCTGATTGGATTCAAAATGACGATTAGCTGATTAAAATCACGTAAAACATAAATACCTAACATAAATAAATGACGAATATGTAAACGACCAGCTTGTTGTAGGTATTCCAGCTTGCAATATGACCTTGCATTTATTGCTTGCATCGCATTGCATCGTCATTCGTTTGGTTTGTCACGTAATGTCAAATAATGTCCATCCATAAGTTTATTAGAATTTATTATGTCACTGAAAAATTCGCTTACTTTCCAAATTTTACTTCCGTCTTTGTTTTATGGATTATCCATGCCAATTTGGTGCTTAGGTGTGACGTTCATTATTTAAATAATTGTTATATATTTAAGATTGACACTTCCAGTACCATTGCTTCATTGGCGCCGTTTTTTTTTTTGTGAAAAATCTCCTCGTTGGCGATATACAAATATTATTTGCTAGGCTATCTTATTATGTACAAAAGGTACAGAAACATTGTTGTTTTATATTGCTTACACAATGGTATTCCTGCTACGTGTACATGTGAAAATATGGAACTAGTTAAAGAATATGTTTATTTAGGTGTTATTATTGATTGCTTTTTCAAGTGGGATATACAAATAAACAAAGTTTGTGCACGACTAAGATCAATTGTAAGCAGATTGTATAAACTAAAATTTTTTGTTCCTATCTGCACACTTCGAATAATTTATTTATCTCTAGCTGAATCTGTTATAAGGTATGGAATAACAGCTTGGGGATTTTCCTGTAAAACAAATATAGACCATGTACAATCAGTGCAAAATTCATTGGTTAAATTATTAGCTGAAAAAAATTTATACAAAGAAAGGCATAATATTCCATACTTTTATCAGAGTCTCAAAGTTCTTTCAGTCAGAGCAATTCTGTGGTACAAAATTATATTTCAGCACATAAATAATCCTTTATATATTAACAGGCTGGAACACAACCATAATACTCGTTTTAACTTTAATGAAGGGCTAATTGTACCTAAGCATACAAATAAATATGGACAAAGAACGTTAAATTACATGATTCCCAGTTGTTTAAATATGTTACCTGCTGAAATTAAAAACTGTGCCCAAAACAAACAATTGATGAATTTACTGAAGACTTGGCTTACGGAAAGAATTAATTTGTATTAGCTCACAATGACATATTATTCTAAAAACTTTAAAAATGTTATTTATGTTTTCAAAAATTTATTTTTATCTATATTTCTGTAAAAAATTAAATTTTATTTTATATAATTGTGAAAATGTAACTATTAAATCACTATAATACGATCTTTAACGTAAAGAACCCGTTAGACAAACTGCTAAAAAGTAGTTTATCGGGACTTTTTGTCTTGTATTTGTAAAGTGTATAAAATAAATAAATAAAAAAAAAAAAATAAAAAAAAAAAATAAAAAATAATAATTACGTCATTGTAAATCATTTTAATTGCATTTTCGGAGAATTATAAATTAAAAAGACAATCGTGATTCATGTTACAAACAGAAATAAAGTATGAGTAATTTAATAAAAAAAGGTCAGCCAGTCCGAATATATTAGGTATATCATAAACTTGCTCTTACGTACCTAAAAATTGTTGCTGTTGACACTACTAGACTTGGTTAGTCGAGTTTCGAGTTGGCTTAAATCAATTGGTAGAGATAAGCCACCGCGGTGTTTGAGAAAGACACATCCAGCAGACGACTTATTGACGTATAGGTTCCTTCGGCTTAGATCTTATAGTGATCCATTTAGTTTACTTTGACGTTTCTTTTCCGGTCCTTTGTTCACACTTAGGTCTGTCTCAAGTCAAAAACCGGTTTCGTTATTGTCTTTTTGGGTTTCTGGATAGTCCATCGTTGATGCGTTATTTGGTCGAAGATCTATTTCAAACTAATGGCTTTCCGAGATCAATGCCAAGTGGTTTAGTATGATTTTCTTCCTGTTTGTGCTATTTTGGTTATGTAATATTATAGCCTTTGCACATCTTGAGCCAATTTTCAAATCCTAATATGGTACAGTTTTATTTCCACGCTACATTTTTCTGTTAGGCGAAACCGGGCGGCGTTTTTTCCATACAAACGTAATCCTCAATTTCGTCTCTGTATTTTGACATTCGTGCAAATATTTTTTGTTATAATACAGATATCGACCACAAGCGTGTTGGTACGTTATGGTTTTTTAGTTAGTTTAGGTATTAAAGATAATGATGAACGTCAATTTACATTCATTCAAATGACAACCTGTCACTGGGTAGTAGTTCTTGGAAGGATTCATTAACTAATATCCTGAAGGCCATCTGTAGGGGTTCATTGACAAAGAGAAAGCTTTCAATAAGGAAGTGTGAATTGGGTTCATTGTTTAACGCCGGCCGTAAATTCTATTGTAACTGAAGGTCATTAAATTTCATTCATAGCAGTTATTCTCGTTGTGATAACGGACCCTGTCGTCAATTTTGTGGAGGTTCTTCTTGGTAAAAATTTTCAATGGTTCAGTAATTCACCGACGGACGCTTGCTTACCATAGAAATGTACAAACTATAAATAATTTTGGTGGTGGGTATGGGTACCGCCGCCCCGGGAACCATTTATTAGAACTATTGCCACAGTCACCCCAAGTGGTTCGCTACGTTTGGTGACTTAGCAGGGGTGCCCGGGTTCATGGGGTTAGGTTTGTCCAGGTCTTGGCGGCCGATGTATCTGCCCACCTCGCAGCAGGTGGGCAGGATCGAGAGAGACTGGTTGAGGGAGGTCTTTTATCCTCCAGCCAGAATCTCTCGACCCATCGCCTTGCACCGCAGTTGGAGGGGTGGATTCATACGCCATCACTCCTGGACACACTGACCCCAGATTCTAGACCCACCCCTCCCTTCATACCTATTTTCAACACCTCCTTTGAAAAGTCATTAAAAGTAAAGAAAAAAAAAATCTTACATAAGTTACGGTGGGTTAAGTTATTTCCTATTTTTTCATTATTTTTTTCATGACTTTTAATATTCTACGTCTTCCAAGATGGTGTCAATTTAATTATTTTAGGTTTAAAACAATTTTTGCAAGCAATGCTTTGAAATATTGAGTTGAATTAATTGGTTGCAACCTTACACGAAAAAGATATGATGTAAAACGGCCACTTCAATTGACTTAGTCTTTCTTGTAAGATTTGAGTTTGTTTATGGACCAAACTATTTGTTCATATTCATATTGAATATTTACGAGCGCAAACATATTTTAAAGCATAACTTACAAACAGTTTTTTAACCTTAATTAATCATTTTGGCGCCATCTGTGAATGCGTAGATTACAACGTACGTTCCGTTTAACCTTAATTATTTACCTTAAACATCTTTCAAAATACCTATTTGAATTTGTATCTCTTTATTAAGAACGTAAACATTTTTTGTGGGACAGAGTTTGGTAAGTATATAGGTACCAGTATATTTTATTAAACTTTAATTTGATCTAATCGCCTCGTTAATGTCGATCATCAATCATATTTAGCCACGCATTCCATTCCTCCCATATTTTAAGTAATAGAATATATTGGGTAGAAGGTATGTTCCAATAACCAATAACACGAAACACGGAGATCGATCATTCTGGTCCATTAGCGAGCAGTTAGCGGCCTCTCGAGTGTTAGCATAATCCATAAGTATAGATGTAGGTACCTACTAAGTGCCACATCTCTTAAAACTCTTCTCCTTATGAAATCAAAATGAAAACGCTTGTTATATATTTGGTATACATATTATATGTGATAATGTTATACATTTGGTAAGCTCACAGCAAATCTAAAAAGCGAGAAGTAAATATGTATAGGAATATTTCCTTCTCCAAACACAGCAAACTTATTTTGTGGCACAATTTTAATTCAAATTTATAACTAAAATAACCCTGATGAAGTACGCATTGCTTACGAAACACGTCGGTTTTTTGAAAAATAAACGTGTTGAAAACTAAGTAATCTATTAATTTTGAAATATGTATTTTTTTACGTTAGCTCCACCCAGGAAAATAATTGCCCTTGTCATCTTTTGGGTTGCTGTGTGGAGGTCTTTTTTTAAGGAATGGAAGGAGTGGAAGTTCTGGTAAGGAAAAAGGTATGAAAGGTGGGAGGGTAGGAATATGGGAGGTCTGTGTGTCCAGGAGTGACGGACGTATATCCGTCTTTTCCAACCAGTTTCTACCGATCCGGCTCGCCACGCAGTATGTGTAAAAATGCGTCCTCCGCCAAGACCTAGACAAACCTCACCTCATGGACCCGTCACCCCTGGTAGGTCACCAAACCTACCGAACCATAATTGCAAGGGTGTTGGTACCTATACCCGCCTTCCAATTTGAATAATTCAGTGGTTGTTCTATTTAGATTTTGGTTTAAATTTATTTTCCTAGCTTTGTAAAGTGCCCCTGAGGTTAGTTTGCAAAAATGGCGTTATAATAATGTTATTATTATGCCCACTCAGTTATTTAACCATGACCCGTTCAACATCTGACCATATTTTAATTTGTTGCTCATTATACAACAACTGGTAAGCCAATACCAATTCACACCGTGTCCATACATGCTTTATTGTTGACCTTACTTACCTAGTTACCTACTGCACCTCGCTAAAGACACGAATGCACTTCACACCAATGTTAAAGACTATTGTTGCCTAAGATTGCGACCATGACTATCACTATTATACTACCAATAATAATCTGATCCGCCTCTAACGGGTTATGCTGATAATCATTATTAGACCGTGTGCCACATGGCATTAAAACTCTTTCATATGAACCATGAACTTCTAAAACATAATAGAAAAGAAAGGAATCAATCAAAATGTTTGTGGCATTTGGACGAAAGATTTGTGAATACTTGTTAATTGTTCAGGGTTATATTATTAAAATAATTCCGGATAGGCCTGCTGTACAACTGAATCTTGAAGAGTAAGGAACGTCGAGAAACAGAACGACTGGACATGAGAAGAACCGTCAGCATGAATAACGTCATGTAATTTATAGCAAATTACCCGGTGTAGCCACCTATTCGTTATTCTAGTGCCGTTTAATTGTTCTTCATTCTTTTGTGCTGCACTTACTGTGTTGTAATGGTAACTGATGCAAAATACGTCACGAAATGGTTCGTTGTCATCATCAGCGTTACAAAACATGGAGAGTCCTGGACTCCTCAAGGAAACTTCTCCCAATTTCCTACCAGTTCCTTACGCCTAAGGCTGCGGTGTTCGCCTCAGCTCAACTGAAGAAATTAATGAATCTATCGTTTGCGGCGTTTAGACGATGCATCTTTTTGTTTGTGGTCCATGAATCCCTTTACATTATTGTATGGCATAAGGTGGAAATAAAGTGAGTTTCTTACAAAATGTATGAAATCAAAACGTCTCACGAAGTAAAAAAAAAAAAGAACTCGTCACTGAAGGTGTCCAGCTGTCGATCGGATATCATCTACTATTTCCGTAACTGTTCGGTTATTAGACACGAACTGTTGACTCTCTCCTGTAGTACAACTTTACTGACATCTGTTGGGACACCTCAAAACTACATACGCCTATCACTACGTACGTATTATGATAATAGTTATGTATCCTTACGATAACGATAACATTCCTATAAATAATACCATCTGTTCATCAATTTCATAGTATTAATCTCTCTTTAATTTTTAATATTTTTTAATAAAACGTTTTTCCCACATAAGTGAGCCTTTTACTGCGCTGTGGTCCGCGCTATTGCCACATTCTCTCAGTGATAAGCTAATGAAAGCACCATAGCTCTAGCCATCCGCACAACGTTGATATATCAAGGTGTCCTGAAGCTTATAATACCCCAACACGTTCAGCCTTATTAAGCTATGCCGAAATAATTCAATTACCGCCCTACTATTGTCTGCGCGACCATTAGTTAGCTAGTTACCGGGTACCTCCTGCAGTCTCCTGTCCCGACAGTGGCCACCTATCACCTGTTACCTGTTACGGGTTAGTAGTTATCACCTCCACGATTACTTCAGCCCCACCACTAGTGACTCTGTACCTAGTAACCCGCTTGAACTCGACTTGACCCGGCCCGGATAATCCGCTCGGAACAGATGGATTTGTTTGGTTTCCGTAAATGGATTGTTTACCGGCTAGATTTCAAGGCAATACGATGACTTTTTACAACCAAATAGAGTTTTATTTCGTGTTAAATTTTTTATCTATCAACGTTTTTACATTTTATGTAATGAATAAGAAATACATGGAGGTAATATTAACTATAAAGCAGAGAAATATGATTATCTGAAGCAATTTCACTTTCTAGCTTAAATCCACTATTTTCATTTCAACGCCATCTATATAAAGAAGAATGTCTGTGATCTATAGGTTTATTTTTTATTCCAATATAAATTTTGCACCCTTGACCTTCAAAACAAGAGGAGGGTCGTAAAACCACTCCCCTTCCATTTTCAATAAAGCCCGGGCAACACTGGGTACTTAAACTACTTAAGCTAGTTTCCAATAATAGTTATGTTATAGTAGCTTCAATAACCGTTTACCGTGTTGTTTTTACAATATTTATAATTATTCAGAGAAAAGTAAACTTAGTTTTTCGATATCTCCAAAAATAACGAATTTATGGGCTTTCTAATTGATTGGTCATCCGCAGTACAATTCATAATCCGAATGGCAGCGACGTCACACGCTTTTCGACCGGCCACAAATATCGACGTTATCCAAAAATTCTGAAAGTTCTGTCCTCAGCATGTTCATTAATATGAAACGTTTGTAAATAATACAACATTTCGATGGACATAGATGACAACCTTTTTGGTTAGTCTGGAGAAATCAGCATTTAGATGAAAAAAAATCCAGGGAATTTACACATACTCGCTTTTTCTCGCTCGCAGTGGAGTATGTATAAGGAAAGGCGATAATTTTTAAAGAAAATTCGAAAAAAATATCATATGAGATTATTTAACTGTTTGTACAGTTGTTGAGTTGCTGTTGTCTCCAATTGACCTAAATTACGCCGAAATCTTTTGTAAGAATATAAAGCACTTAGTGCAGACGCTTTGGGAACAGTACGTAATTTGCACTGACTTAATTTTGTAAGTAGGCTTATGACGGAAGAGTTTGTTGTTGAAATTAATTACAGGATCTGATTTATTAATTTATTTCAATTGGACCAACGCGACGTAATTGCCGACTAGAATTATGGCGTGCCTACAATGCTTACTGTTGAGTTCCATGCAAATTCATTAGCTAACAGAATTGTTAAGGCAATGATCGCTGTGGGTAGCCTTACAAATGAATAAAAGCCTCTGGCATACGAACGTGATATTATTGTGATTGATCCAAACAAGCACGCAATCAGGAGACGTTGAACTCTTCATCTGTAATTATTAATTGAGTATTCAAATAATACAATACGAATCTAATTCAAATGATACGAGCGCTAATACGAGTTATGTAAAGCGTAAGACCAGATTTTTTTGTTTGTTTTTCAAACGTGCTCAGAATCTTAGCTATAAAACAGGACATAACATGTGTTTATTTGTCTAAACTGGATTTATTTCCTCTAACGACTCTATTTTTTAAGGCACTTTAATTAACTGAATAATTAACAATCTTTGCTGTTGCCTAATGGTTTATGTCCTTGAATGCATAAATCATTTATTCATTTAATTATACGGGTAGGTATAACATCAATAGCGTAATTAGGCTTATTTGCATCAATAACAATCTAATCACCTCATAAATTTCGATTGGTGGTACAACTTTTGTCTTAGCTTTATAAGAGAAATCTGAATGTGCAAAGCGGCAAAACTCACAGCCTTCTCGGTCTACTCATTTATTTTGGCTCGCAAAGCTCTAGAGATCGCCCATTGCGATCTCTAGAGCTTATAACCAATAACCAATATCTTTTTCTGATTTTTCTGTCTCCAGATTTTCGATTGAGTTTCGCTTATATTGTCTTCATTTAAATAAAAATTATTATGGAAGTTAAGTTTGGAAGAATTTTATTTTTAATTAGGTTAGGTTGTATGTAAATTTATATTCATATCTAAGTTTGATTTGTTTTACAGATGTTTGCAATAGTGGGATGTCGTGTATTTGCAATCCATTTTTTTTATTTCGTGTTCGAATTTGGTCATTGTTTATATTTATCTAATCATAGCTGGTATAGTGGTTACGATACCGTGACGGCAAAAAGGCAATAAACATACGTTCCTTATTGCTATAATGCTACAGCTCTTTCTTACACTTTAAATAATGGTGAGATACACAAAATATGTGTGACTGTTTCCTCCAAAGTACTACTTTTTGCGACGGTTTCATTTTCTTTATACGTGTGTATCATACACATCTGATAATAATCATTGTATGTTTCCTTTGTGAGGGGGGAGGGGGGGGGGGGGTGGAGACATAAATTCATCGATTGTCTCATTTTCGACTGTTATAATTCAGTGTGTAAGAAAGAGCGGGAGCATTATACGTTTAAGAACAAAAGCAAAACCATTAGCGCATTGATATTTGAGTTTTTGAATTTTTGGAATTCACACACACTTCGATATTATCCTTGTAACTATATTCCATACATTCAAAATTATCGTCACGGCAAGTAGTATTGGTAGGGGTCTACCGAGAAGTCACGGTGCAGTGTGTGAGAGATGCAAGAATATTATGACTTTTCCTTTGGAAGAAACAGACCTACGTACATTGTGTATCTCATCTTTTGAAAGAGCTGCAGCACTATAGCGATAAGGAACGTATATTTATTGCCCTTTTTGGTCGTCACGGTAATTATAAAAGCACACCTTGGTTGTAAATGCCATTTTTATGCTCGACCGAGATGATCGATTATGATCCAAGACTCAATCTAGCGAACTCACAATAATTGACTGTTTTGAGATGTGTTTAATGTATAATCACGACTGAAAACCAGTTTACGGAGGCTCCTTCCTATGGCAACATTACTGTGTTGTTACTACCTGTCTAATTGGTATTGCATTTTGCTCGACTCGCGAATACTAAATAGGTTTTTTTGCACATTGTGGTGTGTGTCCGTCTGTGCGGCTGTTTAGTTGCGAAGGTCGTCTGCCTCCGCCGATGACAATTGTTTGTTCAGCCTGTGACTTGTGAAGAGATCCTGGTCCATAAATACAATAAATAAGCGATTGCCAGATCAGTCACTGCTGACAACTGCGCAAATATATTGATGGATTCATCTTTGTGTGTAGACATTGTATGTAAACTGACAGGTCCGCTCCAAGTTAGAAATATTTTGGCAATCTTGTGCCTAAGTATAAAATCATGAGTGAGACAGCAGTCGCAAGATCTAAGTAGTAAATCATCATTTAGAATCGAATCGTAGATTGAAATATTTCGTGAACATTTTAAATATTCAGATACTTCTCAACCCGATTACCTTCAACATCCATCATAAAATAAATCAACCTGTGATAAAAGGATTTTTTTTTACTTTAATACGTTTATTTTCGATTTTTGGGCAATCTCCTGGGCCGGCTAGTAGCCAATTTCATAGAAATGGTGGCACACCACACACGCATGCATTGTTGTCGAAAAGTCTATCTGCTGAGTTTCGGCTTGATCGGATGTCGGAGAGTGGATAAATTCAAAAAATCAGAAAAAATCAAAATCAGAAAAAGATATTGGTTATAGGTTATAAGCTCTAGAGATCGCCCATTGCGATCTCTAGAGCTTTGCGAGCCAAAAAAAATGAGTAGACCGAGAAGGCTGTGAGTTTTGCCGCTTTGCACATTCAGATTTCTCTTATAAAGCTAAGACAAAAGTTGTACCACCAATCGAAATTTATGAGGTGATTAGATTGTTATTGATGCAAATAAGCCTAATTACGCTATTGATGTTATACCTACTCGTATAATGAAATGAATAAATGATTTATGCATTCAAGGACATAAACCATTAGACAACAGCAAAGATTGTTAATTATTCAGTTAATTAAAGTGCCTTAAAAATGGAGTCGTTAGAGGAAATAAATCCAGTTTAGACAAATAAAAGATTTGCATTCATTTAAGAAAATAAAATCAAA
The DNA here is from genome assembly GCA_917563855.2 of Limnephilus lunatus. NCBI lineage: Eukaryota > Metazoa > Arthropoda > Insecta > Trichoptera > Limnephilidae > Limnephilus > Limnephilus lunatus. The sequence goes on along the minus strand of OU830598.1, from coordinate 28,539,041 downwards.
ATTCAAATAGTCAATGCTCCGGACAGTTGGTACCCTTATAAGGTGAATTTATCAAAGTTTTTATTTGACAAATCTCTTTTTTTTTTTAAAGGTTATTCCCATCAATGTAATATATTCAGCGCCCTTGAGGTGATTTTTCACGAAAACGGCGCTATATAAATTAGCCAAATATTATTATTATTATTATATCATTGAAGAAGATGAAGATACCACTAATAATATAAACGAAAATATGAAAGATAAATAATTAATAAACCTAACTCGACTCGAACCCGGAACCTCTCGTCTCACTGGGACAAACGCCTTTCCAATTCAACTACTGCCATCTCTTAATTTCGTTTAGGTTATTAGTGTTATCTTCTTCTTCAATGATGTATTAAATTTATCTTATTATTATCAATTTGACTTAAAATCATATAAATAATTTCGACAAGAATTCACATCAACATTTGTTTTCATAATTGCAGATAATGAATTATCTATAATTATTGATAACAAAATTGTCTGCCATGATCATCATTTCAAGTAGCGATATCAGCAAATTACTCAAGATTTGCCCCTTGGTCGGGCCGCCCGGGTGCGCCGCACACACTGCACATTAGGATGCGGCGCCCCTGATGAATAAAATTCAGGTGCTTAGAACTGTTTGAATACCGAGTTAGATTGTAAGATGTAAATGGACTTTAGCAGAGTTTAATGTGCTCCCATGAGAGGAACAAACTAGCTGTGTTTGAATACTCGCCGTTTGAAACCATTATATTTCTTTCTGCTGTAAAAATATTCTGGAAATAACAGTGGCAAGCTGCAACTAAAAGCACAGCCAACGGCAATGCGGCTATGTACATTACAGAAAAATCAGAAAAAGATATTGGCACCTCTGGGACACGAACCCAGGACCTTCTTCCCAGGACATGCTCATTGAAAATAAAATGGATAAAAATTTATCCTGACACTATCTAGATAGCATTTAGTTCGGGATTCAATCTTGCAATCATATATAAAGATAATAATATGTGCATTAAGAAAATATAACGACAAAATATGTGTAAGTACCCAAAACTATGTAATATAACATAACAACAAAATACGAGTACCCAAACTGTAGGTATAGCTAGTTGGTTTATTATACATTATGACGTATATTTTATGGTAGATATTACAATATCAGTGTGTTGTTCGTGCATCGATTAACTTATTATTAAAATACCTGTTCGAGCTCGGGAAGCGGTGTAGGTTTTTCCACTGATTCAACCTTTTCCGTTAGTTCGTTTCTGTTTATAGAGCAATGTCAATATTAAGATGAGATTAGATACCAATAACGATTATCTATTCCTGGATGTAATGTGTGACTGATCTAGTGGGAATCAACCCTTGATATTTTGTTTGTAAACCACAAACAATTTACCTCAACACAAAATGATGTTATAATAGCCGATTTTAAAGACTTTTGATGACTTTATAATATTTTATAAATCGGTTCAAATTGTTAACTAATTTCGGTTGTTCAGTCCTTTTCAATACATTGGAACTAATTTTGTGAAGAATTCAGACAAGCGATAAAGTACACTCCTACTATAAAGAAATTTAAAAGAAAATTACTTTAGTCATTTTCAAAATAAGAACCGTTTTTTTCACAATAGCTCCACACAGTAGGCCCTGAGGAAAGTATGGTCCTGTATTCATTCATTTTTAGGCAGCATCGCGTTCTTTGGTCAAAACATTGTACATATATTTTCGTATCGGTGATCAATGAACCGGTGTATGCAATTTTTAGCCATAAGTTTTTTTAAAATTGTTTGTCTAATTTGTAGTTTTTCTAGATTTTAGGCATATATGGTAAGTTTGTACAGCGCCTTTGAGGGGATTTTTCATAAAAACGGCGCTATATAAATCGTCCTAATATTATTATTAGTATTAAAGGCAAGTAGTTTTATTATTAATGCATTGAACCATTTATTGGATAACCAACACCTATGCCATAAGGTCACCCCAAGTGGTTCGCTACGTTTGATGACTTTAGTTTTGTTTTTGGGACCTAGAGTTTTGGAACCATTTAGTCCATACACGTTTCATGCGTTTCCCACAAAGAATCCCGAATTAAATTTCCCCAGGGCAACTTCTGTGGAATTAATGTATAAAAATACATATTGTTTTGTACATGTTCGTAGTTCCTACAATGTGAATCAACTGGCAACTGAGGATTAAAATAAAACGTGTATCTTCCCAGAGAAGAGAGAAAATTACTAGCATAGCCTATTTAATTTATGCAGCTCTTTAATTAAGTACCCTCGAGGTAGGATTAAAATGTTGCCTGTGTTTGTGGGATGGTTAATAGTAATAGCTGTTTTGCCTGCGGGGTATGAAAACCAGTAAAATCCTCTATAATTCTGCAACTCCTTGTAGTGGAGTGCAGTGGTTGCAATCTTCTTTGTTCTGAGCTGTTTTATGTTTTCTTTATGAAGATGACATGCTCTTGATGTTTTTTTGTCGTTTAGAGACGATAAATAACGAAATACCACCCGAGGGCGCTTTAAAATCATATCTGTAGTTGCCAGTCGAATCCTAAAAAAATGACAAGATGCAATATAGGAATATTAACATGTTTTCAATGGTTACATGACAACGCACTATCGTGCAATTTCAACACCCCTTTGGAAACTCAATAAAAGTTGTAATTTTTTTAAATACTAGCCCATAACCTAACCCAACGTAACCTATTTATCCGATTTTTTTAAATCATTTTTAAAGGTGGTGTTGAAGTTGCATGATTCTGAGTTGTCACCATTTTCATTACATCGCTAAATTGTGATGTGAGGGGTTAAGGTTTGTTGGATAAATTAATTAATTATACAGTTTATCTTATTTCCTTTACAGATTTAACACATGCCTAACATTTTTCAATTTAATTTTTCACATTTTGCTGAAACGGCAACTGCATAATATATGTAAGTAATTGGAATAATCTTATTCCAGGAAGGACAATATCAAGTATTTAATTCTAATAATTTTAATATGTAGGTATCATTAAAACACAGAGACTCGCACACTTATGTGGAACAATACCTTTGCAATTCTAAGAAAAGTAGGTGACAGTGGCGGTCCGCGGCTTTTCAGTGAGCTAGAGAAGTAAAATTTAAAAAGAAAACACCACATTATTGATGTTATTTTTTTGTGTTTTTATGTTGTTTTTTTACAAAATTTCAAATTTTTACACCTCACTTCTTCCCTCTCTGCCTTAAACTATATGAAATACACACCATTCTCACAGCTTTCCGTGTGAGAAGCATGGATTTTTCTAATTTTACCCTTTGCTATCCCCTACCGCTACTTTGTCTCCTTTGAAATTCCACTCTCTGCCCCTCCCTCGTCCCCACCCCTCCCCTGCATGTTCTTTCCACTGCTTCCTCGTTCCCTCCCTCGTTCCCCTCCAGCGACCTCTTCCACCTTCCCCGCCTTTCCCCCCTTCCAGAACAATAGCACCTCCTACACGCACACTTCGGAGCGTCAGAGACCACTTCAGGCCGCCCCGCAGAAAAGTCTCACAGTGAACTGCGATGTAAACCTATTGATCTTTACTTTTCTGCGCGGCGCGGCGGCCTGAAGTGGCGAGGAACTCAGTCGCTCCAAAATGTGCGTGTGAGAGGTGCTAATGACTCAACTCAGGCACAAACAAAGAAGCATTAATTTTTTGTACATGTAAAGATTTATTTCTTTAGCACTCTTGGTGTGTTTTTTTTTTCAAAAATGGCGCAATACAAATCAGGCAAATATATTATTATTATTAGCTTAGTGAAAAGTCACGGACCACCAGTGGTAGGCAGATACATTATTTTTAAATTTCATTACAACTTAAGGTTATCTTGATATTTTTATAAGATTGTAGTACCAAGACAAATACGTCATTAAGATTATAAATATTTAAAAAAAAACATGCAAATACATGTGAAATAAAATGTAATTATTTTAATATTTGTATGACAATTCGACAGAAGAATGTAGGAACTTACCTTTTCTATCGCAATATGAAATAAATGCATGGTAATTGCTTAGCAGTAGGACAAACCTTTGTTTTCTCAAGTACCTTTCCTTTCCACCTAATATGGTCGCGTCTTGTTTGTTTTTGGCCAGAAAGGTTTGTCGTAAATCGACAATTCCATAAGAACGCGTGTTTGTTTGTACAAACATACGAACTTACGACTTAAGGCGATGCACCACGTCGTGTAACATTTGTAATTGGACCGCTAACAATTGTGTAGGTGACGATAAGGTTTAAATTCCATCTTAACACCAGCTGTCTGTTGTGATGGCAAGAAAAACACATCGCCAAAAAGTGTGTTTTAATTTATTTTACGAAGGTCAGGCACAAAAATTGAAATGTTTTGCGATAATTTTCTAAATGACTTAATTTTCCACATTATAAAATATAACTATAACCGAAAAGGGGTTCGTACGTAAGTAGGGATTTTGAACTTTAAAGCAGTTTTTGTAGGCCTTAAACTTTATTTTTGTTGGGCCTATAATAAGATTAATCAAAAATATACTCGATTATTTCAAAATGGCAAATGTGTATTTAATTAAAGCATCTAAAATCTAAAGTAGATACATCTAAGCGATATTTTTGTCAAATTGTCAAAAACACACGACTTTGCATTACTTAGTAGTGCATCACCTTAAACATAATATTACATTATTTTTTTAACAACTCTTCGATGTACAATACCATCCTGTATTTCTTTTTTATAATATTTATATACAAAATCCCCGATATTTTAATGACTAACATTTCTCATATGCTAAATCCAGCTGTGAAACAAGGATTAATTTATTTGTAGATTTTTTTATTCGTGTTTTCAGGCATTTTTTTCTGTAAGAATGTGAGATTTAAGCACATTCAACTCGATACGTAAACCTTGCCAACAATGCAGTTATGAAATTGATAAATAAACTATTATTAAATCTCTGAAATATAATATTTAAAAGCAGAATTTATGTTACGTTAGGTTATTACGATAGAAAACAACAGGTGTATCGGCGATGTTATCGAAGTAGGTCACAAAATATACTGTACCAATCACGATTCGCTTGTATTCTGTATTATATGTATATTATACTAGCTGGTACCCGGCTTGCGTTGCTATGCCATTTAATAAAGAAATTGTTTCTCCCTGCTTGTCCTTTCCCATTCGTCCCGTTCCCCTTCCGCCTGCCCTTCCTCTCCCGCGTCCCCTTCTCCTCTCGCGTTCCCACTCCGCCTCCTCCACCTTCCCTCTCCCCACTCCAAATCCCCCTTCCCCGTCCCACGAACTCCCCTCCCAGGTTTCCCTCCCCCTTCCCCCTACCCGAGTTTCCCTCCCCCTTCCCCCGTCCCGCATTCCATACATTCAGTTTTCAAAAAGCTCGCGTGACACCAATTGCAATTTTTTTAAACAAATTTCATAATGCCAGTAGTTTTATACAAACCTTGTCCTGACAATAACGCACACAAAAAAGAAAAAATTTCCAATTTGGTGCAGTCGTTCGGAAGTTATGCGCGTACATACCTACATTTCTGCGATTCATTTTTATATGGATAAATATAAAATAAATAATATAAAGATATAGATTGTATTGAATTTTTCTTCTTTTGAGATCCAACGACCTAAAGTTTCACCGCGTACCTACTACATATATCAAGTTCAAATATTAATTCCGAGAACATGTTTATTAAGTTTGTTCATAATAAAGCAGAAGTTTCAAGCCAGCAAAAAAACATTAGTTATACTTGAGTGACAATCTTGACACGATATTATCACTAGGTGGTTAATATTTATACAGTTTGCATTCCGCTCGAGATGTTGGAGGTAAACACCGCGCACCGTCTCATCAGCATGAGATCGTCTGTCTCACTAGTTCACTCCACTTGTATTTTGTACAACACTCCCACGTATACGGATCGCGTATCTTATCTTTTATAAACGCATTCCTTTAGTTTATTTATATTTAAATCGTTATACCTGAGATAATATTATGAGAGGACAATACATAAATGTTTTACTTTCTAATTAAAATTTTATCAAAATATTTCCCTGTGTGACGGCCTCCGTAGTCGAAGAGTGAGGTTCTCGACTGGCAATCCAAAGGTCGCTGGTTGAAATCCCGACGTGCGCAAGTAAATTTTTTTTTTTTTGAATTGGTATATTTTACAATTTAATCATTATCATTAATAATAATGTAAGGTGTATTTACGGCATGTTCCAGAGTGGAAGATACTCACAGTATCGTCCTGGTATAAGTCCACCGTTCAGGATTGAAACGTTGCTTGAAATGACTTTAGCCGTGTTTGATGATCAGATCTAAATGGCCAGGTACTTCCCCACCTTCGTCTTCCCCATCTCATTCCTCTCTCCACTTCCTTCAGCCTCGCAACATATCCCAATTGGTGAAGCCATAGTCTCACTGGCTCCAGGCGGTTGGGAGCAGTTGGTACTCTTGGGCGGTATTATAAAAAAAAAAAGTGCGAAATAAGAAAAAAAAAAGTGGGAAGATGATTAATAAAGGTTTGTATTTTTAAATTGTTAAGAATGTTTTCCGAGTGAATATTTCATATTTTGTATTTCTAACAATTTGTAGACATTTTCGGTGACTTTTATATACAATTTACAATTATTAATTATTTTTTTATAATTCGCTATCGGTTTCAACATGTGTCCGTGTTATTCATCCGCATTTTTTAAAAATAACTTAAAATTATACATATTATAATATTATCACAGAAACAAATAGATATGGTTAGTTGGCGGTAGTGAGGGTGGAGGTTTAGAGGAGGGAGAGTCAAAATAAGAAAACATGGTTGCAAAGGTTATTTAAAGGGTGCTATTACAAAAATAAATAACAAACACGTAGGTACATTGCAAAATAAAACGCTTCTAAAATAAAAAGATGTTATTTATATGTTTAAAAAATATGACTATTCAAGATTTAAGATGTTACAAGCATTAAGAGGCAAAAATTAAATAAAAATGTCTAAGAAGGAAAATGTATTTACGAATAATGTGAAAATGGTTGCAAGATTTTTGTCAAGCCACATATTAGTAATTCGCCGATTCTTCGGTTTAAATAAATCGTTGATCAATTTTATTACTACTTTTGTTTGAAGTCGTCAAAATATTAAAGGGGTAAAAAATACAGCGTATTTAAAAAAAAAGGTTTTTATTTTTCTGAATATATTTTATCCCGAATTTTGCATCAATTTCATTTGACCCGGATAATCGGGTTATCATACTGAAGACCCGCTGACCAAATAATCGTGATTTATCTGAAGTTTTTATCATTGGCTGGAATTTGTTTTTATTTCTTCAGCAAAAAAATAATAAAGATAATATTAATTGTAAGTATTTTTTCAGAAGCTGACTTGACAAATTATCAAATATTGTCATCAATCGATTTACGAAATCTTTTATTATACCTTCTCTAAATCTTATCAATATTTTTTTTCGAGACAATTGATTCAGATTTCCCAGAAATATACCGTTGTTATATCTCACCTGCTGTACTTGTACTACGCGAGATAAGAACCAATTTTTATTTTTTTTTATTCTCTGCTAGATAAATTATAATTATTCTAGATACTAGATTGTAGTGAAGGGGTCACCAAATGGCGGACCGCGGTCCGGATCCGGACCGCCGACCTATTTTGTGCGGGCCTTGTGTTAATAATACAAAATATGTTTTCATTATTCACAGATTTCAAGAAAATTGTGAATGTAGTCGACGTCCTCAGTAACGTTTACTCTCTGCATCCTGGTGATGAATGGAGCAACGAAGCCGCAAATATTTTCGGGAGTAATATAGCTGGTCTCCAGATGGAAATGATCCGATTTCCAAAAAAAAAAAAAGTTTTAAAACACCAAAAACAGGAAGTTTCTTGTCAAGATCTTTGGATAAAATTTGTTTGTGCTAATACATACATTACATACCCAGAATTAAAAGAATTAGCCTTGAAACTTCTCTCTTTGTTTGGGTCAACATATGTTTTGTGAAACAGCATTTTCCAAGATGAACTTCGTTAAAAATAAATTCCGGAGCAGACTTACCGATGAACATCTCCAAGATTTAATGACAATGGCCTGCACGAACTTTAGTCCAAACTTCGGACAGATAGTCCAAGGCGAAAATTGTCATTTTTCTCAATAATATTGTAAAAAAGCCTTGGTACTTCTTTTTATTCATAACATTCGTTTATTATTTAATAAATCCATTCGTTTTATTTGTTCATTGGTTTTGTATCTCCACATATTTAATTAGTACAGTTTATTATTTCAATTGTAAAGCCGGGGGGGGGGGGGGGGGGGTTAGGATTTTTTCCTTCCGGACCGCGACGGTCATGTTATTTTAAGTAACGGACCCCTAATGAAAGTAATTGGTGACCCCTGTTGTAGTGTATGTGAATATGTACGTAGTTCCAATGTCTCTCATAGATGTCACTCCTGTAGGTAATTTTATGAAGTTTTAATGTGTCTCAACAGAGTATATAACGGTTACGAAGATTGCCGATCATATCCGATCTACAGATGGGCACCTTCAGTGATCATTTCCCCTGCTCCAGATTAACACAGAGCATCCTTTAGAACGGTCGATAAGTCCAGGTAAATATTCACTGTAAATAAAACGATAATAAACCCGACTAGTAATGTAGACGAACCGAAGTGTTATTGAAACTCCCGATCATCATAGTTGTATTGTGCATCAGAGAAAACAATAGTACACTACACTAATGCATAAAAAATCTTTGAAATTACGGGAAGGAGCAAAAGGTTTATGGGCATTTTACGTGATAGTGTCGTGGACACCGGTCCCCACATGTAAACTACAACGGGACCAATTTGAAAAATCTATGCTTAACATTACTTGCGATTTCAGACTTGCCGTTATATTAGAGAAGATATTATACTCGTATTTTAAGACACTAAATCATCAGAAAATGGCAATTCGTTGAACATTACCACAATATATAAAACCATAGGTCACAAATCATCTCTCATTTGCCTTTACCCATCCAGCATCCTATACTGTTGCCGTCAACAAATCACCAAAATAATCGCAAAATTCACAATACCGGACAATACCTAATACACATTCATATTTAGTAATAAACGCATATTGTAGTCTTTTTGTCAATATTTTAAATACATAACTAAATAAACATGCAACATTTTCACATAATATAGTTATGTAAACCAATGACACGATAGATATCAAATAATGTCCGCCATCGAAAATCGTTACCATAATAGGACACGTCGAATCCATTCACAATGATCACTCATATGGAAATTGGAGAAAAAGGCATCTTTAAACAATTGAATCAAATACTTGCTTCCGATCATGCCATTAATTGTTATCTATACTACCGTCATAAGTAAAAACACAGCATCCTCCTCAGAGTCTCAAGGACGGTACTCGTCGGGTTTTACTTACGTAGGCATGTATCAAAAGAAGTTTGTCCCAAAACCGAATGTTGCATCCTCCCTGAATACTTCTGCCGTGAAATTACGTGCTGTTTAGTAGTGAGGGACTCAACGACAAAGTTAGACTGACTTTTTATTGCGTTTTTGGTGGTTTGTTTTGTATGTGTAATTGTGATGCCAAATCAGATTGTAAAAATGTTTTTAATTTCACGAACGTCCTTCATTGTGTTTTAATGAGCTTGTTCTTTGATTGTGTGAATGTCACGGCGACATCTTAAGTAATATAATAATATATTTATATATTATTAATAAAATTTGCTCTCTAATATATCTCTGCAATATCTTTATTCAAATCCAGGGTTACCAGTTTTTCCACTTAGTATGTATGCAATTTCAAAAAAGTTGCTGAGTGTGGAAGGTATAACCTATTAAATCGGTGAAAATATGGCTTATCACGTCATATTAAAATGTAGTACATATCACAATATCAGGTAGCGATTTTCTAAACAAAATTATCTTTATTTTTTCGTTTTTATTTCCCAAATAATTGCATTAAAAATATGTTAAAATAAGGCTTCTCGGTTGTTATAAATGCAATGAATGAAAAAATAATATTATTTATTCATTATTTAATTTAAAATATTTGTTCCGAAAAGAAAAATTCTGATTTCTGAAAAGCGTCAATGAACGTAACTGTTGTTTTACCGATTGAGATAACTTATCGTGATTTATTTTTGGGCTATTATGCCGTGTTGCGCTACCTCCTTTTTTAGCCAACGTTTCGGACAGCGTTACAGTTATTATTACACATCCCTGATTATGGACTCTGTAATGCTGTGCGAAACGTTGGCTAAATAAGAATGCGCTGAAGAAAATATTTTCCCTCAGGGCCTGTGTCGTCTTTGGGGATGGTGTGTGGAGTGAATTTTTTGTAAAGGAAGGAAAGGATGTTCTGGGAAAGAAAAATGTTTGATGGTCAGTGTGTCCAGGAATGACGGACGAATAAATCCATCCCTCCCACTGCGGTGCAAGGCGATTTTCCGAGAGAGCTCTGGTGGAAAAATCAAAAGGTCTCCCTCAACTAGTCTTTTTTTTTTTTAATGAATACCGCACAAGAGTCCCAACTGCTCCCGTCTGAAGCCAGTGAGACTATGACATCCCCAATTGGGGTATGTTGTGAGACTGAGGGTAGTGGGGAGGGGAAGGAGATAGGGAAGAGGAAGGTGGGGAAGTACCTGGCTATTCAGATCTGGTCACCAAACACGGCTAATGCCATTTCAAGCAACGTTTCAATTCTGAATGGTTGGGTAGACGCATCCCTCGCCAAGACCCGAACAACCCCCCCCCCCCCATGAACCCGGACACCCTGCTAAGTCACCAAACGTAGCGAATCACTTGGGGTGACCTACGGCAGAGGTTTTGGTTATCGGCGCCTCCGAAATTGACATAATAACCCAAAATAATAATATTTTTGTCTGCGACTATCTCAAATCATTTATTGAAAAGAGATTTCTCGTTTGTGGTGCTTATACTTTTTATGCGGTTAAACTGGAAACCCTGTATATTGAAGCGATCCGCCAATCACCCCAAGAGACAAGTTAATATCATCATGACGATAACCCGTTTGCAGAAAACAGTGTTCGTTATTTATATTATTTATTACAATAATTGTGGACAAGTCTCTGGAATGTCACTAGCCGCCATTACAATCTTAATTCCTGTGTACGTTAAATGTATATACATCTTAGTTTAATGACCATAAACTACAAGCTTGATTACTTCAGGTAACCACGGCCGCGGTAAGAATGCACTTAAATATGTTAAATACTTGCAGATTCCTTTTTTAAGAGTGTAAACAAATCGCCTTAGACATGTCGTAAGAATATAATGTGTATGATGTACTTAGGAGTAGAGAGAAATAAGGTACAGGAATCAGCAGAAAGTATGAGGAAAAAGAATAAAGGTGAAGAAAAAGATCAGTGAATAAAAAAATCTAAATAGATCAATTTTGAGGTGAGAGCGATAGGTAATAATTGGTGTAGATGTTTTGCGAATAAAATGATGTCGAGACTGAATGTTTCGTGATAGCTCAGTGATTTAGAACAATCATTTGGGAGGCGGAAATGGATTCCGCCTCCCCAGGAACCATTTATTGGATAACCAACACTACTGCCACAGGTCAACCCAAGTGGTTGTCTACGTTTGGTGAATTAACAGGGGTATCCGCATTTATGGGGTGAAGTTTGTCTGGGTCTTGTTGGCTGATGTGTCTGCCCACCATATGCGTGGCAGGCCGTATCGGGAGAGACTGGTCGAGGGAAACCTTTTGGTCTCTCCAGCAGAACTCTCTCAGAACATCGCCTTGCACCGCAATGGGAGTGTTGGATTCATACGTCCGTTACTCCTGGACACGCTAACCCCCAGATTTCTACACACAACTCATACCATTTTTCTTCCCCGAATTTCCTTTCCTTCCTTTTCTAAAAAGACACTCCACGCCACACAGCATCCTTAAAGTTGAAATAGGCCTTGAGGGGAATTATTTTCCTCAGGGCCTTCTGTTTAGAGCTAATTTTTAAAAAACCTCTTCCAATTAGTTAAAGACCGTGGCGTTCAAATTGCGATTGCCGTGATACATTTTTGGGCTTGTTATTTTCTAATTTTTATGATATGAATTTGATAAATTCACTGGCGATCCCAAATCTGGACGTAGCGATATTGATGATAAATTTTCTTGAACCTTACAAAAAAGGCTTTTAATCTCTGTTCAAATGAATAAATAACCTTTCGCCTCACACCGGTTCAATATTGTATAAGGAAAATAACTCAGATTTATGGTAATTATTGTAATTAATAAAGTTTATACGGACGTGAAGAGGTTTGGCAATTCCGCACATCCCATACTTGTTTTATTAATCGCGGTGCATAATATTATTTATCTCGTGTCGCTGGCGCCATGCATAATAAATGTAATAACTAATAACAAGTCTCAGCGGTTCCGCGACTTTTCATCCGGCGACAAAATATCCCCGACAAAATATCCTCCGCCACAAATCCTACGGAGAAAACATCCCCCAACAAAATATCTACTTAAACCTAACCTAACAAAAAATGGGACAAAAATAATACAGAAATCCTCTAAAGACAATAAATTATTGCGTTATCTGTCTTTACAGGTGCTACGTTTTTTCGATATTATTTAATGGAATGGAAGAACTAATTAGGCGATTTGGGGCATTCGAAATATGGATCTAGAGAAGAATATTTAAAATAAGCTGGATGGACAGGATTACGAATGAAGGTGTTATGGTTCGGATGAATAAAGAAAATAAGTTATTAAAACAATAAAAATCCGAAAACTTCAATATCTTCGATATGTGATGAGATATCCAGAGAAGTACGAAATCTTGCATCTCCGATTGCCGGAAGATGGGGCCATGGAAGAAGGAGAACATCATGGCTGAAAAACCTGGAGACAGTGGTTTGGCCAATCTACTGTAGAGCTGTTCCTGCCGCAGTAAACAAAGTCTGCATAGCTAACATGATAGCCAACGTCCGTTGATCGGAGATGGCACAAGAAGAAGAAGTCTTTATAGGATGAAAATTATTGTTCAAAAATAGTAAAATAGGTCAAAAATAATACAGATTACAATAATTTAGTGTCTTTATAGGATGTCTGTATTATTTTTGTCCCTTTTTTTGTTAGGTTAAGTTAGGTTGAGTTTTAGAAGATATTTTGATGGGGATGTTTTGTCCGTAGGATATTTTATCGGAGGATATTTTGTCGCGGGATGAAAACGCGCATTACCAGTCACAGCATCATTCTTCCAATCCCCTGTCGAGGCTTTTTTGCAACATTTCTCGGAAGCACGCTGTGTCATGAAAAGATTATATCAATTCTTCATCTTTGTGTGCATTTGCGTGGGCAATCACCGACCTTATCATCACCTTTTTTTCCTTCCTTGATGACTTCAAATTTCATATTCCTTTCATATAACGGTTTTTTAATAAATTATACAGAAGAAGCTGCGAATTAAAAAAAGAATTATCGAAAGAAGTAGATTTTTGAAAGATTTGTCAAAAATATGCTTAATTTAATAAGATTTGTCACAATAATAATATAATAAAACAAATATGAAACTTAAACACTTTAATTTATTGACCGTAACCATTTTCAGCTTGTTAAAGCTATCTTCAGACTGGTACAAATTATTCTTAATCTACGGTTTATAAACATAATTGGGGGAGGGGGGAGAGGGGTGGTCTACAAGGATTTTATTAAATTATTCAATTATATTTCTTACATTTGTTACTAAGTCGTCAAATTTCTAATTATTTTCGTTAATCCTAGTAGGCTTAATTATCTCAGATTTGTAGCTTACGTTGATGTTATTTGGGGAATATCATGCAAGTAATATGAATATTATTAACGACCTTTTATGATTATATGGAATTTTTGGTCAAAAAATTAAAGTGAAATAAGTTTCTTATCTGTTTTATATTATTTCAATTGAATTCCGCCCTGAATTGTCAGTTTCAAAAATAGAAATGAAGGTATACTGTTTCTTACGTTAGAAGATCTATCAAAACTGTATCAGATGGAATTTACAGATGACATCAGTACCGCCTATCACCAACGGACAGAAATTTAACACGATTTTTGCCTTGATACATATATATTGAGATCAGTGAAACTGTGACATCGCTATTATTAATTTGTTATTATTATTAATCTAACATTTCGATTTGGTTTTTTTTTGTTTTGTTTCGAATCATGAATACATACATTTAATTCTGGGAGCATGTAAATAAACTAATTTATGATTTTGCTTCAATACGTTCCGTCCTTCGGTCCAAAAATAGTTAAATGGTTAAATTTTTTGATGTAACGAGGACGTCCAGAAAAATTGCTAAAAAATAATCTGATTATTTATAACGACTAGTTTTATCTTTGCTTTTATTTCTTTTCTGATCTTTACATTAATTACCAACTAACAAACATTTTTAAGTATTCGATGACTGTAATTTTGCACTAATGATTAGTTTCTTAGATCAGACTTAGGCTTAGTTAGAATTTTAGAAACTGACGTTGACTGGGCCATAATGTGTTCACACACGTATTGTAGCTTATCCTCGACTATAATTGAAAAAAAAATTGTAGCAAAATATATTATTCAATGAAGTTTCGATAAATACGTAGTCATTACAATCCGTTTGTGCATGTTTCTAAATATATATTATAGTCTGTAGTAAATGATGGACGGTTAGCCAACCTGCCTAGAACCGGGACTTAAGAAATATTATATGTGGTAGAGAGGCAGTAAGCACTGCATTATGGGAATGTTGAAGTCTCCAGTGATGGAATAAATGCTTCTCATGACAGTAATGGTCTACACGTTTTATTAAATAATACACTGTATAACTTCACGGGAAGCTTTATTGGCTTTTGAAATTTTATGAAACAAATAATAATGTGGATTGAATAGAGAGTCATTAATATTTGAATGTATGCCGGGGAAGCGTCCAAAATGGAAGACCCATGGACAGTATAGATGGTGCATCCATTTTGAGATGCCTGCATCATCAGTATTGATACGGTTTTAGTGTGGTAAACGATGTTTTCAGACTTAAACAGATTTTATACAATTTCTGAGATGTCGCGATTGATTCTGGTCGTATCGAGATTCAGTAGTCGCTGTATTGATTGGTGAAAGCGACCGTGAACGTTTTAAATTCATTTTTGTTTTTAATTTCCTCAAGCACGTAGAATAGTATTACGATGTAAGTAAAGACATTACTGGCTTACCGTTGTTCGAAAGAAATAACTTCGTAGGAGCCAAACCCGTTGCTGACTCCTGAAGTGTCGAAGGCTGTATCTCCAAATAAGTCTTCAGAGCTAAGATCGTTTTGAAACTCGCCTTATCTCCACCACAAAAACAATCGCAAATAAAACCACCACCACGGCATCAAAATGTCTGATTCAGGTGTGTTTTTAAAGCTGGAAAATTTTGCTTTTTTTACTCGTGTTCTAGGAATCTGTAATGCAAGCCAGCCTCCTTCGCAGGCCTACGCGGAGAAAACTCGATCTGTCTTACTTCCCGCTTCATGGAAATTGTCAGGCTTATTTTAGATGTGACATCACCCATTGAAAATTTGCGTACTTTAAACAGTACATTAGGTGTATTTGATTGTTGAATTAGTTTTGTTTGTTATTTGGTACGGGGTTAATTAGGAAGTTTAGAGTTGACGCAATAGCTTCACACTTCAATTTTTAACTTTATCTTCTTAGTTTTATAGTTTTGGATCCTACAGCTTCTGTAGGGCATTTAAATTTTCCAGCCACATTAAAGGTGAAATTACCTTCATTCCTTAAAAGTAGTAAGGACCGGTGTTTTCACAAAATTTGAACAATTCATCAAATTTTAATGTTAAATCTGACGTGTTGTTATTTCATCATGGGCCAGTTGTTTGACAGTATTTGGATAATAATGATGCTTTTAAATCAATATTTAATCTCGTTTCCAATATTGATGCAATTATTACACTTTTCTGTTCCTTTCTCAGCTGTACAATTTTAATTTTTGTGATCTCCTGTACATTTAGGACAGACGTATGAATCTTTTTTGCATTCGCTTACTTTATGGTCACAACTGTGGTTGGCACTTGAAGCAGTGTTAAGCAGCTCTTAACCTTTACCCATCCTACATTGATTTTTGCGTTTTTAACATTTCTCCATGTGTTTATGTCCGCATCTTAATAGATTATGTATTCTTCTCCTGTTCTATTTTATTTTATTTTTAACTGCATTTAGGTTCATTCTGTATGGTTCTTCAAGAAATTCGGTCAGAATTTTGATATTCTGAACTATTGCTTTTTCATCCACTTTAAACGTAACTCCAATTTTAAACAACATAAATAGGACTTTTACAGAACTTAAATATTTAATTTTAAAATTTGATGTATTGTCCAAATTCTGAAAAGCAATGAAAGAGTTATTGATATCCTCTTACAAGTTTTAGTAACTACTCTGATTATTAATATATATACAGAAAATATTAATTGTGAGTCTTATTTATGTTAGTGGTATGCTCATTGAATAAGCTTTCGAGAATGGAAAAAGGAAATATTGAGAATATAAATTTTGTAATTATATTCATCTAGAACCAGGTCGGAATCGAATTTGAGCTCCCGACTCCAATTCCAATGCACTGCTCACACGCTATGTAGGCCGTGAAAACTGCATTAAAACACATTAAAAATGATTACAGGTAACCTAGGAGACGGCAGGTTTATGTCCACTAAACATTTAATGGTTGTCTAGAAGCCTTAGCCTCAGAGCAATAGTTATTAGAGCTATCCGTCGTTATTATAATACCTTCATACTTTTACAGTTTTCTCGCAGTAAATGGATTTTACTGTGAGTGCATTAACTGGCTGTACATTCCTTGCGACTTTTAGTAGGTAGTAAAGTGTTGATGTACCTGAAAACCCGCCTCTTCGCACGCTGTGGATGTTTTTATATCCGATTTCGTACTCTTTTAATATAAATTTAATTAATGTTATAAGCTTCAAATCAATATGTTTAGTAGGTACAACATTTTAAATTTCAGTATTTTAGTTTGTAAATTAGGAAATATCTTTTTGCCAAAAAACGTAAATTTCAGGATACAGCTTTCGTATAATACCCTTCCAAATTAAATTAAAAGTTCCATGGAGATAAACAAGTTTAAAAACAACATCAAAATACGACTAGGTGAACATGAAGACGAGGAAATCATTAAAAATGATGTACCTAACATTAACACAAGAACCTACAGTCAACAAACATGAAGATGGAAAATCAGCAAATAGTGAACAATGATAATAATAATATTTGGATTATTTTTATAGTGCCATTTTCGTGAATAAATCACATCAAGAGCTCAACAAACATAAAGCTTAGGAAACCAACAAACATGATGATGAGTAAATCAAACAATACAGTAAATAAAGGTATGGTTGACAAACATGAAGACGAAGAAAATAACAAACCGTCAACAAACAAGCTGGATGGACCGGGTTACGAATGAAGATGTTATGGTTCGCATAAATAAAGAAAAAGAAGTTAGAAAGAAGAAGAAAATCCGAAAACTTCAATAACTTGGACATGTGATGAGACATCCAGAGAAGCATGAGATTGTGCATGTGTAAGATTGCCGGAAGAAGGGGGCCTGGAAGAAGGAGAACCTAATGGCTGAAAAACCTGAGACAGTGGTTTGGCCAGTCTACTGCAGAGCTGTTCCGGGCCGCGGTAAACAAAGTCCGCGTAGACAACATGATAACCAACGTCCGTTGAACGGACAGGGCACAAGAAGAAGAAGAACCAACACGAATATGAGGTCCGCAAACATAAAGAAATAAAGATATACCCATACACACAACATCAAAAATATTTACCATGTAATTAATTACCTACTATACATATAAAACTTATTTGTAATTTATGTATCTATTTGTTACTAATAAAAAATAAAAAAAATAAAAATGAAGTTCACTGTGTAAGACTACGCAATGTGTATTAGTCATTAATAATAAATAAAATAGCGCTATAAGTTTAAAGTTAAGTATATATTTTCATTGAAAGCGCGTACTGATTTGAAACATTTTGTGTTTTTGTTTGAAAACTCTTGTTTAATACCTACGCTTGATAGAATTTGATTTGTAACGCAAATGCCTATACTATGCGTGCTTTTTATTACCAATGAAAAATGGGACTTGACTTATGTATAAGCGTTATTTTGTTATATTTTGGTATTGCAAGTTGAATGGTGTTCCGATTTTTCCGTGTGGTCAGTTCTTATTGCATTTGCCCGACCGCATAATACCACTTTTTTCATACAAGAATTCTTTTGTTTGGCAGTTTTGTTCGATTTCTCATTTAGCTCTGCAAAATCGTTAAACTCTGCGGTGAAAGCAATCTTATTACCGTTATAATTCACATTATATTATTTTTTTCGATATCAGGTTCTCGTTTTATTTCGGAAAGTTCGAACCAAGCACTTACCTTTTACCGCAGAGTATCTGTAAATCTTTCTTGATTTATTGGTCGATTTTTTAAAAATATATAAATGTGTTAAAATGCTCGTTAAAAGCAAATACGTTGTGTTAAGTATAATGAAACCAATTTAATTTTTATTTCTCTTTTTTCTGACCCGGCCGGTTTCGGACAATCGCGCTCATCTTCAGACCGGTACATTTTTGCTTAAAGTTATAGACGTGTACGTACCATATTATGTGCATTTTGACAAAAATATATTTGAAAAGTGGACAGTGTGCCAGATAAGGATGGAAACCTCTGCTTTCCAGCAATTTTTTTTTCTTTAAATTATGTAGTTTCCAAATAAATTAGAATAAAATAGCCCTATTTTAAACATGTTCCCCTTCCCTCCACCTATTCTCAGTTCTTACCCACCTTCTCTCTTGCCTACGTCCCTGCCTCTCGTCCCCACAAAAGTTGATGTTCTCTCTCCCTCTTCTGTGTTTCCTATGCACTGTAATTTTGTTATTAATTTAATAACTTTGTTTTATCAAATCCTGAGGAATGTTTAGGCGGAACCGAAACCAGTTGGCTTACAAATTAAGTTATGTACTCAATAAAGTGAAATTTAAATAAAGTTATTTTACTTCTTCAATGTTAGCCAATTCACTTTGTGGCGTCATTTTTATTAAATTATAACTTTTTTAATCACATCAAGATGTTTCGAAACCAATGGTTTCTTCGTCAGGATTAAATTGAAATTATTTTATTCTAACCATAAATAAATACTGCTCCAAAATGCATCTTTTCAATTCTTAAGATGTACTATTTGAGACACTGTTGATTAAAAAAAATGGTTATGTGAATTTGACACAATATAGCGGAAATTAAATTTACAATAATTGAAGTCCCAGATAATTTTTATGACTCGGAGATGAAAACTTGTTTATTTCGCAGTTCTCTGGTAGCTGATGCTATCGCTCAGTAAGTTTTACATTCATACTTCATACGTACAATAATAATTGTTTCGTTAAATTTAATGCCTGCAGATCTGCGCTTCGGTATGTGTTGAAACAGATCTTTAATTTTACTGATGGGATCTTTAGTGCCGGAAAGATTTATTATAAAATCGTGTACGGAGAAAAGTAGATCATTATTTCAAGCCACTTATTTATCATAATTAAGACTTCGTAACTTTATGTTATTATAACTGACAGTTCCATGCCATTCAGAAGGGTGATTCTGTATATTTTGCGTTAAGACAGCGTTACGCGAGACAATTAAGACAAAAGCAAAATCCGTCTGAAATCAGAAGGCGTTCGTCGTACGATATCGGCTGTCAAATTTATGTGATTTTCTTTGGCTTTCGATGGCTTCTATGCCTGTTGGTTGAATGGATTAAAAACAGAATTTTTTGTTTATTAGTTACTAGCTGGGTTACCCGGCTTCGCTCAGGACAATTCGAGAGTGTTCTGGAATGTTCCACAATGATATTCCCGATTCCCTATTCCCGAACATTCCACGACATACTCCGCCACTCCTTCCAGAACTTTCTAGAGCTCTATGGAACCTTCTAGAACTTTGCGGAAGACTGTTCTACAAATTTCAAGAGGGCGAAACTTCCAGCTCGTATATCTTCAAAAGCACGCCCTTTAGGTAAAAACGGATACCCTTATTCCCTACGGGGGATAGAGATCTACCACACCATATAACTCCCTTGATCGTACCTGGACAAGTTTCTGAGTTTTTGCAAGACGCACGTTTTTTAGGAATTTCTTTTATAATATATATTGATTAAAACTACTTACATACAAGTTCTTAAATGACTATCCATTTGTCATATTATTTTGAATTTTCCGCCACTGACCATCAACTTTATGAGTTGGTGAAAAACGCAGTATTTAGCTCATTAACGCGATACGTAATACCGCATTTAAGAAAACTGTCAAAACGTGTCGTCTACGGCCGATTTAACACGCGTTAAACTGTCGCAAAGGATGCAGAATCGCCCTTCTGATAATGTAATTTCTGGTTTTATGTGCAATTTCAAGTTCTTTAGTACCATATCATGTCATCCCTGTCATATTTTTAGATGACATCCATAAAATATGTCACGCAGCCAGAGGAGAGGAGGGAGTAGACGGTTAACATAATTGCGCAATAAATGGGAGGGAGTTGGTCTAATATGGCGTGCTTCTTGCTCGTTAACTATTTCCTCTCTGCAATCAAATATTATTTTTCCAAAGATTTCCCTTTCAGTGGTTTTGATTTATTACTTGTAATATTTGAGGGATCATACTTTGGTTACGTCTCTCGCCAAAATGAAAATGAGAACTCGTTAGGAGAAACTCATGTTCACTGGTAAAGTGTTTGCCAGGAACAGCAGAGGAAGGTCACCGATACATTTGACAGAGGTGAAACTTCGGTGTCCGCGGCTCTGCAGTCTGCACGCAACGGAGGACAATGAGTGAGGCGTGAAGGAGCACGGTTCAACATGGCAATTGGAGTGGGGGTCACTATTTTCAAAAATCATAATGCTTATTTACGTTATTATTGTAGAGTTTGGCAGCCACCCCTGGTGTGGAGCCCCAAGATGCTTAAAAACACTCAACTGTGCAGAAACTTGTGGTCCGTTTGTTAGATTTCCCTGAGTTTGAAATTTTTCGATCACGGGCGTCAGGTGGGAATGCTGTTCTTGTTCTATCGGTATTTCAATAGAAGATTCTTTGAGAAACTAGCGTTATTAATCCCTTCGCCACCACCTGTGCCTAGTCGGGAAACACGCCAAAGACACGCCCTGCATTTGAACACGGTTTACATATTCATGTCACAAGAGAACAGGTCGCTTCTACGAAATTTTAAAAAATCAACAGCTTTGCTGTGCCCTCGCGCAGCACGGGTATTTTTACGATCTTTTTTCTCTCCTTCCTCCTCTCAAAAACACCCTCCACACAGCATCCCTAAAGATGAAGTCCTGAGGAAAATTATCTTCCTCAGATATATATGGAGTATATTTATGTACAAAAATTGTTACTATAAGGAGAACATTGGGGGTTCGGTCTAGTTCTGACGTAATTTGAGAGGGAGGGGTCTAAGATAGCGTGACACTGAGTATCGATGGGTGGGGGGTGGGTGGTAGGGGGTCTACCGTACTGAATCTATCTATATGTGACTTTTGTGAAAGCTTTGTACAACCGTCCTTAGCAACGCTGATTTTTTTCAGCACGCATCGGCACTGTGGCGCCGACTTTTAGAGGCCAAACAAATAAAAAGCATACGAACGAGCTCACGCTATCGAAAAAATGTCGAAAACCCATACTGTTTTGATAACATTTTCAGTCCAGTCCGCATAATCAAACATGAAGAATGTTATGGCTAACAGTAACTCAGTTTCTCCACAATAGTAATAAGAGATGATGAAACCGGGGAACGCAAACCCACAACACTGACCAGGTAAGCGTTCCTTGCTTCATTCTCTTCTGTTTTTCCTACCGCCATGACCAGCGCCGGACCTGCCATACGTTCAAAAACGTGCAAAAACCTGGCGCCAACTCCGAAGGGGCGCCGTGAGAAAATAAATATTGTATTAAAATTTAGTTATAATATTCCCTGAATCGTTTAAAAATTACCCATAGTACGAAATAATTATTACGCTCTAGCAACACTTTCCAAAGAAACAGAATTCGAAAACGCATCAGGTTGGAATCAACGGCTTACGAATTTAAAGTCAGTTACAGAATTTTTTTAACAAATTCCATATATTTAGTTTAAACGTAAGATCTATTTTTCCAAATATCTTTTACGAAGAATGGGTGCGATCCAAATTCAATAACCAATCACAGCGCTATATTTTTGTTCTGGTGAATCAAACAAACCGACTTGCGCCTTTCAAAATGCTGACAATTTTAGTTTGTGTGTCGTAAGTACGCTAGCTATTGTTTTATTTTGTACGATTTAAGTCTCTAGGAGAAGGTAGTTAAAGACCATTTTCTTATGAAATCTTCAGTAAATTCCATTAACAAAAGCATCGTACGGTTTGCAGGATTCGCAGGTAACAGGTTGCAACGTGATGACAGTTTCATCATTAATTTGACATATTATTTGAAGTTCGTTAAATGTATAAAATATCTATTAGATTTGTTATTTTACGGTGTCAGTGTAAGCGTCTTTCGTAAGCCGTTGATACCATACGTCAGTGTTTAGTGTTTGTATGGTGTTTGTTCGCTCAATTTGGTGTTAGTTCGCTCAACACAGAGGAAATGCAAGGTAAAAATTTGAGGCTATATTCTTATTAGATTTTAGAGCTATTCAGAAGCTAAAGATGCTATTCTTGTGTTGTATGTTGCCATGAGAACGTATTTGTATTTGATTTTTCTATTAATATTCGCGTTGTCGCGTTGGGTATATACATAAACGCAGTAGGTAAATCTCAAGAATGTCTAATGGACCTAGTTCACCGAAACCACCCGCATTGTCTCGTAACATATATTTTAAATCATGGTACGGGCAAAAACAAACAATTCGTTGTATTATTTTAAAGCATAACTTGCAAAAAGAATTTTTCCTAAAATAATTAAAATAGCACCATAATTTTATGTTTACCCAATCTATTCAGAGAGTATGGGGCTCCTGGCGATTCTCTCTTTAAAAAAAACGAGTGTTTGAGCTACCGCCAGGTCACTTGGAAAAGTTACACCCTTTATATATGTCTTGATTTTATTTGATAAATTAGTGTAAAAAAAAATTAATTAAATAAAAAAAATTATAAAACGGGGTTAACGAATTTTTAATCAAAATAAAAATGTAGGGGGGGGGGGGCGCCATCGGTATCTACTGCACAGGGCGCCAGATTTTGTAGATCCGGCCCTGGCCATGACCAGCATTTACCGCCATATTATTGTTTTTTCTAGAACACCATTATATTTTATTTAATTTTACTTAAATTGGGAAACTTATACAGGGTCGTAGCCGTTAGACGACTTGTCCAAAATATCACACTGCAGAATATAGCATTACAAGAGAGAGTGGTGCTATCGAATGAGATTTGTTAAATCGCAAAAATATTTAATTACTCTTTAGATAGCCTTAAAACATTTTAAAGTATCTACCCATCTTCCCAAATGTTTTTAAAACGTTACAATTACAAATCTTGTGTTTTAAATGGATGATTCAATCTGTCTGTAGACTAGATAAGAAATAACTTTAACTCAAGTTAGGTCAATTAAAATTAATAATAAATTATCGACATTCTTTATAAATATGATGAAGAGTTATTGCTAATCAAATTTCTACAAAATTATGAAGGTTACATTTTCTTAATTCGTAGATAGGTACTTATCTAGTAATTTGATAGCGATACATTGCGAAATAATGCAAAATTGTGTATTTTTGGTTTGAAAATTTGATCGCTTCGAAATATTATTGCTGCTTTAATTAAATAGTAGAACACTTAAAGTTTTTTATAGGCCTAGAAAACCATCATGCCTATAAAAAGTGCCAAAACTCGATCAAAAGCGATTTTGTCCGATTCCGAATGATATGCTTTTAGATACCGACATATTTTTACAGTGCATAGCGGAACTAAATACGTAAAGTAATGAAAATAAACCTAGTCAAGTTTTTTAATCTTCTTCCCTTGGAATGCTCGAACTCGATAAAATAACATGAAAGAGAATTAGTTAAACCTGTTACAGCAACCCTTTTCAGTCCATATTTTTGCAAATTTTAATCCAATATACAGGCACGCTTTAAACCGTCATGCAAATAAGGTATTTTCCGCATGAACGGAAAGTTTTAACGTTGAGTAAGAAGTCGGCTTACATTCGAGATTATCCCTCTGAAACTTTTCCATTAGGTAATCTCTCACCCCTCCCAGCCCGAAGAGCCAGTTACCTTCACTGGTGTTCTTTACTTATGAAAACGTCGCTATTTATCGCCGATAAAATGTTATGACACTAAAGGGTTAGCCTTCATGTTTCCTGCTCGTGATTAAGGCTTAGGGTTTTTTCGACTCCAGTAAAGCCTCAGCAATTGAGAGCTCTGTTTTAGCCTCTCTTTTACATGCGTTCATGATCATGAGAAAGTGAAAGAACTTACAATAGAACTATTAAGTAATTTTTTTTATTTATTTCATCCAAAAAATATATGAATACATAATATAATATCATATTACAGTCGGTATTGGTTACATTTTAAGTACATTTTCCCTTTTTATTTTCTTCCTTTTCTTTTACACAATAGTAATAATAACCAGAGGCGGCCCGTGACAAACTTTGCGAGCAGTGCATTTCACAAAAAAATGGTAGCATTAACATGGGAAAATAAAGTGATTTAAAGGGCGCGACATACCTAGTACAAACCCTCACTTGTAGAGAAAATCCATTCGTCGCTCTTTCATTTGTGAAAATACTTTAATGACACGGTTATTAAACTCTGGTATAGAAGATATCAAACTTTTTTCGATGCTCATCATTGACGAATCATTAAGTCGATCTTGGGACATAGTGTTCCTCACAAATGTTTTTACACGTTTTATCGTAGAAAAACACCGTTCGCACTCAACAGTTGTCATTGGAATAGTACAAATTATGTTTAAAAGTTTAACCGTTTCACTAAAACACTCCACTAAGTTACATTTGATAAATTCGACGTTAATCGCAATGTTTTCAGTAGCACTCATTTTAAATAAGTTTTTTTACAGAATAAAACTTGCTAAAACCCCGAAAAAATACTGAGGATGATGCGCCAGGCTGGCGACCGATGGCGTTAAAACATAACATTGTTAATTAGTTCTAAATTCATTAAACATAACTAATTCATTCCAAAGGTTCGGGACCACATTACGCAAGTTTAATGTTTTGTCATTTGCTCCGGCAATGCACGCCAACACCATATGTCTTCTCTGCTTTCACACGTCAATCTTCGTATGGGTCCATCACTGTCATGCTCATTTCACGGGCACGGGCACTTCAGCATCTGGAGATGACCCCAGTAGAAATATACCTTCATGTGACGTCACGCCTAGGCATAACAAAATGTGCACGAATTCCTTTCTCTCATGGAAGGGAGTCTAGTCAATTGGTATGGATTTTGTAACGAATTGGTGGGAATTCTTTGTGAGAGGATATACTAATTTACACTTCTGACGGATATCGAAGTTTGGAAGTGCAGTGCACAAATGCACTGAGGGAGGGGCCGCCTCTGATAATAACATAATTTTAATGACAAAATCGAAACCATTCAGCTACGGCACGTGTCATATTATGTCCACAACCATTGTCTAATTTAACAGCACCTTATCAAAAATATCGTTTGTATGACATAATTGAGTATAAAATGTGGGCGAATCCATGTACGAAAGCTAGAACGCATAATATAAAATACTAAGATGTCGTCACCATTTACAATGAGGTATTGAACTGGTTATTGGGTTGTTGTAGACTCAATTTCCATCAATGAACAGCCCACGTCTTTGAAGTAGGGACTTTTTCCCTTACCCTGTGTGGGCGCTGCCTGCTTAACACTTCCCCACTTCATCCGACACGATATCTAGTACCCAGACCACCTTCGTCTCCTACGAACTGCAGCCACTTCTGGTACCCTAGTCCGGCAGAATGGTAATCACATCTGCTTCCCACGAGTTTCCCCATCTTTGCAATTTCTGGTCGTTACCGCCTCCGCATATTATGCAGGTGTAGACTGTAAGCAATTGTGGACTTGACTACTCCTTCTGTTTGCATTTAGTAAACTAAATTTTCACGATTTCGATTTAACATCTCAACGCACATTTTGATTTCTTCTGATACTTTCAAATTATCTATTGAAACGAAATATATCATTTCTATAAATAATATTAATCTTTCTTTTTATGCTTTCTATGTAGGTAAAACGATGTACGTCATGTTACAAACAGATCTTAAACGATTACGAGGCATAAAAACCCTCGACTCTGTGCAGAAACGGGCGGTACGTTTGATAAATTCTCCATCAAACAAACGGATTGCAATTTTAAGAGCACAGGCGTCGGGTGGGAATGCTATCCTTGTTCTACCGTTATTTCAATGGAATATGCTATGAGGAACTAGCTCCATTGATTCCTTCGGCACCGGTGCACAGTCGGGAAACATGCTTTTGACGACCTCCGTAGTCCAGTGGCTAAGACTCTTGGACTCACAATCCGGAGGTCGCGGGTTCGAACCCGGCGTGCGCAAATAAATTTTATTTGATTAATTTGTGTTATTTCACAATTAATTCATTTAAAATAATATATAGTATATTTGCGGCACGTTCCAGAGTGGAAGATACTATCAGTATCGCCCTGGTGTAAGACCACCATTCAGAATTGAAACGTTGCTTGAAAATGGCTTTAGCCGTGTTTTGTGACCAGATCTGAATAGCCAGGTACTTCCAAACCTTCCTCTTCCTCACCTCCTTCCCCTCCCCACTACCTTCAGCCTCACAACATACCCCAATTGGGGATGCCATAGTCTCACTGGCTCCAGAAGGGAGCAGTTGAGATTCTTGTGCGGTATTCACTGTAAAAAAAAAAAAAATGCTAAAAGCGCGCCCAACATTTGTACACGATTGACATTTGTCAGATGAGAACGGATCGTTTCTGTGATTCGCTGAAGAACGATTTGCCGGCCTCTGTGTTTCCTTCCTCCTACAACATGGGTCTCTTCAAGACCCAGGTTCACTCCTTCCTCTCCTCAAAAAAACCTCCACACAGCGTTTTTAGAGATGACTCCTGTGTGGAGTTAATCTAAAAACATGCTGATTTAAGTAAGTACCTATAATGAACTAGTTTAAGAAAGTGATGCTTTCATGGTTTGGATATGTAGATAATATTATTATCCTGACATTCTAAACTCTACATATCTTATATTATAAGACCCGCAAATGGATGGAAAAAGCTTATGGAGACTGGAGACTACTTTTCCTTTGAGGGACATGACTGACACATTCTTGAGTAACATCAAATGTTTGTCAAGAGTTGGAATATCAGTTGTACGACCTTCTGTCTTACAGTTTCGGAAAAGTGGTGTACTGTTTAATATGTTGTTTTCACTAAAATATTTTTATTAATTCTTCGCAGACAGCTTACGTCAGTAAATAGGTACATATAAATTCGTTGTTTATTTCGTAGAATATTTCATTGGTTATTTTGAAAACCTTTTTGGCTTCAATAGAATTTTGTTTATTGATGATTGTGTAAATTGAAAATATATTGACGTGAATCAGGAAATATTTCCTCCCAGTGACTGGCAATGTCGCAAAACCGCAGCCCGTGTTATGGTAATTTCACGCTGTCGTAAATCCACAGGATTACTGATAAATCCTCTCAAATCACACAATAAAACTCAATATACTAGATACTTATACGCGCGTCAATTTGCAGAGTGCCATTTATCCTCATTTGCCCATAATCCTGTCAAAATTTCACGGAGATTTACAGACTCGCAGTAGTCATACATAATAAATGCACATATTTATACATAATTATGTACGCGCAGTATAGAATTAACAGGATCTAATAAAGTTATCATTCATTGATGTTTGCTAAAAGTACCTACTCATGAGAAGATGTCTCTGCGTGGATTCTATGTAAGAAAATAGAATCGGATTTGTTACATATTTAATGGTATTTTATGCGCATATAATATTTATAAATCACAATAATAATTATACCTTATCGGTAATAATTATGATCAATTTTTTCGCCCCGTTTTTACATACTGTCAATAATTATTTGCTATGATATTTTGTTGGAGATTCGCAAAGATGGTTTGGGCATGTTGAAGACAAAACACGAAAGGGGGGTAAGGAGAATAAAATGTGCATGGTCCGGTCAGTGGTTGAGTGTGCATAGCGCTTGGGTCCCACCCGGGCGTCGCATGTTCAATTCTTCGGCTGGCTAAGTCCTCCATCACAACACAAGCAACATTTTCGGCTTTCTGTTGTGGTAGTAGGAGATTTTCAAACATTGTTGGGTTATTCGTAACCCGGGAATGTTTGTCTTTCTTTAAAAAAAAAAAATAAAAAATGGTTGGTAAGTCGGGGACACCCGAAGAAGACATGGTACGATCAAGTGAACCTTATATTTAAGTCGGCCATATCAAAAATCGCAATAACAGAAGGGTATCTATGAGACGATGTATGAATTTGAAAGAAGCAAGGAGTGTGTGACGACGTGGTTTTTTATCCATCATCTCTGCCTACCCCTGCGAAAACGACTTCATGGTTAGTTAGATATTTGTGAGTCAATAGATTTCAAATAGTCTGGAATCCAACCAATAAAGTTTTTTTTTATTACGGAAAATTGATTATTAAATTATTATTCCCATTTTAGTTTATTGGCTACTACCTACCACAGGTAGTGTCTTTATACACGCATCCAGATATGGCGTGATCTTTGACTCGTACATCCAGGCTTACGAATATAACGTGGGAGTAAAGTAGTGACAATAATGTTTTTGTATTGAACAATATAATACATCATTGTATTGGACGCATTATAGGATTACATCTTTATTAGAGGTTGTAGAAATTAATGCAGATCTGGGGATTGGGGTCCTGCAATAATAAATGGATTTAAATTTTATTGAATAATTCTTACTATTGTGGGTTTAATGCTACCTTTTTTACATACTACAAAGATTGAGGTATAAAAATACATAATTAATTCTAACCGACTATTGTGACCTATACTTGTAGTTATTCTGGTGTCCTTAGTAAGAACGCAATCAAATCAAATATATTTTGATATAAAGGCATCGATAGCTGATTTTACAGGTTAGAATTAATATTTGCTGAAGTATTTAGTCACCGAAACGCGTGGTCGTTGAGTTATTTGACTTGAAACAAGTACTTTGAACCCACTACATGAATATTTCACTTTTAAGTGATAACCTAACTAAGGATATTACATTGTATTATCCTTATATTATTTATTTTATTTATTTTTATTTTATACACTTTACAAATACAAGACAAAAAGTCCCGATAAACTACTTTTAAGCAGTTTGTCTAACGGGTTCTTTACGTTAAAGATCTTATTATAGTGATTTAATAGTTACATTTTTACAATTATATAAAATAAAATAAATTTTTTTACAGAAATATAAATTTTTTTTTTTTTGAAAACATAAATAACATTTTTAAAGTCTTAAGAATAATATGTCATTGTAAGCTAATACAAATTAATTCTTTCCGTAAGCCAAGTCTTCAGTAAATTCATAAGCCAAGTATTCTCTCTCTATATATATAAAATTAATGTTTGCTTGCTTGTTTGTTTGTTTGTTTTTGCATTATGCGTTGCTAAACCATTCATACGATTGCGATTAAACTTTGGGGATTTGATGTTTCTTTTCCTAATTTGCAATATATTTACATATTCCCTAATTACATACATATCATCCTTATACTCCTACAAGATCATAAGCTTACCCTTTATTGTGTTTTTCTATATTCTTATCATGCATATTTAAGTATTTAGCTTCTCCTAACTATTTTTTCTTAGTTTTTCTTTGTGTTTTAATTTAGCTTCTCTTAACTATTTTTTTCTTAGTTTTTCTTGTCTAGCTACTAAAAAAAAAAAAATTATCAGCGAAAACATGTTTTTCGGCTTACTGTTTTATTTTAGCATTCTTTCTTTTTTATGTATCTTTGTAAAGCTGTTTGTTTTCCAAATAAAGATATTATTATTATTATAAATATAATAGTGGGTTCTGGCGTAATGGAATTATTTCCTACACCATTCATCAGACGGCGATGAAGTTTGGTGAGTTGAGGTGCGCACGCCCGTGAAGGTTTCATAATATACGAGTATATCTATATATTAGTTATATATACTGTGGTGTTATGAAATCAGCATAAAAAATTAAAAATAGGTGGCGAGTGAATAGTTTGAAGAATGTGTGTATTTAATATAGTTTATTGGGGAGGGAAGGTGGAAAGGGTTGGGGAATCCGAGAGCGGTGAAAGGGGATGAAGAAGGGGGTGGGGGTTCGAGGGAGAGAAGGCGGGGAAGGTGGAGGGAACGCATTCAGGGGGAAGTGGGAGGGGAAGGGGAGGCTGAAAAGAAACGGGACGAATGGGAAAGCACACGCAGGAAGAAACAATTTATTTTATTAAGAAGAGGCATTGCAACGCATGTATAATAATTTGAATATTGTTCGGTTGAACGCATCTAATTGTATATCTATGGTTGAACGGCGAATCTCGTATTTTTGTGAACACATGCCCACAGTATTAATGTCCCGTCACAAACATCGCATAAAATTAGGTTGATATTTTATCTCAAGTGTTTGAGAAACAGAAATGTCTTTGATGAGATGAGTGTCATCTCCGCATGCAGCATCCATTTGGCCATGTGTTTTGCATTCACTGGAACACATTGCATAAAAATAAGGCATTCATAAGTGGGTGTTAATGTAATACAATACATATAAAGGCGTCGTTAAATGAATTCTGAGAATGGTTTAAATGTCACAGAACGACAATAACGGCTTTAAGAATTTCAAATCTTTAATAGTGCAAAGATGAAATCTGTTAGTTTATCTAAAGGAGAAAAATGTCTTAATCCGTAGAGAGACCAGCCAAACCTAATAATATATTGTATGTTTTTATTTGTACATGTACTGGCAACCATTTTACACATTTGATTTTAAATTAATTGATGTTCCCACCAGAGGCGGCCCGTGACAAAATTTGCGAGCAGTGCATTTCACAAAAAAATGGTAGCATTAACATGGGAAAATAAAGTGAAAGGGCGCGACATACCTAGTACAAACCTTCATTTGTAGAGAAAATCCATTCGTCGCTCTTTTATTTGTGAAAATACTTTAATGACACGATTATTAAACTTTTTTCGATGTTCATCATTGACGAAGCATTAAGTCGATCTTGGGACATAAGTGTTCCTCACAAATGTTTTTACACGTTTTAAAGTATAAAAACACCGTTCGCACTCAACAGTTGTCATTGGAATAGTACAAATTATGTTTAAAAGTTTAACCGTTTCACTAAAACACTCCACTAAGTTACATTTGATAAATTCGACGTTAATCGCAATGTTTTCAGTAGCACTCATTTTAAATAAGTTTTTTTTACAGAATAAACCCCGAAAAAATACTGAGGATGATGCGCCAGGCTGGCGACCGATGGCGTTAAAACATAACATTGTTAATTAGTTCAAAATTCGTTAAACATAACTATTTCATTCCAAAGGTTCGGGACCGCATTACGCAAGTTTAATGTTTTGTCATTCGCTCCGGCAATGCACGCCAGCACCATATGTCTTCTCTGCTTTCACACGTCAATCTTCGTATGGGTCTATCCCTGTCATGCTCATTTCACGGGCACGGGCACTTCAGCATCTGGAGATGACCCCAGTAGATATATACCTTCATGTGACGTCACGCCTAGGCATAACAAAATGTGCACGAATTCTTTTCTCTCATGGAAGGGAGTCTAGTCAATTGGTATGGATTTTGTAACGAATTGGCGGGAATTCTTCGCGAGAGGATATACTATTTTTATTTACACTTCTGACGAAGCTTCTGACGAAGCTTCTGACGGATATCGAAGTTTGGAAGTGCAGTGCACAAATGCACTGAGGGAGGGGCCGCCTCTGGTTCCCACCCAGTGTTGACAAACAGATAATTAAAACTTTTACCGATAACTTATGTCTATACTTATTGTGGTGTTCTATTGTTTCCTCTGATATATTAATACTTCTTGGATGATCGGGAGTTTCCGGTTCTTCAAGGAACGCGTCGTGTTTATTATCGTTTTATTTACAATGAATATATAACTGGATTAAACTTCCATTGCAATGGATGCTCTGTTTATCTATGGCAGGGGAACTGGTAACTAAAGGTGCCCAGCTGTCGATCGGATTTCATCGGTTATTTATTTAATTTGTCAAAGAAACTGGAAAACATATATATCAGTGAGCCATTTTATAACGGGGGGTTGTAATCGTACTGTAGTAATTGTGGTGGAACGATAATTACGATTTGCTTGTGTTATCTAAATTCGTACTGTAATATCACACTTCTGCCCATTTAAATGTTTCTATAAACAGACTCGCGTATAGATTGCTTATTAAATTAAAACCAGTTTTGTGTTCGGAATGCAAAAAACTAATTCCAGTTGAAGAGCCGCATGCGGCTCGCTTGCCGCAAATTCCGAACCCTGACCTATACTTACGACATATATTGAAAGATATTGAAATTATTTGCATATGCATATGTGTACACTACAATAATAACTAAGCATGTCATCATTATTTATCGCAAATCTTCACTTTAGTTATTTTAAAATGGTCAATGCTAACTTTTTTTCTCTCTTTTGTTTCAGGTAAGTTCGAAGCTATCATTTTGACATGTTTGTCAAACATTTACCTCCATTTACATCGAAGGTCAACTATCAAAGCCGGAAAGTAAGTAAATACAAATTTAAAAAAAAAAACCCAAAAAATAAACAAAATACTTAAATAAAATAATAAATCTCTACATTACAATAAAAACGATACCCCCATTTAATTTAACGTTCTACCTTTTTGAACAGAAGAAACTCACTGAATTACACAGCTGAGCGAATCAATAACAACAGGCTTGTTTATTTACACTAAAAAATCTACCATAATAGGGTTTAGGGAGGGTTCGGTTCCCCAGTCCCCTATTCCCCACTTCCTCGGTAAGTCCTCACTGCCACGCGTTCAATCAACGGGCCACCCTGTTTCCCCTGCGCTTTCCCTCACCCTGTGCCAGTCAACCCGCGGATGCGAAAGTTTAAAAAACCACGATAATATATTTGGTTTTTCATTCAAGACGTTTTCATTTGTATATCGCCGCTTTTAAATTTTCAATAAAACAATTCTCTTGGTCCGTGCGGTAGTCCATTTAGATACTTTGACATCTCCAAACATAGTTTCTGGACTATCTTAATTCTTACCTTCCTATAACCGTTGACGTTGATAGGCATAATATTAAATTGTATCTAGTTTAAGTTTGGGAAACGGGATTTAAATTTTAAATCATTCATTGTAATTTTTGTAAAATCAGACAGCTTTTATTACTTTCTGTAGTTTACTATTTGAATATGTTCGTGGTTTTATCGCCTTTCAACAGATGTCGTATGGGTAGTTACATTTAGTTAGAAAGTTAGAATGTGTCTCAACAGAGGTCAATATATCATATAATTGTATCATATTATGTGAGAGATAACAAATACCCGAGCGGTTACCAACAACAAGAGCATAATTTAGAATAGACGTTAAATCCAGTTAAGTAATCATTGTAAACATGACTATAATAAACACGACATCCGAGAAGACAACAGTACATCACACTTACTGTTTTATTACTATTGTAAAATCAGACAGTTTAATGTCCACTCCACGCAAAATTTTATCTTCTCCAATCGTACTGTTTGAACTTAATTAGATAGGGCCTAGGAAGTCAAATTTGTACAATGCCCTTGAGATGATCTTTCACAAAAAGCGGCACTCTACAAACTTCCCAATTATAATTGTATTTTATTAATTTATTTTGATGAAAGCTTTAGCTTTGATATGAATTATATTTTATCAAAACTATGATTAAACAACTCCAAATACGGTTCTTTAAAATGAACAGTTTTGCATTTTAATAGGTCACATCTGTTCCCATGTGAACAATTGACCCAGCAATTATTGAAAATGGGTCGCCTTGTCATATTGTGGCATCAGCCTATAAACATCTGTAAATTAATTGTATTTACGATGTACTTTTACGTTTGCATGTACAAAACATCGATCATTTTATCCGAGCCTGGATGTGAGGTTTGAAATATAAATTCTGCGAGCTTTTTGATTTAATTGCTTCAACCCGCTCAACCCCCTCAACCCCCATCCCGGGCGGAGTTTCTGCCGCATTATTATGATTCTGTAATAGCTGTGTGCTTCCAGTGCCGCCATATTAAAGGGCTCTACACTCTACAATCCATAGTGCCAGAGTCCATAATCCCGCAGTCGAGTTGCGATTGTCGATTCAGCGAGAACGGGAAACTGGATGCGAATGCGGATGTTGCAAAGGGATTTCCCCAGGAAATTGAATAAATTGTTGCAATAAGCTACCCCTAAATCACCTGCAAATATAATACATTTATCAAGTTTATCTGAAATTTTTTTGCAGCAGAATTTCTCAATATTCCGTGTATGAGACATTACTTTAAATATCAATATCTAATTAAACATTTAACTCGACTCCAATCTTCCATATATTTCTGAAATTTGCTCATTTAAATAAAATTGATAAATAATTTCACCTTTTCTCTGTAATTTTAAATGATGGCCTAGAACACCCTTGAAGGGTGAAAGCCAGAAATAATTGAAAAAAAACGGGACTTGGCTTAGGCTTAGCACGTTCAAACCCCAATTAACTAACTTCCTAGCCAACCATCACTGTACCGAAGAAATAGGCGAAGTGGATGAAACGTAAAAGTCAGCCCTGGTAGTCCTTTTTTTGTTCAAACATAATTACAAGCATATTATTTTAGTGGCGTTTAAAAGAGATAATCGTACAAAGCTGTCACTCAACAACAGCCTGTCTGCAGAATTTTTTAACTTTTCCATATATTCAATAACGTACATATAAATTTCTATGTGGGTATATCTAGTTTTTTAAAGTGCCTCTCACTTTTCTCCAGTTTAAAGTATTTTTTAAGTATATTAATTGGTAGGTTCCATTTTTTCGAGTGTTCGGTCTTACTTATTTTTTTCAGATATTTTTCTTTCATTGCTGCCTGTGCGTGCACTATTGACTTTTTGTGTGAGCTTTCTCTCGCACTGTCCATATATTTAATCTCTTTCCTATGCTGACTCTTGACTTGACCCGACTGTATCTAATTCACTTACATGCCATGTCTTCTAGGAACATTCCCTACATCCTCTTCATTCCACTAAGCATTACATAATATTCTCGTGATTCTAACACACTATTCTTCATATGTGGATATTTTTTTCTACTGCGTTAAGTCCTTCATTAAACGTAAATTATATACATTATTAATTCAAAAGAATTTCACAAGCCAGTGGGACTATGGCACCCAATTCGAGAATGTTTAGGCCTAGAGAATAGAAGGGTAGGAATATATAATAGAAGGGTTGGTCCATTTTCACATTTTTTTTATTTATTTTTCACCTCTTCAAAGTGAGTGCATTTCCCCACCTCATAAAAATCCCGCTACTCAAATAAATTAAAATATTTATTAAGGATTCAGAGTGGCTTACAGGAGTGAGTGCCATAGTCGGCCAACCGCAAATATAATTTATTAACTTCCATCTCAGTGTTACTCTGGGCTTCACGGTCCGGGGGAATAACTGCTAACGACTCTTCCGTCAAATTATTATTATTCTCATTGACTACCATTTCCAGGGGATTACAACAACCGAAAAGCTGCAGCGTGAATAAGCCAATAATAAATTAGTTGCACCCTGAATTAGGGCATTAATTTTAATTGCATGCATGATTTGACACTTTTATTGGAGCGGGTGCGTTTTGATAATATGTGAAATGGATTAGCAAGTAAACTGTGTGTTCGTGTAGCTTATTGTTCAGTGTTGGTTTGTTTCTTTGATTCATAGAATCTCCGTTTATTTTTTAAATTAAAGTAAATCATGTTTAATAATGTTATTATTAAGTTTTAGTTTTTATTATTCTGATAGCTATTTCGGTGTTCAAAGTCATTTTCAAACTGTTAAAATCCATTTATTTTTATTTTTTTTATTATTTATTTATCTATAATAAAATATATTTACAATAGTTTTATGTATGTCGACACAGGTATACCCTAGTGAGACAGGCGTACAGGTATATAAATGAATATTGTAGTTACAAGGATATTTAAGGTAAAATACATATCACTTTGAATAGAATTAAAACAGAAAGGTGATTGGAAGGGTGGTAAATCTTTTAAAGAGAGTTATTTTATAAATGTTGGAGATGAAGTAGAGAAGTAAATTCTGCCTAATCTATTTAAAGGTCAATTTGACAGGATTCCATTATTTTCATTTATTTTACAAGGGTTAGGTTGTATGTGAATAGTTATTTTTGTCTATGTGTGATTTATTTTACAGATGTTTGTAATAGTGAGGCGTCCAATACTTATAATCCATTTTTTAATATCTTGTTTGAATTTTGTAAAGGAGTCAGTTTGTCTGATCGTAGTTGGTAGTGTATTGTATAGTTTGCAAGCTATGTATTTAGAGTGTTTTTGCCCGAAGGTGGTTTTGAAAAAAGGAGTTTGGAGAAGTTCGTTGTTTTTGCTCAGGCATTGTGTATTGTTTGTGTAGCTTTGTATAGTGTTTTGTTGTTTTTGTGTAAATTAATAAGTATGGATCTTGAGTAGATCTGTTTTATGTCCATAACGTTGAAGGAATTGAATATAGTATCCGTGCTGGTAGTAAGTGGCATTTTAAGAATTATTTTTATGATTAGTTTTTGTACTTTCATGATGGGATCAAGGGCATTGGAATATGCATTACCCCAGGCTAAAATTCCGTATTCGATGTGAGATATGCACAGTGAGTAATATACTGTTTTTAAAAGTTTTAGGTTAAGGAAATTGCGTGTTTGTTTGAAAAAGTATATAGATTTGCGGATTTTGTTTTTTTTACATTACCACATTACATTTTTTCACATTACCAATGTCATTATCAAATTCAAAGCAGTAATAGCGGTCACAATAAAATACTTGCAGAACTTAAAAATAACATTAATTTGTTTATCTTTTAAAATTTAAAATAGCTTATTATTTGAAATTAACCTAATATTAGGTTATACTATGCTGATATTTAATTGATTAGAATATAACATGTTTTCCATATAGACTTTCCATAAGACTTGGTTTCTTTTGGTTCTAGCCCATTTTTTCACATTTAACTGAATTAAAAATAAATAAAAAACTGTGTGCAGTTCACACGTGGTAGAAGTGAAACCTTCAGAAAACTAAACTTCGAAAGAATGAGACGAATGCAGAGTATCAGGAGTATGGTAATTGGAGGGTGTATTTATTGTAATATTGTTACTTGTTACTAAGTTTCAAAATTATTTTATATTTTATTCTGCGAAGCACCGCACAAAGAGGACACCGATTAGTCTATCTCATTCTCTCGCAGGCTAAATCCTATATATGTTATGTGTTTGTCTCTTTTTAGTGTCGTTCGTTTCCGTTTCATCGAGTTTCAAATCACAACGGTGCTAAAGAAGTTTTCAGTTCAGAAACTACCCACCTATGATTTCCGACGATTGGAAAGCTTTCTATCATAGCAATTTATTTAGTCTTCTACTTTTACCATTTAAATTAAAAATATCGCCTTAATTTATTTAATTATTATTTAACCTTTGTCGAGCTTACCGCTCGCAACACTCAGCGGAAGCTCCCGCAGCGAGGTGTAGCCTTGCGCTTATGAAACATAATTAGCATTCTTCTGTGCGTGCTCTTCTTTATTTAAATTAACACTCCCTTCCTTACTCACAATAGGGGCTTATTGTTATTAAATATTATTTGGGTTAGGACCACTCCGCATTGTTCTCTGTACTTTAATTAACACGTGACTCGCCACTTTGTCATACTCTACTTCTACTTTACATTTTACGTGGGTAAGAATTTCTCTAATTTCTATTTTATAATGTAATGTTTTCTGTTCATTACTTTATTTGCTAATTTATATTATCTTTATCCGTTATTTCACACTCGTTCTGCTACAGTTGCACTTTTCTTTAGTTATTTCATTATATCCATTTTGTTCCCATTTTCAGATGCGGGTATTGGAACAATTTATTGGATAACCAACACCCCTGCCATAGGTCACCCCAAGTGGTTCGCTACGTTTGGTAATTTAGCAGGGGTGCCCGGGCTCATGGGGTGAGGTTTGTCTAGGTTTTGGCGGCGAATGCATTTGCTCGCCTACTACGTGGTGGTCCGGATCGGGAGCGACTGGTTTAGGTAGACTTTGTTTAGACCTTTCCAGCCGGACTCTCTCAACCAAACGACTTTCACCGCAATGGAAGGGATTGATTCGTACGTTCGTCTCTCCTGGACTCATTGACACCCAGATTCCTACCTACCCCTCAATCCTTTTTCTTTCAAATAACTTCCTCTCCTTCCTTTCCCTAAAAAAAACCAACAAACATTATCCCCAGAAATGACACAGGCCCTGAGGGATTTTTTTTCCTCAGGATATTCCGAGAGGAGCAAATTAATTAAATAAAATATAAATTATCTCAGTGTCTACGCGTACGCTTATTTTGAATATTATTATATATGTATAGAAATACATTGTTTCTTCATGAATCACCTGTCCCGTGCGTCCCGTTCCCCTTCCGTGTCCCCTTCCTAGCTAACTTTATAAATAATAGTCTATATGTTTTTCTGATGTATGAGCTATATTATTGAAAAGTTTCATTAAAATCCATTTAATAGTTTTTGCATGAAAGAGTAACAAACACACACACACACATCCATACAAACTTTCGCGTTTATAATATTACTAAGATTATAATATTGGTAAGATACGTCTCTAAAAAAACGACAGATCTAGAGGCCTAGTATTATAAATACGTCACTAAAAAAACGACAGATCTAGGCCTAGTATTATATATACGTCACTAAAAAAAACGACAGATCTAGGCCTAGTATGGGCTATAAAAACGCTAATCTTCATGAATTCTAAAATCGAACATTTTATCTTTTTAATTTTATCAGAATTTTCAAACTCTGTGCCTTTTTTCAAATATTCATACTTTTTACAAAAAGTTTTTCTTGCAATCTGTATATTTGTAACAACCAATAGTATTTAGTAATCGTTTATTTTCTATGGGAGTAGCATGCCTAAAGTATGATCACAGATAAAGGAGACAAGAAGCAACTCGGCACAATACCCCAAATTAAATCACGCCGTGAAAATATCAAATCACCCCTATGATCCAGTTTTGTGCAACGCGCTTGGGATTTCACAAAGAAAGCACTTCAAAGTAGCAATTTTTTTTAATAATCAAAATTTTCTGCATTCTTTCGGTAAAATCATTTAGAAAGTTAGGGGAAATAACGTGTCGCGGAAATAATAATGTTAATTCGGTAATCAAATCAGGCAGTCATACCTACGCCCACTAGCCACCAAGTCAGTCAGCCAATTCTTAGAAACTTTTCTATAACTTTTAGGTTGTGTCAATTGATTTGCTCTGCAATTCGCTAGAAACGATTATTTATTGCTTAAATCACGGGTTAATTCATATGACCGTCTTTCTGAGTTTCGTGTGGTTCTAATGCCGATGCGGCCTGCTCAGTTCGCATTGTTATTACAGTAATAATAATTGATGTTCTGCGCAATCGGACCATGTAATTGGCGCCATGCTTGGGTGACGTTTCCAGACGCAATTGAATGTGTGTATGTACTGTGTAGGTACCTTCAGTTAATGGCTGCTCATTCAGGAGAGACACATTTATTGAATGATTTGAGAGGAGCACTCCATCTTATAAAATAAGTCCTCCCCAATTGATCGCTCTTAATCGTGTTTCGAGCACTGTCCAAACAACTGGAAACGTTATTAAATTATTTTTAAAAAATTGGGTGCAATTAAGCAAAAAGAAACCGAGTATTTTTTTTATAATATGGAGAAAGTCGACTTTAAAGTTTGGAAGGTTTCTTGATACCCAGATATATACATATTGATATTTTGGTGTAAGACGATAATTAAATCAATACAAAATATTTTTCTGTATTTTCGCATGAAGATAAAATAACTTTTTTTATAAAATAAGTACATAGCAATATAGTTTATTTTTCATATACTGATTTATTAAACATAAAGGAAACCGTTCATTTTCGAAGCAAAAATAGGCTTGTTTCTCTTTTACATAGCATATACATACGGGGATATTTTCACATGGATCCATTCAAAGGTCCAAATACCTCAAATTGTCACTTGGTTCCCTTTTGCTTAATTCACTCAATTAATGAAACATTTTTGATTCCGATGCAAAGGAATTGCCGATTTTCTAAACGATTGTCTGGATTACCTTTATAAAGTAGTTCTTTTTTACTTTTGCAAAGTAAAAGTAGATATCCATTTTGTTGAAAATAAAAATTTCTGCCGAAATGCCCAAAACCTGTAATTATTATTATGCTTGACTGCGTTTTTGCCTTTATTTTAAAGTATGTTTTGGCTGTAAAAAAATTTACAACTAAAACATACTTTTTTTCATATTATCATTGTATTTTCTTTAAAGATTTCAATTGTAATTATAATCTGTTATTCTAAATTTAAAAAGCTGCTTTTGAGAGGCAGCACCTGGATTTCAACCCAGTTTAAAAAATATTTTATGTATTTACATAGATTGTAATTCACGCTATGGTTTACTTGTGTTGTTGAGGACACTTTTCAGGGGTTATTTTATTAGTGGAAGACTATAAGATAATAATATAAAAATAATAAAAAAACAGTTAAGGTCTGTTGTGTTTGTGTACGGTAAATAGCTCGAGAAAACGAAAGTCGAAGGCTACCTACTATTAGTTTTAAAATTATCTGAATTATCTCATCGATGAAATACTTAGAATCAATTACCTCACAACAAAGGTATGTTATGCTTTGTTTGCAAAAGCGTGTTATAATATATTTTGCACTATTTCAAGCAATATGAAATATAATAGTGTTATTGTCTTCATTATAACGAATTGTCTACTAAGGACATTATCAGCGCGAATGAATTATTATTTTTAATGATCCAACTTGTAATCTTTCATAAATATTGGCCTTGACATTTGATATGTCATTACGGGACGTTATCTGGTTTCAACAGCAAAACATTAAAGCATAACATTCGATTCATTACTTATTATTATTAATTATCACGATGGAGAAAAAACACGACAGTAGATACTTCGTGGAACATACCTAAGTCTTTAAAAAATATCAAAAAAACTAACCCCCGATTTCATTGATATTTAAAACACTAGGTTGACTTCAATTACACCACGAATGACTTCATACCATCAAGTATGAAAACTAGACCATGTAAACTACAGACCACCAGTCAGACCAGATCAGATAC
This sequence comes from Limnephilus lunatus, assembly GCA_917563855.2. Lineage (NCBI taxonomy): Eukaryota > Metazoa > Arthropoda > Insecta > Trichoptera > Limnephilidae > Limnephilus > Limnephilus lunatus. The sequence continues at coordinate 28,497,482 of OU830598.1, read as the reverse complement.
CATATTGGAATCAGCTACCACGTGAACTGATAAAATACTTAATTTAGAGTAAAACTCAGAAACTTACTGGTTCCCATTAAAGTTTTTTTTTTAAAATACCAAGTGCTGTTATAAATTTTAGTATTCTGTTGTTATCGTCGAGAATCCCTATATACAGAAATGCTAGCCGTAAATAGGAAGAAACGGTGATTTTTTTACAAGAGGCCTAGAGGAAAATAATTTCTCTTAGGGTCTATATCGTCTTTGGGGATGCTATGTGTGGATTGCGTTTTAAAAGAAAGGAAGAAGAGTAAGTTCCGGGAAAAAAAGGGTAGGAATAAGGTTAGTGGGTCCAAGAGTGACGGACGTATGAATCCATCCCTCCCACTGAAGTGCAAGGCTCTTGGGTCGAGAGGGTCCTGCTGGAGAGGCCAAATGATCTCCCTCAACCAGTCTCTTCGGCCTGCCACGCAGTAATTGGGCAGACCCATCTGCCGCCCAGACCTAGTCAAACATCATCCCATGATCCCGGGCACCCTTACTAAGTAACCAAACGTAGAACCACTTGGGATTACCTTTTTGATGTGTAACCTGACCCGGGAAATATTTGTCTGTTCTCCAATAAATATTTCTCGGGGAGGGGGTACCCATACCCCCCTTCCAAATTGAAAATGAAAATTACTTATATCTATTTAATGGTTTTTATATTGAAAAAATATGTATTAAATATAACAATTACCTAAAGATTCTTCTCAAAAAATTCCTTATGGGACTTTCTAGTCTGTCCTGTGTTGATGCCTATTATTAATCAATTTTTAATGATACTTTTGATAGGTTTCGCCCTGTGATTACTTATTTTAGTCGTGAATAGAATGCAATCCGGTTGCACATTACTTACCCACTTTTATATTATATCGTTTTATTTTATTGCGCGCGAATAATCGGTTTAATTTAAAAATTAATTATTATCGTTAGACACTTTAAGATTAACTTGTTTACAAATCAGTACTTTACGTCTGTACCATTATGTTACTTCCTGGATTATTATAAATAAATTACTTCATAACGGCTAAACCCTGACAGTTAACACCGACCATACTGAAACTGCCTAAGAATATCGCAGAACTGAATATTGTTTGGCAGAATAGGATTTTCTTTATTATTTTAGACATAGTTACCTATCCCTTCACTGGATTATTTTAAAGAACTACTGTTAGTAACACTACCCTTATTACGTGTAATCTATTTATGTAAAGAAGATTGTCTTTGGCGGGCGGACACGGTGCGGACGGCGTGTGTTTGATTTTTATACAAATTTACAGTTTAATTATGAGATTAATGAAATGTGTTCATAAGATAGATATTCAAAGCAAGAGGAAGATCAATGTGAATATGACATTTCGAAAAACTACCACATTCCCTTCACCTTTCCATCTTAAAGCACAATGTTGATACCATTTGATCAAGATTTTGCGCACTTGATCGTTTAAAATAAGTGGAAAATTACTGTCTACATCTGATTTCGAAAAAACTCTGTGTAAAGCCCTAGATATTTTCTATACCTTATTATTAAAAAAATGGTTTGATTTTTGATGGTTATTTTGGCCTTCTAATTCAAAATTAATCCGTTTTATTACAGGAGACCATATTTGTCCCAGCTCAAATAGGTCACATAGAAATCCCTTAATATCATAGTAATAAATATGATTTTTTTAAAAAAAAATTTTTTATTTATTAAATAACAAAATACATTTTGTACAACAATTTGAGTAGACCCACAAAGCTGTCATATGGCAGCTTGTCTGCAGGTTCTAACAATTTAAACATTCTTAATATAATATCTAAGAAAATATTTGTAAATACATTTATAATTTTAAGGAAACATTAGAATAGATCACATAATATTAGATAATTTAACTTACATCTATCAATATATAAGATATTTCAATATACCTGCCTAATAACAAGATATGTAGGCAGCTATATTAAGATATTCAAAGATACATGGAGTTTTCGTTCATTAACCATAGTTTTATCATTTTAGGATATAGTCTCTCATTTTTTTCAAATTTTATGTTTTTATTGATTTTATTGAAAATCACTGGTATTAGATATTCAAGAGTACGGCTTCCATATTTATTTAATATTCGAGGAGTTTTTAGGCCCTTTCCTTCTCTAAATCTTGTGGTATGTTTGTGTACAAGTAGGTGTTTGTAAGGGCTTTCCCCCATATTATCCATAATAGTAGTGAACCAGTGGAGACCTTTTATTGTAAGTAGGCTCTCTGAGCCATATAGTAGTTTTAGGTTGTGTCTCTGTTTGTAAATATTTGTTGGGACAATTTTTTTTATTATGGCAGTTTGTAGATTTTGAATATATTTAATGTAAGTAGTGCTTGCATGTCCCCAAGTTCGAATACCATATCTAAGTATGGATTCGACCATAGAAAAATATATGAGTTTAAGAGTACAATGAGGCAAAATAAATTTTAATTTGTAAAAGTTACTAGCTAAGGATCGGAGCTGGTTACAAATTTTTGCCACTTGTTTATCCCACTTAAAATTGTTATCAACAATTATTCCCAGATAAGTATATTCATTTGTAAAATCTATTTTTTCACAGTCACAAACATTAACAATTCCTCTATGTATACAGCTATGAGCGGTTATTTTAGGAACATTCCACATTTTCAAACTTGGTGATTTTATGTACATGCATTTGGTTTTTTTAACATTAATAATTAATCCTACATCATGAGCCCATTTGAGAAGCTCGTTAAAGTCTCTTTGTAATTCTTGTACAGCTATTTTAGGATTTTCATTTGATACAACAAGAGCAGTATCATCAGCAAAAATGAATCGACGAGCTTTTTTGAAAATCTTACACATAGCAATTACATATATAATATATAATTTTGGACCTAGAATTGACCCTTGCGGTACTCCCGATTTGATGTATCTTGATTCACTAATTATATTTAAAATCTTCACACTCATTTTTCTATTTGAGAAATAGTTTTTAAAGAATAAGAGGAGTTTACCCCGGATACCTATAAATTCAAGTACTTTCATTATTTGTATATGGCTAAGTGTGTCGAAAGCTTTTGAGAAATCAATAAATAGAACCAATACATGTTGTTTACAGTTAAGTTGTGAATTTATATGATTAGAAAATTTTTCGAGCAATTTATCGCAACTTTTTTTTTTTGAAAACCATACTGGCATTCATCAATAATACTCAGATTATTTAAGTATTTATCTAAATTTATTGATATATATTTTTCTAAAAATTTTTCTAATGCAGGTAGTAAGGAAATCGGCCTGTAATTATTTATTGAAGAGTGATTTCCATTTTTAAATATAGGCCTTACAATGCTATATTTTAGTTCATATGGCCCGTATCAATTATTCTGTTAATTAAGTGGGCGATTATAGGACTAAGTAATTTAACATGTTTTTTTAAATCATACATACGAATTAAATCTATGCCTGGTGTCTTGGAATTTTTCATCCCTCCGATAATTAATTCGATTTTCTTTGTATTTGCTCGTGGTAGATACATTGTGTGATTTAAATATTCCGGCGTCTAAACGGTATTGGAAAGAGAAAACAACACGCTGTGTATTCAAATCTAAAAGTTAACCACAAAATAATGAAAATTTACATCTTTATGAAACAAAAATTTTCCGATCGCAATTTTAAAAAAATATATGAAACGTGAATTTAAAATAATATATTTTACATGAAACGACAAAAAAGTGAGGTGATGATGTTCACTTTTCTAATAAAATATGTTTTTTTTTTTTATTTAGTTTTCATTATCAGTAATTTTAATTAGAAAAACCGTAAGGTAAGCCATTTTTAAAACTTTTTAATGTTAGTATTCAAATTTTTTATATTTAAAAAAGTGATTTCTAATAATAAAATTTGAATGCGTACGAGTATTTTATCATCTTTCAAAAACAGTTTTTAGTTTTTAGATACGTTCACTACTATACCATTTATTTGGATTTTATCGCAAAGCGGAAATATTTTTACCTTCTGATGGTTTTATATAAACAAAAGCCGCCCAGCCGTTCCTCTTACTCTGTTCTTGATCTTGTGCATTCTACATTCCGTTCGCCCCCATCTTGAATATGCTTGTGTTATATGGTCTCCTTTTTATGCTGTCCATATTCGTCATATTGAATCCGTTCAACATAGGTTCCTAAAAGGGATTGCTAGGAGGCTAGGATTAGAGCGAGGCAATTATTCGTATGCTGAAATTGAAAAAACTCTAAACCTTTCTCCTTTAGAAGACCGTCGGAAAAAATCCGATCTCATCTGTTTCTTCAAAATTATTAACTACATAATCGATTCACCTACATTACTACAACTCATCCCATTCAATATACCTTCTCGTAGACTCAGAAATAAAGACCTACTCTTCCACAATCAGCACTCCACTAATTATGGTTACAACTCACCACTGTCCAGAATGTGTAGAATGGTCAATTCACGACAAGACCTTGATTTTTTTGGTATAAGCTTGAATGAATTCTCGTTATACCATGTTGTAAATTGGACGTAAGTCCGTAAATAAATAAATAAATAAATTCCTATATTAAACTCCAACCTCCTTCCCCTCTTTAGATCATCTGGTTCAAGTTCCAACAACTCAGTACGTCCTGGTGTACCGGTCGTCCTTTGACACAATAGGTACCTCCTGGCTGGGGTGGTACATTCGCATCGTTAATCTTAACACATATAGTGTCGAGATCGATTCATCTACTCTACAGAATAGATCCCAAGTGCAATTAATTTGCAGTCCCACCTCAGGTCCCCGGGGACCCGAGACTTGGGCTGGCATCTCTCCAAATCCCAAACCATTTTGGCTGCACTAAATCATAATAAGTACACCGTCTACCATCTTCTTGGTACAGTTCTATGCTCTCTGTCTTCTCGTATATCTATGCATTTTATGAACGTGCTAGTCGCATCTTCGTATTACAGTACTCCCCTCGAATTTAATAACGGAGTTGCATAATTTAATGAAGGCACTCCACTTAGACGATGACTTGTGGAGTATTTTAGTATTGAAGCAATGAATTTCAAAATTATGGCTCGTATTATTAGTATTAATTATTTATTTTATTCATCAAAAACTAAAGGAATACGCAGATGAAACGTTTGTAGTAAATTGATCTTGTACCATCTTAACCTCTCATCTGTGGCTGGCCTTTTTTTAAGTGCGATTTTAATCTTAGACTACAAAATCCCAGAAGAGACAGGAAAAGCCACGAAGAGCCACAAGAGCCGAGATAAGACGGAAGATTAAAGAAGCGGCAAGAAGAGACAAGACAAACCAAGCAGAGGCGAGAAGAACCAAGAATTTCTGTGAAGATCCAAGAGAATGAGACGATAAGATCCTAGAAGAGACGAGAAGAAGCAAGAAGAAACAAGAAAAGCCGAGAAGAGGCAGGAAGAAGGAAGGCATAAAGAAAAGGAAAAGAAAAAGAGAAAAAAAAGAAGAAAAAAAACATCGTAACGCTCAATCCGTTACTTTTATTCCTGCCCATCCTAAATTCCAATATTGGCTTATTAGGTTGGCATGTATACCGGTCGATTAAACTCCAACCTCCTTCCCATCCTCAGAGCACGTGTTCCAAGACCTAACAAATCAGTGCCCCTCGGTGTACCGGTCTCACCGGGACAGGAGTGTTCCTGGCTGGAGGGTACAATCGTATCGTATATGTATATAGAAACTGTATGAAGGACAAAGTCACTATAATTTTGCGCTAATATAAACCTATGTAGATACTGTTTGATTATTGAAGCTACTCTGAATTATTTTAAAAGAATTTTCTATGGAATTTGCGGGTGGCTTTTGGCAGCTGTCAATGTTACGTTTACATTTTCATACGAGTATAAACGTCATTATTTCTTTTAAAACTCCTTTGAATTGTATTTTTTCATGTTGGGTATGTATTCAGGTTCGTGTAGATAATAACAACTGTCATGGAACTTCTATGACGTGTTCGAGACTAGAATAATTTGTCGTAGAAATGTTAAAATGAGAGTAATTTGAGGAGTATAAACACGAAACCGTGACTGTAAATGTAAATAGGCAGCAATAATATGCTAACATTAAGCACTAGAGTATTTTCCCTGTATGTTTGTATGTAATTCAATTACGTCACTCGAAAATACTCTTTGATCTTCTTCTTCTAATATACGCGAGTAGAATGTGAGACATCGTGATCCCGACACCTAAACCCCACACCTTTCCCCCAAGCCACCCGAACATTTCCAAAATACACTCGAAACGATTTTGTCTACTCGGTGATTTTAGGGTGAGGATTTCACTAGAGATTTTTTCAAGGATATCATTTTCAGTTACTCGCAAATGAAGATTATTTTTTATGTGCTTATGTGAACAAAATGTGTCTCTATTTAATTATAACCAGTTATTAATAAAGCCTGATGAAGCTTGATGAAGCTTGAGGTAAAAAGCGAAACCTGGTTGGCTGTCATTTATTAATTCAATAAATGTAGTGTATCGTACCTAAAGGGTCACACGACAGCTGATCCCCCCACACAGTTTTCCTCCCACCCCCCGAAATTATAATTATTATAAACTAGCTTTTACCCACGGCTTCGCTCGCATAGTATTGGTGGAAAATTACTGGCATAATTGTTATTATTCTTGCTATTTTGTCTAATATAAAATGATTATTGTTTAATAGAAAATGTCAAAATTTGAGAATGACATTTCGCAAATAAAAATTCTATTTTAGAAAATATTTAAATTATAGAAATAAAAATTTATTTTAAGTAGGTACCTACCTACTCCCTTTATTAGTATTTTATTCATATTTGAATCCAGAATAACCTAAAAAATAAGAAAATGACAGTCCACTTCAAACGCTATGCTTTATAGCAACGTTATGCTTTTTGTTCGGAGAATAAACATTTTTAGAGATATGTAGATATTAAATACGACGCCAAAAAAGTACTCTTTTTAATCACAACAAAGCACTCTTTTTAAGCCTAAAATTAAAAAAAAAAAAACATTGTTTCCAAGGTAACAATTTGTTTGACGTTTGCAATAACTCGGTTTTGTTAGGGACAGAAAACTTATGATACATAATTTCATAACGCCACAGCTCATTCATAACGCCAGAGCTTACCAATATATAAAGCCGTTGTTACTCACAAATAATGTAGCTTTCGATTAGTGAAAGAATTTTTAAATTCCATTCGATATTTATTGCGTGAAAGAGTAAGGACCATCCAACCAACCATCCATACAAATTTTCGCATTTATAACAATAGTAAGATTATAATATTATTAAGATGTTAACATAATTTTTTGTACATCGTTTACCAATTTTAGACCAAAAATCGACTTTAAAAATACATCTATAAGTTCGAATAGATACCAAACCAATTTATTTACAGTATCGATTTTTTGTACTATAAGGTGGTATACAGTATAATATAGACAAGTAGTTTTTCCTTGAAGCATTTAAATGAAAATATGATTTAACTTTTATTATTCGGCGGCACATCATCTCTTAGTCTCAGTGGACTATACCATATTTTCCCTAATCCGACTGCATATTGTGTATAAGTATGTTGTTCGGGATCACCTGTCATGAAACTGTTGCAAAGTGTGTTTTTTTATTAATCCCCTTACTAATAAACATGTTTCATCTTTTACACAATTGACAAACAATCATTTATGTAGGGTTATCAGTTGTGTAAAATGTAATACACTTTTCTTGGTAAGGCACTAAATGTATTACTTCTCTAACTATTCACTTCTTCTTCAATGGCGCTACAGCCCATTTCGAGCCTTGGCCTCCTTCGAAATAAGCCTCCACCGCCCTCTGTCCTCGGCCGTCGTCCTCCAATCTGCGACATGGAGTAGTCTTCTTGCATCCTTCCTGACATCATCCTCCCATCTCAGCCTAGGTCTGCACGCCTTTCGTTTACCTCCCGGGTGTCCTCTTAGTTAGGACCTTCTTCGGTACTCGTGTACTTGGCATTCGGTGCACATGTCCGGCCCATCTTAGTCTTTGGAGCCTTAAATGGGTGGAGAGTCTGGGAGTTTGGTAAATAGAGCTCATTATTGTGGCGTTTTCTCCATACCTCTCCCTCTCGCACTGTTCCTAAGATTCTTGGAAATACCTTTCTTTCGAAGGTGTCCAGCTTGACTTTGCTGTCAGTGTTCACGCCTTTCATCCATAGGCCAAGACCGTTCTAATAATTGTTTTATATAGGGTTATTTTGGTTTTCCTATGGACGTTTCGGGATTTGTACACTGGCAGCAACGCGAAGTAAGTGTTGTTAGCGGCTGTGATATGCTTTCTTACTTCTACTGGGTCTTCGTTGTCCTGTATTATGATGGGTAGGTAAACTCTAGGTAAACTCTTCGACAACTTCGAAATTATGTCTTTTAATTTCACTTTATCTTTTATTCTGCGGTGTGGTGTTCTGGTTTGTATCATGATTTTAGTTTTATTCTCATTGATTTGCAAAACCACCTATCTTGCCGCAGTCTCCGAAGGGTCATACACCTCTCTTACAGCCTGTAGGGATCTTCCGACAACTATTTATCATGTTATATTATTTTTTTAATTACGTTAGCATCAAATATCAAATTCATCTGTGAAATAGGATCAACACCCTTAATATTGAGTTGCGCGGAAATCGCATTCGTAACCTCTCTAATCAAAGCCAAAATTGTCTACCACTACGCTACTGAGATTGCTTATAAATAATAGGATAATATGTGCAGGTATTTACCTACTTAAATATATAATATCTTAGTATTTTTACGTATAGTTTTTAATTATTTTCTGTAAAGCGCCCTTGAAATACAATCGCGAAATGGCGCTATAAAGAAAGACAATTATATATATATATATTTTATTATTAGCAGGTATATCGTCTAAGTATATCATTATTAGACCATTAAATTAGATTGAATTTACGTTTGGCACCTCGTTATTTTTTTTTTCCAAAACTTATTAACTTTTGATTAAGTTCTTTGAAACCCGTTCTTGATTAAATTAACAACTTAACGCTGGCAACTAAGTATCACCTTTCATTATTATTATTTGCTACCCCTGAAAAAATTTTTTTTTTTTCATGAAAACAGCGCTGTATTAATTATCCAATTTTTATTACTATACATATTACGCTGTACAAGAACCAAAAAAAGTAGATGAAAAAAGTCAGAAATTAAATAACCTTCTTTTTTCTTCTAAAAAAACAACTCACAACGAGTAAGTATGTAGAATATAAGCAGTTATATATTGTTAATTTTATTTTATTAAATACTTGACCTTGTTCTTTTACGCCCATGTTAATTGACATATGTCAATTTGGGAGGCTAGTATCGGTACTGTTGCCCGGGAACCATTTATTGGATAATCAACACCGCTGCTATAGGTCACACCAAGTGGTTTTATACGTTTGGTGACTTAGAAGGGATGCCCGGATTCATGGGGTGAGGTTTGTTTAGAATGACGGTGAATGCGTTTGCCCGCCTTACTGTGTGACGGGCCGGATCTGGAGAGGCTGCGGGAGACCCAATCTTGACCTCTCTAGCTGGACTCTTTCGACCCTTCGTCTTGCATGGCGGTGGTAGGGATGGATTCATACGTCCATCAGTCCTGGACACATTGACCCCCTAGATTCCTAACCACTGCTCATGCCTTTTTTCGTCCCAGAACTTTCTCTCCTGCCTTTCCCCAAAGATATCCCCCACACAGCATCCCCAAAGATGACATAGGCCCTGAGGATTTTTTTCCTTAGAGCCTCCTGTGTGGAGTTAATGTAAAAAAAATATTATTTACTTGAGAACGTGACGTTTCTTCGACTTCAAGATCCAGGTTTACTCCTTCCTTTCCTCAAAAAGATCCTTCTCACACGATCCCCAAAGATGACATAGACCCTGTAGGAAATTATTTTCATTAGAGCCTCCTGTGCAGAGTTAATGTAAAAAAAGCAGAGTGTGCAATCACACGCGGTAGAAGTCAAACCTTCAGAAAACTAAAATCGGCAAGATTAAATAGGGAAGCTACGAAGCCCCGGAAAAAGAGGAAGCCGATAGGCTGCGAAGCAACGCACAAAGAGGAGACCGATTATACTGTCTTATTATATTGCAGGCTAAATCCTATAGATGAATGTGTTTGTCTCTTTTTAGTGTCGCTGTTTTTCGTTTCATCGAGTTTCAAATCACAACGGTGCTGAAGAAGTTTTCACTTTAATAAAACTGTCTGTCAGCGCTTCTCAGCTTGATTATAATCAAATACAGTTTTAAAGTATTAATTTCTTAATACATATTATCCGTGATTTATAATATGTTGTATTGTATTTATAATAACCTACTCATTGTACTTTTTTTATGTTGATACTAAAATTTCTATTGTTCTCTTTTATGTATTTTGTATTTTTTTTTCATCTATGTATATTCTGTATTCATATGTAAAATAATTGTAATTCTTTTGTAAAAGCCGCTTTAATCGGCGTTAATAAATTAATAAATAAATATGTTACTGGATTTTTTTCGACTTCATGACCCAGGTTCCCTTCTCAAAAAGATGACATAGCTTTTGCGGGAAATTATTTTCATTAGGGCCTCCTGTGTAGAGTTAATGCAAAAAAAAAAACAACCAAAAATATTTACTTGCGAGTTAATCTCATATTTTGAATTGAAAACCTTAATGCACTTAAGAAAGAGGCTAATTAATAAATTATTCCTAGTAGCTTTTGATGAAGTCTCTAGCTTTGAGTTCTCCTCATTAAGACGTGCTTTCCTATCACCGGGAGTACTACTGACAGTAATAGTTGAGGGCTGCACTCTAGCCGAGTAGGTACTCAATTCCTTGAGGCTGCTCCGAGCTGCAACCGCCCCAACCCTCACTAATTGCTACTACGAGTGCTATGACACTTAATGCACTACTAAGTAATGAAAAATCATGTGATTTTGATTTAAAAATTAGATCACTTAGAAATATTTTAGATACTTTAATTAAATACTGAAAATAAAATAAAACACTTTTCATGATGATTTTTTCTTGAATAAATCAAAACTTAAAACTTATCGTTTTCTGCATAAGGAGTGTTATTGTTAGCGTCCGGATCCCGAATTTTGCACGACGTCCATCGCCTTAATGTAGATGTGTTTACACACCCACATGCTTGTGTTCTCTATAATATAACATTATCAGACACATGGCATAAGAGGCGTACCTGACTTATTTAATCTATTTATATAAAGTAGAGTGTCGTGTGTCTGATTTTGCTTTTTTATGCTTCAAATGATTTTCATTGTCTTATTATTCGGCTTTCGCTAAATCATAGACTACTCTTTGTTAATTAGTCAGATGAGTAGGTCATAGACAATAAACAACTAATTATTATAGATATTACCAATAGGTACCTAACAAAATAATAATAAAAAAATACAATTATCTAAAAGGGTCTTGACATCTAGGAAAAAAACATTTATTGCTCGACACATTCACATTGGCTAAAAAAAATTCTCGGTTTTCTCAAAATAAGTATAATAAAATAAATGCCGTTTTAAGTCAATACGATTGAGGAAAGCTGTCAGTGGCAATCCGATACAATATCCCTACCCCCTATCTGTCTCTAAAACCTGAAATCGTGACGAATAAATTTGGCGTAACGACAAAATCTCACTCAAATACTCTTATTTTTATCGAATCACTCCCATTCGGCGCGGGAAACGCCTCGCGGGTCGGGGAGGGTAGTCTAATAATATGAGAATATGAAGTGGGGAAGGGGGGGTGGGTGGATAGGGGTGGGCGGGGGAAACGGGGACCGGAGACTGGAAAAATTCGGTCCAGCCGCCCGTATTCTGGGCTGGTGAATGGGCGGGCCACGCCTACCTCCACTGAGAGCTGTAGACTGTAGAGGCTAGTAACTTAGCCGACTCTTATGTTTAAATTATGTATTTTAATTGAATTCTACTGTCAATCCGAGTAACTTCAAGAATAAAATATCACCGCCAACAATTCAGCTTGTCGTTGTTAAATTCCTTGTCAAATATCATAATTTTTCATTATGAAAAATCGGGATTATTATTGATATCACATAAAAAAAAGATTTTCTACTCTAATGAAAACATTTCAAACAACAACGTTTTTAACTGCTTGTCGCAGCCACACTAGCGGCTTAGGCTAGGGACTCACGGAGCGATTTTTACCCGCGCCCGCCGCGGTTGCGGGCCCGCAGCCTTTGTAGAATGCAGATATTTATGTAAAAAATTAAAGCACATTTCACGACGCGTTTTACGCCCGCGGCGTGTGCGATTGTTTGCGGGTCCCGCTGCACCGGCGGTCATCTTGTACCGGCGGGCGCGGGCGCGGTCCCGCAACCGCGGCGGGTTGCTCCCGCGCGCTCTGCGATCGGTTGGCGGGCGACTGATATGGGATCTCGCATATTAGTATGTTGTTTTTGAAGAGCAGTTTCTGTTTTTCTTAAAAGCTCTAAATAACTAGATACGGACATTCGAAAATAATTAAAGAACTTTTCTTCATTCTTCTTTAACTCATTAATGAGAGTAACAAATAATCCATAACGATCTCTTTCCGCAATCAGTGGATGTATCCAGAACCTTTTAGGCCTTCTTTTTTTAATTCTTCTGTGAAGTATAACGCTACAGCTCGTTTCTGGTGTGTGTCCATGGCAGTCTGGAACTCAACTGATCGTTTACTGCCCGTCTTGCAACCGCCCGTCTTGCGGTAATCAACCGCCAAGATTGCGATCGATAACCGCAACCGCGGCGGCTGCGGGCCCGCAAAAAACTCCGGTCTCGTGAGTTTTGAAAATAAAACTCCATCCCGCAACCGCGGCGGGCGCGGGTAAAAATCGCTCCGTGAGTCCCTAGCCTTACAGTCGAGACACTTCAAACCTAGATTTAAATGCAACAAAACCTCACAAAATCGCGCAACTTTGTGTCAATATATTTCTTCTGTCTCTACTACAGATCGGCATGGGATTGCTTTTTCTCTTTTAGTTTTATGGATAACTAGCCGAATTCCCTGGTGTTACCCGGGCTTTATGCAGAGATTCTCGAAAATCAGATGTATATAGTAATTTTCCTTTTATTTTGAACGTCAAGTATTCTAAATTTCATCAACGTGTATCAGAAAAGGTGATAAGATATTTTTTCAGAATCTCATCATTGACCAATTTTTTCAGTGACCTTCCTCTTGTTTTGAAGGTCAAGTTTGCGAAAATTCATTAATCTCGTAATAGAACTGTAGATTTGTATAAAAACAAAGGACCCACCACAGCACTCTTCTTTGTATTTATTTACATAAATGAATAGATAAATCTTCCTGTCACTCGTATTCATTTTTAAAGGAAACTGACAGCGTAATATGTCGAGTTGTTTATTACTCCATAATAACTCTCGCTAGTGACACGTTGAATAAATAAATCAATAAAAAAAACTATCTTAGCCTTAGTATTTTTCTCCATAACTTGAATTATATCATTGACGTTCGAAGAGTGTGATTAATGTTGTGTTTAGCTTAAGTTATTCCAATTAATAAATAATCAATTTGCATATCTGGGGGATATCAAACTAGGAACCGAATTCAGAATAAAACAATTTTACACATGCAAATATTATACTCGTATCTAATAAATCATTGGATGTATTTTTTTAAATTTAGAGTTGTTATTACTATTTGTTTTCATGTCTTTAAGTAAGAACCACAAAATGGGTGACTGTAAATAAAATTAGGAAATAAAAAGCGAATAATTTGATTGTTTGTTCGCAAGTCCCGGGCTGTATCTAGCTCCTCGGGTGGATCAATACTACACGCTCCTTACTCCACGCCACGGGGAAGCATGCCGCGTGCCCAGACCACTGGCCTAGACGGTGACTGGGACCGTTTTTACCGCTCTTGGCTCTCATGAATCGCGCTTTACAAATTAATAAAACTAAGTACCTATGGTCGTTGGTTTTACGCTCATTCGAACTTGTCTCAACGTGTGTACCGTCTCGCTCGATGCTTTTTTGTTCGATATCGAGCCAACGATTCGATTTGAAAATGATAAAGGACCGTATTTCTTGTTCGATGCTCTACAGAAATTTACGATTTTCTTGAGAGTCTTCGTGGTATATTTATGGCGTATTGTATCGAGCTGCTCGAGCGTGTGGACGCAACGACGAGCATAGTTCCAAGTCAACAAGTTTGATCGAGCCAAACCGTTAAGCATGAAAATACGTGTGTACAAAGCTGATAAACAAGGTGACCAGACAACTCAAAATGAACTCAACTCAACACCTCCTTTGACAAGTGATGAAATTTTTTTTAAATAGTTTACGTTAGATTAGGTTATGGGCTATTTTTCATTTTTTTTCATAGCTTTTAATGACTTTTCAAAGAGGCGTTGAGTTGAGTTGATTCTGAGTTGTCATGGAACCGATTGACAAATTAAGTATTACACACAGGACAACTTATTAGCAGATTTAAAAAAATGTTCATTTTTATTTATTTATCATGATTTTTACCTGATGCTTGGTCACCGTGATCATTGAAAACCTTAAAACAACTAGTTAAAAAATCAGTTAAAAATATTAGTAGGTTACCTCTATAGCTCAATGTATTAGGACAGTCTCCCGATTAACGTAATTTCCCGGCATTTAAACCACAAACGACAATAACTTACCTTCCTGTTGGATTTCGTAATGCTTATAATTTTATTTATTTATATTGTTTCATTATAAACATGACGTAATGATTGGGGTGTGCGTCTTAGCTTCAACAGCGTGAAATTAGCACGGAAAAATTCCTTTTATTTTCCGTTTCAAAATCGCTTGCTTTGATTGAGTGTTTCTTTGAACTTTAATCAAAGGAATTGTGCTGCTTGAATGTTTATTGTCCTAATTACGTGTTCACCCGTGACAATACACGCGTGTTAGCACGTGAAGTAGGATAAGGGTTCAGTTTCCCTACTGCGAGCTTTCCCTCATAGTACCGCAGGGAAATCTACTTGCCTTTCACAAATGGAGCCCTTGTAAATATGAAACGTTTTCAGATTACTGGAAAGTTTTGGGGTTACAATTGTTACGAATCCTTTGCCATTAGGAAGCAAACTCACACACGAATGACATTTGCAGCAGGAGTAGGGTATGAATGCAATTGTCGTCAATAGTTGTCCTAAGAAGCTAGGCTAGAAGTCCACAATGGAGTGCTGGTGTATAACTGTGTGGTATATATATAATAGAGGAAGGAAGAAAGTTCTGAGTGAAGTAGTACCAAGATCTCTCTGGCGTTTATGTGGGAAATCCATATACGATTTCCGCCCGTATGAATGAGTATGTACGAGATGCACACAAGGCCACTGTAAGAGTATGAGCAATAGTTAGCATAGGAGAAGGTTTGGACGGTTTTATTTTATTCCGGAATAGCTTTTCTACATTATCATTTCTTGTTTGCGGTGTTAGTAAATTCTGATTCGATTTGGCAATTGGCACCAAAGTTCAATCATACAAAATCACAAAACGGCCCTCCTGTATCTTATAGTGGCACCTTGCATGGCTATTAGTATTGACCTTTTTGGCATAGTTAAATAGAAAACTTACTGTCTTTGCTATGTAACTATGCCAAATTCGCTAATACGAAGAGTCTTGTAATGTGTCACCATTACCTATAGTAAGGCTATCGACTCGCAATGCGGAGATCGCGGGTTTAAACCCCGACGTGCGCAAGTAAATTTATCTTTTAATTTGTATTTAGTTCCATGACTTGTCAACAAAGTGGCATTTCAACACACCTTTGAAAAGTATTTAAAATTGATAAAAAAAATAACTAACTAAAATAAATAATCTAACATCTAACCTAAAGTAAGCCATTTAACAAAGTATTTTTTAGTTCGTCATTCGTCACTTTTAATGACTTTTTAAAGGAGTGATGGTGCAAATTTTTGAGTTGTTTAGTTACCAATCTATTTGAGGCATTTTCCAGTGTGGAAGATACTGTCAGTATCACCCTGGTTTAAGACCACCATTCCGAATTGAAACGTTGCTTGAAATGCCTTTAGCCTTGATCAGATCTCGCTAATTAGATCTGTGACCAGATCTGATTAGCGAGATTCCTTCTCATCCCCATTTCTTTCCCCTCCCCACTACCTTCAGCCTCACAATATACCCCAATTGGAGCTGCCATAATCTCACTGACTCTATACGGGAGGAGTTAGGAATCTTTTGCGGTATCCATTTAAAAAATAAAAATAAACTTTCCCATTTCTATCTCATCAATTTCGTTCACCTTTTTCTCAAACGTTTCTATGGTAAAGATCTCGGTTCGGTAACGACACGTCAGCTTTGTCCCCTAACGTGGGTATTTTTCAAGACCCAAGCCCATTTATTTCTCTCCCTAAAAAGAACCCAGCACAACATTACATATTTAAATGCCACATAAATGCTACTATTTTCTGCTGTTGCTGCGGTTTCTTTTGTTGTTTTTCTTCCTATTCTTTGCGTTTATTCCAGGCGAAATACTAATAATGATGTTCATATTTGATTTAAAAATTATTTCGTACTAGCTTTTACCCGCGGCTTCGCTCGCACGGTATTAGTGGGAAAATACTGGCATAATTATTGGCATAATTGTTATTATTCTTGCTTTTTTGTCTAAAAAAAAATAATTATTGTTTAATAGAAAATTTCAAAATTTGAGAATGACATTTCGCAAATAAAAATTCTATTTTAGAAAATATTTAAATTATAGAAATTTATTTTAAGTACCTACTCCCCTAATTTATTCTGATGATTTCGCCTCAAGTAGGAATTAGTATTTTATTCATATTTGAATCCAGAGAAAAACCTAAAGAAATAACAAAATTACAGCCCACGTCAAATAATTAGAAAAGCAACGCTATGCTTTTCGTCCGGACAATAAACATTTTTAGAGATAGGTAGATATTAACTATGGCGCCAACAAAGCACTATTTTTAGGGTGAATTGCCTAATTTAAAAAAAAAACATTTTCTCCAAGGTAACAATTTGTTTGACATTTGCAATAACTCGATTTTGTTAGGGACAGAAAACGTATGAAAAATAATTGCATAACGCTACAGCTTATTCATAACGCCAGAGCTTACCAATATATATAGCCTATGTTACTCGCAAATAATGTAGCTATTGATTAGTGAAAGAATATAACACTCATCCATACAAACTTTCGCCTTTATAATATCTATATGATAAGATAAGATTTCCTTCTAGGAATTAGTTCATTCCAATTAATTTGGAATGTATTCTGTTTTGAATCGTTTTTGTAATTAAAACAAAAACAATAGGCACCGAAGAAGGACACAAAAATAGTAATTTTTATAAATAATATATAGTATCTTACTTTCCTACCAGTGCGTGCGGACCCGTGAAAAATAACGTGATATTATAATATATTGCGGAATTGATGATTATTGCATGTTAGCTAAAAAGAGCCGACCCTTGAAAAGTCACGTAATCTGGCTTTACTTGTCAAGTGCCAAAAGAAATACACATTTAAAATATTTCTAGTAAAAAAATTTTATGTTAGAGTGGAGTGAGGTAGTTTGTCGCTTGTCTGAATTCTTGACAAAATGAATTCCAATTTTGTTCAAAACAAATCTGAGGTTCATAGTTATAACCAATCACAGACAGATGACCAATCGAAATTACTACCTTTGATTATGAATTTAGAAGTTTTTTCTTGAAATTATGCTTTTTCTGCGAAACCCTGAGGAAAATAATTTCAATCAGAGCCCATGTCATCCTAGGGCCTAGGGGATGCTGTTTGGAGGGTGTTTTTAAGGTAAGGAAGGAGAAGAAGTTCTGGGAAGGAAAATGTATCAGGGCTGGATAGGGATCTGGGGGTCAGTACGTCCAAGATTGATGGACGCATCCCTCCATCTGCGATACAAGGTGATGGCTCGAGAGAGTCCGGTTAGAGAGGTTAAGAGTCATCCCTCAACCAGTCGCAACAGAAGCGCAGACACATCCGCCGCCAAGACCTGGGCAAATCTCACTCCATGAACCCGGGCGCCTACTAAATCACGAAACATAGCGAACCACTTGGGGTGACCTATTTCATAGGTGTTGGTTATCCAATAAATGATTCCCGGGGCTGCGTTACCCATACCCGTCTGAAAATTGAGAAAAAACACTTAAAGAATAATGTCACCTACAAAATCTAAACCACTTGAAATGTAATTTAATTTTATGCCTTTCTTAATATATTATGTATATTTTTTATGAACCAATCTGTCTCTACCCCTATTCCGTACATAAACAGATAAAAAGTCAAGCACCCCATTTTAAGAGCGTGTTTTTACGATATCGTTATCTTTTGAAATTGATTTAAATTAACGACGGACATGAACCGTAGTTTATCATTCATCTGAAATTGGCTTTGGGTGATGCCAGGAGCAGCGGTGCATTGGATTAAAAACTTTTGTTTAGCCTAATAAATATTCATTTTTTGCTTAGACCGGTTCGTGGTTTGTATACATAAAGCAGCGTGATAAATTTTGCTGTTTTTATAATGTTGTGTCGAATAATATTGGGCATTGCAAATGGGTTATTACTGTAACGGTTCATTTCATATTGAACGACAGTGAACTGTTTATAATTTAGTACGTATTATTTGTTTCATTCGTTTTAAAACGAAATCTTTTGTTTTGATATTTTAATTTTAACATTTTATTTCTATTTTGTTTCAGGTAAGTTAAAAAAATTCAAAAACCAAAATTTTGATATTTTTTCAATCTTTCTCGCTATGATGGACTGTGTAGTATATACTGGTAAGTATACATATATATTTTTACTCTGTATGCAGGAAAAATTGGTAAATATTGTCACTTCAAATTATACATACTTACCTACCTATTAATGACACACTTAATAATAATACTAAAAATGTTTATTCATCAATATACATTTTTTTAATACATCCCTTTTGTTCTTTTATCATTGATTCTATTGATGAAAAGATCACTGCTCAGCTACAATTCAGGATTTCTCCTGGAGAGCAGCTGTTTTTCAGCAGTGCCTCCAATATAAAACAGAAAATAAAATTAGAAAAATAACTAAAAAATTAAATTAAATTAAAATAAATTAAATACAACTAAATTAAATTACATAAAAAAATGATTAAATCATATCTCTAATTCAACGCACACAATATAATACAATATAAATAATAGAAATTAAAATTTAAAAAATATATACATATAAAAAAAAATAATGTTAGTCGGAATTCAAATTAAAGCCAATAATCTTAATATTTCACTTATTAAAAACTTAGCAGTTGATTTTGATAAAACCAATATTTTTTAACAGCATAGTTCTTTTGGCATTTTCACGAGCATTTGGTTCCTCAAAACGGGCAATCTCCCTAGCTAGGAACTAATATCAACCTGAAAAGACATAATAACACTTGTATTCAATTAAAAATTAAAATAAAATAAAACGCATTATGCACGGCATTGAAAGCTTAGAAAGTTTAAAATGTAACTACTTCTTACTTTTACCTAGTTATTCCTGACACTTGATATTTTTTCAAAATCAAACTTTTTTCCACATGTCGTTTCAACCCCTGACCCCGACCCTTTCTGTCCAACACCTACTGATTTTAAAAAAAATAGTTGACAAAAATTTCAATAATATGTTTTACTCCAAATAATGTCAGGAATCACTGGTTAAAGTAAGTCTAGTACGTCCCTTAACACCCTGCATTATATATCTTATCCACTGAATAACCGGATTTTTTTTGCAATAGCTCCACACAGGAGGCCCCGAGGAAAATCTTTTCCCTCAGGTCCTTTGTCATTTTTGGGGATGCTGTGTGGAGGGTCTTTTAAATAGAGAGGAAGAGGGTAGGAATCTGTGGGTCAGTGAGTCCAGGGGTGACGGACTTATGAATCCATCCCTCCCAATCCGGTGCAAGGCAGAGTTCCATAAGAGTTCTGCTTGAGAGGTCACAAAGTCTCCCTCAAGCAGTTTCTCCCGATCTGGCCTGCCACGGCAGACACGTGCGCCGCCAAGACACGGACAAACCTCACCCCTTGAACCCGGGCACTCCTGCTAAGTCACCAAACGTAGCGAACCACTTGGGTGTCTTACGGCAGAGGTGTTGGTTATCCAATAAATGGTTCCCACACCCGCCTCCCAAACTGTAATATTGACAATAAAATAAAATACGTAATATTGACATTATTTTTTTTGTATTTTTTAACAATGGTTTAATGATCTTAAGTGAAGGCAAATAGTGGTGGCAAATAACAGAAAGAATTTCAAATAAACTACTTTGGTAGCTATCAAAAGGCGTTAAATAAACTCGGCGTGACGAACTAATGAAAAATCCATAATATTCATTTATTCACACCGCGTCGGGCCTAGCCTCTAGCTCTAGGTTGTACCTCTCGGGGGAGAAGTCTAACTTTTAATTTTCTTTCTAGCTCGTCAACACGTCAGCATTAATGAATTCTCCACGGTACCATCATCATACCTAATACCTAATTCATAGCCATCACTCATGGTGTTGACACTATAAAGAAGGCATTTTATACTGTTCAACACGGCCACACAATGAGTAACAGAATAGAGTGTGGCCACATATTTCCATTGTGTTATTCCATCAACCCTCCCTCTCCCCACCCCAAGAAAACAACCCTATAAAATATAACAACAATGTTACTAGTCTATTCAAGTCTTGATACATTTCACCGCGATTCTATTGAGTTGGAATTGCGTTGGTTTTTACGTGGTTTTTTGTATGTTTTGCCCAGTCATGGTGCGATTTATTTTGCACCTTTTGAAAGTAATTGTTAAGGTTTAGGGTTGTGACAGTTATATTCCAAGCAGTCTTTATTTATTGACAAAATTAATAATTTATTGTTGAATTCAGATAAACGGTAAAAGTACTTATCCCCTATCAATTACTATCGCTTTCAATGAAGCTTTTCTCGTGCTAAAAGTTTTGTTTTTCATGCGTAAACTTTATTTTTATTTGATCGTATTCTTCATGTACATCAGAGGTCCCGAAATCTAAGCACTGTGTTCAATATCAGTTGACATTTTTTCAATGAAATTGATTGTACCAACTGATTATTGAAATAATTTAATTTTTTTTAAACTGACTCCATGTGACTTCATTTGTACTATCTGGATAAAAAATTACGCAACTCAAATTTTTTAAAGCAAGTTATTTCGACATTTCATAAATAATAACTGTAGATTCTTTTTTCTCTTTTTTTAAATTTTTACTTTTACATATTACACTTTTTTAAAAACAAGTTCTTCTGTATAATTATTATTACATGTGACAGCTGTTTTGCTTTCTGAAGGCTTTACAACTAAACTGTTTTAACAAATTAAACTTGAAAACAATAAATAACCGTAAGCTTTCAATTATTTCACAGCAATATTAAACTGGCCAATGATGCTATCTTAATTTCATATATTTTTTTTTTAATAATTCATGAATTTAATTTATCGCAATTAATAAATAGACTATGAAAATGCTAAATATATTATTTGATAATTGTGTTAATTTTTCAACTATAAAAAAAACAATGTTTTTGAAGACTATTATGCGGATGGCAAATGTATATTTGTTGTAACATATATTTTTAGATTTTTTATCTTACTTTGGTGTTTCAAAACAATTGTATATCTGAATTTCTTATCGATTTATGCAAAACACGATGTAAAATATTAATGGCAGAAATTTGAAATGCTGTAAAGGACAAGAAATCCAAAAATGAGTTAGATATGTCAATTTTCTCCGTTTTTTTTCTTTCGGTCTGCGTCGTCGAAACATTTCAAGTTTAATCTAATTCTGTTATTAAAGCAATTTACAAAAATTGTGAAGTATTTTGAAAGATCTATTCAACGTTAATAATAAATTGGATAATTTATAGAGCGCCGTTTTTGTGAAAAATCACCTCAAGGGCGCTGTACAATTTATTCATAATTCTTAGGTTCTATCTAATTTTAATATTTACAAATGGATACATAAACATACTTACCTGCAGGTCACTTCCGATAAACACTTTAATTAGAAAGTTTGTGCTTGGAGAAGATACGGCTTTGCTCGCGGAGGACATTATATTTAAAACACTGGACATTGCATGATTTTACATTTGCTACCCCCATCACTATAAGTATGACAACGTTATATTACAATAAAAAAAATCATAATTATAGGTCTACAAAAACAAGAGATGTGATTTTATAAATTAAAAAAAAACTTCTTTTCGCTCTCCTGAATAATTTTTTTTTTACTTTTTGAACAGCATTTCAAATTTCCGCTGTCGATATGATATCGAATTCATAATTAAATGAATTAAGAAAAACTTTATTCTTTCGGAGTTCAAATTCTCTTATCTTTATTTTCTAATTTGATAAATTCTCTGTTCAATGTCCATTTTCATTTGGTAAATCGATGACATTGTTGGCTGCATCTCTAGGGGTGTTTGGCTTTGCCCAGTCACCAGTTCAATAAAATTCAACACCCCAACCTCTCCCCCGACCTTCCCTCTACCGCCCCGGGCAGGAAGCAAGAGGTGTATAAATCAGCTGTATGCGCCCCTTGCCATCGCTGCTCCCCTGGCGCCCCTTATAGTGGAAACTATGAGTTACTATCTCAGTATCGAAACAGGAACAGGTTGGTTGGCTCTGTATGAATGAATGAACTTGGTTAGATTAAAACTATGCAGGCTGGCAAGTATGCAAATTGTGGTTTCTTTGGTTAATTTGAATAGTTTGGTGGTGTCATTGGTTAATTTGTTTATTTTATTGGTCTCGTTGGTTAGTTCGAATAGTTTAGTGGTGTCATTGGTTAATTTGAATAGTTTGATGGTTTCATTGGTTAATTTGAATACATAGATTTTTGGTCTCATTGGTTAATTTGAATAGTTTGGTGATATCATTGTAAATTTAAAGAGTTTCGTGGTCTTATTAGTCAATTTTAAGTAATTTTCTGGTCTCATTTATTATTTTGAATTTTTTTGCTGGTCCCATTTTTTAATTCGAATAGTTAAGTGGTCACATTGGTTAATTTGAAGAGTTTGGTGGTCTCAAACGTTATTTGAATAGTTTGGTGCCGGTGAACACTTTGTGAATCTCTCATCGCTGTTCCGTCAAATATGGTCGAAAATGTGCAAAAGTAAGGATGTTTTGAAGTCAAAGTTATGTGAATTCAATAACAGATCCCTCTCTAAAAGGGTATGAGACCCTTTTAGGCCTTAAATGGATGTTCATTTTTCCCTTGTCACGAGAAATAACATGTAACACATTACACTATTATTACGCATATAAATATAAACCAAAGTAAATTTTGAGTCTTAATTAAGTTTATGAGTCTTAAACATAATTTTTGCAAACATCAAAATATTCTTTGAGGTAAAATTAACAAACTTTTGCGCAAAAATGTTCAAAACATATCTTAAATCGCAGAAGTATATAAATATCATGTTCATATATATATATATATATAAATATCATTTTCAGAGTAGACCTTTTTACCTTACCTTATTTGATTTGAACTTATGAACACCTAAAATAGGTACGTATTAAAAGTTTTTCCGTTTATTAAATAATGCATTCGACTTATTCACAAACTAATCGCCGCTCGTCGAAAGAAATAATTTGTATTAGACTCCAACTGCAAAATAAAGTAAAATTAGTTTTTTATATCTTCAAAGTAAAAGCACCCATCGACAAACTACTAAAAAGTAGTTTATTGGGACTTTTCTTTTTTCTGTAAAATATATTTTTTTTCCTGTCATATTGTATTACTTTGTCTTTATAATAAATAAAAAAATATATTTTCGTTGTTGAAAATCTAAAAACTTATCCAAAAAAATATAAAATATAAAAAAAAATACAAAAGCCAGATTCATTCTAGTCTCCAAATAAATTACGACAGTTAATACCTTCATGAATGTATGTATTTAAAACCCGCGGAATGAAATTTTATAGACGTTGCGGTCGGTATTCTATATTTGCACCCAGCAACTTTAATAGTAATAGAATAATTCTGCCCTCTCTTTCGAACCACGTTAGTAGGTACTTAATATTAAATTCCACGAAGCTGCATTATTTCACTACGGCGCTGCGCGGCGATGTTCCTTTACTCGTGCGATACGCATTCACTTGCCAAATGATCGTTTAAAGAGTAAAGACTGCTCTGTAATTCAATATGCCTAAAATGATTATCACACCTCAAGAATTGGCGGATCGTGTTCCCAGAACTTCGGTATTTGCTGGCGTTCGAGCAAATGCATTTACCGGCTCACAAGTTGCATCAAATGCAGTCAGTTTTATGAATGATGTATTGTGCGCCTTCGCGTTGCACTTCGCGGAAATGCAAAGTGAACATGCGCATATCTGTCAGGGAATGCTGTGTTAGCAATGAGTTGCATCCGTCATACTGTCAAATGAATTCATTCTATGCAGATGTGAATTAAATAGCTATATGGGTTAAAACTGTCATAATATTTGTGCAAAAGTCGGGCAAGAAACGTCAGGTATGAATAATACCATCGACACAGCAATTTTTTTCGTATTTAAATTACACGGAAATTGTACAAAACTTAGCAGAAAGTCTGCTCTTGATAATTCAGAGCACGAATGTCGCAAAAAAAAAATTCTGTCTGACCTGTATGGGTCAATGCCATTATTTTCAGCTCTCATCGTTATTTAGTCAGGGACCTTGGGGTAACACTTGATTTTAAATTAAACTTTATCCAACACACTAATGAGATCATCAACAAAGCCAACAAAATGCTGGGATTTATAATTCGTATATCGAAACCGTTTCGAAACATAAAAACTCTATATTCCCTTTACACCGCATATATCCGCCCACACTTAGAACACTGCACACCGATCTGGACTCCTTTCTACCAAGCTCATATTGATAGGATCGAAAGAATTCAAAAAACTTTTTTTAAACACTTAAATTATAAACTTAACCTACACTTTTTAAATTACACCGATTCTATTAAATTTCATCACTTCAACTCCCTTCATACACGACGATTAATTTTTGATCAAATTTTATTATTTAAAATTCTAAACAATGGCCTGGACTCGCCAGAGCTTACCAATTTAATAAAAATCCATATTCCTTCAAGATTAACCCGACAATCAAAATTACTTTATTTGCCCACTTGCAGAACAAACCTTAGAACAAATTCCCCGATTCCTCGAATATGTGCGCAATACAACGAATTGTTTTACAACGTAGACATTTTTAATTTAAACCTTCAGAAGTATCGAATAGAAGTAACGCGTGCGATATTGGATTGATACGGGAGTGGTAGGTATCGAGAGCATCTCATATCCTTAGCCTATATTCTCCCTCCCATCCCCCTCCTCTCCCCTTCCTAAGCCTAAAATTTAGTTTAAGGTAAAATAAAACTCCATCTCCAAACAATATTAGCATAAGAAACTCTTTTGGCTTCACTGCAGTTCACATGTAGGTATATTTCTTTCTATTATATGTAAATAAGCTGTTTGTTTCTTACAAATAAAATAAAATAAAATAAAAATAAAATTTCCCTTATTGAGTTTAACCCCTAGAAAACTTTATGGAAATATTTCTCCCAGATATCAAGCAGCCGTAGAATATTTTACATTTCTATTATATTTCTCCCAGCCTTATATGGAATCATTTTGTATTTGGATGCGATTTAAACAGTGAACGAAAAAACATCACGCTTTCAGTTTGCAAACAATAGACGCTTCCGGAAAATTTTAAATAATTCTATGAAATCACATTATCATTTGAAAAATATTTTTCAACGTTGGAAATTATATAAATGCAAAAAGTGAAGTTATGAAATCTTTTATAATAGCTTTGTCTAATTATATATGTTTTTTAGTTTCGAGTAAAATGGTCATTACATTTTACTCGATAAAATTTCATTAGCAAGCGACTTTAAACTTTATATTTTTAATTCCGAATGTCGAAACAAAAATTTCGTCTTCTTTGAAAGACAGTATTTTATGTTGAAATACGTTCAAAAACAGCGATTTTTTCTGGAATCGAATTTAATCAGAAAATATTTACCGTATAATTAGCATTTTGACAGTTCATTTAAGGGTAAACTTAAAATAATTCATAATCCTCTCGTTCATAGATGGCAGTAATTTAATTATTCAAGGAAAAAACCGTTCTCCGCCATCTATGAACGAGCAAATAACGAATTATTTTTTTAGCTTACCCTTGAGATACATTGCAAAATATCAGAGGCTCCAGGGTTTAATTGAATATTGATAATTTGTTAACGATGCCGTCGATAGAAAAAATTGTTATAAAAAGTTTGTTAAAAAAAGAGGGATTCAATCTTCATAAAGACGATTTGAATTTCCGAGCGAAGTTCCAATCTACTCAGGAGGGACTTGATGGAAGCGATGTCAGAAAAATCGATTTAATTATTTTTTTATACTTGACTACCTACAATGACTTCGGATATTTTCAGTTTCCGTTAACAAAATATATTCCTAAAAGTAATTTATGTGAAATTTTGCGTTTCTGCATTGATAAATCTTCATTTTCGATCTGGGGGCACGACCATCCCACAGACAGTAAGTAATTGGATTATTTGAAAGCGCCATGTCCAATGCCGATCTTTGTACGTGGCCCATCAAATTATGTGAAAATATTTTGGAACAGATAATCGACTGCACAGAACCAAAATATTCTGAACGTAAAAGCTCTGCCACGAAATGTAAATTCGGAGAAAATGTTAAACTTCGATATTTTATTTTTTGTCCGTCGGAAGTTGATAGGGGTGCACGAACTGTAAAATGTCCTCTCGGAGACATATGGGATTTGACAATGGCGCTATGGACTGTTCGGAGTGTTATCTCCTTCAGACTATTGGCATTGGCTACGAGGATTGCGAGAGTGGGAAGGGGGCGTCTGCCATCTCCGTACTCCCAAATGCTCTGTTCCTCCCCCTAAAACCACCCACATATGATGAAATATCTATGGATGTGTTATTGCTTCTAGGGAAGTTGATACAGAAAGACATTATTTCAAAATGGCCGCTAAAATACATGTAAAAATTCTCCATATACTCCTGCGAATGATTTATTTATTTCGATCGATTTGATGATCCGATTGATGGAACTTTTAACATGGGAAGACCCTGCACTTCATGGTTTTGTAATTCTATGTGGTACAGAACATAGCAGAAACTTCGTAGAGTTTCACCGGGGTTTGTGGTTTAAAATTTAACATTAAATACGCAAAGGTGTTTTTAAAATAGTGTAAATTGAAGATTTACGGTTTTACGAACCATTTCAGAAATTTGACGCAAATTTGAATGGTAGAAGAAGTCGGGGACGCCCGAGGAAGTCATGGCATGACCAAGTGAATCAGATACTTGAGTCGGGCCATGTGAAGAGTCGGAATAATAGAAGAGCATGTATGAGACGATGTATGAATGTGAACGAGGCAAGGAGTGTGTGCCAAGATCGAATTGTTTGGCGGTCCGTCCTCTCTGCCTACCCCTGCGGGGAAATGGCGTGATGTGAAACGAAATTTGAATTTATAATTAAAGTGAAAACTTCTTTAGCCTTATTGTGGTTTGAAACTCGATGAAACGAACAAGCGACCCTAAAAAGGTACAAACACACACATCTATGGGATTTAGCTTGCGAGAGAATGAGATAGAATAATCGGTCTCCTCTTTGTGCGGTGCTTCGCAACCTCCCCACTCTTGTCTACTTTAGTTTTCTATAGATTTCACTTCTACTGCGTGTGGTCTGCACACTTGTAATTTATTTTTTATTGTTTCTTCACGTGATATCATTGTGTACATTTCAATTTTTAACCTTACCAGGACTAGCCTGTGTTGAGGTTAATAATTCCATAAAATATTGAAAATAACACAAAATAATACCTATAGATATTGAAAGAACACTATTGTTGCATTAATGTTTCATTTAAATAATGAACACGTACTAAGCTGAAGAAAGCAAATTCATTATAATATATTAAACATGTAGGGTGACTATGCGTTGATGTATGTAAAACAATATCTTATTCTATTAATTTAAAAAGGACAAAAATAAAATGTAGGCAATCCTCGGCTGACACAAATAATTTAACAATCTTTATTAGAATGCACAAGGAAATAGATTTAATTAGACTTAATATGATGTTCTGAATCATTGCTTACGTCGCCATCATCGTGGTGCATCCCCCACAGTAATATCATCCCAGCCACCCTAGACCTGTGTGCAGTGTGCGTTGTGAGTTTGCAGTCGGCCGCCAGAGGTTGGTTACTTCTGCATCATGTAACAGTTGGCTTATAAAAAATCAATGAGCATGAAAGTCTAGGCTAGTTACGGCGGGCTGGTGAGTGCACGGGCCGCGGCCGAGGCAGGGACTGGGATGTTTGGCATAGTCGGCGATATGGGTATCATTTACTTTTCCGGTAGGCGCTTACTGCTGCTTTACGTTTTCGATAGGTTTAATTCTGTTAAATGAGACGGAACTCTGGTGTTGTTAAGTTTTATTTTGTCATGGAGATCGACTTCTGTGCTGTTTCTATGAAGAGAGGACCCTGTTGTTGTCAACATTTATTTCTTTATTGAAGTGAAAACGAAAAATAGTCACACTAAAAAGAGACAAACACATACATCTATAGGTTTTAGCCTACGAGAGAATGAATAGTATAATCGGTCTCCTAATTGTGCGATGCTTCGTAGCCTCCCCTCTCTTGTCTACTTAAGTTTTCTGAAGTTTTCACTGTGTGAATTTTACACTTTGTTTTTTTTTTTTTGTATGATTTACGCCTCTCAGATTTTACATAATATAACATAGTATAAGGCATATACTAGATACGATAAATTAGACATTTGTAAGTAAAGAGCGTATAAAACAGCAATAATGTATGTAAATAACAAAGCCAAATGTGATTCTGTTTAAGTAATACAATGTTGGAAAGCCTAAAAAAACGTACTTAATATTTATTTTCATTATTTAAAAATATATGTAAGTAACTTTAGATGAAGATACACAGTAAATGCAAAAGGGTACCCATATAATGGGCAAAGTATATTTCACCTTGAAAAGATATTTAAATGAGAACTGTATACCCAAGTAAAATACTGGGCATGTAAAACAGCAAATAATATGGTGGACACCCAAAGTGGTGGTTCGTCACTATAACAGGGGGGTTCGTTTCTTGGGTTGAGATTTGTCCAGGCCAGATCAGGAGGTGCGGGTAGAGGGAGGCCGTTCGACCTCTCCAGCCGAACTCTTTCAACCCAACGCACAACGCCTAGCAGTTTTAGTTGAAGGGACGGACACATACTCACGTCACTCCTAGATACAATGATTACCCAGATTCCAACCCTCCTCTCGTGCCTTTTCCTTACTAGGACTTTCTCTTCTTCCTTTTCTTAAAAATACCAACCACACAGTGTCTTCAAAGTTAACATAGGTCCTGAGGGAAATTATTTTCCTCAGACTGACACGAAGTTGGTATTTGACTGGGTATCGAAAAAATGAAGAAGTAGTTTAATAATGCAAAGAAAACAAGGGAAATTATTGTTATTTATTTATATACATCAATTCAAGTTTAATAAAACTCATTTCGGGGATGACAACATTATATAACTAAAAGAAAATTATTTTTACATAAGAATATGAATTTGAAGGGTAGTTCAATAAAGAGTTGGTACATAGATTGTAAACCGGACTAGACACATTTGATACAGTTAGAAAAATATACAAGAGTTACAAAGAAAGACAGCTAAATTCGTCGGAGGCGTCTACTTATATCTACAGGAATTCCAAAAACAGAAAAAATCGGACTAATATCTATGAGAACCAAAGTGAGGACGAATATCTACAGCTCAAACTGCTGACTAATATCTATGAGAACCAAAGTGAGGACAAATATCTACAGCTCAAACTGCTGACTAATATCTATGGAACAGGTGATGTCGACAAATATCTACAGCACTGGCAGAGGTTGGATTTGCAATTATGTATAGCGTATTGGCATAACGTAATATTGCGTATGCAGTTTAAAAAACTTAATTTATGTTAAGTTAGGTTAGGTTATGTATAACGCAATATTACGTTATACCAATATGCTATACATAATTGCAAATCCAACCTCTGCCAGTGCTGTAGATATTCATCGACATCACCTGTTCGGGTTCCATAGATATTAGTCAGCAGTTTGAGCTGTAGATATTCGTCCTCACTTTGGTTCTGATAGATATTA
This sequence comes from Limnephilus lunatus, assembly GCA_917563855.2. Classification (NCBI taxonomy): domain Eukaryota; kingdom Metazoa; phylum Arthropoda; class Insecta; order Trichoptera; family Limnephilidae; genus Limnephilus; species Limnephilus lunatus. The sequence goes on along the minus strand of OU830598.1, from coordinate 28,467,225 downwards.
GTCAGCAGTTTGAGCTGTAGATATTTGTCCGACATACAGGCTGTAGATATTAGTATCTGGAGTCAATTCGTCACTGGTTAATAAAGCTGCTGAGATAATATCCTTTTAGAGCTTTGCCGATGTTTTTGGTTTGATGCCGGAAGTTTTAAGTCATTAGGTAATGCGTTGTATTACGTCTGTGCGACGTGTTGTAAGGAGTAAATTCCAAATTTCGTCGTGTTAGTAGATGACGATAGGTGGATTAGGTAAGTATTGAAACTCGGTCACGTGTATTTTACTGTATTGTTAAATGTTTAATGACTACTTTAATTTATTGATTTGGCTATTCATTTGTTATCTTCTCGTAAAATTACGACATATATCATATCTTTAAAAAATATGGTAGCCCCATTCAATGATGTTATTATTTCCCCCGGGTAATAAAGGCTTATCTCTGTAGGAAGGTACTTTACCGCGAGTATTTTGATATTACTTTGTGTATGTAGACTGCTACTTGTTTGGGTATTCAGCTTAGGTCGAGAAAGTCGCAACATGTCAACTATTATACCTATCAACTGTCAACTGTGTAACGGCGTATGATGGTTTGTTGAACCGACCAACTCGAAATGAATTTCAATTACAGAGTCAACAGTAGTTAATATAATATGCGTGGGAGTCACCTAGATGTTATAAGTAGGTAGGTAGGTACTAATGTTCTACTAACTACTTAACTATAAAAACAGACCATGAAAACAAATTTATACAAACACAAACTATCATTGATAGATCCGTTAGACAAAGACAAGCGTACCCGCTAAAACTTCGACGGTAAACAAAGCATTATACAAATACACCACAAATACCATGTAAAAAAAGCATTCTTTCACTCGATAAAAAAAAATGAGGAAAACAAAAAACACAAATAATCAGAATAAATAAAAACATGTATTTATAACACACAATACCATTACAATAGTGACCGGACAACTCAACAATGTGTAACTTCATAACTCCTTTGAAAAGTCATTGAATAAGTTACTTAAAATTTTTTATTTTTTTCGAATCATCTCTTTTAATTTCTTTTTCAAGAGTTTTGAAATAACACTTTGTTGAGTTGCCATGGAATCCAATAAAATACGCACTTTATTTTTATTTTATTTCCGAGACCGATAGGCTACGAAGCACCGCACAAAGATGAGACCGATTCATCTCATTCTCTCGCAGGCTTAATCCTATAGATGTATGTGTTTGCCTCTTTTTAGTGGCGCTATTTTTCGTTTCATCGAGTTTTAAATCACAACTGTGCTTAAGAAGTTTTCACTTCAAAAATATGTAGAAACGTAGTTACTACATATTTATATTATTTTATGTCGGCATTTAGTTAGGGATTTGCAAATAACGATCACTGTCGTCGAACGGTAGATCCTTTGTGTCTGAATCTAGTACGTAACAGTGCCTCCTCGCTTGACAAATGAAATGTACATTTGTACATTGTACATGTACATTACAATGTACGCGATATGTATCTGAAATCTAGATAACTGCGCTGGCATATCTCGTCCCGTGCCCGCACATAGTTGCACTCGTAGCCTGCAGGAGACAGCAGCTGTCAGTGCATGGAATAGTAATTGAAAAATGAAAATTCCTGGCATTCCTTCCCCTGTCCTTTCTCCTTCTGCTTGACTTCTTCCTTGAAACCCCTCGGGAATGAGCCGTGTGAGTCGATCTAATAGAAAACTTCTATGTGTCTTTTCATATCTGATTCAGTACATACAAAATATTTTATTTCTCAAAAACTTGAAATAAATGAAATAAAGTATTTTATTTTTTTTGCTTTTCTGAGCTACACCGTTTAGAATCGAACGTTGGTTTAAAATAGCTTTAGCTACGTTCAGTAACCGGCTTTGATTATCTTTAGTTAAGCTGTTAAAAGTTCGTAGTTGTATTTGATGTACCTGCCTAATATTATGTTGGTTTAATTTTATTCGTGTTTTTAGATTATTTGACGAATGTGAAGGTACCGTTGGAGGAGATTTTTTCTCAAAAAGGCGCTGATAATTAATTATTCTCTTTTCATTATTTTTGCATTAGCCCTCAAACTTACAACTATTCCTTCCACTTTTTTACTTTCTTCGGTGTCACAAAGTTTCCCGATTGTGGTTGACATAGAGCAATCGGTGAAATTCTTCCTTTGTGTCAACTAATAGATATTTCAAGGTTTTTTCTTTTTCTTTCTTCTACGTGCTGATACACATAATAATAAAATTTGAATTATGGCGCTCTACAAAATTATAATATATTTCTATAATCGACTCGACAATACATTATAACAACTTATGGCTAAAATATTGCATCCACCGGTTCTTATATCGATTTTTGATTGTTTTGATTTTTGATTGTACAATGCATTTGACCAATGAACGCGATGCTGTAATACACGTAAAAATGTACCTGTATTAGTTTATTTATATTTATACTCTATATCAATATCAGAAATCAGAAATATACACGTTACACTTAAGTAATACATTATGTTTTTCAAATGCATTCATAAATGAACACTTCGAAGTAAATTCAAGTCAACGCTTTGTGTCTAAACTAACCCCCGTTTTAATTAGCACTCTTTAATCTTTGGTAGTCATCACTTCGAACTACACACAGCAGCCCAGTCGTATAGCACCTTCAGAAGGCAATTTTTACACAGTCTCCCCTAATAGCGGCGGCGCGCGGTGTGGGTGAATGTGTCCGATACAAATCTACTCCCGCACCCCTCCTGTACTCCTGTGATCCCAGACGAGTCACCCCTCGGTCTAACATTTAATCTGGAAGATTGCTATCCGAATATTATCTTCGTCACATTTGTCTGACTGCATTGAATTTCCCAAAGACCGCTGTGGATTATACAAGATTGATCATTTCGCCAACGTCAAGGTCAGTTTTGACATTAGTTTCTTCTGGGAATTATGGGTTTTTACTGTAATTTAGCGATAATTATGATTTTTTTTTTAAATATCAACAGTTTCGGATCTTATTGGAGTCCAGTTCTACTAAAAATGTTTGACTAGATTAGAAAAAGAAAAAACCACATATTTTTAGTGATAATACTGTGTATAAATATTACAAAACCGTAACATAATATTTATAATACATTATTCCCAATGAGTTTAATAAAACACATTTCGGGAAGGACAACATTACACAATGAAAAGAAGATTATTTTTATACAAGAAAACGAATTAAAAGGGGAGTTCAATGAGAAGTACATAGATTTTAAAACAGACTTGACCCACTTGATATAGTTAGTTGAAGAAGTAGATAAATACATAGTATGCTTCTTAAAAAAAATACTTTCGAAGAGTGAGAAGGTCCAATTTTTAATACTTTTTCTTCAGATGTGTTGGCTAGCATCAAGACAATCTTCGCACTGCAGACTGTACAATTGTCCTGAAATGTACAATTAACCCTTCAAAAATTTGGCAAAACAAAACTCCTCATTTAATAAGCTTCCTTATTAATATTAGTTCTGTAGGTAAATTGTTTTGTTGTGAATGCACATTTTTCGCAACAAAATGCTACACACTTTTTAGACAAAAAAATTATCAGGAACGAGTGTATAAGAGATCCTGGGGGGCTACTGTCTTTTCTAATATGCTCTCAAAATCTCTGTTTCTCGAAATCTTACGGTTCCTTTCACCTTCCTACCTACCATGGAGGGGCGATCCTCTACACTACCGAAACCTGTCGGATAAGCACTTAATTTTCGAAAAATCAGACATTCATCACACTTTCCTTTTTAGTTCTCAAAAAAATGTGCCCAATTTCATTGCGAATCTACTAGGGTTCATCTGATGTGTACTCATTCAGTGATCAAATCGGTTAACTTAATGTATATATTGAATATTCACTGAACATTGCACATTGACCATTTCACTTCATTGTACTATTCATATTGAATGTTCCGAGAGATCCCCATTACTGATAGTATTTTACGGCTCTGCACCGGACATTGAAGAAACTGAATAGTCACGGAATGAGCCGTAACATAACCAATCACCGCAATCGTCCATTGAAAGAATTACTATAAATAATGGCATGACGCACCGAGGTGGAGTTGTATTACTACGTGTTGTGTATTGGTTTTAAATTATATTATGTTGACTCATTGCGGCTTACTGATTGTACATCAATTAGAATAAACAATATTTCCTTATTAGACTTAAATTTTGATATTTTGCATAGAGCGATGAATCGGTTTGATTGAGAATTTGGTAGTGTGGGCACGTGCTATTGACTTTGTACTTTTTCAAAGTGATACCACCGCACACGAGTTCCAATTGCTGAAACCATGACGTATATTAATGTTGTGAGTATACAGGAAGTAAATGAAGGAGAAGTGGGAGAGACAGGTTGGGAAGGAGTTAGTTTAGTTAATAAACATTTCTTACGGGCTAAACTTCATCGGAAATGTTTGTAGTATAATGGTGGATGATTTAGCTAGCAGAAGAATTGAATCCACTAATCGAATCCACAATTGGATAGGAACCCAACGCATTTGTCAATTAACTTACTAACCGGTCGAAAATAGTTAGTTACAATAATAATAGTTACACGAGTGGTGTCTCACCGGGGCGATTCTGCAAGCTTAGAATCTTCCACTGTTTCCTCTGATTAACAATACAATCTGATGATTGGAAGTTTTCAATAATACTTCAGTTCGTCCATATTACCAGTTGTCTTTCTCATATAGTATCACTACTGACCTCTATTGATACACATTAAAATAAAAAATAACTATCTATACTAACGACATATTTTGAGAAACATTGAAGCTACATGCAAATTTGTAATGGCTAACGGATTTAATAGATTATAATAAAACAAATAGAAATATTAAAAAATCAAAAATATCAAAAATAGAAATATTAAAAAGTGCTAACGGATTTGATTTTGGAACACTTCCTGTAGGTAGGGACACGAAAAAAGTATCGATACTTTGTGGTATCGAGTACTTTTCCTTTCGATACCGATACTTTTGTACTCGATACTTTGTATTCGATACTTTTACTCAATGAGTACTTTTCGGAAAATATCGATACCTTTAAAAAATTGGCTAAGCGGCTCATGCTTATGGCAACGTCATCTAGTTCAATCATAACAAACCTTCTAAAACATTCCATTGCGTTGGTATAATTGCAAGCACAAGCAATCTAGTGTGTCATGGAAGGATTTTGTTTTACTTTTTAGTTCGTGTTTGAACAGTGCGGCTATGTTTCATTATTTATTTAATAATGCACGTTTAGTTTTGCAGTTGATTATAGTATACAAAAACATTACACTTTTTTTATGAGTACCTAAGATAGCAATTTGTGAATTTACAAGTCCTTTTTTATTAATACCTACTTGAATTTGAAAATTCTGATCCTAGGGGTGGGGGGGGGGGGGGGTTGGTTGATACGTAGTTAGCCCGGTTAGAGCTCTAAATCAGGCCCTATGAAATGCACTCGATACTTTGTATCGATATTTTTGTTTCATTACTTTTACGAGTACGATTCTTTTTATCCGATACTACTCATGAGTACAATATCGATACTTTCTATTCTGTATCGTGTCCCTACCTGTAGGTTATCAGTTATCTTATCAATCACTGTTATCAGACATCAGGCGGCTTTTTTCGTAACTTTTTTTGACACCGTTACACATAATACTTTCCCAGACACCTCCGAACTATTTTGTCGTACAAGTTAATCTTGATAGTCCATTCGGTGTTAGTCTTATCTATGTGGAGTAGGTATCTCTTACCATTCCTCGAACACCGATAGACTAGGTTAGAAAATTATTGGTAAATTTTGTTAAGCTGTAATAAACCCAAAAGATTAGATAAGGTAAGGAAATATTAGGCTTACGATGAATCAAATATTGACAGAGTTTTAAATATTTGGTAGAAATTCTTACAGAAATTACATCACAAACTTATCGGAGAAGTAACTGTTAAGTGATATTGATCTTTATATTAATTTTTGAATATTTTACACCATACAACCGTTTTCATAGCCAAATCTGGGAAAATCGTGTTTTCTCGTAAAAAAAACTACTTATTTAGCAAATTCTTTTTTGGAAGGACATTTTTTTTATATTTAATTCAATTGTAATTATTATGTAATTGGAGCTTGCTTCATTTAAATTACTTTTGTTTAATTTAGTAAATAATTAATCTAAAGCTTGTTACATAAGCACATCCTAAAGTTGGTGCAGAAACTGCCAAAGTATAAGTTTCTCCCTATCCTGTTGTACAGTTGTACCAAAACCTTTTGGTGTGTTCGTATAAAATGTATGTATTGTATGTGCTTGATGTTTCAGTGAGTGTTTCAAGCAATATTTTTCCGGCATCAACTCAACAACAAGTCGGCAAAGTTGTAATTCAATCAGAAAAGAAATCCCCGGAGTACAGAAGTGCACCAGGGTAGAGCTACAGCTGCGCCGCGAACCACAATAAGTTACCCGCCCACATCTACAATGCACCAGCAGTAGCATAAGCAGTCTAGTACAATATGCAACATGCATTCTCCTATTACTCCCAAATGCGTTCGTCTTATTTCCAAACTAATTTTACAGTCTGCAACATAATGTTTGTTCAAAATTCTTACGGCTTTCAGGAAGCGTGTAGGAATTTTCATAGCTTTTCTGAATTAACTAGCGGCTTAGTTACTCGCTGTTTTGTGCTTACCGAGAGAGCGGAAAATGTTTCTTCGGGAAATTTACGTAGCATTAATGTAGTTTTGCTAAGTATTTGGGACGCAGATGGCGAAATAATTAAATTGCGAAGCGTTTAACTTGAGAAATACGTAACTTAAAGCGTGTAATATTTTGAGCAGTGTGTATGTAGTGTTAACGAATTATAACGCTTTAGACAAAAATTTTAACGCGAGAACTCCTACTTTATATTGGAATTTATTGTCATTTTCGCGAAAGTTTCACAGCCTTTTCTTTCTGCAATATTTCTGAGAAAAATAAAGGAATATCTTTAAAAAAAAGGATGTTGAAATCTTCGGCATAGTCGGGTAGTAAAACTAGGAATTTAAGGACTTTTATCAAACTGTTTTTAGAATTTATTTAAATTATTAAGTACCCAAATTTGAAAGTAAAGAAAGATTACAGTCAGTCTGATTTTAATTTGAAATACCGAATTATCATGCATTTGTCCTTTGGGTTCTAGCAATGTCAAAGGACGAGTTAACCTTTTATATATTATATTTATTAGTTACTATTACTATCGTAACGTGTATTTTTTCTGCTTATTAAAAAAACATTTTATACTTTATTTTCCATTATTATTCACGCTTCTTGGATATAAATAACTCAACTAAATCGGTATTTAATTGAAATAGTGCTTATATTTAATAATATTATTTATCTGACAAGTAGATTATAAGTTAATAGAATAAATTACCAAGCGCGTGCCATCTGATTCTTCTCATTTATACTTCTCCACCCCCATCGCATCCCCTACATACGCCAAAACGACCCCTCTCTGCCTGCAGCGGCGGACATTCATAAATGTGTTTAGAAAAAATCACCCCTGAAGAAGAAATTAGATTCTGTTAAGGGAGGAATGATTTCAAGGGGGAATGCGCATTCAAACCTAATGAATGCCCGTTAAATATTTGCAAAAATACATAATTTTGTATACAAAATAAGTTCATGTTGAAACCCACGAGTGAGTGCTGGTACATAGTACTTACGAAGGTTATGTTTTGATAAATTAGCTTTTATTTTTAACTATTCTGGTTATACCCGTATAGCTTTGCGCTTTGACGCTGTTTAAGAACCTGCTCGTTGACCAAATGTTCGATTGCAATTTAATAATTAAATGTGTAACTCAACAACCTCGGGCATAAGGAGACTGACCGGAGAGGCGGCTAGGACTCTCCAGGTCCTAGGGGTTGTTGTAGCACTCAAGATGATCATGTTGTATATATTTTCTGAAATACCTAGCTTTGTGTTTGCCCTATCATTGCCTATCATCATCAGTAAATGGTCCATCTAACATAATATCACTCTTTTTCTCCGCAGATGTTAGGCACAGAGAATGGAGTGCTACCAAGCTCCATGTTTTTCTTCACTCATATATATTAATAATAATTAGATGATTATTACTTAATGAATACTTTATTATGAATACATAATGATAATAAAAATAATGACCGCCGTTTTCACGAAATCATCGCATTATGAGTTCCTCATCTTATTATTTACAATCAGACACAGAAAACATATTTACTTGGCAGGTCACTCCAGATAAAGGTGTAAGCCTAAATGACTTTCGGCAGTTGATACGCAATGTGTAATTTGTAGTTACTTATCTTCTGTGTGTACTTTTCATATTATATATTGTCATTGCTCTTCATTTATATGTCCTCTCCTTTACTGTCATCTTTGTTTCTTATTCGTGTTGTTATTATATTGTTAATGGACATATAATGAATAAATAAATAAATAAAATTTAAAAAAACACTTTTATTAGAAAATTTAAGCTTGGAGAAGGTTTTGCATGCAGAAGACACTATATTAAAAACACCGTACATTGCACGATTTTACCCTCCATTAAAATTGAGATTACATTTATTTATCGTCTTCTATTATTACAGAAGATTAGTGGCATAAGTCGAGTTGGTATTTGTTTTAAAGGATTGTAGAAATTACTATATTTAGAACTGGACAGTTTTTATGAAATTACTTTAAAAAGCTTAAAAATTCGTATTTTTCGTATTAGAATATGATTGCCTTTTTAGGTTTGGCTCTAAATTATGTCGAGTCTGTGATAATTAACTTAACTAACCATCGCACCCTTTTCCCGGAGGGGTAGGCAGAGATGACGGCCCGCCAAACAATTCGGTCTTGGCACACACCTTTTGCCGCATTCACATTCATACATCGTCTCATACTTACTCTTCTATTATTCTGATCTTGGCATTGTCGGACTCAAGTATCTGATTCACTTGATCGTGTCATATCTTCCTCGGGCGTCCCCGTTCATTCACTCCATATACCCAAACCATCTGAGGGTCCCTTTCTTAATCTTACTCATTACTCATTATCTACGCTTACATTAGTCTTGCATTCTTTGCGGATCTCCACATTTCTCACACGATCGTACATGGTGTTACCATATGTATTCCTACGGGTTCTCATTTCTACAGCATTCAGTCTACTTTCTTCATTCCTCTGCCAGTTCCATGCCTCACTGCCAGATATTATTTTTTTAAATATATAATATCTAATATTTTAATGAAAAGACAAATAACTTTGTTTTATTACATCACTTTTATTTATATATACGTTTGATCCTGATGATGTGAACATCGTTCATGAAAAATGTTGATTGTGTATAAATAAAAGTGATGTAAGCAAAGTTATTTTTCTTTTCATTGAAATAAATAATGCCATCACAAATTACTTTGTGATTTCCTACCTAAGTAATTAATATTATTTTTAAAAACCTTTTCTAAACAAAGAACAGTCACTGTGTTTTAATCTTTTATTTTTGTTTTGTTTTTTATATTATTTACAGACCGTGTTCCGTATGTTAATACTCATCCTAATTTGACTGTCCTAAAACGGGAATCCTCCTAGTTGGGCAGTCAAAAAATTTCTTAAATAATGTATATAAATGTATAATCTTTTACTAAATAAATAAAAAAAAATAAAAAAAGTGAAAACCTATCCGAAGAAGTTTTCTTCGAAAAATTAACATAATAATACTTAGTCCCACAGATTTTCACAATGGATCTGTGCTCAGTCTTATCTCTTAATAAGTCCTTGCAGCGTTTTCTCGCGTTTATAAGCAAATTATTATTTTGATACTCAAAAGTGTGCCTATTCATAGATTTGCAAAAGACGGGAGAGCTCGTGTTCAAGGAGTTGTTGAATATTTCCTAGCTGTTGGGGCGCGCCCACCAGTCCTGGGTAAAGTATCTCAAGAACTGCGGTTAGTACAGTGTGCCGGGGGAGGGTGACATTGTATAATCCCCGGGGACTGAAAACGAACAGGATTCACCTCCCTCCCTCTGGGGGTGAGATCTGAGGGGTGAGATCACGGGGCTGCTAAGGCGTAGGCCTTTTCACCAAACTCTAGCCTAATCTACCAATGTTTGACGGGAAAAGAATCTGTAAAAGATCAGTAAAAGGATTTCACTTTACTCGTTGATAAGGTATGAAGTTATGTGGATCTACTTTACATGATAACATTGTTAAACGACAATCATACAAACAAACTAATTTCGGTTAATAATATCTGGCTGATTTATAAAGCGCCGCTTTCGTGAAAAATCACCTCAAGGGCGTTGTGTCAGAACTTGGCTTTTGATTTGAATTTAAGTTTGGAACAATATTCAAAATTGGAACGATGTAATAATATATGTATTTTTGTTGACCTGACTATTCAGAATCATACAACTTCAACACCCCCTTTGAAATGTCATTAAAAGTGATGAAAAAAAACTTTAAACAGTTTAAGTTAGGTTAGATTATTTTGGCTATTTTTCATAACATTTAATGACTTTTCAAAGGCGTGTTGAAGTTGCATGATTCTGAGTTGTCATGGAACCAATATTTTTTTGCCGAATTCCTTTTGTATAAAATTCTATTCTACCTAGTTAAAGTACCTACCTAACTATAATAATATAATACATTTTTACCAGAAAAATATTTAATAAAAAAATTACATTTTAAATATGAAGGTATTTCTTTGGTTTACATTTCTTAGGGTCAATTATTGACAAGTAAAGTAAAATTTCCTGATTTCTCAAGGGTCTGCGCCTTTTCCATTTCAAAAAAGAGTTATATACTAACTACTAGATTTACTAACATAATAACCCATGATTTTGCACGGGTCTGCGCTAATACTGGTATAATAATAATGGGATAATCATGCTTTGTCTAGGTGTAACCTATTCATCAACAAATTAAATCTGACAAATTGATACTACCAAACCATCGATCAACGATACCAATTTACCAATGCGTCTAAAATTTTAATTTTTCATTGTTATTAATGGTTTGAATTATACTTAATATGGAATGCAGATGACTAAAGAGCGTAAATATTGAATGCATAATAATAATTCAATATAATAACATGATACATTCTTAAATTATTATTCACTTTCCGTTGATAGTTGATATACCATGATTCCGCATACAAATCACACGGTTAGTAATTTCATTAAAATGTGCAAGCTTTATCAACTAACCAAACCAGATTGTAACAGGAAATTCTGTGAAGGAAAAAGGGGCGAATTATGGGTTGGAATCTGATGATCAGTGTGTCCAAAAGTGGCGGATGTATGAATCCATCCCTCCAACTGCGATGCAACGTGATGGATAAAGAGAGTCCGGCTGGAGAGGTTAAAACTGGCCTCCCTCAACCAATCTCTCTCGGTCTGCCGCCAAGACCTAAATAAACCTCACCCCATGAACATGAACCCTGGCACTTGGGGTGACATATGTAAGAGGTGTTGGTTATCCGATAAATGGTTCCCGTGGTGGCGATATACATTCACGCCTCTCTAATTGGGATTAATTTGAAGTAATAAAATTATGGTTTAATTTGACAAAATATTCTGCCGCTTACTAATCTCTTAACATTGCGTGATCTTTTCTTGCGGAATGCGAGCTCATCCGGTGCATTCCTTTAAGCAGAAACATGTTGCTAATAATCATAAGTTTATTTGACTGTGCATAATAAGAGTCATATATAGATTTGTCCGTTATATTCATGTTATTGAAACTTCTAATATTTTTATTTTAAACTTTAGCTGGGCTCTGAACCGGTTCGAATTAAGTACAGGTCAACAATGGCAGTCTCTAAATTAAATACATAATTATTGGCCATTTCCGAAGCCCGCCTCGAGCGCTGAGTGAACTGACCACAGTTCTAACCTTTGATTCATTGGCCATTGTTGGCTATTGTTTAGGGGAATTTGCAGTATTCGAATGCAATTAACTTCCGCTGATTCTTACTACCTCAAACGTACTTACATGCGCCATAAACTTCGATATAATATTATAGGAACATACACAATATTTTTAAAGCATTATAATAAAATAATATGTCACTGTCCTTTCTATTAGTATTTTAGCCCCTCAACCTTTAATCGGGAACAGCTCACTCATGTAGGTCTAAACATAGGTCATATGATCTAAATCTAAACTGTGTCAGAAAAAGAAAACACCACGCTTTATATTCGCGTATAGAAGTTATTATTAGGTATATATTTTTTTAATTAATTATTTTTTTTATGAAACTACTAACAAGTGAGGTGGAAATAATATTTATAATACATTTGTCTAATAAAATATGTGCGTTTTATTTCTCGTTTTCAGTCATTTTGGTTAGAAGGAGCGAAAAGCGAACCATTTTAAAAACTTTTTTAGCAAAAAGTAAGACGTACCTACAAATAGAAAAACAATGCTCAATCAAATCCTTTATTCTTGTTCATCCTAAATTCCAATATTGGTTTATTAGATTTCCATGAATACCTGGTGATTAAACTACAACCTCTTGCTCATCCTCAGAGCACGTGTTCCAAGTTCTAACAAATCGGTGCCCCCTGGTGTGCCGGTCGCTCCGGGACAGGAGTTCTCCTGGCTGTAGTTTCATATCGTATCGTATTATGCCATGTTGCGCCACCTCCTTCTTTAGACAAAGTTTCGGTTAGCATTAGAGTGTCCATCTTCAGGGCAGATGTGACGATGATGATTTATTTAATTTAATTAATTCCTTTAAATTGCTTTTCACTGGGTTGGTGAGCAGTAATTTAGAGTAAAATTCAACAATCTGGGCTCCATTTTATAAGACTTATCAGTAAAAAATCGAGAGGGTACAACATAACTAACGTAATACACTATACCAATACACTAACGCTGCCTGAAACTTTAAGGGGGAAGCCTATAGCACTCCATAAGAACTCCCAAAAATTAATTACGATAATACTCTTGGCCGTTTAAACTTCAAACAAGAACTGTTAACGTTTTTTTTACTGGCGAGTAAAGAGATTCGCGTTATACTCGTATTACATAACATAGGACAAAAGTTTTAATTCTTATTTCCTGTTATTTTTCTATGTTCTACTATGAAAGTTGGAGAAGTTCTCCGAGAAACCCGAAGTTTCCAAACTCCCGAACCGCGCACATAGCCCGTTCATTATAGACTTCCACATTTCTCAGACCTAACTTCGATAATGGACCAAACTTCAAAACATTTCACAAGTAAAAGAAGTAGACCATAAATGCCGAACTTCAAACTTGTGATGTAAAAAGGTTTAATTACGACAAAAAAATGTATACAATCGTTTTATGTAAAACTAAAAATGACAATTTTCCTAATAAATGTTGTGCCTCCTTGAATTTTAAATTTTATAATCAATAAGCGATTCAAAATATGTGTGCCTTTGGAAAGTTTTGCTATTGATAAAAAAATAGATAGAGCCTAAGAACTGATAATAAAATTTTTCATAAAACGGTGCTCTACAAATAATCCAAGTATTATTTTTATGTTTACGCGGGACGACTGTGTCGTCGTGTAAGTAGGGTTTGTATATCCCGCGGGATTGCGAGATAGTAATTAGAATTTCCGCGGGACCCTGTGGGATTGCGGGATTTTTATAAGTAGTGTTAAGTTGAAATAATTCTAACATTTTTTTTTTATTATTTGTCATCAATTTTGTTTGATACTAGTATACTCGTATTTTAAGACATTGAAAAATTAACATAGTGCTTTTCGTATCAACCATCTTCGGTACTAGTAATATTATAAAACATACTGAAAAGTTATCATAATAAGTGGTACTCTCAGAAGACACTGGAAAAAAGATGGAAAAAAAATATGTCTGTCAGTGACAGCACTCTCCACAATCGTTCGAGGTCAATCATCCCTTTGGTACTATTAATATTATAAAAATTACATCAAAACTTAATGTGATAAGAATTTTAAGAAGACTCAAGACAACTCGCGAGAAATTGTAAATCAAAACCTTTTTTTTGTGTAAATTTAGTAAAAAAGTATATATCCCGCAATCCCGAAAATCCCTCAAAATACGCAAATCCTGTAAAATCCGCGGTACGAAATATAGTTGAAATCCCGCGGTATAGCGGATTGCGGGATTGCGGAAAATCTTCAAGTTGAATAAGGTGAATGTAATGGAAGAGTTGAGTGAATGTAAATTAAGCAAGGAGATTGAACACGGTTGTACGGCGTCCATTTCTCTCTGCCTATCCCTATATATACATAGTTAATTTGTTATTTATATCAATTTTTAAGTAACTCATTTAGCTTTAAACCCAAATTTTAATTGGACATCTTTGTACGTTTAAATACGTGCATTTTTAATTATATTTGTAAAAATGGTACGCTATATATAATCGAAGATGCATTTGTTCATTGAATAACCGCATGAGATATCTTAGTTATTGGTCATGCTGACATCCGTCTATGACGCACCGGTTTTGGCCGCAGGCAGGTACCTGGCGCCCGCTGTAGGTGAGTGTTAACTACCTGTGATGCATCGGGCGGCCTAGGAAGGTCACAACACCCCTTCTACCTGGCAGGTCACAACTCCCCCCCCCCTGCCCTAACTTTCAGCAAGCAACCTTCCATCTCTCGTACCTCGTGGACCATGAATCTACATTGCTTACATAATTGAGGAGAATTATTTTCCTCAGGGCCTCCTGTGTGGAGCTAATATAAAAAAAAATGTCACTCCAAAAGTTCCCTATTCATGCCTTTGTACTGGGTTAAAAACGGGGTTATTCCTAATGAAACGTAACTTTTGAGACCCCTGAAAGCATGTTATGTCGATGTAAAAAAATTCCAATTGAGAGTTCATCCTAACGTACGTTTCGCGGCACCTCGTTCAACTTTCTTTTTAGTGAGTATCGATGAGATGAATACTGCGAATTGCTTTACCGTGTTCAGTTTTGCTTCGAGTTCGGTCATTCGTTTTTCTGACCGTCAGATTTCCAACTAAAAGAAATTTGCTATAAAAAATTGCACATTTTTACAATAATCAATTAGATACTGGCTGCTCGTAGCTAGCCGTCGCGCGTCATGAATAATGAAAATTATTTTAATCATAAATCATAATGGACGTTCGAAGTGTCTGTGTATAAAACCTGTTTTTTATGTAGATAACATTTCTTACTAGATGAGTAGAACGCAAATAACCTACTTCACACGATTGGTTTTTTAGATAGTCAATGTTAATTTGTACAATGACAATGGTTGTACAAGAAATTAATCAGGAGAGATCCTGTATTTCTGTTTAACTCTTCAATCTTTAAAATATTTTTACCCAACGACACAGTGCAATTTAATATCAAACCTGAAAATATTTACAAAAAAACTTATCGAAACATTTCGACTCTAAAAGTCCATAATTTTGAAAGAATTCCATATTTAAAAGACATGTTTCTTTTGCGTAGGAAATTAGTAAAAACACAGTTTTGTGCCGTTTATACAATAAAAAAATATGTTTTTAACTCTTATCAGTCAACAAGTAAATCTCTCCAATTTGTAATCATTTTGATTTTTTTTGTATTTTATCTGTGGAATCCAAAGATATTGAAATATAAGGAGATGTGCTATCCGCCGTTTTTACGTTTTTAATCTGCGTTTCCGGGTGTCGCCGGTGTTGTTTACCAATTAACGAATAAACTAATACTAAACGAACGAATAATTAACGAATAAACTAAACGAACGCTAAACTAAATGAACAAATTCTTTCCGTATTCAACTATATTGCTAACCAATAATAATGCACACCTTCAAAAAATCAAGAAAACGAACAAATTATTTTTGTATGCAAACTACGCGCATTAGGCCGTAGTTCGGCGACAGTAGCGCGGAAATCATAGCATATCTTTTTGTATTTGAATATCTTTGGTGGAATCAAATATACATACATATTGAGACAAATTGAGAAGAATTACTGTTTCTCTTTCCAACGACGAACAAATCGCTAATCTCCGCATTAGAGAAAAAAAAGATAAAAATATTTTTATAATGTATGAACGCCCCGATCAGATTTGTCCTTCAGAGGCTGTAATGTTTGTGGCTAATAATATCCTTCCAAGGTCTAAGGGGTTAATTAAGTCTACCTATATACTCCCGGTGTATTTTTATAGACAATGGCAGCCTCAAAAGAGTGTCATCAATTGCCGTAATCTATTATTACCACAGCAGTTGTCATTGACTAGAAAAATAATTTGATTTAAAAATAAACTATTTAACTTGTAATTTAGTTATTCAAGAAGGTTAGGCATTAAGTTAGGTTAGGTTAGGATTTTAATAAAATGTGCATCTAATAGTCCTTTAAAAGAGGTGGCACTTTTCTTCCAAAAGAAAACAACGTGGAGATCGTTGACTTTATACCGAAAATACAGTGCTATTAAACGCAAGAAAGCAAACTAAATGTTCTTATTGAAGTCGACGCTAGCCAAAAGTGTCGTTACGGCGCCAACGACGCGACGTCCACACTATGTAGTACTTACATAAATATCTGTACATCGAATTTAGAACTTTGTTCGATTAAACTATAAAGTTAGTCAACTTTGTAGACAGGGTTCCCATTTATCATTTTTGCTTCTACTGCCATTCTGTCGTGCATAGTAGGTCAACAGTCGTTTGATCTAGACTTACTTAATTGCGCCATTTTACTTACTGACTTAACTAACTAATTTACCACCACTACTACTAACTAACTAATTTACTATCCCGGCTGAAACCGATGTTTCTTTTGGTAATTATGTTTAAAATTAGTTTACTTTTCAAAATCTACGCCTATTAGAAGTGTAGCGGTATGTGATAGGATTATTTACCCTCCATTCTCTGTCCCTCCTCTATAGATATCCAATTTTTTTATTATCCGACTTTATTTTCGAATCTCTACTTTCGTAATACGGTCGTAGGTGGTTTTACCACACATATGCCTCAGGGGTGACATTTATGCTGCCTTTAACCTACTTTCGTACATTCTCTTCCAGGCCCATTGCCTCACCATCGTAGTTATGTACTTCAGGGTTTGAATCAGAACTCCATTATCGAATCCTCGCTAACTTTGACATGTTTTTCCATTCTGATTTCAGTGTTCCATTGTTTGAACAGTTTACCATTGGGCTCTTGAATTTTCTCAATATTACACTTACAGGTTCTCTCATAAACCAAAGTAATGTTTCCTCTGCCTACTCATTTTAAAAAAATAAATGTATAAAATTCCCATTAAAAACTGTTTTATGAGCCCATTTATTATAAGTCGATTTTTATACTTCATTATTATTTCACGCAAGCGTTCCCGGTTACAAATCCTCAAAAAGTTTTCTTCTCCCTAAAAGTTTTTCGTCGCAACTGGCCTTTTTTATATTTCTGCCTTATTTCCGTGTTATTTAACTCCGGTCAAAATCAGTGAAGCCTGAATTTATGGCTAGAAGAATAACAAATTTTTCGCATTTTTTAACGTTGACCTTTTGTTTACCATATTTTTCGCATAAGTTGAGGGTGTATGATTTTGATTCTTAGAAAAGGGTCGGTCCCTGCAGACCTTGATTTAAGTATAGGTACAGTGAATATTTTTACACTTTCATCAATTTGAAATTAGTAGTTCTGTGAACAGTTGACATCGCGTCCAAAAGAGTATTTCTATTTTTCTCTTCATTACATATCGTTACATAGTATAAAATAAAGTCACTCAAAATGTTTGTGCGCTTAGATCTTTTAAACTACGGATTTTCATGCGGTTTTCACCAATAGTTAGAGTGATTCAAGAGAAAGGTTTATATGTATAAAACATGCTTATTATAGTAGAGAAAAGCCGAGAAATTCAAATTTTCATCATTACATAGTATAAAATGAAGTCGCTCAAAATGTTTGTGCGCTTAGATCTACGCAACGAATTTTCATGCAGTTTTCACCAATAGATAGAGTGATTCAAGAGGAAGGTTTATATGTATAATACATGCTCATTGTAGTAGAGAAAAGTAAAGAAATTCAAATATTCAATTCAGGCAGCGGGCAGCTGGCAAGCGAGTGGTGTGGATTTTATACAGGTTGTGTAATGGCGTTGTGTTTCGTTAGCCACAGCAACGTGTGGCCGGGTCTGCTAGTAAATAATAAACCAAAATCGAAACTTCCTCTGAAATCATAAGATTTGTAAGTGATTACTTGAATACCTAGGTTTTATTTCAAATAAGGAATTATACAATTTATCTTAAAGAAACGTCTCAATGACATTATTTTTAACTTTCTTCAGGCAGGTAGGTACCATAATATTGAAAAAATGCTATAAACAAGACGATTTAAAAATATTTTTTCTGAACCTAGTCTAGTCAGATACAGCAGATTTTCTGAAAACGCAAACGGTGTACGCAAAAATATTTACAGACGGACGAAATGCAAAAAAGGGAAGTTAAAACAGGACCTCACTATGCTCTGTTAAAACTTGGCCGATGAAATTTTGCGAACTAGCTAATGGTTTTGATAAAAAGCAAGTGGTTTCAAACTCGATTCTTGACACACAATAAGTAAGAGAATCTATGATTCCCGACGAAGTCCAATAAAATTGGAAATATTTTTATATATGAATTTTTCGTCTGAAAAGATTTCGATCTGGGATGCGATACATTTGGCGGTATCGCAATTTATAGAAGCCATCAAGATTCCGGGGAGACCTTCATCCATGATGGAAGTCTGATATAGAAGGTGCGTCTTGATTCGTCACTTCTAATCATTAGTCATTACTGTACGTGTACTGTACCTCAAACACTTTTTTGTAATGTCCGCCAGTCAAGTTGACTTACTGATATCATTAAATTGACATTTGGATATTTGTGGCTGTAAAACGAAGAACCCGTTGCAATAATAAACGCATTATTAAATCTATATGTGCAACAACTAATAAGATAAGTGCATCGATTGATTAACTTAGGTACTCTGCTACTATCTGGAAAATTATATCCTACCACTGTACAGTTAATACCAAGAAGTACTCTAGCCTAGCGTATACAGTCTTTTATACAGAGCTTTATACATGGTTGACCTTATCACTTGAGAATGGGTAGTTTCTACGACTCGTTCTTGAATTCAACAGCTCGGCTGTGGAATGATTTGCCGGTCTCTTAAAGACCCAGATTCACTCTTTTCTTTCCTCGAAGAGACCCTCCAAACAGCATCCCCAAATTTGACACAGACGCTGAGGAAAATTATTTTCCTCAATTTCCTTATTTTCCTCTGGAATGAATGTAAAAAAAAATAAAAACAGTTCTATCGTTTTGTTTTGAAGAGTTTTATTTCACATGTACACTTGTTACTTAATTTTTATTTATATGCTACGTATACTTCTATCGGTTTTCTCGATCAGTGTATCCAATTAGTGAGTATCTGATTAAATCCTACATTTGATAAAAAAAAATTCAAAACACAATATTTATTTTACACTGTTTACGCGAGTGCTATCAAAGTGACATTGCTAGTTGTAACCATAGGTTTTGAATAGTCGTATGAACGACTAAAATTAGTGCACCTAACCTAAAATAAAATGTGAGTAGATTTATGAATATTTCTTATATGTTTTTGCCACTAAGAGCTCCATTATAACTGCTCTTTCCAATACACGCGTCATTTATGACAAAAAGGGAGATGTTACAACGGAGCTATTAGCGGTACGCCAGCCCTTTCATATCCATGCATGTCATATTCTCATAAAACAGTGTAGGAACCTTTTACCTTTGGCAGTATGTATTTTTGGCAACCTAATATCCGGTGTAATTTGCGAAACTGTAAAAGTGAACTCAAAAGTCAGGACATGCAACATTTAGTAAAATATCCCCATGACTGTACCGTCTACCGTGTGTGCTTTATGGTGGAATACCTCTGTTCAGATTGGTGGAAATTTGGGATCGGCCTTACATCAAACCTGCTTTACCATGACGAGTATAATAAAATTGTTTATAGTTTTCCATTATGACTGAATTAGAGACGATAACTGCAAGGTTAGTGTCATATGGTATGGTCGTTTAGTTTTAAGAGTCGAAGAAACCAAATACAAAAACGTTTAGTACCTAGCTACATAGGTATAATTAATAAAATAATATGTAAACTTTATGACACGGAAAATTATGTTATTTTTCCTCAAGTGGTAATGTTTTCAGTTGCTGAAGAATATTTCAGAACATAATTTTTAACGGCGTGCCCCGTTAGTCCAAGACTAGAATATTATTTAAAAAAAAACTACAATTATACTTTAAACTCTCATGTCTTTCAGTTTTGTAATAACGTCACGCTATTACAAATCTGGATACAGGCATATTGCCGGTAGAATCGTTATAATCTCTCCTTCCTTCTCATATAACAGAAGGAAAGTTTATAAAAGTGCTCTCAGCGGCACAACCACACCAAAGGCCCCTCTTCTGCATATTTTATATTTAATCGTACCCTGA
The DNA here is from genome assembly GCA_917563855.2 of Limnephilus lunatus. Taxonomy (NCBI): domain Eukaryota; kingdom Metazoa; phylum Arthropoda; class Insecta; order Trichoptera; family Limnephilidae; genus Limnephilus; species Limnephilus lunatus. The sequence goes on along the minus strand of OU830598.1, from coordinate 28,446,762 downwards.
TTGCTGAGTATCGTGGTCCCTTCTCTAATCAATTAGTCTTCTCCACTATCCACGTTCCTGCGTTGTCGCATGGAGAACTGCGGACACCGACGCACGTTCCTGACGTTTGTGACCCCTGATCTTACTGGCTGCGCCAATGTGGCGGTCGAAGATTCTTTCAAAATATCTAAAGAGTATAACTATTATAACGCTTATTGTGGATGATTGCCGAAAGTCAAAAGAGCCATAACCTAACATGCACATTTATAAAACTCTGCAAGCGTTCTTTCTCGCTTGCACACATTAATCTATCAAACACGTTACAGTCCAAAGCCACGACGATCTTTTTCTGCTTTTCTAACTTTACCAGTGACATTGAGTTCCTACGTATTAGTGGGTTAATTACTAATTGGTTATGTTTATTGTTTGTTTCAGAGATGCATGGCGCGCGCCCTGTACGACAACATGGCGGACACCCCGGACGAGCTGGCCTTCCGCAAAGGGGACATGCTGACTGTACTGGAGCAGAACACGGCGGGCACTGAGGGCTGGTGGCTGTGCGCGCTCAGGGGGAGACAGGTACACATACCAACATCTACTTACTCCATCCTTACTCTTGACAATGTTCCATTGACAGCTCGTTTCAACTTTGACTACTGGAAAATGCCAAACCTCACCAACAACTCTGATATGAAAATATGTGCGACCGAACAATTCAACAATGTACCTATAACTTCATCACTCCTTTGAAAAGTTATGGAAAAAAACTTCGTTAAGATGAAGCCATACTAAATAATGCGAAATCATACGTTTTTGTTTTCAAAATTTGATCGCTTAGAAGTATTATAGATGCTTCAATTAAATACTGCGTGTAGAACATATCTTGGCCCTTAAAAATATCGGTCATTTTTTTTATAAGTATTTTAATAAGCCTAGAAAAAAATAAATGATAAGGTCTATAAAAAACACTTTGAAGTCCAAACTCTCCTATTTATAAACCTCTTTTCGGATATGGTTTATTGTTTAATGTGGCAAATTTAGTTTCTTTTATGATAATCGCAAAAAAAAATGAAATTTACGCCCTAACCTGACAAAATAAAATATAATATGCATTTTCGCGTTGTTATTTTTGACATCACGGCGACAATTCGGCAGTCGACGAATTTGTAATATCAAAGTGAACCTTATACCGTCCACCGAAGACGACTGGCAGCCGCCCTTATTTTCTCTCACTACTTTTCACTCCTCCGGCCGGAGCGAAGAAATGACGTGTTAGCCTTCGCGCCGCTTTTTTTCTTGAAATCAATTTAAAAATTCCGTTTTATTACAATAAACAATGCATAAAAAAGGAATTGATGTTTTTTACAGGCCTTTACGAAATCAACATGTTAAAAAAAACTAAAATATCTTTTCCAACCTTTCCAAAAGCTGTTTCTCAAGTATTTTTAAGCTCCTCTCATAAAGGGGCGTGAATTTCGACGGCGATTTTTTCCTGTACTAGTGGATCGCCTTGTGGGCTTTTTTTCAGTACTTTTAATGACTTTTCAAAGGGGTTTTGAAATGCCTCTTTCTTGAGTTGTCACGGAACCGAAAATATGCACTCATCGTTTGGCTTATGGTGAAGATATCCTATAAGACGGTTTTAATTTTAAAAAAAAACAGGAAAAATTTGTATTTACCAAAAAATCATATGAAATTTTAGGTACATAACCCCACTATTTTTCGACATAGTCCCCGTTATGATCGATGCAATTGGTGAGCCGTGGCACAAGGTCCTTGACTCCTTTTTCGCAGAACTCCGCCACCAAATACGCTTTCACTTCTCCCTCCACGTCTTAAAGGTTTTCCGGCCAAATGTTGCTTCAGGCGAAGAAAAAGATGCGTCTCACCCCAAAAAACTTCGCCTTGGTTGGAAAAACCGAAAAAAAGAGATCCCAGCGTTTTCCATACGATTTTGCTCTTCAGAATTTTGGGAACCCAACAAGCACGAAATTTGAATACGCCATTTTTCCCTCAAAATCATTTGTGTGGTAGACTTATTGACGTCTGGGATCAAAATTGCAATCTTACGAACTTCAACATCTTACGAACACCAACTTGGACTCCCTCTTAGTTGAGAAAGTTAGTAATTGAGCGCACCTCGCAGGCAGCGGGATTCGACAGCGGAGCGTCGATCGCAAACGGTCACAAAGATCGCACTGAAGCAGCTTCCAAGTCATATCACCGTTCGTTTTTTAGGGGAAAGTCAGAGCTACACGCTAGTGCCGCCATATTTTGCGAAATAATGTCCACGTTGCCGAAAATGAGGAACGGTCTTTAATTCTTGGATAACCATTGTACTTTTTAAAATACTATTACATCTTAGTACCTACTAAGCTAAACACAGTAAAAACCAAATGAATGGTTTTTATCCTGTTTTCATATTTGTTGGGTCATTTATGCCTACCATGGATGAGGGAGAACATGTTTTTTTAACTGGCCACCAAAAATATGTACTTTTGAGTGAAATATGAATACTTTACTCCCTCATTTCATGTAATAATTGTGAGATTGCCGTTTATTTGTGCTTTTACCACTTGAACCCAGTTACCTAATAATTTTACATTTCCTGAACAAAAAATACCACCCTAATGTTGAGCGAATCGGGCTTTAAACAACCATAGCTACAGGGGTCTAAAAATCGTAATGAACATTCACTGATTATATTATCGTGTTAGTTTTTGATTAGCCATATTTAAATACATACCTACCATTAGTATAGTATTTTGGCATAATCAGAAGGAAGATAAAACCTGAAGATAAATCCCTTACTGAAGATTAATATCGAACTGGTTGGCAAGCATTACCCGTAATCGCAAAATTCTTGGATATTTCGTCCCCGAAAATAGCTCATAACTCAGGTCTGGTCGCCCTAACACTGCCCGGGAACACAACTTGGCAAGGCCGTAGCCAGGGGGGGGATCGAGGGGGTTTGATCCCCCCCCGAAATTGACTGAAGATTTTTTAACTTTTAACTTTTTACCAATTTTTTCAATGCAATTTTATCTGAATTAAAATATTTGGGTGTAGATTGCGAATATTTCATCGGACAAGGATATGATGGAGCTTTTAGATGAAAGGAAGTTTTAGAGGTGTGCAGGCAGTAATTTGTAAGTCACGTCCTTATACGTTTAGTGGAGCTCACATTCATTGAATTTAGCTCTATGTCATTCTTGCCAGGTTCAAAAACCCTTACGGCACCGTGCGAGACCTGTTGTAAATCATGACGGGTTGATAAGTTTCAAGGAAATCTATAAAGTTATTGTTGATACACTCGAAGATTTAAACAGTGACATGGATTCTGAAACACCATCAAAGGCTTATTCTTTTCTGAGATCAGTCATTTCAAGTAATTTTGCTAGAAGCTTATAATTAATGCTTAGCCATTGGAGCGATCACGCAAAATAAATTATTGTAAAAACAAACAAATATTAAATAAATAAAAAAATAAAAAATAAAAAATTTGTAAAATTTTTCGCCAACATTAAAAAAATCATACCTTCGAATTCTTCGAATTCGGAGACATACAAAGTTATTATAGTGCTATATATATGACCTGTATTTTACCTTTTATCTCTTATTTGTAGGATTTATAAAAAAATATGAAAAAATCGTAAAGCTATAGGTAATCGCGGGAATCCTGCGTGTTTTTTACTTGAAACTGTCGCGGGGGATACTATTCGAGTCAACGTAGAATATTTTCGATTTTTGTATATTGTCTGTGATATACTTGATAATGAAAGATGCGTATCTGTGGAAAAAGGACTTAATTTTATCCGAATACAGCTGATCAAAAATTTTGCGTTTATTAAATTTATTTAAAAAAAATATATTTTTAACATCGTTTTACACACTGACTGTATGCAAAATACTTCAATCTCACCTATACTATTTAGCAGCTGCTTTTCATCAACATACTGATTTAATTATAAAAAACTATTGAAGATGTTCGTCAAAATACCGATTCGAAAGTTGCTGAACTTTATAAGAACGCTCAGAATATGCTCAGAACTGTAAAAGAGGAAATCAAAATTCCGCAAATATAGTCACGCCAAAAGCATAGGGCAAACTACAACACAAATTATTCTGAAACTTATTTTCGAGTTACTGTCATGATTTCACTTTTGGATGATTCGATTGATCAGTTTCGTTCTAGATTCCAAAATCATAGATCCACATTATCATATCTCAACATAATAATTCCGTCTGTGTGTTGTAAAAACCAACTTAATTATCAAGAATACTTACTTTGAGCTCTATAAAAAATATTTGGAATGGGTAAAAGCTGAATTATAAATGTGGAGGATAAAATGGCTGAAATAATCTGAACTAAATCGACCAACATAATGCTATTGCACCTCTCGGAGAATACAACCAGGCCTTATTTCGAAACATTCACAAACTTTGAAAAAAAATCTTGTGACACTGCCTGTTTCCTCAAGTACCCTTGAAAGGACTTTTTCTTCTCTGAAACGCCTCAAAATTTATTTAAGAAATTCCACAGGCCAGGAAAGACCACGCAGAATTGACATTGACACGGACGAGGTAATTGATTTGTTCGTTGCAAAAAAAAAGACTAAACTTAATTTTGTAATTATAAATATATGTGATTTCCAGTGACGGACTAAGCCCGTCAGAGGCCCGGGCGCCAAAGCTGAATGAGCCAACCCCCCCCCCCCCCTAGTTTTTTTATTTATTTATGTTAGGGAAAGTTGACAGCAAATCTGAGATTACACAATAATACAATAGTAAGATAGTTAATTATGCCAATTATTAACTTTCCACTGATGGTAGTGAATGGATGATAAAGTGTGACATTGTAAGGGTGTTTTCTTAATTAATTTATTTTTTTGTTAAAATACATGAAAGGGGAGGGGGGAGGAGAAACATAGAATTAGGATTAAGAGGCAAAGGACGGGTATATATAGGGATTGAACTTTTTAGTTTGAGTCATGTTGCTTAGTGAGTTTTCGTTTTATGTCACGTAAAGTTGAGTTAAAAATCTCAATGTGGTAATAATTTAAGTTGAATGAGTGTATGGATCTGTAGATAAATGAGTTCTGTTTGGAGTTGAGATTAAAAGTAAGCGACTGCCTGCTGTTGCGATTTGGAAAATGGATTGGTAGGCGTTGAAGAAGATCAGGACTATCAATTAAGTTATGTGTAATTTTAAACTACAAGTAGTGGTAGGAGGATACTCAGCTGACCTTTTTACTGTAACATCGGGAATTCCGCAGGGCTCTCATCTTGGACCCCTGCTATTTTTAATTTTTATTAACGATATAGTTTTAAGAATAAAATTTTCAAAATATCTCCTGTTTGCCGACGACCTAAAACTGTACAAAAAAATCAAATCACTGGAAGATTGCATCGATTTGCAAAAAGATCTATCATCACTACACGAATGGTGCACACTAAATGATTTGTATTTTAATAATAACAAATGTGCTGTAATATCCTTCACAAAGAACAGAAACAAATTTTCAAACGCATATCACATTAACAATATCGTTTTATCAAACATAACTTCAATTAAAGACTTAGGCGTGATATTTGACTCTTCACTTAGCTTCAATAAACATGTAGATACAATTTCAAAAAGTGCATCACAAATATTAGGATTAACTCTTAGAATCACAAATTGCTTTAAAAGTGCAGAATTAACATTAACATTATATAAATCAATTGTGCGAAGTATTCTCGAATACGGATCCACTATTTGGTCTCCTAATTATGAGATTCACAATTATAGAATCGAATCCATACAAAGAAAATTAACCCGTGTTATTGCATATCGCGAAGGTTTATCTGATCAATTTGGAACGTATAACGACCGAATTCTACACTATAAACTACACTCTCTGACAGGAAGACGGAAACTTTCCGATTTATTGCTTCTGCACAAAATTATACATGCATCAGTTGATACACCAAACATTTTATCCCAAATTAACATCAACACACCATCAAGAAATTCAACAAGGAGGTTGCAAGATATTTTCTATATATCTACCTACCACACAAATACAGGATATTTCTCCCCTTTACCACGAACATTAAGACATTATAACACTATACACCGCTCTAATAATGAAATTGACATTTTTAATAACCCATTCAAACACTTCAAAACACATATTTTACCATCAATCGTATAAAGCTGATATTGTGATGAAGCCCTTTATTCAAAGATGTGTAATATTGTACCTACTAAATCCAGGTGCCAATAATAAATTGTTGGTGATTCTTTTGTATTCTACATTTAACTATTATTGTTTGTCATTCAGTTTTGCATATTTAAGATTAACAAATTATTTTTAATACTACTTTTGTTGTAATTTAAATCATCCATGTATGTAATTTTTTGGGCATAATTGCCTGTTTTATGTACTTAAATAAAAATAAAATAAAAATAAAAATAAATAACATTTCTTCAAATTTTGCAAATTCACTTTGTGGCATCATTTTATTATTTAATTAATTAAAAAAAACTTTGTTTTTACCACAATAATCTTTATTTAAAAAAAGTGTTTTTAATTATTTAATTAAATAACATTACCGAATCTGCTATATTTCTTCGGCAAGTTAACGTCTGTATATTGAAGAATTTTGCAGAGTCTTCATTACTAACATGAGAGCGGAAGTTAAGGTACCTTAAGAATCTATTTTGAACACTATAAATTCTATTTTTGTGTATTGCATAGCCTGGGTTCCACACTTGAGATGCGTATTTAAGGATCCTATGAACGTATGAGAAGTAAAGTATTTTGAAAGTAATAAGATCTTTGAATTGTTTACAGGAACTGGTTATGAAACCAAGCAAAGAGGATGCGTTAGTGACTATGTGGCCGATATGTTTATTGAAATTCACTTTACTATCAAGTATATTACCAAGGGCCTTAATTTCTGATTTGATGGATAATGGTTGATGATTAATTGAGTATTCGTGGATAAATATGTTTTTATTTCTGGTGAAGTGCACGACGAATCACTTGGATATATTTATTTTTAGACAATGGGCATTACACTACGTGTTCAAACGTTGCAAATCGTCTTGCAGTTTCTGACAGTAAAGCAGCTTCTGACAGTTATGAAGTTGATGTCATGTTACAAGCTTTTTATTCAGTTTACATGGGCCTCTGGTCCTGGGGGGCCTCTGAACGCCTCCATGTTCAATTGATCAAATCCTAAACAAGGCTTTTAGGCACCAGGACACTGTACAAAAAAATAAATTATTTAATTTTCTGAAAGATGCATTTGTTAATAATGCAAACACCAGATGTTTTAAGGAAATTCGTAAAATTGACGGGGATACAGCGTTTAAATACGAAATCGTTTTAAACAGTTTGTGTGGTTGAATTATCCATCAAAACTTCGAACGCGGTTTCCTCGGAACTACGTTTTTCAACCAGCCGAGCGATTCCGATTTTTTTATAGCGGACGTAATTAATCTCTTGTCGGATTTGTGTGATTTTTACGGCTATTATTTGCTTTTTCTATGTATAACGTCCATTAAATGAATAAATAATCATGCGTACTTGCAGGAATTCGTGTTTAAATCGATCTAAACTAAAATATGTGACAGTAAATATGTTAAAATCGCGCAAATCTGACAGGAGATAACGTCCGTTATCCAATAACGATCCCACAAAAGATACGGAATCGCTCGGCTGGTTGACAACATATTAGAAAAATTAATATATACATCTGATTTGCATGCACCCAGTCTTAAACTGTTCGAAAATCCAATTATAGGGACCCATTCTAAACGATGAAAATTTTCCATAAAAAATCGAAAATAAAATTCGCTGGTCCGCCTATTTTACTTTTTTTAGACATCAAAATTCTCTTACGTGGTGCATAATCAAAGCGTGGTGCCAAAGACACTGGATTTTCGAATAGTATAAGACTTAGTGCACGCAAATCGGATATATAGTTTTTTATCTTGTTAGTCAGGTTGATAAACATGTTAAAAAGTTCGTCAAAAACGCGTTCAAAGTTTTGCTGAAGGATAATTCAACATACAAACTGTTTCAAACGGTTTCACATAAAATGTTGTATCTCCGTCAATTCCACGAATTTCTTTAAAACATTTGGTGAGAGCATCCTTGAAGTGCATCTTTCAGAAAATGAAATTGAAAAAATGACAAAAAAAATGTTAGGTACCAAAGCCTTGTTTAGGATTTGATCAAGGGAACATGGAGGCGTTTGGGGCCCCCCAGAACCAGCCCCCCCCCCCCTTAGTCCGCCACTGCGTATTTCTATAAACACTGTAACACCAAACAAAACCCCCCCCGAAATTTTTCTCTGGCTACGGCCTTGCGAACTTGGGGTTGATTAAATACCCTTTGAATTCCATGAATCTTACTTTCGGCAACTTTATGGGGAGACTTTTATCCATCAATTATTCGAACGTGCCTGAAATGTAACCATAATTAATATTGTTTTGAACAACATTAAGAAATACCTCCACTCCGGGTGTTACAAATTAAGTAACTTATCATCACGCCACCAACCTGACGTCCTCCGTGGCAGAGCTGTAAGCTGTCTGGGTCTTGACCCCGAACATCTTGAACATCAACAATTAAATTAATTCAAAAATATAATTTTTTCACGTAAAGATTTTAAATAAACGAAAGTATTGCATATTTGTGGTAACTCAACAGTTTGTTATAATAATTATATTTTTTAATAATTAGTTTAATTTTTTAAATGAACGCAAATTACTTTGTGTAACACCACTAACCACTATATAATCTATATTATCGACATGTTTCAAAACAAAGTTTTCTCCCTCAGGACAAGAGATTAATCAGTAAATTTTTTACGGTGCTCCAGATTTTATGTCCGGGTTGAATCTTTCCCAAATGAAAGATTAAACCCTTCCACACACTTTTCCACAAATGAATATCTAGTAAATTAACGCAATGTAAGTGCACTATATAAGAATATAATATAATTACTATTATTATTATTATTAATAAATAATTACTATTCCTTTCGAAGTGTCGATAAAAATGTCGATAATATAGATTATACGGTAGTGTTATACAAATATATTTGTGTTTATTTATTTTAAAATGACGCCACAAAGTGTATTTGCTTAGTTTGAAGAAGTAATTAATTAATTTGCCAAATAATTGACATAGCTGTCTATCATCTAAGATCATATCCACCAAATTATGAACAAAGGTATGAAAACACTAGGCTTCGTTTTGAGAACAACTTAAACTTTAATTCCATAGAAGCCATTAAACTATTATATGTATCTCTAGTTAGAAGCCAAATTGAATACATATAACTCGGTTGTTTGATCTCCATCTTACAAAATTCACATTAATAATATTGAGCGAATACAAAAAAATTTCTGCGTTTTATAAATTTTAAATTAAATATCCTTCTAGAAGACTTTAAATATAATCTATTACTAAATATTCTAAAAATACACACACTAGAAGACAGACGTAAAATAAACGACTTGACATTTTTATTCAAAATACTTAACTCTAAATTCGACTGTTGCGAACTCCTACAACTCATAAACTTACGAATACCGACAGTAACCACACGACAAAACACACTATTCTACTGCAGCATTCATAAGCGGAACTATATAGCCCACTCTCCGATACAAAGATTTCACACTATGGGAAATCAGTATTTAAGTGATGTTGACATATTCAACATCAACTTGGCGAATTTTGTGGATCTTGTAAAAAACTTGTTCCAAAACTATTCCTAAACATATATGTATGTATTTTTGTAAACTTATCAAATCGTTGTATTTTTGTGACTTGTGTGCATTTTTATCTAATTTTATTCTTATCATTTCTCTATCTGTTTAAAAATCATCTGTTATATCTGTATTACTGTAAAAGCCCTCTGGGCGTTGAATAAATAAATAAATAAATAAAATATCGATATTATTCACATCGTATTCGTATGAGGTACCGTTTTGTTCCTAATAGAGCAAGCGCCTGAATTTACACACTACGCAACCTACATAGCATCGCTGTCGTGTGAAGTGAAATGGACTCATTTGCTAAACTTAAGGCGATCCACTAGTACAGGAAAAAATCGAAATCGGAATTCACGCCCTTTTATGGGAGGAGTTTAAAAATACTTGAGAAAAAGCTTTTGGAAAGGTTGGAAAAGATATTTGAGATTTTTTTTTACATGTTGATTTCGTAAAGGCCTGTAAAAAACATTAATTCCTTTTTTATGCATTGTTTATAGCAATAAAACGGAATTTTTAAATTGATTTCACGAAAATAAGCGGCGCGGAGCATAACACGACCGCTCTCCGCTCCGTTCGGAGGAGTAATGACGGAAGACAGGGGGGCGGCTGCCAGTCGTTCTTCGGTGGACGGTATAAGGTTCACTTTGATATAGCAAATTCGTCGACTGCCGTATTGTCGTCGTGATGTCAAAAATACCAACGCGAAAATGCATATTATATTTTATTTTGTGAGGTTCGGGCGTAAATATCATTTTTTTTTCGCGATAATTATATAAGAAACTGAATTTGCCACATTATGCAATAAAACCATATCCGAAAAAGTGTTTATAAGTAGGAGAGTTTTCAGTTAAAAATGTTTTTTATAGACCTAATACTTTATTTTTTTCTAAGCTTATTAAAAGACTTATTAAAAAAAATGACCGATATTTTTAAGGGCCAAAGTATGTTCTACACGCAGTATTTAATTGAAGCATCTATAATACTTCTAAGCGGTCAAATTTTCAAAACTAAAACATACGATTTTGTATGATTTTGCATTATTTAGTATGGCTTCATCTTAAACTCTGTGTTCACCTTCTAACTTTATAAATGTCACTGTTCTTATAAAATATGTCAACCGCTGACATTTAAACAAACTGTTCTCATATGGGGACATAACTTTATTTTATATTTATCGTGGTATCATGCTGCACAATGGAAATTTGCGAATAACACGAACTACGAAAAGAAAATGTTTGCTTTTATTTAGTAAATAACATTATCGATTACAAATTATGCTATATATTATTGTGTATACTTATTTATTTATTTGCGAAAACAGTATAAAAATACACTACATTGAAATGACATAAAAAATATTTGGTAGGTAATATTAATACATTTACCGTTTTAGACACTTTACTTTGGGACAAAAATGTTTACTTGTACACTACACACAGTTAAAGTTTAAATAATACTTTTAAAATCGTTGTAGGAGATGTGGAAAATATTCACATTTACTTTGAGGCAATTAATTAACCTAATGAGTCTTCCCAGGGGCATCACCGTTGGTAAGTTACTTCTGCACCTGGGAAAAATCAAAAGTCTGTGTTGGCGGCCGCGCGTGAACCTATTATTAGATATAACTACTATTTAAAAAAATCAACAAAACAAACATATTGTAAATAATATTCTTCCTTATCCGTTTATTATGTATTGCTTAACTAAACGTTTTTTATGCCATCTCTTGGATTATCGTCTTTCTCTATCTCGCGTAAGTTATAAAATAATCCTTGATACTCCGAACCACCACTTTTTCCTTTCATTTTTCCTTTACAATTCATATATCATGCCTTTGAAGTGTGCCATCTCAAACAACCACCTTCAAGCCAAAATGAAGTGACTCTTTTTGTCCCTAGAAAACGTTCACCCACCCCAATCCTATTACTTTCCCGTCTTGATAGCAGTATTTTTTTTAATACATTCATATAACAATTTTCCAGGTGATTTCTAAAGTCATCAGAGAGTGATAATGACATCTGCTTTGAAAGCATGTGATACTAAACATCCTCTGTCACTTACAGTTACAAATCGGTGCGTTTTGCCCAAAAATTAAGAAGAATATTATTTTATTGTCAAGATCAGATAATATATTTGACGCGATATATGATATCAGATATATGACGGCCGGCGTGGTCCAGCGGTAAGGCTCTTGACTCGCACTCTAAAGGTCGTGGGATCGAATCCCGGAGTGGCAAATAAATTTTATTTGATTAATTTATGATATTTCACAATTTATTAATTAAAAATAATATATATAGATATATTTGCGGCACGTTCCAGAGCAGAGGATACTCTCAGTATCGCCCTGGTGTAAGACCACCATTCAGAATTAAAACGTTGCTTGAAATGGCTTTAGCCGTGTTTAGTGAACAGTTCTGAATAGCCAGGTATATCCCCACCTTCCTCCATCCTCTTCCCATCCTTACTACCTTCAGCCTCACAACATAGGTACCACAATTGGGGATGCCATAGTCCCACTGGCTCCAGACGGGAGCAGTTGAGACTCTTGTGTGGTATTCAAGTAAAAAAAATAAAAAATATTTTTTATTGTCGTAATGCTTATTCGACTCATTACCAAATAGAAAAAAAAGACATGTCCATTTTCCACCAATTACTGTAACAAAGTTCTTCCTTCCTCCAGGGAATCTGCCCAGGAAACCGCCTGCGTCTACTGGCCGGCGTGTACGACACGGGCGGGTGTCCGCCTTCACCGCCGCCCACTCCCGCCCCCCTGGCCGCCCCCGCCCAGCACGCCCGCCCACTGCCGCTGCCCCCGCACTCGGCCAGTCAGCACACCCTGTACAAGGGGCATAGCCGGAGGCGCTCGCTCAACACACAGCCCAATAAGGTAAAAAAAAGATGATGAGGGGCACTATTGAACATAATTAAACAACCGCTTTAATAATAATAATAATTGGATAATTTGTAGAGCGCCGTTTTTGGGAAAAATCACCTTAAGGGCGCTGTACAATTTATTAAGAATTCGTAGGTTCTATCTAATTCTACTATTTACAAATGGATACAGAAACATACTTACCTAGCAGGTCACTTTAATTATAAAGTTTATGCTTGGAGAAGATACGGCTTTGCACGCGGAGGACATTATATTTACAACACTGGACATAGCACGATTTTACATTTACTTCCCACATCACTATTAGTACCTATTACATTTATGAACAGATTAGTGGCAAAAGTTGAGCTTTACCCCAGTTCTTTCGCAGAAATTCACGTGTGACAGAGTCATCAAATGGACAATTTAGCGCCATTTTGTTTTTTTTTTTACAGTTTAACAGTTCCCAATAAATGCCTTTAAATTTTAACTCCGCTTCAGTTTTTTAACAAATCGTGGTCAGCAGAAGAGGATAACTATCGTGTTGTTAAGCTTATCATCTTATTACATTTAATGGAAAGCTGAAACCCACCTGGAATCGGATCCCACAAATATAAAAAAAAAACAAAATGGCGACGTGACGATGATGATGGTGTTTTGTTTGTTTTACAAAAAATACAGACGTATTATGAGAGCCACTGTAGAAAATCACTTAAGCACATGAAAATCACACGCAGCCCAAAAGGGGTAATAAATTTTTGCAACGTGGGGCAGTTTTAAACAATCAATTTTTATTGTGAAATATATTTATTCAGGGGCGTTGCCAGTTTCCAAGCGGGAGGGGGTGATTTCTCAAGCCGTGAAGCAGCCCGTGGGCATAAATAGTTTGGGGGCTCCCTTTGAAAGCCGTAAACCTACGGGAAAACAACAATCCACATTTTTTCTATAATTTTATTGAAGCAACATATCACATTGTCTGAATTACTCCAAAAAAATGGGACATTTTTAAATAGGGGACTGTTACTGAATACGAAGCCCAATATGTGCGATTGGGAATTTGACTTTTTCGAGTCAGTAATCGCAAGAATTTAAAAGTTTGTAGTAGGCAAGTAAACGTGCTTCTACGGAAATTAAGCAAAACAATTATTTACATTTACGGTAAGAAACCCCCTCGTATTTGCCGTCCTTTCTCATAAATTATTAGCGACCCGCAGTTAAACCTGCCGTTTTAGTAGCAAATATTTAATCACAGAAAGTAAGATAAAGTTAATTGTTGCGATACGAGTTAATTTTCTGATAATTTTGAAAATTCTTTTTCCCAAAACGCTTTTCTCTTCCCCATCACCTTCCCTCCTTACTCCCTTCAGCCTCAGAACATACATGCCTCGTGTTGGGGATGCCATGTACCCGCGTGATAACTCTTTGAAGTAACCTAACCAAAAACCAAAGAAGTAACAATTTAACGTAAAATATTTTAAAAAATGCCTATATGAACATTGACGCCTCCGCAGTCGAGTAATAAGGCTCTCGATAAAGAATCCGGAGGTCGCGGGTTCGAATCCCGGCGTTCGCAAGTAATTTTTGTTTTAATTATAGATACATTGTTTCATTTAAAATATTATATAGTATCTTTCCAATCATGTCTGTTTACGTCTAAAAACTTGCCCAACATATCTAAACGGTTGACGTTTGTCACATGAGAACGGGTCGCTTCTACCACTCGTTTTTGAGTTGAACAGCTCGACTGTGGAACGATTTGCCGGCCTCCGTGTTTCCTCCGTCCTACAACATGGGTCTCTTCAAGATGTTCCTTTCTCTCCTCAAAAAGACCCTCCACACAGCATCTTCAAAGACGACATAGGGAGTAAATTATTTTCCTGGGGGCCTCCTGTGTGGAGTTGAAGTTTAAAAAAAATTAAATAGAGTGAAAGTTACTCTCAGAATGGCACAGGTGAAAGACTACCATTCAGATTCGAAACGTTACTTAAAATGGCTTTAGCCGTATTTGGACCTGAATAGCCAGGTACTTCCCCATCTCCCTCTTCCTCATCTCTATCCCCTACCCACTACAATCAGCCCCACAACATACCCCAATTGGGCATGGCGTTGTCTCACTGGCTCCAGACAGGTAAGGATCCACATAAAAAAAGAAGCCAGAACAATATCTCAGAAACTTTATTAGAAGTGTGTAGGTATCAAACCGTACGAGCACCGTATGAAAAAGCTTGAATCCCATATACCTACTTTTCCAGCGAATCGAGTGACCCGAAGACGTGTAAGAATGCCTCTCCTCTCGAGTAGGGTTTCCAATCCCGCAATACTGCTGGATTTCAGCTATGTTTGATCCCGCGGATTTGCGGGATTAAAAAATATCAAATTTACACCGAAACACGCTGTTTTGATTTGCACGTGCCTGCGAGTTGCGTATGAGAGACCGGACTCTCCATAGTCTATGTTTTTTGCGGTCTTATTTTTATCAAAGCCTTCTTATTGCCTTAGTTTCCACTGTAATTTTGTAATGTTACTAGTATCAAAACCCGATTTTTTTACATTAGCTTCCCACAGGTGGCCCCGAGGAAATGAATTCTCCGAAGACTATGTCATCTTTGGGTATGCTGTGTGGAAGGTCTTTTTAAGAAAGGAAGAAGAGGAAGTTCTGGGAAAGAAAAAGGTATAGGGGCAAGGGGGTGGTTATGAATCTGGGGGCAGTGTGTCCAGGAATGACGGATGTATGAATCTATCCTTCCTCCCTCCCACCTCGGTTCAAATGTTCCGAGAGAGTCCTACTGGAGAGGTCAAAAGTTCTCCCTCTCAACCAATCCCTCTCGATCCGGCCTACCATGAAGCTGGTGGACAGACGCATCCGCCGCCAGGATCCGAATAAACCTCAACCCATGAACTCGGGCAGAGGTGTTGATTATCCAATAAATGGTTCCCGGGTGGTGGTACCCATAATACCGAATCGATTGATCTCACATGCCTATTTTTTTATGATTATTGTTGTATATCGAAGTATCTTTGAAATTAATTTACCTATTCAATAACTTTTTATTAATATACTTTCTAGTACCAAGTATGATTGATACGAAAAGTCGTATAAAATGACTTATTATGTTACCTTTTCAACGTATTTTTTGAACATACCTTAGATATCTTATATAAAAGAAAAATCTTTGATAATCTTTGAATAAAGTACCAAATAAAATTAAAAATGTTTATGATATGTAGGCATTATATCAATTTAATACCCCCTAATAAAAAAAATCTAAATCCCGCGGGATTTCTAAATATCGCTCAATCCAGCGGGATTTAAAAAATGTGCGGGATTTGAAAAATTGCGGGATTTGCGAACCCTAGTCTCGAGTAACGTTCGCAGCCTCTCCCGGTCCAGTAGACTGCAGAGAGCGGTCAGTAGCGACTAGCATCACATCTCCCAGTTTGGAAGTAGTCCTGCCCTAAAGCAACCTGCCCTTGCCTTAACGACACAGCCGGTTAAATGGCACGAAGTAACCAGCACAATTCAAACTTTTAACTGTGCTAAATATTTATTTGAGCGCATCGCTTAACCGTGGATAATGGACCGCTAAATGTTCGACAAGATTTTTTTTTTTATTAAATTTATTCTGAAAACATAGTTACTTTTATTTTTATTTATTTATTTAACGCCCAGAGGGCTTTTACATGTTTGGTAGTACAATTAATTCATGACAGATGATTTTTAAACAGATAAAGAAATAGTAAAAATAAAATTGGATAAAAAGTGCACACAAGTCACAAAAATACAAAAAAAAAACATAAATTCAGCGATTTGATAGTACAATACAAAATACAATATACAAAAATACAGTTATGTTTAGGAACAATTTACCTACATACAAATTAATTTTGCATTTAATTATTAATATAAAATAAACCAGTTAAGTTCTATTTACAATATTTTTTTTGTCGTTACAGATTAAGATAAGAAGCAATTAGATATTAAAAGTTATAGTATTACATAGTACCTATGTATAGGCAAAATATAAATAAAAAGAAAATACATATAAACATTTATAGAAATAATAGTTGTCAATCTGATTTAAGTACGTTGTAAGGTTAATTTGATTTTAAACTTTTTAAGACTATATTGGGAAAAATCAATATCTCTTAGCGCAGGGGTCGACAGTTTGTGAAAAGAGCCAAATTGTCATGGAAACGGGATAACAAAAGTACCAGAGAGCCGCATATATGTAATATGCATATTATGTATAGAATGGACAACATCTACGCAAATAGACACATACGGCTCATGAGCAGCTTTTTCCGACCCCTGTCTTAGGGCATTGTAATATTTGCAGATACACCTGAGAAAAGAGTTTAGTGCGTTTTTCGATTTGAAATGTTGAATATAAAACATTGTATTCGATCTGATATTGCATTCAGGGCAACGAAATGCAATCCTTCCTAATAGAGCCGGCAAATCAATAAGGTAATTCACAATCTTTTACAGAAACAGTATGTCAACTTTTTTTTGCAGTTTGTAAAGAGTGGGTTATACTGATGATTTTCAAAACGATACGACTGGTGTTTCAAAAATTTTGTTTGAATATTTTCAACTCGGTTAATATAAGTTTGGCATTGAAGATTCTAAATGACGAATGCAAATTCGAAATGAGATCTAACATTTGCCAGATCATACATAGTTGAAGGGTAAAAGGTTTATTGAATGGTTTTGTGATGTGTAGAATGAAGCCCATTTGTTTGTTGGCTTTTTCTAAGACGTGTTCAGTATATGAGCTCATCATAGTTCCATGATATGAGGTGTATAGAATCAAATGCAGAAATCTCAACTTTTTTCAAATTTGGACTAACGATGCAACTTTGTTAATGATTCACCCATTTACCTAGAAAAGTAGTTATTTAGCATTAAAACCAGCTCTTTATGCTTTTATCACTTTGAAAATATAATTATTAACTTATGGATGCTTGAGAATTACGCAAAGGAAACGTTTCTATTTTAATTTTCTCAAAATAATGAATTTGGAGATTGCTACATTTGATTCTATACACCTCATATGATCTTTAAATAGTAATTTGTAGTCAAGTAATCTCTTTAAGTCTCTGTTTTTTTCTATGTTTAGAAATAGTTGATTTTTTATGCAATATTCATTAGTTGTTTTATTAAGGCTCCGTTACCGGCCCCAAAAAGAAGAAGATTGAGAGATACGAATGTTAGAGGAGAGCGCTAACATTTACAGCGCCGAAATCGATGCAAAAATTGCGAAAATCTTTAATAAAACACGACTCGTTTAAAATAGAGCAAAAATCTCTCGGGGCTGTCTAAAACAGTATTTAATGAAACATTGTGAATTTTTTCAAAATAAAAATTTGGAGCATACTTTGTGATTTTTTTTATCGAGGGAATTTCATATAATTTGCGTTTCGGCGTGGGGAATGTATAGATATTATCTTCAAAAATAACATTTTTTTAAGAGCTTAAAAACTTAAAATGTTGGGAGGTTTGCAAGAAATCGGTAGAAATTCGGATAGCGGCCTCTTAATATGTTCTTGTAATTATTTTCGAACGCTTTGTACACATTAAATTAACAGTAATATAGGACATATTCTTTATTTTACTGACCTGATGAGCAATTTTTTGTACCTACAATGATTAATTCCAAAGTTGAAATTGTTCTTACCAATAACTGGAATTTAACCAAAAGAGTCTGAATACAAAACTTTTATGCACTCGTGAGAAGCAGTTAACGTTATGGCTTGCCATAATGAGATTAAATTGCACTAATAATTTGTTTTCAACCACTAATTTTTATTTCAACCTTTAATGTCTTCGGAAAAACCCTTCCATCACCAGTTTTAATATATATATGTATATACAGTGATTATAAATTTAGCCCCTCAGGCCTCGGGCCTATTTTGTCGGAAGTTAAAAATATTTCCTCTTTACAATAAAATCCAAATAAAAGGAATATTTCTGAATGTATCCGAAAACTAAAACTGTTTTTGAACGGTGATGAAATACACTTTCAAATTTTATAATTCGAAAAGAACACATAATTTTTTAAATTAATGATATATAATTTTTGAATGCCAACATAAAAAAACCTTTAAAAATAGCTCACCTTAAGTTTATCTAACTAAAACAACTGATAACGAAAAACCATAAAAACACACCCTTGTTTTATTAAGCAAATATATTTTATAAATGTTATCGTCAACTCACTTTTTTGTCGTTTCATGTAAAAATAATTAATTAAAATGTCTCAAAGTCCCATAATTTTCTTTCAAACTTTGGTTCATTAATTACAAATATTATATTTAATTATTTTACGGTTAGGTTTGAATAAAAGGTGCGGTTTTTTTCTCTTTCTAACGCCGTATAGATCGTATTTCTAACCATTATAATAACGGAGACACAACGTTTTCTGTGAGACTTATATGAGTTGTTCCGAAAATCCAACAAATTAGCCTGAAGGGTTAAACAAAGTTTTATTTTTATTTATAAGGAAATCAATCTATTACTTATAATAATTACCTATACTACTGCTGTTGATCCGTATATTTTTGAATGATTCGTGATTTTTAAAAAGCTTTGTTATTCCTTCCCATTGAACTTTGAACTGACGTCGTTTGAATGAAAATGAAGCAAACTTTTCAATAATGCGTTCGACTGCTTTAAACCTGGTAATTAGGAGGCTAGCTGCCAGTTGCTACCTGTTCCGCCTTTGTCTAACTACCTTAGAGATTATGTGAAGCCTCCCCCAGAGTATTCTTATACGCATTGAGTTCCATTTATTACAAAGCCTTTTACCTTCATTGTTTCTGTTTCTCCCGCTTCTTCACGTTTCCTCCTCTCTTACTCTAATCTCTCTGCGCTTTTTCTACTGCGACTTAGCCCCCCCTTTCTGGGGATTATTACGGAAAAAGAAAATGGCGCAATGTCTGGAGCTCAAAGAAGTCATTATTCTCCATAAAAGTAATCTCTTACACTCTACCCAAATTGATATAAGGAAAAAGCTACCAACGTACGACACGCGACATGCGACCGGTGTTATTTTTTTTATTTATTTGTGGTAGACCATTTTTTTGAGAATGATCAATAAATAAACTCAATAAAAATAAATCACGAATACACCACTATTTAATGGATGGTCCGATGCTCTTTAGCTGTAGCCAGAAGTAAAAAAAATAATCGACATGTTTCGGCTGACGAAGAAACTATTGGTTTCGAAAAACTGATGTTTGATAATGCCTTCAGAAGACGAAAAAATTGTCATGCCTAATAATAATTACATAACAAACGTTTTTTATAAATAAACTGTTTTTATAAATTAAATAATAATTTTATTGAAAATATACCTAATAGAAATAAAAATTTAAATGTAGTATAGTAAATGTGTACAAATTAAACTTGAAAACAATAATTATGTTCTTATAATATATTTTCTGCTACCTACTACGGTACTATGTACTTATAGCTATTGAGAACGCATAAAAACTTAAGTATTAATAATAATATTACGAATTATATTATAGTTCGAAACAGCTGTAACTTAAAAACATCCTTAAATACTTGCAGAACTCGATAATAACATTATGGTTGCTGGGATTTATAATTCGTATAGCAAAACCCTTCCACAACATAAACACTCTATATTCTCTTTACACCTCATATATTCGCCCGCACTTGGAACACTGTACACCGATCTGGACTCCTTTATACCAAGCCCATATTGAAAGAATAGAAAGAATTCAAAAAAAATTTTTTAAACACTTAAATTATAAATTCAAATTACACTTCTCAAATTATACCGAATCCATTAAATTTCACAATTTCAAATCCCTCCAAACACGACGTCTAATTTTTGATCAAATCCTATTGTTTAAAATTCTAAACAATGGCCTGGACTCATCAGAACTTACCAATTTAATAAATTTTCATATTCCGTCAAGATCAACCCGGCAATCCGATTTATTTTATTTACCCTCTTGTAGAACAAACATTAGAAAAAACTCCCCAATTCCTCGTGTATGTGCACAATATAATACAAAATTTCACAGCATTGACATTTTTAGTAAAAACCTTAAGAAATATCGATATGAAGTAACGCGTACGATCGATTATTAATATGAGAATATATCGTGAGCATCTCCTATCCTTTTCCTATATTCCTCTTCCTCTCCTCTTCCTATAACCCAACATTAATTATAATATAATAAAACTTCATCTCCTATGTACTTTAGCATAAGAAACCTCTGTGGCTTGACTCCAGTTCAATTATATATTTATCACTGTATATGTATTATGTAAAAGCTGTTTGTTTCTTACAAATAAATAAATAAATTATCATATTTAATTTTAATTAAATTTCTAAAAATTAAAATGGAGTTCTACGAATTAAACACAAAAACAATAAATATAATATAATACCTATTACCTCTACAACATCATTGTAACTACCAAACCATTCATCAAAAATAATTATAACAAGATTCATTATTCTTATTATATTTAGGCAAATAAACAACACATAATGTAACGACGTGGCAGATCATTTTAAATAGAATAAAAAGCTATAAAATATGTCAGAATATATAAGTATGCAATGGAATAGTTTGATGAATTCAGAATTTTATACATAATGCAGATGATATGTAATATTGCGCGTTGCACGTGCTTGAGGATGATGTACAATAAAGGTTAGATGTCTGAGATTTCAATATCTCTTGTACTCCAGGGAAATTTCAAATTACCTTTTCTATATCCTCATCTGGATTTATTTTAAAAAGAATACCATTTTCCATCTATTTTCATTCTCTATTTCCCCCGGGCTGATCCGACTTAGCAAATTTTCTAGGAAATGGCTGTTTATAAGGCTTTATTCAGTTTTATTGAAGAACTTAAGAAATAACATCCCTCTGTTGTCCTTTGTGCCTTCCTAATTAAACCACGGAATGGCGGCCAGCTTCCTGTGAGGAATGGCAAAGTGACTTGCCATTTGGAACTCATAAACTTAATGAAACTATTCCGTAGCTAACGCAATGCTTAAAGTGTTAAAGAATTTCAAAATCAAGAATATGTTAATTTTTAAGCTTCCTAAATAATCTATTTAATGAAAAGTCATTTAATAAAATACTGCGAGTAAAACACATCTGGCCAAATTTAGTTTTTTCTCTTCTGATCGGCTTTTTTAAAAATTTGGTCTTGAGTTTCTCAAAATTAAATAAAAAATCGCCAATTTCCTTCTCGATTTTAAATAAAAATCGTCTTGAAAACCATTAGTTTTCTCTATAATGAGTTAAATTAAATTTCACTTCATTACAAACTTTAAACAATTTACGCTTCGCGAAATTCAATTTGTCTCAAATATTGTTGCTTGTTTGCTCCAGAGAAAGTCACAAGTTCAGTATTGAACTTATCTGAACTTAATTAGTTTGTGCCGAGTATTAATTGTGTTAGATAAGGTGCCAACAAGTAACGGCGGCGTTCTGGTTCTAATTATCTCACTTGGCACTAACTTGGCACTTCTTGGCACCTTCACTGCCTTGTCACCAGGGGCGTGCACTCCATATAGGCACATAAGCACTGCCTACCCCTAGCGTATTTGTAAAACGTAAGAATCTAAATAATATTATAATTTATTAAATTATTACTAAAAATAAATACACACTTTTAAAAATAAGCGCGACAAAGCTGAGCAACCAAAACTACGCGAGCGCCACATCAAACGGCATACTACAAACGTGACATAAGTCATAAACTGTAACTAAAAACTACACGCGCCCTCCGACTACCTCACTAAAATGCAGGAATTATTTCTGCTTAGAGCTAACTTCATACAAGATATAATATCAATGTTTTCGAAATGCACGTAGCATAGAGTAGAACTGTCGTTTGAATTTGCTTCTATGAGGTTTTTTTGTTAGTATCAGGCAGTGCTTTCTGGAACAAATTAACAAATGGCAATCAGTGGCGACAGTGACATCTGTTGTTATCTGAAGTATGAAAGTGAGACAACGCCAACTGCTTTTATCAAGGCCACCTCGGATATCCATTAATTGGCTTGTGATAATACGCATACATGAAGCGATTATTTATTATTATTATTATTTGTATTGTTAAGTAGCTTAGATAATCCAAACCTACATCATCTACAGCCAGCAGCAAGCACACTTAGCGAAAAAAATTTGACATCTTCAATTTATCTTTAGACAAATACAAAATGCTGTTACTGAGGCAGTTCAGTTATGTAAAATAAATACTGTATATTTCTTAGTAAAAGAAATATATACCTTTTATATTTATTGGTAAAAGAAATATATAGTATTTATATTTTATTTAATCAAGTGTAATTTTTAAATTGTATATGTAAAAGCCCCGAAAAAGGGCGTAAATAAATAAATAAATAAATAAAACTTGTACGAAGGGAGCTATCTGTGACAAGTTTCTTTTTTATTTATTTGAATTTAAATCAATTCGGCGGTTTTCCTACTGCCTACCCTGATCAAAAACTCTGTGCACGCCACTGCTTGTCACTCTCCTCACGTTCCGTCAACATGATGCTTTTAGGCCTTGCAGTGTACATAGTGCTAATACTGGAACCTCTCTCTCCTTTTACATGTATCGTTTATGAGAAAGAGGGAGGTGTTACTACGGTGCTATCTGCGGTACGCCTATATCCTAGTGTCTTGTGTGTAGTAGATATAGTAGATAGTGTGTTAGGTACAGTACTGTTTACCTGTGCTGGGAGCAGATGCCTACTATGCAAGACTGCACCACACCAGCACCGGTCACACATCAGCTGTGTTTACATGTTCTATCGTTTAATAGGGATAGCATGCAAATGAGTGAAACCCGTGTAATGTTTATTTAGACGGTCTCCACACGGTGCTGCCGCAGCACCAACTGCCGCAGAACTTTAGTTGACTGTAGTCAAAAGCGCCAGCCGTATTGTTATTACAATAAGAATACGGCTGGCGCTTTTGACTACAGACTATACGATTTTTAGTCAGTTCTTCGGCAGTTGATACTGCGGCAGCACCGTGTGGAGACCCCTTTATCGTGGGCGATTTCCCATATTAAAATGATGCATCACGTCGCGTAAAATTCAGGATCAGGTCGTTATCAATAACACTCCTTATCTAAATGGCGATAAGGTTTAAATTCCCGTCCAACACCAGCCGCCTGTTTTGATTTATGCCAAAAAAACATCGCCAAAAATTTCGTTTTATACTATTTTGTGAAGCTCGGTCACAAAATATTAAAATGTTTTCCGATCATTTTCTGAAGTTAATTTGCTACATTATGCAATGCCTGTTTTCAACTGCGACTCAACAATTTTGATCAAACAATGTAGCTTGTCTTAAAGCTGAATTTAAAGCTAAAAATAGATGTGCTGATCTACTTTTAGCTCTCCAGACATTAAAGTTTGTGCAAATTTCATACCAGACACCAGAACTCAAGAGCTTTTGCTCCTTCAGCACGCGGATTTTCTACTTTGTAGGTACCTAACGTATGATTATATTACAACAAAGTAAATGTATTTTGTCTACTATTTTCTCTTCCATTAAAATAACATCAGTAAACAAAGATAACATTGTTTCTTATAAAAATTCACATAAAAGACGACGTAAATCCAGTTGGTACCTACCTATACGTAATAAGATTTGAGATCAAAGGATTTTGAACACGGAAAGAATAAATAAGGAAATATCTGGGGATCCTAAGTAAACCATGTAGATTTGTAAATGGACTTTATTTAGTTCCCAGGAATCCACGAACCTCTAGTCTGTGGGCGGACATGGGAGAGTCTAGGGGTGTCTTGAGAGTTTTATTTTTTTACTATATTGCACAAAACTACAGAAATATTGGTATAGTTAACTAACTAACCATCACGCCGTTTCCCCAAAGGGGTTCAAGGGAGGATAGACCGCCACACAACTGTGTATTGGCCTTGCTTCATTCAAATTCTTGCGTATTCTTCTGTAATTCTGACTCCGGGTTGAAATTTGATTTGAAATAATACTTAAGCTATTATTTTTTTTATTATTAGCTATTAATTTAAAAATAATTACTTGAATTAGTTATTTTTTATTCAACAAAGATAATTCGGAAAGGACCCCAGAATATTTAACAATCAGAGTAACTCGTTTCGCGTTGATCGTATACGTACTAAGTACCTACCTTACGTGCTTTGTATACAATGTGGATATACGTGATTTACCGTAATCCCACAGTGATCCATTCTGCCCTGAAGTGGCAACTTGATTGGCGTCCCTTAGCCCAACCCAACTAGGTCAGGTGTATCACGTATCAGGCTATCTCCATGAAATATAAAATACCTCCCACCTACCAAACTGCCAGCCTACCATACTCGGGGGGCACGGGGCATATTGAATATAATATAATATGCCCTGTGCCCAATGGCCGCACCCAGCCGACCCGGCTTATCGAAGGGTAAGAACTGTTCCAGATAAGTAGGGATGTAAGTGCGCCCTTAAAAGCCGACAACAGTTTAGGATTAATATTGCTAATATCTTTCCGAGTGCCTAGTTTCAGACTTTGATGAAGGGTTTTGTAATTACATCGTTTAAACCCCGGACTTACGTAGGTAGGTACCCAAATTACCACATATTAGGTACTTTCATACTGGCAGGGCTGTGTCTAGATCAATCAGCGCCATCATGCAAATATGAATAGGTATCTTGTGCCTTCAAGTTATACCTAAGGGGGTAATCTTCTGTGGGTTCCACCATGCATCCAGGCTCAGGGCAAGGTTAGTAGAAAATGCGTTAACAGGGTTAGCTCATACGGGCCTTTTTAGAAAAAAAACTCGTCAGGCCGCTTTCGAAATTTCGAACGCTTTAAGTAAAACATTGCCACTTGTATTGCAGTTAATTCAAATCTCTCAGTGGAACATGGACTTCAAGCTACGTCACGAATTTTTAGCCAATCGCTTCTCTACCCCTCGATGATGAGCTAACCCGAATTTTCTACTAACGTTGGGCTCAGGGTACCTACCGGGTACAGGGTAGTAAAAAATGCAGATGTCATTTTGCTGTCTGATGATATTGAAATGTTTTTCCATCACACGTCACAACTCAGTAGGTAGTTGGGTGTAGCCTGCCAGTGCAGCAGCGCGGTAACAGAGGAGAGAGACCTAGAGGACAGCAAAATGGCATCTACTTTTTTTGTACCAAATGTACTCAGGAATCGCTGGTTAAAATACCCCAGGTCCATGTTGTTACGCCCTGTTTTATGATTTCTAACTGATATTGATTATCTAACCTGATGATGGTGATGTACAATATGTCGGAAACTTTGACTCATGAAGGAGGGGAAACGCAATATACATATAGTTGTACTCCGGTCGTGTACAAACGTGTACATCAGTGTTACAAACTAGATACCTACCTGTAATTTATTTCTAAACTCTCACTAGATGCTACTAATAAGTTTGAAAATGATTGCGAAAGAAATACATTATGTAGATCATTATATTTGTTTTCAAAAATGCGATTCTTAAAACAACATCGTCAACCTGCAAACTTATCCGCACAACCTAAGAATAATGTTAAGAAAATGATTTCATTAATTCATTTTGTTTATTTCGCCTCTCTTCGTCAAACGGTGGATGGAATAGTTTTACATATTTAGTAATATTAAGGGGCAAGTATTGTGTTTTGTGTCTTGTCTTTCCTGGAAAACTGCTTTTCTTTTCTTCATTTTCGACTGTCTTAATTATTATATTAATGAGATACAGAAAAAATGAAGTATTTTGTAATTCAGAAGCCGCAAGGCTTGATTAGCATATTAAGTATCTACAGGAAAACTAATTTCCATTTTAATTCATTTTCGCCACTCGCCACCCCCCACTGTCTATTTAAAGTTTTTAACCTTGAACTTACGGTTTCGAATTCATAGCTATTAAATTACAGTAAAATAAGAATGCTAAATAAATACAAACTCCACAGAACTATCGGCAGAAAAATGGAAAGGAGTTTTGTATTTACGAATGTGGAAAAAAAAAACTCTTGAAATAGCGAAACGTCCTAGAATTTATTCATACTTCGCGGCCACGAGCCGGAACGTGCTACGACCGTAGTAGCTACTCATCTAGGCGTACTACAGAAGTTTGGTAAGAGAGGCTACACCTCACGCTACGTTTCGTAGTATTTGGATAGTACCGCCGACTGCCGAGTAGGTACTGACCCAGAACGGCGCAAATGGAAACTACGATGAATGGCCACTACACGGGAATGCTGGCAGTTGCTTTTTTAATTGATAAACGAGAAAAAATAGTGGAATTGCATTTGAACAGAAAAAGTATTTTCAGTTATTTTAAATGCAATGGTTTTTTTAAGGTGCCTACCTAATATCTAACCCCTTCATTAAAACAGATACAATTTTGCAGTTTTTTTTAGATGACTGTATTCCTGCAATTGATGGATTGATTATGTAGCCATTATTAGTTTTTGACAACTTTTTTTTTTTTTCAGGTCATGTTGCCTCACCGAGTGGGAGACTTGTACATCTATGAGCAACCACAGAATCTCTGTCCTTCCCCCTCCCCTTCACAGACCCACATATCCCTGCACCAGTCACACCTAACTTCACCCCGGACACAAACACCCCCGCACCTGTCCCTTCATTCCCCCCACCCCAATATGAACTCAATCCACAACAACCAATCACATCTCCCTCCCCACATGCAAGGAGTAATGGAAACATATGATGTTCCACGATCCATACCAGTTTCTGCTACTTATGATGCCCCTAGATCCCTGATGCCGAGGTTACAGGGTCAGGGGCACGGAGCTGTTCCACCGGGCTCCGTGTCGGCTAATCCTGGCTCTGGGGACTGGTATGATGTTCCCAGGGCCCCCGCCAGCCTGACCCTGTTTCACCAACAGCAATTGACACCTTCAAGCAGTGCCAGCTCACTTACAATGGATTCTATGTCTTCTAGTAACAGGTATTAATTTTTTTCAAGTTTTTATATACATATTTTTAGTGTATTGTAAATTTTAATCCACCCTTTATTAGGTATAAGGCGAAATGGAAGATTACAGGGGTTTATGAAAAAAAAAACACCATGAAAAATTAGTTCGCTTGGAAAAAAAATAGTTTTCCACTTTTTAATTCATCTAAGGTTTAAACATTTGATACTACCACAGACATGTCATCAGTGGCGGTCCGTGACTTCTCAGTGAGTTAGAGTATTAAAATTGAAAAATACAATGTTATTGATGTTGTTGTAGCTTGTGTTCATATTTATTTCAATCTTTTCTATCTTCAATTTGCTACTACCGCTCCGGGAACCATTTATTGGATAACCCCCCCCCCGCCATAAGTCAACCCAAGTGGTTCGCTACGTTTGGTGACTTAGCAGGGGTGCCTATGTTCATGGGGTGAGGTTTGTCTAGGTTTTGGCGGCGGATGCTTTTGCTCACCTACTGCATGACAGGCAAGATCGGGAGAGATCTGTTGGAGGGAGACCTTTCCACCTCTCCAGTCAGACTCTCTTAACGAATGGGAGGGATGGATTCATGCCTTCGTCACTCCTGAACACATTGACCCCTAGATTCCTACACTATCCCTCGCACCTTTTTCCTTCCCAAAACTTCCTTTCCCTAAAAATACCCTCCACACATCTCAAAAGATGACTTCGGTCCTGAGGGAATTTTTTTTCTGATAATGTAAAAAAAATACTACTGAAAATATATATTTTTTCAGAATTAAAATTTTTTGTTTTTTAAATAAGTTTTTTTAGTTTAGGGATGCACTGCACAGCCCCAATATTTTACTTAAAAATTGGCACTAATTGACATAATATTACCAAAATTAATTTTCCTATATAATCATTCCGTAGAGATATGTAAAAAATGTAATTTTTTTAATTATCATTTGAGTAGGTACTTAGTCACTAATTAACTCTACATACAAAAGTTATAAGGGGAGTTTTTAAAAACTTTAATTTTTTCCAGGTCTTCTCTGGCCAACATGCCAGACTACGATATCCCCAAGTCACGGGGCTCCAACTACACGTCCAACACGCTGCGCAACCAGAGCCCCGGCCCCGGACAGACCTATGACGTGCCGCCCCCCAACCCACTGCCCAAAGAGCTGCCCCTGGAGTGGGCGGAGGCCCTCCACATGTTGGAGAAGTTGCAGATGGAGGCCACAGACTCCATTTCTAGGTTATTAGGTATGGATCCATTACTTCTTTTAATGGTTCAATGGTTAATATAGTGTTTGAAGAAATTCAAAGACAATATTCTAGAACTGTAATTTTAGTGTTTTCCAAATTCAAAGATAAATCAAAACAATTTTAACAAATTCAAAGATAAATCAAAGCTCTCACACAGTTCAAGGATCACACACATCCGCTCAGCTGAAATGCTTTCGCAACAATATTTGTATCATGTTTTTACAAAACGCAATTAGTTGAATATCACTAGTGGTGCCGTAATTTCACACAACTGTGATTTTATTTTTGCGGCATACAACTAATGCATGCATGATGAAACTATATGTTTACATGTGAAACTAGTTGTGAAATTAGCTTAAAAACACTTGTGCTCAACTAGTGTCATAATGTAAATTCATCTTTATACCAACTTTTTGGTGTCATGAAATTATTTGGAAAATGCTTACAATTATGTAAATTCAGTTTAAGTTTCAGGCAACGAAGTTTTATTTTTTCGGTTCCGTAAGTGAATTTGGAAACCACATATTATAAAGTCGTCCCACATAATAAGTTTATTTTTTTTAATTATTGTAGAGATTGTAAGATTATAGATAATTTCACTGTAATTTGATAATTTCATTTGAGCTTGCCTGCCTTTTTATTACAAATATCATTATTTTTATTTATATTATCACCTTGAGGTGATTTTTCACAAAAACGGCGCTCTATAAATTATCCAATTATTATTATTATTATACAATGCATCAGGGATACCAACATAACAGTGGCATATTATTTATCTGTAGCAAATTTAAATTTGGAAGCCGTATGCTATATCTTAAGTGCACATAGCTGTTTTTACCCCCATCAACTTTTGATGTCGCTGTTCCCTTCTTTATCTGCTGTGTAAATATTACTTCTGTACGTTTTACTCAGATGGCGCTGCACGCAAGTTTGAACACCAGTTACCAGTTACAATTTTAGTGAATACTACACATTTCAAAATACTTTAAACTAGTGTCCGACCGAAACTAGTTTTTACAGACGTCTCAGGTTCGGCCGAAACCGAAACTTCCATATAAGGTCATGTTTTCGTGGAAAAAAAATTGTCAATCTTAATCAGTCGGCCTTTATTTTTAAATCATATATCAATCATTCAATCTCTGATATTTGAATTAAAAATAAACATAAAAAAATTATCACTCCTTATTTCAAATAACAAAATTACCTATATAACAAAATTACCCATATAACGAAATTACTTTTTTTAACCTAATTTGTTTAGGTTACACTAAACAAAAAATACTCTTTCATCTTAAGAACAAAACAATTTCTTATAAAATTAAAGCAAACACTTTGAACCAAATAATTTCTTCTAAACTTTGGTCGTATTGTATGGCACTCGTTTTAATGAACTACAATATAATTAAAATTTAAAAGTACCTACCTACCTACAATAACAAAATAAACTAAATGAAGAGCTTTAATCTTAAGAACAAAATAATTTCTTCTAAACTTTGGTCATATTGTATGACACTCTTTTTAATGAACTACAAACTACAATATAATTAAAATTAAAAAGTAACTACCTATCTACAATAACAAAATATGTTTAGTGCAAGTTATACATGAAAATAAATAGAGTTTCAACACGAATCAAGTCCTGACACGAGTATGAGCGCAGACGAAGGAAAAATATTCTTCGTGGCTCGCAGTTCAGTGTACCGAACATGTCCGATCGCAGGACGAAATCTCCCGAAGTCAGTTTCGGTTTCGGCCATAGTTTCGGCTGGATGGCGGCCGAAACCGAAACTAAGCCGAAACTTGTTTTTTGGCCGAAACTAGGCCGAAACCGAAACCGAAAGTTCGGACGGACACTACTTTAAACGCATTTAACTAGAAACTACAATTTTCATCATAATATTATGTTAATATTGCTTCCACCTCCTCAAATGTTAGAATTGTGTTTAACTTGTGGTTTTTTTGTTCAGGTTTTGTTCGGCCTGGATGGCGTTCTCACGCTGCCATGAGCAACCAGCTGCTGGACGTGAGACTGGGCTCCACACGGCTGAGGGCCGCCCTGCACGACCTTGCACAGTTCACCGAGGGCACCCTGGGGAACGCTGCCAATGCACACGATAAAGGTATTACTTATTTATCAAACCGTTAATCAATCTTTTTTTTTTTGACTTTTCAATAACAAACTAGTTTTGACTTAACATTCCGATTGAAAAATCTAAATCGATGCGATGATTAATTTTGTATTTAATTGGTTTCAGGTTTGACCATTAAACTTCGTCCCCTCGTTAAGGCACTGAGAGATGCCGATAGACTTGTAAATAATGTTATTGAGAATTTGGACGCCTTGAATTGGTCCATAGAACTCCTCTGTAGGCCAGACGACGAGAACCACGACACTTCTAGCCCAGACGCTCTGGACCAGCTGATAGCTTGCGCCCGAGCTCTCACCGAGGATGTTCGGCAGACCGCATCCTTCATTCAAGGAAACTCCACTTTACTCTTCAAGAAATCCAAAACCAACGGCGTAGGAGAATGGGTCGAGGAATACGACTATGTTAAACTAGAATCCAGAGAGTCTGTAGATAAAAAACACGCAGAAATAAAAGATTCTTTGCCCAACGAACTTAAAAAATCTTTCGATACTGTTATAAAGGATGCAGATTATTCAACAACTAATGTACAATTGAATGAAAATAACATGGCCCCCAATGATAAACAATTGATTTTATATTACGCCAAACAGACAATGACGTATTTTGAATATTTAACGACCGCTATAGATGCCTTCTTGCAGTCGGTTGAACGCAATCAACCTCCTGCCGCCTTTTTGGCTCACGGAAAGTTTGTAGTGCTGCACGCACATAGACTAGTCTACATCGGCGATACGGTGCATAAAAACATTGAAAATACTGAGTTTAAGTCTAAAGTTCTAGCTTGTTCGGATGGGCTATCGAATGGCCTGGCAATGACGGTTTCCAAAGCGAAGAATGCCGCTTTAAACTTCCCCAGTGTGTCTGCCGTACAAGAGATGGTGGATTCGGTGGTGGATGTATGCAACTCAGCCCGTGACTTGAGGAACTGTATGATACAAGCGACTAGTCAACCGTAGCTCTTATTGTTCCTGCTGGTGAGGTTCTGCAAATCTGTCAGCGTGGTTTGGGTCATCGCCATCATTTGCACTTTATTTGGGTATATTTACTATTTCATGTATTGATTTGAAGATTAGTGGGATGAACCATTGGTGGCAGCGATAGGCAATGTAGTGGATTATTGCAATCTGTATAAATGAGAGATGTAAAAAGATGGTATTGTAATGATAAAAAGTTATTAAATATGCCGACAAATCTAGGAAAATATTTTCTTTTTCTGAAAATATAATAACATTGTAAGATTGAATACACCAGTTTAAGAATATAATAATTGATGAATATTATGCAAAACAATGCTAAATTACTTATTAAAATACTAATATTATGTCCTTATGCAAAAAACTATGTATGCTCAATTTTAATATAAAATATGTTAACTTTTGTGTAGGTGTTAGATGTTAAATTAGCTCCCTCATAATAATTAATAATGCCAAAGTACTAATTTAAGTCAACGAAAATATTAAATAATAATAATAAATTATAAAACACCAATATTAAATGCATTTAAGTGACTTATTTTAAATTGAAAACATTTGGGCCGATATTATAACATGTATCCATATAAGGTTGCCTATTGCAAAAACATTAAATACATTGTGTAATCTTCAGTATTTCTAATAACTTGCCGATATTTTTATTTATCCGATAACATAGTGCTGTCAAGCTTTTCGAACCACCCCATCGGTATTCTTATTGATTACATCTGGGAATTGTGTTAATCTTCTACTCAATATGCAAACACTTCTATTATTCACCTTTTTTTTGGTATGAACTAAAACAAAAATTGTAGCTTAATATTTTACAGCTGTCGAATCGCACTAGCCAGTAACTAACTGTCTGTTGCCTGATAATGTTCATATTACAAATATTAGATTATTTTACAGATAGAGACCTATCAGCCGACAGCTATCGCTTGCATTTATTTCTCCATTATAATACTGGTCCTTAGTTAGCTACGCAGTATTATCATAATTACATTGTGATGTAAATAAAATTGTTAAACTGTTTGGTTCACATAATATACGCATTCTTTCAGAAGGTGACTTGATTGGTTTCTTGTATATATCATCAATCGATAAGATTAATATAATGTGTTATATTATGCAAATGATATTATTATGGTTACTGTTATAAGCAAACTTAATACGATGGAGATATGCAATAAAGTCTGAACATCAATTCATGATTCTATACAAAGCGCATGCAATCATGAATTGGATCTTTAACTATTGAAGGTGTAACTCTATACAATAATTATTATCTGTGGAGATCAATGTGAAAAAACGTACAGCAATTAGCTATAAAGTTTTGGGTTTTTCCCAAGGCATCAGATTATTTATACAATTATTATGATAAAATTAATAAAGTACCCCTACTACTTATGAATCATATGAAATAACATGCTTTACATTATGCTTTATGTCTGTGTATCGTCTGTAAAAACATATTATATTACATAAAACTTGTAGTATAAATTGAGAAAGTGTTAATGATTAAAGTTGTCTAGATTAGTTGATAATATGCAAAATAGGTAGTTGCTTTTTTGTATGATAATTACTGTTAAAAGCGATACATATTCGATGAATTCGTAATCCAGTATCATTATACATATATATTATTGTCATAATCGGCCTTATTTTAAAATGTACATAAAGTAATAGAGCTCACGAGTTCCTGCAAAAGTTTGGTATGGATTTACAGTTAGATTATACATTCGCACTGAGATATTGGCGTTTCCATTTCTGTACAGTGTTTAGGAGTAGGTTTTGTATATAGATAGTGTAGAGTGAGACGTTTTATAATAATTTTGTTATGTTATTAATTTATCTAAGTAATACTCCATACATTGAGACAGACTACATAAAACCACAGAGTTTAATAATATATAAAATGTACATAAGAATTTTTTCAAACCATTTTTAACAGTTATATCGGAAATTAATTCAAGAATAATGACTGCTACCCCTGTGACATGCTGTTAGCAGTAAAAAGGTTTCATTCATTTTTACGTTAAGTAGGTTACGTATGATGGAAGTGTAGTGCAAGAGTATGTTATCAATTAGAAGTGATAAACCGTGTAAGTTTAGCACTGTCATTCAGCTTACATCATCTGTGTTTGTGCTACTTGTATACAACCTATGTTAGCACAATACATTATATTATACTACATATTTAGGAGTGTAAAATATACTACATATTACTAATTGAACAGCCTTTTTTTTTACAATGACTCTTTCCTAATAAAGTAAATATTCCTGCCGGAGGAGTTAACCAAGATTTGAAATTTTCACAGCCAAAAGTATTGCCTTGATGTTTTATACTTTCTTCTTTAGCCAACGTTTCGGGCAGTGTCCATCATCATGGCAGATGATGGACAATGTCCGAAATGTTGACTAAATAAGGAAGAGACGCATCAGGGCGTGATAACACAAAAAGTAATCACGATAACAAGGGTACAAGAAATACAACAAAACATGCTAAATATTCCACTAATCGCCGCATTTTTGTGAGGCATACATTATGGAAATTACACTCAATTTCAACATAAGTACTACAAGAAACAACTATGTAATAGATGGGAAAAGATGCATTAAAATGCAACTTTTATTAAAAGTTCAATATTTCCTGTATAAAACCATAATGCTGCCATATTGCCGCCATATAAATTTATTTTTGTATGGAATGACATTTGCTTGAGTTTCGTTAAGATCTAAATAAGCGTGAATAATTTAGTTAACCCAAACTAAGAACCTAATAAACTATTTTTGCATGTAAATAGTTG
The DNA here is from genome assembly GCA_917563855.2 of Limnephilus lunatus. Lineage (NCBI taxonomy): Eukaryota > Metazoa > Arthropoda > Insecta > Trichoptera > Limnephilidae > Limnephilus > Limnephilus lunatus. The sequence continues at coordinate 28,411,991 of OU830598.1, read as the reverse complement.
TTTCTTATAGTAGTTGTCAAAACTAAGTGTAATTTACACAATATGTGCTTAAAAGTGCTGCAGTTGGTGGAATAATTACCCAAAACACTAATGAACTTTCTACTGGCAGAGCCAAACACGGTTTAGAGTGGTAAATAATTACCTAATACATATGTTTTTCCTCCTTCATATAATCCAGGCCTCATCAGAACCTGCATTAATAAATCCCTTCCTTCAGCCCCTCTCTTAACCTGCCTCACAACTCTCCCAATAGTTCCCCTGCCTCACACCATACAGACAGGGACAATCTTTTGAGATATCACATAAAAAAAAAATATTTGTATATGAAAGTAAAGTCCAAAATATATATGTAGTATTTATAAACAATTCTCTCACTTATTGATATCTTTACATAAACGTTCAGTAAAGCGCAGGCGGAGTTAACTAACTAACTAATCTTTACATAAACGTTCAGTAAAGCGCAGGCGGAGTTAACTAACTAACTAACCATCACGTCGTTTCTCCGCAGGGAAAGGCAGAGTGAACGGACCTCCAAACAACTCGGTCTTGGCACACAGTCCTTGCCTCTTCCACATTCATACTTACTCTTCTATTATTCTGAGTCTTGACATGGCCCAACTCAAGTATCTGATTCACTTGATCGTGCCGTATCTTCCTCGGGCGTCCCCGTCTTCTACCATTCACATTTGCATCATACATTTTCCCTAAACTCCTTTCTTCGTTAATTCGCTCTACATGCCCAAACCATCTGAGGGTCCCTTTCTTAATTTTACTCATTACTCTTACATCAGTCTTGAATTCTTTGCGGATCTCCACATTTCTCACATGATCATACATGGTTCTACACACATACGCCTCAGGTATCTCATTTCTACAGCATGCAGTCTACTTTCGTCCTTCCTTTGCCAGTTCGATGCCTCACTGCCGTACATCGGGGTAGGTACCCTTCGTTCAATATCTCTATCAGCCTTCCCATCTCTCGTAAACATATTTCCCAAATGTGTGTTCAAATGTTGGCTCAAGAAGTTGGAGAAAGCTCAAACCAAGCCTGCTCATTATTGAGCAAATGTGTATAGTTAACTACGGTTGAGTTGACTATTTTTGACATGAGCGTACTCAGTGGCGGCTCTCGAGCACATTTTCGGTGGTGGGGACCGTCATTTTTTGTAGAGATACTTTCATGTTTTTTTAATGTTGTTTATTTCTGTTACCAAAAACATCAAAATTATTGCGTTTGAAACATGCTCCTGCGAATTTTCGTGTTTTGACAAGCTTTTCGATAAATGTTTTAAATCAATAAGATTAAAATTAGTTTTAAATCTTATACCCAGATTGAGTACACCCCGTATCACCACCAAAAGTATACTGGGAAAGCAACAAAATCTTCAAGAAAACACTAGCATGTAACCAAGATTTTTTAGAAAACCACTCTGGACTAAGATTTAATTTTTACGAGTATTAATTAACAACCTGAAACTTGATAACTAACTAGTTTCTAGGTTGGTGAGCTCCTAGGTAGGCATTTCACTTCTACGTTTTCTTGAAACGCTACTGCAATCAATATATTTTCCAGTTAAAAGTTGAATTCATTAATTCTTTATAATAGATTTTTTATTTCTTAAAAAAGTATAACAAAATTATATAAAGTAAAGTAGATCAGAAATTTATAACCAGAAACACCAACTAGGTACATTCATAATTATTAAGTTTAATAAAAATAATACAAGATAATCATAGGTACCACCGTTAAAATTACTTTTGATGTGTATTTACCACAAGAACGGCGCTATAGAAATAATCTGATCAATCGATAACAATATTACTATTTTCTAAAACGTCAAATACGATTATTATACGCCTAACATGAATTCCGGCCCATGCTTAACTGATCTACTTCAATTACCTACTATTAAAACAAACATTCACTAGCTTCACAGGGGGTTTCTCGAGTCTGTCCCCACGATTATGGAATAGATGGTTCAAGAGCGCATGCGCGGATCATTAAAATCTTGTCCAAAAATATTCAACGCAAGCAATATCTTCATTTTAGAAGAAATAAATCGATTTGCTGTCCCCTAACTGTGCAGAACTCAGTGTGCTAGTATCTAGTACCTAATGCGCCGAGTGTCGGCGGGTCGCATTAGTATTAGTTAGTATGCTATTAAGGAAGAAAGGAGAGCGGCCGCGTGTTAGTTCGCAGAAACTTCTCAAATTTCGAGCCTAAAAATTATCCAAATTAATTTTTTAGATTATATTTCTAAGAGCAATGACACTTTTATGTTGATAACGCATTAACCCTTCGAATAATAAGAAAAGAATATCTGTAACCTTTTGCCTGTCAAGGTTCGCGCGCAAAATTCCTGGTTCTTGCCATGCATCTTAAATTTTCCTATTTATGGGTTATTTTTTAACCCTTTTGCAAAAACAAAAATTGTTCTAAAATCTAGATAAAATAATCTTTCCGATTTGTTTATTAGAAATCAACTTTTTTTTTTCTAAATATTAAAATTTTGATATTGGAAATGTAAATTAGCTAAAAAATGCATACCTGCGAATATTGGAATTAATGTACTTAAAATAGAATAAACTTAAAATTTTAAATACAGATTCCTTTTTTTAACAAAATTTGTAATAAAACTGTCACCTCACTTTTTATCACTTTCATACAATTTTATTTTAAAATTAAATGTTTGTTACGTCAAAAATTGGCTCGAAATAAAACAGTCACTTATGATCGGGTTTGTAAAATATCTCAACAACATAGCGCATATAATCCTAATACAATGAAAAGCATTATTTCTTTGGCTCTCTAACATAAAGGAAATCACAAATATTCGCATGACAGGAAGAGAGATATATAACTTTTAATAATGCACGGTCGCTCTGGGACAATCTGGGTCTCTTGTTATTATAACGGCATATGATGTTTTGGGACAACTTGGGTCTCCTGTGATTAGAATGGTTAATTATTTTTTGTGAACACAAAGAATTGTCAACTTTTTCTTTTTTTTTTTTTTTTTTTTTTACATGAATACCTCACAAGAGTCCCAACTGCTCCCGTCTGAAGCCAGTGAGACTATGGCATCCCCAATTGGAGTATGTTGTGAGGCTGAGGGTAGTGGAGAGGAGAAGGAGATAGGGAAGAGGAAGGTGGGGAAGTACCTGGCTATTCAGATCTGGTCACCAAACACGGCTAATGCCGTTTCAAGCAACGTTTCAATTCTGAATGGTGGTCTTACACCAGGGCAATACAGAGAGTATCTTCCACTCTGGAACGTGCCGCAAATATACTATTTATTATTTTAAATGAATAAATTGTGAAATAACACAAATTAATCAAATAAAATTTATTTGCCACGCCGGGATTCGATCCCGCGACCTTCGGTGCGCGAGTCAAGCGTCTTACCGCTGCGCTACGGCCGGTCGTCGTTTCTTGGTATGTTTCTGGAATAACTGGTGGGAATTGTCCCCATGGTCCACTTGTGGGGAACCGCCACTGAGCGTACTCATAAATGATCTAATACCGCGTACTCATTAATGAGCATGCTCATAAGCCTGCTTGTGTGAGCAAGTGTGTCAGTACCTTTAACCATAAACAATAATTTCAGTTTTCTTCACTATGTTCATTTATGCTAGTATTCTAGTACCTACTTGTCTCTCTCTCTCTGGTTTCAATCCTGGGATTGGTTTGCAGCAATTTCCTTTAATTTTCTTTTCCATTCTTCCCTGTCTTGTGCGGCTCTTTAATTACTTTATTTATTTTTTTTTACTTGTCTACCCACAATAAATTGTCTATGTAGTTTTTGCACAAATGTCAGATTCGCGTCAATTCGTAAATTCGTATTCTGTTTTAGCCTTTTTTTGATATTCTTACATCGCTATTATGGCTTATAATCGGCGCCTAATCTACTCCTGTTTCTGTAAAATGTATAAAAACAGTTTTTGTTACACTATGACTTATTAACTCGCCTGCAGGAATACACATTTACAGGGAAAACTTGCAAATAAACGGTATCCCATCTGTGGCGTGTTGAAATAATAGGCAATTACAGCATGATACCAGAAGTTTTACTATTTTCTTTTGCCTTGTTAGACAACGGCGCTTTGCTGTTCATATTGGTGTATTACGTTATTACTTTATCCGACTTGGAGTGTGATTATTTGAACCCTCTCGAGTGCTGTTCCAAGTTAAACTTTTTCGTGCCTACCAAATTGATCGCCCACGGCTTACTCTCCGTCCTCCTCCTGCTCAACGGTCAGTGGGTGCTCACTGCCCTCTCTCTGCCGCTGCTGATATATTTGTTGTATGAGTACCTGTGCGTCCGCCAAGGAAATCTGGGAGTCTATGATCCGACGGAAATCCATAACAAAGATCAACTGTGGCGGCACATGCGAGACGTGCTCGTCTACCTTCTGTACTATCTCATCTCCTTCTTCATCTACCTGTACTGTCTGATCATCGCCCTGCTCAAGGGGGATCCGATTCAGCGGCACCACGAAGATAAGATCATCACTGAATTGTAAACACAGATCTAGTATTATTTTTTATTATTTAAAATGGCAACCGATTCTTTCAATGTATATTTAAGAAAAAAGAAACTTTTATGTCCACTTATGAATGTACCAAAACATTACGAAAAGGTATGGAACAGCAATGCCAGTGAAATATCCAGGAGTGCTCAGGAAGCTCTGGATGAACAGGAAGATACCCTGAGCGATCAGGATGCGGTCAGCAGGGACCTGGCCATGTCAAACTATGTCATTCTGAAAGAGATATTGGGGCAGCTGGTGTCCTGGCAGGACCTGAAGCTGGTGTCCTATGTGTGCCAGGCATGGGCGGATGTGGTGAAGAACATAACCAAACATTGCGTTAAATCTCAAGTGTTTTGTTTGTACTGGATCGAGGGAGTGACGTTTGAAAAGGAATATCTCCGGGCCGAGCCGGAGCCATTGCTGATCCTGGCTTTTGCCAACTCCAAGTCGCTGCAGTTCCAGTACTCCTGCAATGAATACCCCGACTCCCCTTGCGACCCAGACTGTAAAGCCAAACACAAAAGTGAGTACTTTTTCATCATGTATGTATTTCTATTTTTGCAACTGTTGCTTTATGGTGGAATATCATTTTACCATGAATTTGTTATATACCTTGGTAAAAATGCAGAAAATAGGGACAAGGCAGTATGCACATTTTATTTTAAAAACACTTTGTATCAGTTAGATAATAATCAGAAGAAGTATTTCAGTTTCCGGATATATTTTGAAACTGAAAAAGTTTCTAGAAATATTTATTTCGTTGAAAAAACTGATAATTTGATCTCTTTTCTTCACATCACATTTTGAGAAAATAGTATTAAAATAGTTTTTTTAGACTACTTCTTTATTTTATTAATTTAACCCAAACTAAGAACCTATTTTAGGATCATGGGTTCATATTTTGGGTTATAAAAGAAGAAAAAACTAACCTTCAAACTTTCACATCAATAACAATGGCCGCCAAGTGAATAATCAAAATAACCATTAAAATGTTTTTTTTTCTATTTCCGAAAATCTGAAATACTTAGGTACTTCTCATTATTATCTAACTTCTTCTAAAAGTGTTTTATTTTTTTAAAAGGTGTATTATAGTTTCCTTATTTTCTGTTTATTTACCAAAACCTTTATTAACTACTTTTCCTTTTGGCTTTCCAGTCCCCTCCTTTAAGTTGCCAAGTTTTTTTTCTTAGACTGCTCTTATTTATAAGACTTACTTGATTTTACTGTAACCTTTTATAAAGTAGGTATTATGGTGAGCGTCCATCTGTCCGCGCCGGCCGCAACGCATGCACGGCATATCTTTATAGAAAAATCCGGCTCGCACCGACCACTGGTATTGGACGCAGTGCTGTATTAATTCATATAAAGATATAAAAAAATCCGTTGCGTGCCGTGCGTGCGTTGCGGCCGGCGCGGAGTCGACGCTCAGCATTATATGACTATGTATGTATCTTGTTGAAGTGATGGACTACGTGCACGCAGCTCTGTCCTACCCGAGCCCTTCCTTGGTGGTACTGTCCTGTGAGAGAGTCCTCTACTACCCACCCTCTGTCAAGGACAACCGTGAGAACAGGGCCAGCTTCAATGAGGCCATTGCCAGTAAAGGTGAGTTAAACAACCTAAACTAATCACATACATATTTGCTACATATTACCGGGAATGTCTGTCTTCAACAATATTTACTGATACTCGTCTCCCACTCGAGAGAAGTCCTGGTTTGTATGTGTTTAACGACAATCTGTTAATTGAGGAGCTGGAAGTAATATCAGCTTAAACTTCTAGTTCTGTAGGTACTCAAGGGCAATCGGGTGACTAGCTCGGCAAGGGAAACTCTATTCTAGGGAATGTCGGCCGCAACCTTATTCCACCAAATCCTTGTCAGGAATCAACGACTCAGGGGAACATTTAAATATAGTTTATTGTAGATCGGTACATACATATAATTTATCTGGTGAACAATACAAATCTGATGATCGGGAGTTTCAATGATACTTCAAGGTTCGTCAGGTTACCAGTCGTGTTTATTATCGTCTTATTTACAATTAATATTTTACTGGACTTAGTGTCCGTTTTGAAGGATGCTCTGTCTTGTTTTGCGGCAGAGGAACTGGTCCCCAAAGGTGCCCATCTGTCGATTGTATATCATCGGCTGTCTTCGTAACCACTCGGGTACTAGACCCGAAATGTTTTTCGTAAGCTTTTTATTGAGAATTTAATAAGAAAATAAGGTAGGTACCTAAATGTTTTATTAAAAGCTTTCATTTTATAATTTTTCTTTGTAACAATAGTAGGATCAAGTTCAATTTCTAAAGCACCATTTTTAATTTAATAATAATAAATAACTTTTAAAAATATGAGTTTTCAGATCCATGAGATGAGGGAGAAGAAATTCTCCCACAGTTCTGATAATTAATTTTTCTACATTTTACAGTAGTTACTGTAGGTAGCTAATTAAAGTTACATGAGTTATTCATTTCATTTTATTGGTGTATTCATATTAGGTATTTATTGACAAAGACAACAAATGGATATAGAGACATTGTGAACATGTGAACCTATACTGAAGTTTACGAACTACATTCCTGAATTTGGGATGCTAAAAAATCGTACCTCACTCAAAAAGTGTTTTTTGTGACCGGTAAAAAACTATATGTCTTGTTCGACATGATTATTTCAAAAAATCATGGTGGTATAAATGACCCAAAAAATCATGAAAACATGGTAAAAATCATGCATCTGGAAACACTTTGGAAAGTGTTGCCAGATGCATGATGTTGCCATCACATTCCCTGTTGAATTTCCTGAATTTGTTCCCAAATGTCAAAAAAAGCTGAATATCTAAAATGATGATTTTATTACAGGTTCCTGCACATGCGGTGTCATCTTGCCCAAGATTCCCGGAGTCCATGTTCACTCCGTGGACAGCAAACTGGAGTGCGAGGCAGAAATACCATTGATTAGGAAAATCTCCAAAATAATGGAAACAGAGATTATCAAGTGCATCCTGGTGTTTGTTGGAAACCAGTACGAGCATTTGGAAACCAACTTCTTTACGGTCATTCAGACTATAAGGCACAGGTATTAATTACATTTTGTATTTTAGTTTAACTTAAATCTCGAATCCCGAGTTTTAGGATTGTGAAATAATCACAGCTTTTTCGCTGTGCCATGATCTAATGAAATAAATTAAATAATTATTATTATTTAATATGAATTCAAGGGAAGATGAAGGGTAGCAACTAATATGTAGTTAGTTATTGTATCCTGGCAATAATAATGGTTCATAATAAAGGTCTGCTGCCTAAGTATAAATGTTAAAAATCGTGTAGATGATTTTTATCCATCGAAAAAACTGTTAGTGTCCAGTGTCCATAGAAAAAAAGAATAGAGAGAAAGCTTGGATGGAAATGGTTATTCGGCAAATATGATGGTCATAATTTAGTCATCTAAATGCATTTTGATATTTGTGTTCACACAGACCTCAAGTCCAGTTAATCACTGCTTATTCAGTTCAGTAATTGTTCATGTCACTAATTGATATTCACACAAGAGGCCCTGAGAAAATAATTTCCCTCAGGGCCTGTCATCTTTAGGGATACTGTGTGTAGGGTCTTTTCAAGTAAAGGAAGAATAGAAAGTTCTGGGCAGGAATCTGGGAGCCGGTGTATCCATGAGTGACGTGTAAGTCCATTCCTCCCACTGCGGTGCAAGGCATTAGGTTGAAAAAGTCCGGCTGGAGAGGTCAAAGGGTTTCCATTGCCTCACAAACCGGTCTGCCACACAGGTGGTGGGCAAACGCATCCACCATCAAAAGGTCACTCCATGAACCCGAGCACTCCTGCTAAGCACACCACACGTAGTGAACTACTTGAGGTTACCTATGACAGAGGTGTTGGTTATCCAATGAATGGTTCCCGTGGCGACATACCTGCCTCCAAAATCGATTTTTTTTTAATTGAAAATCTTGATTTTTAAGCCTCCTTATTTCATTTGATTTTTGGAAGTGCCCTTGTGGTGATTTATTGATTTTATTATAATTTAATTATAATAATGGAATGATGATTGCAGCCAGCCCTGCACTCCGGTAGCAGTGGGCGGGTGCCGGGTGAACACGTCCTACCACAAGAACTTCAACCTGACGTCCAAGCGAGACGGCGAGCCCTTCAGCGTGCTCATCTTCTCTGTGGACAAGGACACAGAGGAGGAGGTGGACTTCCACTGCTACTCCGCTGTATTCCTGGAGGATCATGACATAGAATCCAAAATGAAACAGGTTACATTATTTTTATTTATATTACAAACTTTCATCAATTGTTCCCACAAATAGGTTTGTACATTGGAATCATTTTAAAGAGATTTTTGCTTGTGTAGTAGGGACAAATCATTTTAAAAGTGTACAAAGTTTTTATAGAGGACACATTTGAATATATTTGTGGTATTTATGCACACTGGTAGTATTAATAATAATAATAATTCTTTATTCCAGGATGTGGGAAGGACAGTGCAATCCCACACGTCCTATATAGTTATATGTACATATTTAAATATGTACACAGTAAAGAAAAAAAGAACATAAATATATATATTAATACATAATAACAAAAATAAATAATCCATTATTATGCAGGATGTGGTCTTTGAGTGAGCTCGGGCCCATCGCTCACTCAGGAGTGGCGCTTGGTGCTGGAGGGCTGCTGTCACCACCGTGTTGTCGGAGGCCATTAGCCGCATCCTGGCTCCAGTGACCCGGTGTCTCATCAGGCTGGCGAATCCATGAAGTCCTAATTCTGTGAACATTGTTGATGCGCTGCTATACCTTCTGAATCCAAATATGATTCTACATGCATCATTATTGATCTTTAAAAAAAGTTTTTCCAGCTGCTGCCAGCAGTTCCCTCTTACCTCGAAAATGCACCTAGCGACATTTATCAATTCTCTTTTTTGTTATTTTTTAAAATTCTTTTTATCCATCCAGACCACCACTACAGAAGCAAGGGTCTCTTTAAAATGTTTCACCTGTATATACCTTCCTGCATTTTATTTCCAAATTTTAGGGCTTTTCATTTCAAAATAAAACTTTCCTGATCATTTTTACTGTTTAATATTTCTAGTTACTGATACTTTAACAGCAATCACTCATCTTTAAAACATTAATTCCAGCTGTCAGAGTTTCCCCGCCGAGAGTCGAGCGCCGCCTTGAAGCTGAGCTGCGTGGGGCGCACCGACCTGGACCAGCAGGAGCACCAGCTCTTCAGCAAGTACTTCCCCACCACCTCCCTCACCGGCTGCTACGGCCAGCAGGAGGTGGGCCTGGACTGCTACCCCTCCCTGGCGCCCCCCTTGCCTGCGCTCAGCCTGCCCACCCGGCGCCGCGCCAAGCCGGGGCAGGAAAGCCTATTCCATTCCTACTCCACCATCATGGTAGTCTTCTCCTGGGGGAAATTGCTGTAAACCAAAGTGACTAACCTAAGTAACAACTAGTTAATAATATTATCGGTAAATGAAAGTTCGTTCAAATCTTTGTAACAGTATGTTCATTTTTTTAATTTATTCAAATATTTTGTTATTGTTACTCTACTGATTGATGATCATGCAGCTCTTTTTATATGTGATACCCCAAAGTAGTTTCAAATGCCTGGAACTATTGGAATTATGGCATCCCCATTTGTTGGGAAATGTTGTGAAGCTGATGATAGTGAGAGGGAAATAGAAAGGTTGTATTTTTTTTTTGGAAAGCATAAGCAATTTATTTTGGTAGTTTAAAGCCGGATTTTAGGACAACTTTGCTGGAAACAAAGTATATTGAGGGCACCGCAATTATTTAACATTTTGAGAAGATAATATTAATAGATTTAAGCGAAATATGAAACAGAACATAGAAAGGTACTAATTGGCCGCAACTCGAAATCGAACCCAAGATCTCTGTCTTACCGAGACAAACACTAAGCTATTGGACCTCGTTATATTCTGTTATTTTTGTCAATCTCATAATGTGTCAATTTAAGAATTGCTACCAACATTATCCTCAATTAATTTTCTTATTTTTTTGGCTGCTATTTTTGTATGATTACAAAGATAGCAGCCAAATATATTGTCTTTTATAACCTTCAAAAGTTATTCCACTAAATAGAATTATTTAGAAATTCTGGAATATCAAATTGAAAAACTTTTATTTTTGTTGCTTTTTGAAAGATATGATTTTCGTAGTCTTTATTTTATATGTTTATTTTCTTTTTTGAACTTTTGAAAATTGTTTGAAGTTTGGCCGAACTTTAGTTTACGACATAGTCCTAAGTTTAGTTTAATTTTAGCGGATACATAATTTAATAAGCAAAAGTGCTTTGCTTTAGAATAATTATTGGTAGTTAATGAAGACCTTTTGAAGTGGTGTGCGAAAGTCTGAAGGATTTTGAATCTCAGAGATCCTCTTTGAGATTACTTTTTATAAATCAATGAGTAATTTTATGATAATTGTTAAACATATATATTTGCACTGTGTAGAAAACTGCGGTATTCAATCCCAAACACGATAATATTATATGGAGGCCTATATTGTTTGAATTTTTAAGCTGAGAAAATGTTTCATCTTGTTTCATACGGAACAACTTGTTGTACATATTACATATACAGAAATGAGATACAAATCTGTGGTCGACCTTTGGCTACTTACTATAATAAGTGGAAAAATGATAATTTTATGGTTAGTTATATGTATTTCATCATCTTTTTTTGACAACTCTTTTGCATTCAGACAGCGAAAATCCAATGAAACTTATTATTTTCGCCTAACAGGTTGACTGGGAACTGCCTCTTTTGCACTTTAGCAAACTGTTGTTCTCCTGGGAACTGCCTCTTTTGCACTTCAAACTGTTGTTCTCCTGGGAAATGCCTCTTTTGCACTTAAACAAACTGTTGTTCTCCTGGGAACTGCCTCTTTTGCACTTATCATATTTTGACCAAGACCATGGAAATATTATACTTATACATAATTACCTACTTTCAAATCCTGTTTGTCTCGCGTACAGCATAATTTATTTTTAATTTAATTCATTTGGAATAATGTGCCAAATATCACACATTTCATTCATCGAGAGTCCAAATATTATTATGTTGTGGCGCTACTCCCAAAAGTTGGTAATTACAAATTTTAAATGATTTAGTGATGAATTATGCTACTTTACAAATGTGTATAAGAATTGCTGGCAGGACCGTCACAAAAACTAATTTGGCAATGTGATCAATTGGCTGAAATTGTTTTCAGTATGTCTGATTTTGACCTGGGACAACTCCATAACATGTTTATGACCTTACAAACTTTTGGCAAGAACCCTGCAATATTTTTTATGTGAAAAATATTCTTGCCGTATTTGGTAGCTACCCTACTACACCGATATTGCAATCTCTATTAGCTTTTAATTTAAGAGAAGACTGTTAAAAGACACGATTAGTTGTTGAAACGAGTAATACAGTAGAACCCCGTTAATTCGAAATCCACGGGACATCAAAAATAAAATTTCGAATTAACGAATTCCCACGTAATTCGAAATTTCGCAAAAAAAAAAAAAAAATTCGCCGAAAATTTAATTTTTTGGCGTCAAATTCAAATTCGGGTAGGTTCTTCGGAAAAAATCGTAATAATACGCTTATTCCCTGGGTAAATCGAGTTTACTCAGCCGCCGCGGACGGCCCTCTATTCGAAGTATGAATTCACAAAAATACGATATTTTCCGAGTAAATCAAATTTTTGCTGCCGATTACCGTTACAGCCATCCCTTTAAAATCCTTTTAAACTCAAAAAAGATATATTACCGCGTAAATCGAAATTTCGCAGCCTATTTCCGATGCAGCTGGCCCTTTGAATTCAGGTACCTACTCGAAGTAAATTCGTAAAAATACGATATATTTCGCGTAAATCCAATTTTCGCGGCCGAAACCCGTCGCGGCCGGCCCTTGTTCAAATACCTATCCGGAAAAAAATCGTAAAAACTCGGTATATTTCGCGTAAATCGAATTTTCAGGACCGAATACCGTCGCGGCCGGCCATAATGCAAATACCTATTCGGAATAAATTCATAAAAATACGATGTATTTCGCGTAAATCGAATTTTCGCGGCCGATTGCCATCGCGGCCGGCACTTGTTCAGATACCTATTTGGAAAAAAATCGTAAAAATTCGATATATATCGCGCAAATCGAATTTTTGCAGCCGAATCCCGTCGCGGCCGGCCATAATGCAGATACCTCTACGAAAATACGATATATATCGCATAAATCGAATTTTCGCGGACGAATCCCGTCGCGGCCGGCCCTTGTTCAAATACCTATTCGGAAAAAAATCGTAAAAACTAGGTATATTTCGCGTAAATCGAAATTTCAGGACCGAATACCGTCGCGGCCGGCCATAATGCAAATACCTATTCGGAATAAATTCATAAAAATACGATGTATTTCGCGTAAATCGAATTTTCGCGGCCGATTGCCATCGCGGCCGGTACTTGTTCAGATACCTATTTGGAAAAAAATTCGATATATTTCGCGCAAATCGAATTTTTGCAGCCGAATCCCGTCGCGGCCGGTAATAATGCAGATACTTTTTCGGAATAAATTCATGAAAATACGATATATATCGCATAAATCGAATTTTCGCGGACGAATCCCGTCGCGGCCGGCCCTTGTTCAAATACCTATTCGGAAAAAAATCGTAAAAACTAGGTATATTTCGCGTAAATCGAAATTTCAGGACCGAATACCGTCGCGGCCGGCCATAATGCAAATACCTATTCGGAATAAATTCATAAAAATACGATGTATTTCGCGTAAAACGAATTTTCGCGGCCGATTGCCATCGCGGCCGGTACTTGTTCAGATACCTATTTGGAAAAAAATTCGATATATTTCGCGCAAATCGAATTTTTGCAGCCGAATCCCGTCGCGGCCGGTAATAATGCAGATACTTTTTCGGAATAAATTCATGAAAATACGATATATATCGCGTATATCGAATTTTCGCAGCCGAATCCCGTCGCAGCCGGCCCTTGTTCAAATACCTATTCGGAAAAAAAATCGTAAAAACTCGGTATATTTCGCAAAAATCGAATTTTCGCAGCCGAATCCCGTCGCGGCAGTTCATAATGCAGATACCTATTCGGAATAAATTCATAAAAATACGATACATTTTGCGTAAATTGAGTTTTCGCGTCCGAATCCCGCCGCGGCCGGCCCTAATTCAGATGCATATTCGGAATAAATTCATAAAAATACGATATATTTCGCGTAAATCGATTTTCGCAGCTGAATCCCGTCGCGGTCGGACCTTTTAAATTACTATATTCTAAGAAACTTCGTTAAAAATACCACAACCAATTCAGATTTTACAAAATAATAATACGAATTAGGACGATGTTAACCGCGTAAATCGACATTTTACGGCATTTTACCACCACGGCTGTCTGCCAGATTCTAACTTACGAAATTATTTTTATTTTTTTTTGCTAAAATCCATGTTTTTCGAATTACACAAACGATTTTTCGTGTGCGGGCAAAAATAAATTTCGAATTACGAATTTCGAATTAAAAAATCATTTTGTATGAAAAAATTTTCTGGGGACTTTTTTTTGGCAAAAATTTCGAATTACGCGTTTTTTCGAATTATCGGGGTTCGAATTAACGGGGTTCTACTGTAGTATCTATTCACTAAACGTGAATTAACTTTTCGGTCAATATAATATGTATTATGTAATTTTTTTATTATTTATTGTTTTAATGACGGAAGAATGGATTGGTATCATGAGCCTGTGTAATTAAGTAATGTTAATGTATTAATTATTTTATCAATGTTGTCACTAGTGATGTGCACCCGGGAATATTCCCCGACCTAATATAAATTCTCCAAAGTCAGGAATTAATTTTTTTACAAAATTATTCTAATCGAGGTTGTCTCCTAAATCTTAACATTTTGATGAAAATGTATTATATTTAAAGAGTTAATAACAGAAGTAAAATTAGTTTTTCGAAATCTCCAAAAATGACGAAGACTTGAGCTTTCAAAGTGAACTTGAATACAATGTATGCAATTGTGTCTCGTAATGTCATGTAAGACATAATTCAGTATAATTCATAATTCAAATGGCAGTGTTGTATCAGCTGCGCATGTCCCATGATGTCACAAGCTTTTCGATTGCCCGCAAAAATTAACATTTTGATGGCTTATAACTTCGGCACTATTCAGTATTTTCCAAAAAGTATAAAAGTTCTGTCCTCGGTATATGATATAATTGTAAATAACATTAAATTTCGTTGTAGGAGACAACTTCATTGGTTGTTCTGGGGATTTCACTATTTAGATGAAAATTTCCGCAATATTCCCCGTTTTTCGAATATTGTCCAAAAATAAATTCCCCAGATATTTACCCATCACTAGCTGTCACTGCTATTGTCTATGTAAAGTGTAATGCCTGCTCTACTATACAACCTGCGCTGAATGTCTGCGCTGTGAAGACGTCGGAGCCCGAGGGCTGCCTCCTATATTGTAGTTTTTACTTGAATTATTATATTATTGGTTGTATAGTGGCTGCATTCTCCTATTACCTCCATTAGTTCTCCCTACACGGTGATGGTTAAATGATGGTCATCCATTTTAAAATCCATGATAAAACATCCGTTTTGTATTCCCAAAGTCAAGCACCGAATAGTTAGCTTCTTTGGGAACAGGTTTCTCCGTACTGAAACGAAGAGCCTATCTATCTATTTTTGCTGGATTTTAAAGTCAAAATAATAAAATCGCTATTTGAATTCTCATGTTTTCATTTCAATTCACATTTATGTAGTGATTTGGCGAGCATCGCTGATGTCCCCTCAAAGTAATTTATTTAATAATGTATCTTGCAAATCTCTCTCTGACTGAAATCAATTTAAGAATCCTAACTTTTATGTAAAACAACATTTAAATTGATAAGTTTTATACCAAATTCGTAAATATGTAATTCACATTTGTATAAAATCATTATTCAGATCTAAGTTGAATAATTAACAACAGCTTACTATGTATTTATATAGCATATTTCCCAACATTGTTGTGTAAAATAATGTACGTTCTGATTTTTATAGAATATCATGTACTACTAAATAATGATTTATTCATAGTTTAATTTATGTCAGTTTCTGTGACACAATACTAGTTGCATAGTAATTTATTGTCAAATCAATTCAATGATAGAAGGTTCAATAAATTAAATAATTATTTATTCAAATTTATTTCTCTGATAGAAGTACATACATACAAATCAATGTGTTATTAATGTTAAATAAAGATTGTATTTGCTATTATTTTTTTGTAGTATGCCTTTTAGAGTTAAGTGTTTGATTTAATCAATTAATATTTTTGTAGTCATGTAAGGCTCGGCTCGCCTTTAACGTTTAAACGCCCATGCACCGCATGCAATAAAGGCAGTCTGCATTTTTTGTGAAATATTTGTACCGTAATCACCGGTCCCGTACGGAGGGATTTGAACGACGCAAATCCGCAGTCCTATACGGGACCACTGGGCATCTAAAGGTACCTTTAAACACTTGTACGCCGCTTGCTGTAAGGGTATTCCACTGCCCAAGCATTTTTTATAAAATATTTGCACCATAATACCGGTCCCATATGAGACTGTTGGGCATTAAACGATGCAAATCTGCGGTCCGTATGGGACCGCTGGGTATCTAAAAGTTAAGGTAGCAGCTTGTTTTGTAGCCTAAGCTGATGAGGTTATCTTTATACTTCCGGAGTTAAATCACGAAACCAATGCAAAAGGATGGGGAATTTTGAATAAACAGTCTGTAATAATTTCGTGTTTTGCAGATACATATGTAATACAGTGAAACCCTCTTAAGAAGTTTTCCAAGGGACCGGAAAAAAACAAACTTCTTAAGCAGGAAAACCCATGGACATACAAATAGATGGACTTGCCCTAAGTGATAAAAGGCGTATTATTTCCCCCTCCCATTGGAACCATTTCATCGGAACCGGCTGGGTTTGCGAGAGCCTCGCGTGAATCTAAAAAATGTGACGTCATCATTCTTGTCCGGACCAGTGTCGAGCTCTCATCGTTACATTTTACGAAATAACACGGCAAAAATGGTGACTTGTGTTATGAAAACATGTAAAAATAGAAGTGAAAAAGATAATAAACCCAATTTTCGTATTACATTCCATAGGTAAGCGTTATTTTAGGCTTATCCAGATCATATAATATGATAACACATACTATGACATCAAGATACATGGCGACGCGAAACACAAAGCCGCTGTTTACTGAGGTAAGTAAATTATGAAGCATTTGTAAAAGTTTCTTAACTAAATACGGAAACAAAAATTTCACTCCGAAAATAAGTGAAACTTTACTTTGATGAATTTGGACTTCACATATTTGTTCCAATCTTGGCGAGCAATTTGCGCTCCCATGTAAAAAGGTCTATTCATTAAAAAGCAGATTTTACTTTTAAGAACTAAATGGTCATATTATAATGCGAGATGTCTATATACTGTTAGATTGATTTATTGGCGAACCACAGTCATCGTTCCTCTCTTCGCCCCGCCATAGTTAGTTTTTACCCCTCATCTGTATGTTCTGGTCTATCTATTTGTATGTCTATGTTATATGTGGGAAAAATTGGGTTAATATTGAGCCGAGGGACCGCAAAAACCAAACTTCTTACGAAGCATCTTAAGAGGGTTTCACTGTATGCGCAATACTCAATTAAGGGCTTGTTCAGACACGGCGGAATCATGTGGACGCAAACCCATGAAGCTTATTTACATGTAGCGTCTTCATAACGTTCATACCTGACCGTGCGGATCATCTAACAGCTACCTGCACTCGACCGCCGGAAAATAGGATAAGCGCAGATCTATTACTGTGATGTGCCTAAAGGACGTTCAGTTGTTTTACAAACACCACATGTTTCGGATGGATGCTTCGACACTGAACTTTTTATCAATGAAACGGAGAAGAGACAGTCGATATATGCATTCAATATTATATTTGGTTTTGAGATATTTACTAAATTTTAGCCATCCTGTAGGAGTTAACATTGAAATTCCGTCAATATGTTGCTTTTAAAAAAATGGTCTCCGTTTGGTGGAACTGATAAAAGCAGCGAAACCTTCTCGATTTGTTAATCGTTGGTCAAAAAACAGTCTGTAACAGAGCATCTGGCGTTATGCTTGCTTCGGTGACCGGAGAACTCAGAATGGAGTCAACTCAGAACCTCCTTTGAAAAGTCATTAAAAGTGATGAAAAAAATATGTGTAACAAAATTGGTTAAATAAGTTACACTGGGTTAGGTTTATGGGCTATTGAAAAATTATTTATTCACAGCTTTTAACGACTTTTCAAAGGGGTGTTGAGTTGACTTGATTCTGAGTTGGCATGGAACCACTTGCTTCCTGCGTAGTTATTGCATTAAATAATGCTTTTTTTAAATTTATTATGTTTACGATTTACTTTTAATATGTCTACATCAATTTTATTGCATAATAAATTAAGTGAATTCATTATTACTTGCCTGTTTTTTATAGTTATCACAGTTATTTTGCTAAACAAATTTTATTATAAGTATGTAGGTACATATATAAATTTAGTTCATTGAAAGGTTGTTAAAGGCTAGCTTTAAACTCGTAAGTTTTTTCCTGTAAATCGCTCATGTACGCAATGCCAAATTACCAATGCAAACGACACCAAAAGTCATAGCATAATTTAATAACATCATTTATAGCAAGTTGCAGAACTTGTTCTTTCAGAAGCTTTTAACCAGTCTAATCGCATCCACGTGAATTTCCACCTTCTCACTTGCCGCAAGAAATAGGACCAAAATGTGCCATTTCGAGATGTCAAAAATTAAAAGGCAGTTTTTGAAGTAAAACTTCTTTACGCACGCTCGACACTTGGGGGTAAAATGATGAATACGTTAACAAAAAGTATGAAACGTTACGAAAAAATGTGGAACGCTATATGAAACGCTTATTAATGTGAAACGCTAATCAATGATATGAGTTGAGTTGAGTTGAAGGGGATGAGGATATTTTTATTCCTGTTATTGTTATTGTTAATGGACGGCATAAGTTAGTGAAGTTTAACTTCAGTCGTGTGGTCTAAAGCAAGGGTGGCCCACCTCCGGCCCGCCGGGTGTTCAATTGTGGCCCGCGGAGCATATGCATACATTTTTTTTCTTTTACTGTATATAAAACCGGATTTTTTCAAAAATAAACCTGTCTCGACAGACTATTACTAGGCGTGTTGACGACATTGGAAAACATATTGAAGAGAGTTAGAAAAATAGAGCATCTAAGTTCATATTTTATGCTCTAGCATTGGATGAAAGCATTGACCTAACAGATACCGCCCAAGTGGTGATATTTATCAGAGGTGTTGATGTCTATTTTAACAAGATAGAATAATTAGCGGCACTGTATCTACTTAACCAAACACGGCTAATGCCATTTCAAGACACTTTTCGATTCCGAATGGTGGTCTTACACCAGGGCGATACTGTGAGTATCTTCCACTCTGGAACGTGCCGCAAATATACTATATATTATTTTAAATGAATAAATTGTGAAATAACACAAATTAATCAAATAAAATTTATTTGCCACGCTGGGATTCGATCCCGCGACCTTCGGTGTGCGAGTCAAGCGCCTTACCACTGCACTATGCCGGCCGTCAAATTCTGCGATGCTAAATTTTCGTTCCATTATTCATCAAGAGAATTTATGTTCCAAGCCCCTTAAAATTGATTATGTCATGAAGGTGTCCATCAAAACAGTAAACTTTATTAATTCAAAGGGGTTGATTCACCGTCATTTCCAAGAGTTTTTCAAGTCTTTGGATTCAATGACGTTAAATTTTATGCAGAAGTAAGATCAAAAGTACCTAAGTCAAAAAGTATCCCAGAATTTGAAGACAAGGAGTAAATTAGCTGCTTTGCATTTCAGGTCGATATAGTTGGCCACTTGAGGCTCCGTTCCCGGCCCCAAGAAGAAGAAGATGGAGAGATATGAAATTACGAATGTTAGAAGAGCGCGCTAACATTTACAACGATAAAATCGATGCAAAAATCATGAAAATCTTTAATAAAACACGACTCGTTTAAAATAGAGCAAAAATCTCACGATAATTGTCTTCAACAGCATTTAAAGAAACGCTTTGAATTTTTTCATACATATAACTTGTAAAATAACTGAAACAAACGTGTTTATAATAATTTTTGGAGCTACTTTGCGATTTTTTTCTATAATTTGCGCTAGGGCGTGACTAATGTCTAGATATTATCTTCAAGAATAACATATTTTTTTAAGAGCTTAAAAACTTCAAATTTTTAAGAAAGGTTTGCAAGAAATCTGTAGAAATTCGAATACCGGCCTCTTAAATGTTGTTAATACTCGTCTACAAGGGAAAGATAAGAACATATTTGGAAACGGAGAAATATCATGCATTTTACAAATATCCTCTATCGATTATTTCTCTATTTTGAAACACTCACACGTTTGAAAAACTTTTTACTCGAATGAAGCATATTACATTTCAAATGAGAACACGAATCAATTATGAGCATTTTCAAAACTGTTTGTTTGTAGCAACATCATCAATCCTTATTAACATTGATGCACTTAGTTCTGACAAACAAAATCTATTATATTTTTTTTATTTTTTATTATTATTTTTTGTATTTCCCAAATCTAATTTAATAAATATGTTTGATTCTCTTTTTTGTTATATCTTCTTAAAAAACCAATACATATATTTCTTGTTTGCTTTGAATAATAAAAGAAATTTCGTTGTGCTGCCCGGTAGGCAATCTCATTTCTAAAATCTGGCCCGGCTGCTAAAAAGGTTGCCTTTGTTGTGCGGCCCGGTAAGCAATCTCATTTCTAAAATTTGGCCCGGCTGCTAAAAAGGTTGGCCACCCATGGTCTAAAGCACACTCGTTTTTTTTTAGAATTTTTTTCCTATAAAACTAGTACATATTTAACACTTTAAATTTTCTGAAAATGAGCATCTTCTATTCAATTATCGGTCCAATCCCTTCTAATCTCAATGTTTCTGTTTTTAACATTACGTATTTGAATTCGAAGCCGGTAACTGTCAAAAAGCTGTCATTCGGATAAAATGAAAGAACTCCATTAATTTCCGCTTTTGACGCCAAAAAAGCGCGTGGAGAATTTTTTATTTAAAGCCATATTCTATTTCAACACTTAATTTGGGTCTTTTCGCCTTTATTGACAAAATTGCATAAATTTAACTGTAGCAGATCGTCGTTGATAGGAACCATCTTACGGCATATAAATTTACAGATGTAAACGGTTGCATGAGCATTTACACATGTTGAACTTCATAACAGCTTCCGTGAGCATTAATTACCACAAGTCGGATGCGTATGTAAACGCTCCTGGGACTAACATTTTAAAAACTTACGTTAAGTCGTAAATTTTACTTACGAGTGTAAAGCTAGCCTAAGATTTTGTTTAACATAAAAACACTTGGTCTTTCCGGGAAAATTGCCAAATATGACTTGTAAGGAGATGGATTGCCATCAATACGGGATATTAATAATGAAACAATTCACAACATAAATAACATAAGAAGTATATTATAATCGCGCAATATACACAACATACAATAATATGGTTTATCATACACTGTCAACATCTTCACTAAAATTGTCCAATGCTAAAATTATAATAATCATAATTTTTCGAATAACACATCACAGAAAAACGACACAACTATAACAACCACTGGGTTAAAACTCTGCTTAAATACCACGCAGGAGTCCGGAGCCAGTGGAATAGGATACGGAGATGGGTAAGATGAAGGCTGGGAAGAACCTGGAAATTCAGATCTGGTCACTAAACACGGTTGTGATTCTGAATGCCGATCCTCTCACCATTTATTTGCCCACACCGGGTTTCGAATTTGCGACCTCTGAAGTCAAGAAAGTCGTAGACTGATAAAATAATATTTTTGACTGTTACAGCAGTATCGCTTTTCTATGATGAAATTTGATCACACTTGAAGCAGCGATGGTTTGTTTGGTTCAGCACTGCGATATGATGGCAGACTCAGACTTGATCTCCATGAGCTGGTCGTTGCGGACGGCAAAGGAGCTGAGGTCTCGTTGCATGGAGTAGGCGTCTTCTCCGTCTGCGTAGTATTTGGGTTCGATGTCCAAGATCTTAAAGTGAAGGGAGTTGGTGTAGAGGTTTAGTGCCGCCCTGTTGCTTTTCCTCACATGGAGAGACACGTATTTTGCCTAGAAAAGAGTAATTACGTCATTATTGTACATGGTTCAAAATAACTTTTCAGGCTTTGAAGTTGTCAGTTCAATATTGTCAAGAGTGATTGCGAAACCGTGTCTTATCATTCCTGGCTCACATAAGTTTTAGATTTGATACTTTTAATGACAGAGTTATGAAATAAATCGTAAATAACACTATGAAGGAAGGTAAATATTTAATATGCAGACAGGTAACATTTACAGATATAAACTTCTCTGAAGAACTTATACACATCAGTGACATATTGCAGAGGTCTCTTTATATGCAAAATGGAGATAGAAATCACCCAATTAAGTGTGGGTTAGTTTTTTGTTCAAGTGAACATCCTACAAAAAGTCCAGGGCCGGACATGTGCAGGTGTAATGGGAACAGTCCAGTCCGCTATGGGCGCCAACTTGACAAGGTGCCGCTACTGCTAATACATAATGCCTAATGCAGCACCCTTGAGGTTTTTACTAGCGCCGTATGGCTCAGGACCGGCCCTGCAAGAGGCTCAACTGTTCAAAGCCATTGTGACTGGCATTCTCAATCGGGGTATGTTGTGAGGAAAAGGAAGGTTGGGATGTATCTGGTTATTCAGTTACGATAACCAAATATAGTTAAGGAGGAATACATTAATTACGTGAGCCCAAAAGGGGGGGGGGGATCCAGCAAAATCTCACGTTACTTGAAAAGAACATACAAAGTGGCCCGTATTTATCTTACCAAAGGGGGGGTCTAGATTGGAAGAAAAACTGCTCACGTAATTAATGTAAAGCCATTGCAAGCAATATTTGGATTCTGAATGGTGATCTCTCACCAGGATATAATGGTTAATGAGAAGAGTATCTATAACACATTGGTTGGTTATTTGGGTTACCTGGAAGCACTCCACCATGGCCTGCGAGGCCTGGTTCATGAGCTTCTGCGCTAGGCCGAGACGGCGATGCGACCGCTTTACTGCCAGTGACGTGATGTGGCCGTGCTTGTTATCCTCTCCATCCTCCTCCATCTTGGCCAGCACGTAACCTGGTACAGACAGAAGGGCAAGTGTAATCTACATGTAATGGCGAGGACAAGACCACCCACTTCCAAGGTGGGGACCCACATTTTTATGTGTTTGATATCTCACTTCCTGGAGAATACATAAATTTTCATGGACAAGTCGTACAACCAATCAGACTTCAAAAGAAAAAATAAATAAAATCTCCATAGACACGCCAATGTATGTATATATCAATAATATACCAATAATGTATATTATACCAATTTATATAAAGTAATAAAAATAATGCAATATCTTGTAAGATTATCATCAAACTTGATTCCAACATGTCCAATAATTCTTTGCAAGAGTATCCAAGTTCTATGAATTCCACGTACAAGTGCAAATGCCTAGGAAATGTACCCAATGCCCTTAAAATACGAATTTCATGGGAAAAAGCTCAGTGGCGCCCCTGTCTGCACACAAGGCTGTGCACACTGTTAGCACATGGCCTATAGACCGAGCTAGAGTAAGGAGGGTCGTCCGTCGTCTTTAGTATGCTACAAGAAAGTACATGGAGCGGACGCCCGTAGGAACTGTTCAAATTTTGAGCCTAAAAATGATTTGAAATATATTTTGTGATATATTTCTGCAAATGTTCATTGCTTTTAGGTTTAAAGAATTCCTTAATTTCGATGACTATTCTGTAGGTTTCAGGATATCCGGCGGGGATCGTCCCCCGAAGAATCGCCGTGACTAGTTGAATTAAGTAGTTGTATTCCTTTCTTAGATGATTAGTAAGTCGTGTTGTGGTTCCTCATCCTTGAGCACGAGTTTTGGACAACCTTGCTTTTCTCATTATCAGAGTAGGTGCTCACATCTCATAAATATATCAGCGGTTCCGAAGAACAATGTCGATTGCGCGATTTTGTAATTTTGTAGTAGAGTTTTAAAGATTCGTTTCTGCATTTTTACTGTTTTTGAGATCAAGAAATATAGCATGTAAGAATAAAAAATTTTACTTCATTTCATAAAAAATTGCAAAAATAAGGATTTTTAAAAGCCAACAAAACGATTTTCAATTTTTAGTCGACATGCTTGGCCGGGGAAATCTTAAATCATATTCAATCCTGGTTCATTACCTGAAATCTCAAGGGTTACTGTCGGCTAGTCATGCCTCTAGGGTCAACAACCACAAGCTGGCTTGCATCTTACCTACGATGTGTCCCTTCTCGTCCTCAGCCACATAGCTGAGCTGCGGCCAGGACAGGCCGTGGTAGAAGTAATACTTCATCTGGTAGTTCTCCGGCAGACACAGCAGGTTGCAGTGCTGCATGTTCATCAGGTCCCCGGGACGCGCGCAGCGGATGTTCATGCTGATCTAAAACACATTTACAGCAAAATGAATCTCGCTGTATTGTAAGTACTATTTACATTTATTAGTCGGATACAAAGAACCATTTGGTTGGAAAATATATATCATTCAAATAAGATAAATAGATACAAAATGTGTGTTTTGATCATTTATTGACAGACAATAAAGACTGCTGAAAAACTACATTTATGTAATGTTATGTCCGTCTATGTCTACATTTGATATGAATTAAACATCAAATAAAAACAAGGAGTTCTCTTTGTTACGGAATTCAATAGATTAACCTATGGTCCAAGTTTGTTGACTATTTAATTTGGTAAACTGACAATCCTATTCGATAATATATCAGGAACGCTTATCAAACTTATTTGTAGGAATTCGAGGCATTGCCAAAAAAGTTTGGCAAACAATGTCAATAAGTATCTTTCAGAATCTTTTTCAGTTTGTTGATCATTTTGACAGATAATTATGTACCTACTTACTTCTTGTGTTAACTGGGGGTGTTTCTTGTTCCGTTTTATTCCTTTCGGACCTTTTTCATGCGGCTCCGACTTTCCTTGAGATCAGCGGCAGCTGCTGAAGATTCTGACGATCCACCCAGCAGTTCCCGTACAAATCGGAAGCGGGAAAGAAAACACTTCCAAACCAGGAACCAGCCTATGAACACGTAAAATCGGATTAAAATATGACCGATCAGGTCAGTTTATATATATTTATCTAAACCCAATTGCGTAAAATTGATTTACACGCTTACCCAGCGAAACTAATAAAATCAACACAAACAAAAAAGCGATGATTGAAAACACGGTTAGAACAAGCTCCTGCATTTTTCATAAATATACGGTGATGACTGTTAAGATAGCGTCATGCAAACTACATGTTACAAAGCGTATATTTGGCAAATGCAAACGGAATAATGTCATTCGAACTGTTGCCAACTCAGTCTACGCCATGTTGCGGAGATATGAGATACGGGGCAAAGGGCTCAAAGATAACCTTATATTTATGAACGTAACTCACCCTAAGGTAATTTATCTGGTTTTTCTAAATTAATACGTTCATTTGAAAAGTATATTTCGTTACCCTTGATATCTGAGGGCAATATCAAGGTATTTAATCAAATTTTACAAGGTCGGAAAATATATTTTTATTTGAAGTTATAAAAGCGGCATGCGAATTGTGTTGCTATACAAATAAAAAATAAAATTTCTTCCATGGAAAAAAGAATAAAAGTTCTTATCTGCAAATTGTTCACCCAAGGGTCCTTTCTTTGCCCTACCCGCATCCCAATACTAAAATAGCGATAAAAAAAATTGTGTTGAACGACTCATAATATTTATATACCTAATCCAAAAAATGTATCGCCTGGGTACGGACGACACCAGCGGTTTAGTGCATCTAAAAAAACATAAGATAAGGGGGCCATCACACTTAACTATAACTATAAAAGCGCCGGCGGTATTTGGCTTGGCCTGTTTCAGCATATCACTCGCCATATATGCCTATTAGGAATTTACGGCGAGTGATATGCCGAAATATGCCAAGCCAAATATATTTTATAGCTGAGTCTGTACGACACTTCCACACTACGGAACAATGCTTCCAAAAGGAAATACTGTGGTAAGCTAATATTTTTTGTAAGGGATGCAGTTCTTTTTACGTGATTCAATTAGCAGGTATTATGTGAAACTCCCAGAGTATCTACCTATCAGTTTTCAATAGTATGTTCTATCGTTCTATGCCAGGAAAATACAATAAGCGGGCCACGAAGGATAGGTACAGATCAGATAGGTATAAAAATGATCCGCAATCCGCCAAACTGACGTAAAATATGAACAGTTTTTTGGCGGTCCAGTTTTTAGAAGACAACTTTAGTGTGTACAGACTGGCAATCAGCGTTGCCAACTCTACGTCTTTTTACGTAGATCTACGTATTTTAGGTCCTTCCTGAACATCTACTAACTTCAGTCCAGAATCTACGTATTTTTTGTCAAATTTGCAAAATAACATAACTCACTAGGCTGAATAAGCATATTTTCCGTTACTTTACGGTGGTGCCCCCGTCTGCGGGGTAAAGTATGTGGCGCGGACTCCAACAAACGTTCTTTAAGGGCAGGTAAAAAATATAGTCTAAAAAGACAAAAAAACACGCCCATCACGTACTAATAAAGCAAAATAAACTTTAATATTGGTTAATTTTTGTTATTTTATGTATTGTAATAATTTTTATCACGTGTGCAAAAATTCACATGTTTCGGTAGTTGAGGAAGTGGAAGAAAATTGAATCCATTAACCACCCCCCCAAAAAGAAAAAAGGGGGTCTCTAAAAAAAATCTCAAAGTGGGCGGTGGGCAAAATTGAGAACCAAGAGTGAGAGGCAAGGTTGAGAACCTATGATAAATCATATAAGAAAATTATAATTTGCAAAAAATGCATTAAAAATAATAGATACATTTCAACTTAATTACTACAAAGAAATAACTAATTACGTTCACCTACCCTAACTTCTATATTTCACTCAGAAAAAAAATACGTAGATCTACTAACTTTTCTAGGGTACAATCACATATTTTTTTTGTTTTACCAAAAATTAAAGAAAAAAATTACAAACTGGAATATTCAAACATTTTTTTTTTACGATAGGAAATAGTCCTTCAATAACGTTTTGAATATTGAATTTTCAAATTAGCGCTAAAACGCCCTTTTCGCGCGGTTTTGGCTTGTGACGTCACTGCGCACTTCTTGACAGCTGTCATAAGTCGCAAGTCGTAATCCAGTAATCAGTCTGCAGTTGATCATTTGTTTATCGAAGAAAATGTCCGTAGATACCGTTTATAAATACTGTATTGTACCAAAGTGTACAAATACAACATCTTCAACACCAAACAAACTATTTATAAACGTCACAAATAATGTTATTATGTGTAAAAAGCGGTGTCATGCGATGAAAAGGTACATGTAACTGCCATTATAATCGCGTCGATTTTTGGCAAATTATCAGACTGTCTTTGTAGAAAACCACTGTCTGTCATGATAGTATGTATTTACAATGTACGTTTTACACAAACGAATGGGCTTAGGATGCATAACTAAACGATTATGACTATCAAACTTATTCAAACCAGCATAGCAACTGGAACAAAAACTGTCAAAAACAATTTGACGTGGTACTAGGTGGGTGCGTTGTGACGTCACAATCTCGCAAGTCAATGATGACTCGTTTTTGATATATGAACTTTCATACAACTTTAAAAGCGAATTAATTAATTTAATAAATTTTTTCGGGGGTTTTAGGTGTGATATTCGAGTTTAGTTATTTTTTTTACTTGTATTAAATGCATTGAAAACACTATATTACATATACTGCATGTACCCTATCTACGTCTTTTTCAAAAAACGGGTTGGCAACACTGCTGGCAATCAAAAAAAGTAAGCAGATTCATCAGCCTTAAAAACTATAAATATGAAAACAAAGTACTGTCAAATTGAAATTTTGTATTTTGCAAAACTGCAAAGCGCTTATCTGTCATAGTTCGTTTATTTTAGTTATAATTTCGTAAATAAAGTCTTAATTTTCAAATTACCGTGAAAATATCTCAACAACAGAAATGACGACATTTGAAGACAGGCAAAGACATCTCTTCAACCAGCTAAATGAAGCAGAAAAGCAGGCGAATTTCGTAACACAAACTCCAAACAATGCTTCCACCAATTTTGCAGACCGAAGTGTCGTTCGGCAGCAAGTGCGTCAGACGAGGGCGGAGATGAAACAGTTCAGGGGAAAAGAGAGCATCTTCAAAAGACCAGAAGCTCCGCTCGCTCAGTGTGTTGCAGCTAGAAAAGTACCCGGATTCAGGAAGAACCCCGACAAATGGGTCTGTTACAACTTGGAAAACGTAGACATATCAGACAGGAGTAACACTGCAGCAGCCGCCATTTGCCTCAAAGAAGTATTAAACCAAGATGAAGAAACATTAATCAATGATGATAATATAATGGATACCTCTGCCCCCAAAGTCACCTTTAGGACACCAATGTTTGTACCAAAACCTAAGACTAGATCAAGCGAATCTAAAGCTATTTCATTCAAAAATACAACCACAGTTATTTATCCCGAACATGTCGTTGGCCAAAAAGAAAAAGATGTCCGCGTTAAAAAGGATAAACCAATGACAGAAAAAGCTAAAATGACTCAGTTGCGGCTTGATCATTTGCTTGACGATGGCAACGACAGTGATTAGTTGAAACTAAAACATAACTGTATATTTATATAAAGCTTAGTTATTATTATATATTTTACTTATATGAAAGTTTATTATAAAACTTTTCCCAAAATAAACTTGTGTGTTATACCTATTCCATTACAATATTACCAATGATAACCAAGAATCGAAAACGCTGATGCTACAGAAATCCTAATGCTGTTGATTCCGCTTAACTGGGACACATTGTGTTATCCAAAGTTTAGTTCCAAATAAGCGGCTATCCCAAATAAGTGAATTTTCTGGGAGGTAAAAAAAATATTTAATGAGCTTTTTTATAATTATAAGTACAAATTGTTACATTACATTACAACTATAGGCACAAATATCGTTGCTGGGCACATAATACCTCTGGGAGGGTGAAAAAAACATTTTTTAAACATGAGCATAAAGAGAGACTTAATTTATTTTTAATTATTGTGTAGATACAATAATAATTACTAGCTGTTAAAAACCGCTCTTTTGCCTGCGGGCGGCTTTTGGTTCGGCTTCTCCCAGTTAGTGTCGGGTGTCTGTAAATATTTTATAGATCCAATACGAACTGATTCCAAAAATAGCCCGTTTCTTGGATCCACTGTAGCCGTAGCTAGTCACCAGGGCAAAGTAACTTGAGACAGAGCAATGACGTCATATTTAATATATATCCACTTGATACAACATGTATTACCGTCAATCTTTTGATAAATAATAATATTTGGACATTTTTGTGAAAAATCACCTCAAGGGCACTGTACAAACTTACCATACATGCCTAAAATCTAGAAAAACTACAAGCTAGACCAGGGTTTCCCAAACTTTTTCTGCAATGGAACACTTTGCCAAACCATAAATTTTAATGAAACACGACTTGTTTTTTAGGTTGGGTGTAAAGCACTCTTTTTAGGGTAAAATGCCTATGTTAAATTCCTAACAGCAAAAATTAAAAAAAAAAGTTATCAAACACATTTATTTAGTACTAGCTTTTACCCCCAGCTTCGCTCGCATATTCGTCCCCCCCCACTCCCCCCCCCCCTCTCCGCAGGCACTACCCCTCCCCCAATCAATCAACAATAAATTGGGGTACTCTTCTGACAAATTTTCACAATAATGTTTAAAAATTATTTAAGAAAATAATTATTATCATTAGAGAGAACAATAATGTAGACATCGTTGTACCTCAGTGGCGTAGGGTGTGGGGAGCTGGGGAGTAAAGTAAGTTATTATTTTTAAATGTATAATAATTATTTGAAAATTTTCTACGATACTTTAAGAATCCAACTCTTTCTTTTATTATATATTATAAATGTCAATAATTATTTTTTTTTAAGCTGCAAATTTCGTAATTCGTAGGAAAACCGTACGAATATTATGAGAGAAATAGTAAGTAAAGCTGGGAGCTTGCAAATAAATTCACTCTTAATTTAAACCAAAATTGTGTTCGGAATGTAACGATTGAATTTCGGTTGTGTATTCATCCGCTGATACATTTCGAAGGAGACCATTATTTTATTCAAAGTGAATTGGAGGTTATCCACCACATACCCACCCCTCCAGTAAAGAGAGACCTAGAAACTAGACCTCCTTCACTCGGAAGTGCAGTTATAAAATTCTCTTTGCAGACGATGTATATGCTGCCAGAATCAAAGAGAAACCATTTTCATATTCTGTGTATAGTTTTAATTCACCACATACAGATTTAATTTAACCCGTCTAATCATAGAGACGCAAATTGTCCCACACATTTATTTTAAAATAAAATTCTATGAATGCAATAAAAACTGAAGAGTCAGTTTTATTAAAAAAAATAATTAAGAAAACGAATCAGTATTTAAAATTTAAAGGTTATTCCATTTTAAATATTTTAATTCGAATATTCGCAGGTGTGTATTTTTGAGACAATTTAC
Organism: Limnephilus lunatus; assembly: GCA_917563855.2. Taxonomy (NCBI): domain Eukaryota; kingdom Metazoa; phylum Arthropoda; class Insecta; order Trichoptera; family Limnephilidae; genus Limnephilus; species Limnephilus lunatus. The sequence continues at coordinate 28,381,651 of OU830598.1, read as the reverse complement.
ATTTCCAATTTCAAATTTTTAATATTTAGAAACAAAAATGTTGTAATAAACATGTGGGAAAAATTATTTTATCTAGATTTTAGAACAATTTTGTTTTTTTCAAAAAGGTAAAAAAAAAAAACTAATAAAAAGGAACATTTAAAATGCATGGGAAGAAGAGGAAATTTTGTGCGCAAACCTTGATAGGTAAAAGTTTATAGATATTTTTTTCTTATTATTTGAAGGGTTAAACCAGTTTTCAGAATGTAAGATTCCAATTTTGTGGATTCATCTGCTAACACAATTCGAAGGAAAAAATGATCTTATTCGAAGTGCGATTATACAATTCTAGTTGCAGACTCTGTATGTGCTGCCAAAATCAAAGAAAAACCATTTTCCTGCTCTGAGTGTACTTTTAATATACCGCATAGGCATACATACATACTTAATTTAAACCAATTTTGTGTTGAGAATGTAAATTTCCAGTTGTGGATTTATTTGCTGATACATTTTGTAGGAAAACATTCTCTTATTCGAAGTGCAGTTATGAAATTCTAATTGAAGACTACATGTGTATGTATTGCCAGAATCAAAGAGAAAACATTTCCATGTTCTGGGTGTAGTTTTAATTCGCCGCATACAGAAATAATTTAAACCAGTTTTGTGTTCAGAATGTAAAATTTCTGTTGTGGTTTCATCTGCTGACATATTCCGAAGGAAAACATTCTCTTATTCGATGTGGAGTTATAAAATTCTAGTTGTAGACTATTTATTTAATGCCAGATTAAAAAAAAAAAAATCATATTCTGAGTGTAGTTTTAATTCACCGCATATAAACTGGTTTTGTGTTCAGAATACAACGATAAATAAAAAAAACCAGTTGCAGATTTATTGTGTACCGAGTGAAGCTTTATATTTGAGTTGCATACCAAATGCTGCAAAATTCTGAGAAATTGATTGTTCCGTGTGTAACTATTATTTGGAGACTCTAATGCAGAATAATCGTAAGTTAAAATCTGCCTTACGTTCTAAACACGGTGTAAAAGTTCAAGATGCAAAATCCTCTTACATGGATATCATTTTCAATTTCCGACAGCAGTTATAAACTTTGTAGTAGAATTTATAAGCATGATTTTCGTTGGAAGAATACTCATCAAATGTGATTATTAAAATAATCGACTCGTATATAAATATGTCAAAAAAAAAATTGGATTTCCATATATACCGCCCCCCCCCCCCACCTGGCGCTTGAAGTACCCAAATAAGGGGGCGGCGAAATTTCCCACCGCCCCGGGCGGCTAACACCCACGCTACGCCACTGGGTTAATTGCCTCGGACCAGTATTTTCCGGGACGCATAATTCAGAGATGTGGGGCCATTTCCTTGATTGATATAAACACCATCCAGCACAATTTGTACTGGATTCTTTCAGGGCACTTGAGCCAGTGAAGGTTATGAAGGTGTTCTGAAATGTGCGAATATTTAGAGACCCTGGTTATGAGCCTTGCCGCTGCATTAAACACGGATTGAAGTTTGTCAGTTTGATATTTTGGAAGACTAGCGCAAATGCCGTTACAGTAATCAAGCCGCGAGATTACGTAGGGGGGATTCATTATATACGTGAGCAGTTTTTCTTCCAATCTAGACCCCCCCCTCCCCCTCGGTGAGATAAATTTTGGCTAATTCGTATATTTTTTTCAAGTAACGTGAGCTTTTCTGAACCCCCCCCCCCCGTTTGTGCTCACGTAATTAATGGATGCCCCCTAAGAGTTGATTAATAGTTGTGTCGCCTCTGTAGGAAGGTTTCTTCGAACTGACTTGAGTTGTCTTAGGTGAAAAGATATCCGTAGAGATACCACATATTCACAAATTCGTAACAGTTATACCTAGGAGGAAACGTCCCTGTCCGACTTGCTGACGGAAGTAGTGACATCTTGTGTCGAATTCTTGAATTTGAAACCAAATTATAACAGTAGCTTTGTGTGAAATTCCACGTACACAGATGTTATTAAGTACAGTTTAACAAAGTTAGATTTACAGTTGATGGCATCACTTAACTAGTGTAGATTTTGTGTATGAAAAATACATAAAAAAATTTTTTTTTCATTAAAGCCTCGTTTACATTTAGCGAGTTTACAAGCTACTATCTGGGAAATTTATATCTGTTAGTAAACTCGCTCAGTGTAATCGTATTACTATCTAACCAGCAGATTGTAAGAATCTATGAAAAAAGTTGAAAGATAGTCAACTTTACTTGCTCAAGATGGCGGCCTGCCAACAGCTGATTTCGCAACTGTCAGAATTAGTTCGCGCAGCAGCCGTTATTCTCGCTACTGGCTAGCGTCTGGCGCTACCTGCGAGCTCAAGTTTTTTACAAAATGTCGACCGAATTGGTTCGCGCGGGAGTCGTTACTTTAACTGCTACTGTCGCTACTGAGCAAGTAGACAGTTTTGTGTGTCATCATGACAATCTCACTCGCCGATTCACCCGCTTTTAAACTTACCGGTTAGTAGCTTGTAAACTCGCTCAATGTAATCGAGGCTTTAGATCCACCTTTGGCCGCCTGCAAATTTAACCGTGTCAAGTAGTAATAGCCATTTTACACCGTCCCTTTTTTCAGCCCGATTCCTGTATAGAGACCAAAGACAAAATTTTTCACTATTTTTTTAGCTGTTCGCTATTTTCATATCTAAGATTTCAATTGGCATGTTGTTTGTAGTGATGCCAACTGAAATCGTAGATATGAAAACAGAGATGAAAATAGCGATTGTGTAAAGCGAAAAATTTTGTCTTTGGTCTCTATATGGGAATCGGTCTGAAAAAAGATATGATTGTAAAATGGCTAGAAGTCAGTTACCTATGAGTATCAAACTCGATTCAGCAAGCTAACCTGACCCATTGATTGGTCAAGTAAGTTTCCTGTGAAGAACTTAATGACCTTCGCTAAAGATAATGTAGATACATTTTTTTTTGCGTGCCCATCAATGCACAAGTATTTAAATAGAGCTGGAGATAAACAAAATAAAAGAGGGAATAATTTAAGGAAATATATAATTTTCTTTATCTTTCAATTAAATTTTAATGATAAATAATTAGCTACAAAGCACATCTATTATTTCAGATAAACTCTAGAAATAGTTCTGATTTCCAATTTAGGTATTATAAACTCACGTGTGGTAACATTTTATGGCAATATACATTTATCACAATCATAATAATATTCTAAAAGAAGAACAACCAAACGCATTAGATTGCCAAAGCAATATTTGTCCAATGGTTTGAAAGACTTCTCCATTTATTTATTTGGTTTAACCAACTTAGCATACACAACGACTAGTTTACTTCTTCAAGTGAAATGAATCTTCAGAGCCGTTTGGATTGGGCAAGTATTTTAGTAGAGTAGCGAGTATATTAGTAACTAAACGCGTCCGAACACCACAATTTTTGAGTTTAGTTAGCTCTTTAGTAGAGTCAATCCATTTCATTCTATTTTTCGGGCGAGTAGCGACCCCCACCATGCATCCCTACGCACTGACATGCGCGAACCCGTCGTTTTAGCAGAGTTCATTAGCAGACACGTAGAAATATCGCACCGTTGGAGCGAAGTTGCTACTTTAAAATTTTTTATTTATGCTTCTATTAATCTCTTTTCCTGTCAGTAGTTGATTTATTTTCATCTCACTAATTTATTCTTCCACCTCTTCTCAAATAAGCATTATAATTGTAGTACGTCTTCTAAAATCAGCTTATTTAGCGTATTTACTTTGTTGCGTGGCAGCCCGTCATCTTGCAACGCGGCTTACTAATGAACTCTACTTGAACGTAATGTGAAAGCTTTTTGGCGAGTCAAGTAGCAAGTTACTCGCTACTCAACTAAACTACTCTCCCAATGCAAACATGCCATTACAAAGATTACAATAAAAATGTCCTTTTTTTTCCTCAATTCTACGTCAAATGTCTCTTTATCTATGGTTTGATTCAATATTATCAAGCAGTTGGAGGCTCATATTCATTGTTTGATTATAAAATAATAGAATTGTGGCACTACCATAATCGTTGGTACTGGTATTGTATGTCAGCAGAGAAAATAGAAAAGAACATTAGCATGGCAATCATTATAATCATAGACACTTCCTCTTTAAAAGCAATTACAAATATGTATATTTAAAAGGGTAAAATATTTATTATACAAATAATGTGCTGTTAGCAAAAGAGTATTGATTAATTATTTCTACAACATTATAAAAATAGACTTCACATTCACACAAGATCAACCTAAAAATCTAGAATGAATAAAAAATTGTCTGTAAAATTTATTTTGTGATTGTAATGGTTCTAAATTAAACAATGTGTAAATAAGTCACAAAGCTTTGAATAAAATTTAACACTTATTTCATAAAATGCGGCTGGATATCATTTTTATCCCAGGAAATCATTTTATCGCTTAGAATGGAAAAAGCCATCAAAAAATGTATCTCATTTAAAAATGTTATACATAGGTAGTACAAAGGTTTTATTTTCTCTAACAAAAATTCATAATTATAATGTCCAATAATTGTGATGAAAACACAAAAATAACAGTCAATACAAAATAAACTAATAACAACATTAATTACGTTATTTATACTTATATTTAATCTATAAACTTAGTTTCAAATAACTACATTTGGTTATATATTTTTACTAAAATGTTATTAACAAAATGCGATAGGTTTAATTGGTTATAAAATTCTTTTTAATGTCTAAAAGACAAAAATTCCCTATGAAAGCATAAAATGTAAATATTTTTTTAAATAATGTTTTTGAGTTCAATTTCATTGAAGAAGCTATGATAAAGCTAATTATGTTCGATGGTACTTGGAATTTTATTCAATTATTTTTTAAATTATCAATGTACCATTATGTTCCAAATTGCACTTATATTCAGAAAGATTATGACTGAAAGTATTTTTTATACGCTTTTGAAACGTTTTACGAGAACTAGAAGTTTGTGTACCCACAGTAAAGATAATAAATAACATTAAAATATTTAACATACATTTTGTAGTCATAATTCAGTCAAAACAAAAAACAAATACATCTAGTAATCCTTGTCCGAAGCAAGAGCAGCTGCAGCCCTTCTTTGTCTTGTCCAACTGCTTCTCTTCCTTTAACTTCTTTTTTAGTTTCTTGGCTTCCTCCTTTTTTTGCTTTTTACTTTTCTTGGAATCAATTTTGTCATTGATTGAGTTATCAACGGCGGGAGAGTTTCTGGGAACCGTTCTGTCGCTGAGAGGAACTGGCTGGATGTAAGAAGATATTCTAGGAGAAGCGAATTTCTTCAACATTTCTTCTTGTTCTGCTGTGAATTTAATGCTTCGATCACCTTTCATTCGCCTCAAGATGAGATCGCACTCGGTGAGATCAAGGAGTTCGCTAGTTTTGGGGCCGGATAAGAATTCTTTTTCCGTCATCAAAAGGTATCTCGGGGAATAGCTAAGTTCTCCCAGAATTTGCCTCCTGTTGGCGGAAGTCAATGTTTTCTTACATCTCTTGCATTCGCTGATGCTCCAGCGGTCCAGAGCACTGAACAGATCCATCTCGCTGTTGACTTTGAGAGTGTCTCTAGGAGCTATCATGGAAATGTCTTCAAAACTGAGTTCTTCCATGGCTTCCTGTTGCAGAATATCGGAGGCATTTTCATCGATGTAAAGAAGGCAGTTGAGGAGAAGAGAATCGCAAAGAATAGTGATGGCCTCTCTCTCCTCCTCAGGGTTTTCGAGGAGCGGAGGGGCGGATGGAAGAGCTCCCGGAGTGGGGACTCTACTGCAGAAGAAGCGGAGATTTTGGATGACTTCCAGCACCGTGGAGGGGGAGAGATGGAGGTCGATGTAGACCACACACTGCCTGACTAGGTCTGTACACATGTACTTGTTGGCCACCTCCAGAGTGGCTCGGGCAGTCGCAACCGAAGATAGGTTCACCGGTTCGTTGTACAAATACCTGCAACAATCAAAAATTATTTCATGATTACCATCGCATTTTTTAAAGAACATGAAATTAAAGATTGATTAGACATAAGCATCTTTAGGAGAAAGAAAAATAAAAGTTTGAGAGTATACGAATTATACATAAACTAATCATTAATAAATTAATAATAATTCTGCTCAGAGAATCCCAAAGATAATAAAATACAAATAAAACCGTGTGTCCATTTAAAATGAACTAGCTTTGGAGTTCAGCTGTGCCCTAGTTACAACACTCTTACAAAAATTAGGTGGAAGAAACAATATTGAATACAATTTTAAAGACCCACAATTCAAGAAGGAAATCACATTAAAAGCTGAAAAAGGCTATGCTTATCGCATGATGTCATAATTCATCATTCGAGAGTTTTTTTTATTCTTCAGAAAACATTTCTGTTTAAAAGGATAACAAACGCAACTTAGATTGATTTTATCAAAACAGTAATATTTACCTGAGAAGTTGTTCGAACGCTCTTTTGTCAACGTCGTTCACCACAATGGGTTTGGACACATCATACTCTGCCATGGGTCCGAGCAGCATAGCGCTGAAGACAGGGTTAGCCGCCGCCAGTACTGCGCGGTGACCAGGAAACCTCCAAGTGTCAGACCCAAAGCCTGCCACAAAGGTCACGTCGCTCTTGTTTTCACTGTTGTACAACCCGTAGGTGATGTTATTCCTGGCGTTGTCTGCCTCAGCCACCAGATCAGTGAAGTCATTACTGATTCGCTGCTTGATGTCTTGTAGCTGGTTGGTGAGAGGTGGGTTGTTTGCTGTTGGGGTGTGGAGGTGTGCAGGGGGTACGATGTTGGGGTTGCCATCGCTGTCGTACAGCCCGTTCTCCGCCGAAGGGTTGCTGATCACAGTCATCTGGACGAGTCGCTTGGGTTTTACATGTGTGGTAAACAGGGTGGTCCTGCCACACACTGCTTTCTGTCTTATCTGTAAAAATAAAATAAAACTTATTATATATAATTCATTTAAAAAAAAAATTTATCTAAAAAAAGGGAGCGATAATACGTAAGGTCTACAGCACAGATCTTTGTACAAAGCAAGTCCTGAAAATACGGTGAATTATCCAGTCCAATCTATTCAAGTAACAGCAGAGCTGATGGCTAAAGGATTGATGGCCTCCGTGGTTGAGTGGTTATGTACGAATTTGGAGGTCATAGGTTTGAATCCCGGCGCTCGCAAGTACATTTAATTTAATAAATTTGCATTATTTCACAATTTATTAATTTAAAATAATAAATTAGCGGGACGATTAAGAGTGGTAGATGCTTTCAGAATGTGTTCCGGTAATGAAGGAATCAATGACCGGTCAGTGGTTGAGTGGGCATAGCGCTTGGGTCCCACCCGGGCGTCGCATGTTCAATTCCTCGGCTGGCTAAGTCCTCCATCACAACACAAGCAACATTTTCGGCTTTCTGTGGTGGTAGTAGGAGATTTTCAAACATTGTTGGGCTATTCGTAACCCGGGAATGTTTGTCTTTCTTTAGTAAAAAAAAAAAAAAAAAAAAATGACGCTAGTTTTTCGGAGCGTCTTCCATTGAAATACTGGTAGAACAAGGACAGCATTACCACCCGATACCGGTGTACTAAAGATTGCAGTCCGTTTGTTAAGATAGGAGACTATCGAACGGATCACCCATTGCTCAGAGTTGAGGGTTCAGAGGTGGCTAAAATAGCCAAATTCAACAGTGGGGCGCACTTACGATGTGTACAGGGTCAGCAGTTGTGTAGTATTAAAGTATCTGCGGACCCTGTACAGTTTGCCCAGCTCCTAAGAGGCCAACTTGAATCTGGCTTCGATGGTGCCTTCATGGATGGAGTTTGTGGAAGAGGTCGAATCGCACCCTGGAAGGTGGCGCCCTGATGAAGATTTATAAATGAGATGTAAACTTGCCTCTTGTGTTCTTTGGTCCAGACGAGGATGTTGTGTGGCCGGGCCTCACTCTGCCAGGAAAGGGCGGCGCTCCTCGACTGCAAACATTAAAAAAACAATTAACATCAATTTAAGTGTTATATTAATCTCAGTGCACAATTTAACCATGTTATCTATCGACTATCGAATCAGGCATGGGCCACCTTTGTTGATTAGCAGGCCACAATTAGAAGATACTAAAACAATTATGGGACAAATGATTATAATTAACACATTTAGTTTATTAACGCATTAGAATGATATGCTAATAAAATTATATTCATCGTTGGGATTAATTATGTCAAAAGAAATAATTTTTGAAATAGGTACATATAGATTTTCTTCCAATGTTTATTTATTGTATTTTAAGTGATTTTATCTTCATAATGGTCTAATATAAGCACAGGAACATTTGAGTTAAGACTTTTCTTATTTCTAATACTTTTACAAACATAATTTTAACGGTTTTCTTTAATCTTGTAACATTTTTAATTTCACAAGAACTAAGGGGTCGTCCATTAATCACGTGATGTTTATTAGCAACTTTTTGACCCCCTCCCCCCCCCTGGTGATATGTGGTGAGGTTTTAGGCTAACTCCCCCCCCCCCCCCCCCCAAAATCACGTGTATTTTTTTTGGTACAAAGTATAGGACGTTCACCTTTAGAAATCGTGTGTTCAATGAAAAATAAATACACGTGATATCTCATTTTACCCCCCCCCCCCCTCGTGATGTTTCGTGATTTTTTTCGACCCCCCCCCCCCCTTTCGAGCCTCACGTGATTAATGGACGACCCCTAAGCTATACATTTGGATGCCCTTAGTACAGTTGGTAAACAATTCTTTTTTGATTTGTTCAATATTTTTAGTATGACGTTTTCTTTCTGTTTTGTATGTGTGATATAGTGATATTGTATAATTGGTTCCTTGTAAATATCTATTTTAAAAATGTAAATTTTTTAATATTTATATTTAAAAAATTTTTTAAATAATAATTTCATAAATTTAAGTTTAAAAAACGACCGTATTGTGTCATGTAAAATTCGCAATATATTAAATAATGGGACCCAGAGGTCAAATTTATGAATGAAAATGAAGTGTAGACATAGGCGTCCACCCCCTTATTAGTAAATGCATTTTACATTTTACACAAATGATATACAACCATATACGCATGGTAAATGGTTTAAAATTTAAAATACGTTTATCAGTATGGTCATGGTCAAGTTTATAGTCTGTAAGTATATGTAATATTATATAAGGATTTAAAAACAACATCGCGCATCTTGTAGAAAAGGGTCGTAGGTCAAAATTTTCTGTTTTATAAAAATTTATTTTTACCCCTGAATTAGTCTGAATCTTCGACCAAGTATATCCTACGTCAATGGTCTGAATAGTAAGAAAGTGATTGTGTTTATATATGCCCACGAAAACCGTATTTAAGTTAGATCACTCTATCTCCGTGAGATGTCGCTAGTGTCTTGTTTCATTAATAATAATTTGTTTTGCTCTCCTGAAAAATTTACTTTTTTGACTTAGGACCCTTTTCCAATTTTTTGACTTAGGAGCCTTGGGTTGCTGACGACTGTTTTACATTATACTAGTAACTTTGCCAATTCGCACAATTGCTAATCAAAGAGTAAATCTTATCACCTTGTAAATCTAATCGCCAAGTAGGCACTGACGCCTGGTGCCTAGTTCTCGCCTAATAAGGCAGATACCCATAATTAGTAATTTATTATCGGTGATTAATGTGTGATGGGTGGTTTGGTATATTTATGAATATGTGTTTCAAAGCCCTGATTCTCCTAGTAACACGCAGATATCCATAAATTTACGAATTTATCTGTGCAATCGGCGCGTCGCTACTGTGCTACACGTAATTATAATAATTATTAGTATGGATTCGATATGTTTGTAAACATGTAGGTACTACGTGCTCAAAAGGTTGGAATTAGGGTTTATTTCGGAATAAATATAGTAGAACTACACCTTGCTAAAAAAATTGTTAGTTTCCTACTTAGTCGCCTGCAAATTAACGTAAGTTAGTTAATCTGTATAAGTACGAGTAGGTATGTTCCTTATAGAAGGGCCCGCCCCTGGTGCCACCCCCCCCCCCCAAGAGCACGGTCTGTAGCTCTATGGATATGGATCCCCGTGAAGTGCTCCGAAACGGGAGAATTTCGTATCTAACGGTCGTTTTACAGGCGAAAGTAGCCTACCTCAATTTTTCAATCATTATACCAATTTTTTACACACTTGACTAGGTAGTAATGTTTGTGTTTTTTATAAGTCGAAATTTTAAAATAGGGGGGGGGGGGGGGGGGGTGACACCACGTTATCCGCCCCGGGTGCTACCCGTGCTAGCTACGCCACTGGTTGTAACTACTGACTTCGAAGAAACCTATTTGTGAAATGAAAATTTGTTTTAATAGACATTTCTAATTTATAATGTCTGTTTTCAATGGTCTGTTCATATGAAAATCAGATATCAAATGAACGGTTATATAATAATCAAATTTCTTAACCAATATCCAACTAAGTTTAAAACAAAAATGGTTACCATTTATTTATAAGTACTGGTTTTACAGATGTTTTCCCTTGAGACAAAAAAAAAATACAATTGAGAGGAATAAAAAAATCACCCCTTCGCATTTAGAGGCTTATAAAATCAGCATCATTATCAGATGTTATCTTAACCGTTATAAAGCGCTACCTTAGTTAATTTATTTCATAGAAGTTCCCAATTAAGTTATTTGTGGATGTATCTTTAGGAAGAGTGTTGATACAAAATTTGTGCAATTATTTGTTTAGAATTAGGTAGGCACCTAAATAAATTGAAAATCCTCCATTTTCCGCAACCCAATTAGGAGATAAAGAGTAACTCTGCTAATCTTCTGTTTGACAAACAAAGCTTTATCAAATATCAATAGACAGGAAGGTACTGAGCTAATTTGTTGACTATGAGAATGGGTAACGGTAAATTTCCAGAAACGCGCAACTTGTTTAAAAACAATTTGAATCATTTTAATTACAACGAGGAACAATTAATTATTTCTAATTAAATAAAGCCAATATTAGTGAAACTCAATCGAAAATCTGGAAACAGAAAAATCCGGGCCGCAGCTCTATCAACTGAGCTAATGTTTCCCTATCCGATTCGGTCATTTTTAACTGTATAGTTCGACTAAGAAATACCAACATTATCTTAATTTTCTTAAATATATTTTATTGGCTGCTATCTTTATGTATGATTGCAAGTTTCAAACCAGAAGTAAATGCTATCTAGATAGTGTCTGGATAAATTATTAACTACCAACATTATCTGGATAGATAATGTCGGTATATTTTTGTCAAAGTATGAGTTGTATGTATTTTTGTCAAAGTGTATTGTAAAGTATGAGTATTTTTGTCAAAGTACGAAGTTTTGTCAGTTCTCAAAAGTACAGCGCTCAAAAAGAAAATCTTGTAACATTTTTAATTTAAAAAAAAGAAGAAGAAGGGGAGAATATTAGAGGGAGCGCGCTAAAATAAAAAAACGATAATATTTAAGCGAAAAGTGTGAAAATGTTTAATTAAACATGACTCGTTTAAAATAGAGCAAAAACATACAAGTGTGCAGTTCACAAGCGGTAGAAGTGAAAACTTCAGAAAACTAAAGTAGACAAGAATTGGAGTCTACGAAACACCGCACAAAGAGGAGATCGATTATTCTATCTCATTCTCTCGCAGGCTAACTCCTATAGATGTATGTATTTGTCTCTTTTTAGTGTCGCTTTTTCGTTTCATCGAGTTTCAAATCACAACGGTACTAAAGAAGTTTTCAATTAAAAAAAATCTTGTGGGAAATGTCTAAAGAAACTTTTAAAATAGCAGAAAAAACGTGGTTTTAATAATTTTCAGAGCATGCTTTGTGATATTTTTTATTTTTATATCGAGGAAATTTCATATAATTACCGTTTCGGCGTGGAAAATGTATAGGTAGATATTATCTTAAAAGATAACACAAAAAAAAACTTTAAAACTTAAAGTGTTCAAGAAAATTCGTTATAAAACGATAGAAATTCGGAATGCCGCGGCTTAAATATCAAGCGTGAATATTTGGCGACATAATATTGTTCCGTCGAGTTAAATCATTTCAATTGCAACCATCTCAAGAGTCATCTGAAAGAATTTTACATAATTGAGTTTTTGCAGACAGTTTAAAGTTAAATTGACATTTAAAAGTTAAACTAATATTAACAAGGCTGGCTTTGTTCGGTTTATTATCACCGGGAAGTTAAAGTTATTAAGTGCGAGGTTATCAGTTAACTGCGAGAAGTAACCATTAAAAGTGATTATAACTGCCTTTAGAGCGTTTACAGAGTTATATCATTACATTCTCTCCCGCAATTGCTTGGCTCGGATGCATTACCTATTTATTTAACTGCTTCAGATAAATAAATCATTAAAGTGCTATTGAACCATAAACTAAATACCTAATCAATATGCACTTGCTTTAAATGTTATAAAATAATAAAATGGCGACTGAAAACTTGTGGTTCTACATTAAAAATTAACGGGGAAAATTTTTATGAACTTGTGGTGGCGAACAACGCAGCAATTTCGACTCGCGAATTCATTCGCTTTGGCTCCTCAGACGCCAATAGCTAGAGCATGGGCTTTTTCGTCATTCAGTTTACCGACTGCCGGCGTCGAATGGAAAAGAGGAATCATTCTGTTCCTGATTGCCGCCGATTCAACAGATCGAAAATCGCTTACCCTTCGCAACCCACTATTCCGATAATGATTATTGTTCTAATGTAAATTATGGTACGGATGTAATTGTTTAAATAAACTTGTAAGTAAAGTGTTATTGCTTATTTGATTTATACACAATCATACACTTATCCCCCATAAACTGGAAGAATTTTTGTGGGTGACTCTTCTAGCCCCTAGAAGACTAGTAGTATTTTGTAAATATCTGAAAACCAAATATAATATTGAAAATTATATTTGGAATAATTGACAGGCTTCTACAATATCATTTTTTTTCCTTTGTGGTTATTAATGGACAGTAACAAAATACGTTAAAAACCTAGCTCTACATAAACACATTGCAGTGCATTTTTAGATTTCAGTGCAGTGCTATTGTATGTAGTTGGTCATACCCTAGAATAATGTAATGAAAGCCAAACTAACAGGAAAGGGCCTAAGCCCCGAGGGCCAAAGGGTTAAGGGCCCGTGAATTTGTCGCAACGCCCCTGGAAAACCTTCGACAATATGCTATAAACTAACAAGTTTGGTAGGTAATAAATTAATTGTTCAAACAAATAATAATAATTTTTCAAGAGTCCCAGGTGCCCCCGACTGATAATTAAATTATAACTTCTTGTTACTTGACCACGAATAAGTGACCCCCCCCCCCCCCCTGGCGCCAAAGCTGGATCCGCCCTTGTAACCGTGTTAAGTGATCTGGACCTGAACAGCCAGGTACTTCCTAACCTTCTTCATCCTCAGGTTTACTCCCTCTTCCTTTCCACACGTCTTATTCTTCTTCTTCATGTGCCCTATCAGCCCCCCCGACGTTGGCGATCACTCTAGTAAATGCGCTGCCCGAAATAGCTCCTCCACACTTCATACATTTCGCAGCCAAGACATTTGTCTCCTACCAGGCCCTTAGCGACCCTCTGTCTTGTCATTTAACATTAATTGGAGCAAGTGATATCGCTCCCCTCGAAGTATGTGACCCAGATATGAAATTTTCCTGGCTTTTGCTAATGTGAGCAGTTCTCTGTGTTGGTGATCATGTCAGTCTATGGGACTTTGAGCATTCTCCGGTGAAGCCACATTTTTTCCTTTCAACACAAAATACCCCAAATTGGAGACGCCATAGACCCACTGCATTCAGGGATTTCGGTTGCTGTAAACGTAGGTACATACGATACCTACCAATAATTATGCGACCACCGTTGTTTTACCAATTATACACATTGGTAGGTACTGCACAAATGAAAAATTAGTAAATTAATTTAAAATTTACGGAAATATTTCGTGTTGCCTACATTAATAATTAGTTATGTATTAATTGCGGAATCCTTGAGATGTTTCGGAAGGAAGCCAATAATAACCATCGAGATATTGCTTCAATAATAATATGCGCATATAAACTAGACTTACGCTTCTCAAACTTTTCATTCTTTGACTACCGAAATATGAAATGTATTAATTCAAGGTTGCCGAACTTTTATAAAACCCAAACAATACATATGATTGTCTTGCTCATCGAATAAGTAGATATAGTGCACACCAAACATTAAGAACGGCCTGAATTTGATTAGAAATCGTCGCAATAAACGAGTTTCAGGGTTTCATTCCCTATGGTGGGAAGAGGGGGTGAAGGTGTCTTTTGGAAATCTTATCTAGACAGTGACCTTTTCCTTGTTTTGAAGATCAAGTGTAGAAAATTTCACAAATCTCGAAATAAAACTGTAGATTTGTATGAAAATCTAACCCCAGACACTCTTCTTTATAGAAGGATTTTACACAGCGATTCCTGAGCATATTTGGAATAAAAAATGGAGATGTTATTTATAATGTTTTTTTCAACTAAAAACAATAAAATTTTGTTTCCATAACGTAACGTGATAAGCACTTCGTCTCGTCCCAACAGCACGTGCTCCCGTCGTGACATGTAGGAGTGTGATCAGTGATGACGTGTAATTGAAAAAAAATTACAGACAAAAATATCATCAGACAGCAAAATGACATCCACTTTTTTAAACTCTAAATATGCCCAGGAATCGCTGGTTAAAATTCTTCGAGCACGTTATGTTTAACCCTGTATAAATAAAAATGTAGGCACGTATATAATTGTACATAATACAATACACATAGATTGTTTAGTAAAGATATTCATTAGTACGTAAATAGCTGAAATCTACTGTGAGTCGAAACATATTAGATGGTTTTCTCAAAAACAGCACCAGTTTGGGAAACAATGGATTATACCATTTTAACTAGTAGTTGTAGATGTAACAAGGCTTTACACAGACTTCAGACAAAACCTTGATTTTAACTAATATATTCAAGTAAGTACATCGAAAGCAGAATATTGTGCTTAGGCGTTTGTTAGTTCATTGATTTAACTTGTTTTTTATTACTGCACTCGACTTTAATGCATTACGTTCTTTGTTATTTTTAAGACTATACTAAGAGCTAAGAGAAGCTCAGATCATTGTAACATATAAACTGTTTTTGTACTGTGATTACAGCCGCACTAGTCCCAACCGCTCAGAGCCAGTGAGATCATGACCATTATCACCAATAATTATTGTTGTATGTTGTGTAATTGAAATATATGGGGAAGGGGAGGAGATAGGAAAGAGGAATTTAGTCAAATTTAGAAGGAACAGATTGAGTCAAACAAATGACGGCCTCCGTGGTCTCTGGATAAGGCTCTTGACTAGCTATCCCAAGGTCGCGGGTTCAAATCCCGGCGTGCGCAAATAAATTTTATTTGATTCATTTGTGTTATTTCACAATTGATTCATTAAAAATAATATATATACAAATACTATATTGGCGGCAAGTTTCAGAGTGGAGGACACTCTCAGAATCGCCCTGGTATAAGACCACCATTCAGAATTGAAACGTTGTTTGAAATGGCTTTAGCCGTGTTTGGTGACTAGATCTGAATACTCAGGTACTTCCCCACCTTTCTCTTCCACATCTCCTTTCACTTCCCGCTAACCTTCAGCATCACAACATACCCCAATTGGAGTATATAGTCATATGTATAGCCATAGTCTCACTCCAGACGGGAGCAGTTGGTATTCACAAAAGTTTCAGTTCTGAGTAGAACTTTTTCTTAACTCAAAAATCTATGTTTTGAAAATATAGTGCAATATACCGCGCATATATATATGCGGGTTATATTATCATCATTTATCAAATTATATATCATTTTATAAATGAAATTATATAAATGTTTAACAAATCAGCAACGTTTCTACTCTATAACAATCTCTAGTACACTGTTTTCCTACTTTTTACCAGTCTTTTGAGTATGACCTAGATTAGGTTGCACGTAAACGTAGGTCGGTGCTACTATCTACGTTATATTATATAACTAGCTACTAACATCTACCTTAGGTAAATATCGTATTATAAGCGGTAAACATGAGAAACCTTAAAATACAAAGAAATCGTAGCAAAGATTAAAATCAAACCAATTGATAACATGGAAAATCTGATCCAACCAATTTAAGCATTAAAATCATTACAAATGATTACAGACAACTTTTATCATCATGTCAAATTAAAAACAGGTAAATTTAAAGTATAAAAGTCATTAAAAATACTAATTTCGATTGTGTAAATGTAACTCCGGTTCAATGAACTTGGATTTGCATTGATTTTAAAAATTGGAACTGATTGGGGACAATTTAAAAAAATATATTCTAGAAAAATTGAAATTTACATTAAAAAGGTGAGTTAATAAAAACCCAAGAAGAAACGAGACCCAATAAGAGTCAAGAAGTAGCAAGCAGAGCCGAAAGAGACGAGAAGATCTAAGAAGAGACAAGAAAATTCAAGAAGTAGTAAGAAGAGACATTTAAGAAGAGATAATCAGAGACAAGACAAGACAAGTAGCGGCTAGAAAAGGCAAGACGAGAGAAAAGAGACGAGAAGAGACAAGAAGAAACAAAAAGAGACAAGAAGAGTCAAGAAGAGACGAGAAGAGACAAGAAGAGGTAAAAAGAGACAAGAAGAGTTAAGAAGAGAAAAGAAGAGACAATAAGAGACGAGAATTTCAAGAAAAATCAAGAAGAGACTGATAGACAAGAAGAAACAATAAGAGGCAAGGAAAGCCGAGAAGAAACGACGAGATCCCAAAAGAGACAAGAAGAAACAATAAAAAGCAAAAAAATACAAGGAAAGCCATGAAGAGGCAAACAGAGCTAAGCAGAGTCAAGAACAGTCGAGAAGGTCCAAGATGATGCAAGAAGATACAAGAAGAGACAAGAAGAGCCAAGAAGAGACTAGAAGAACCAGGAACAAGCAAGAAGAGCCATAATAGACAAGAGAATAGGCAAAAGCAGCCATAAATTGACAAGAAGAAACAAAAAGAGACAAGAAGAGTCAAGAAGAGACGAGAAGAGACAAGCAGAGGTAAAAAGAGACAAGAAGAGTCAAGAAGAGAAAAGAAGAGACAAGAAGAGACGAGAATTCCAAGAAAAATCAAGAAGAGACTAATATACAAGAAGAAACAATAAGAGGCAAGGAAAGCCGAGAAGAAATGACGAGATCCCAAAAGAGACAAGAAGAAACAATAAAAAGCAAAAAAAATACAAGGAAAGCCATGAAGAGGCAAACAGAGCTAAGCAGAGTCAAGAACAGCCGAGAAGGTCCAAGATGATGCAAGAAGATACAAGAAGAGACAAGAAGAGCCAAGAAGAGACTAGAAGAACCAGGAACAAGCAAGAAGAGCCTTAATAGACAAGAGAAGAGGCAAAAGCAGCCAGAAATTGACAATAAAATCCAAGAAGAACCGATAAGATGCAAGAAAAAGGAACACATAAAGAAAGAAGAAAAAAATTATAACGCTCAATCCATTCCTTTATTCCTGTCCATCCTAAATTCCAAGATTAGCTTATTAGTTTGCCATGTATACCGGTCGACTAAACTCCAACCTCCTTCCTATTCTCAGAGCACGTATTCCTAAGTCCTAACAATCAGTGCCCCTCGGTGTACCGGTCTCACCGGGATAGGAGTGTTCCTGGCTGGAGTACAATCGTATCGTATCGAAAAATAGGATATTACATTCACTGATTTACTTTAAATACAATGCAGATTAATAATTATTTGTTTTTATTATATTATAATAAAACAAAACAATTTGTTGGTAAACATTTTTTAGTAGGTAACTTACTATAAGGTACCTTTCTACCAGTAATTCATATTATTTGCTTATTTCTGGTGGTAATATCTTAATATTGAATAATTTAGCTAATCGCTGGATTAGCGTTTTTTAAGGGAAATCGATAACCTGCGTTTTGCTGTTCAATTTGAAGTAAAATTTTAACAACTTTAAAGGTTGTGTAAAGGCATTTAAAGTTATGAAAATGAGTAGTGTTATTCAAAGCACAAAGTGATTGCTTTCTGCAAACAATTTTAATATGTGCTCTGTTAAACAAGTGCAAATAAAATGTTAGTTCTCAGGCGGACATCACCGGGTGCCTCACGTGTTACCTATTACTTAGACTTCCTCAGGTGTAAATAAAAGGCCGACGCGGGCGACCTCTGTACAGAGAAATACGGGCATTCACCCAACCACAATAATAATAAAACAGCTCCATCAGATTGAGAAGGTGAATTAATTCTTATTAAGGGCAAGGCCGCACCTCGCACCTTGTCCAATTTCATTCATTTCAGAGCCACGTACGGCGACTGTCATTTCATTAAATAACACCATTTTATGTTTCGCAGTGAGTAATGCAAGATAAAGTACTTAACCCCTCAGGCCACGGGCCTAGTTTATTTTTAATTTTTATATGAATACCGCACAAGAGTCCCAACTGCTCCCGTCTGGAGCCAGTGAGACTATGGCATCCCCAATTGAGGTATGTTGTGAGGCTGAAGGTAGTGGGGAGGGGAAGGAGATGGGGAAGAGGAAGAGGAAGGTGGGGAAGTACCTGGCTATACTGAGAGTATCTTTCACTCTGGAAAGTGCCGCAAATATACTATACATTTTTTTAAATGAGTAAATTGTGAAATACCACAAATTAATCAAATAAAATTTATTTGCCACGCCGGGGACTTCTTTTTATGGGTTTTTTTGAAGTCGTGGGTTTACTTCAACAAGCCTCAGACTCTAGAAGCCCTCAAGGAGAATATTCGCCAGGAATGCGAGAACCTGTCGCCCGAAGCTCTGGCAAGAGTGATGGAAAATGCCATAAAACGGGCCCGTATGGTCCCCAACTCTGGTGGCGGCCACTTGGCCGATATTATTTTCTCGACTTGATGGAATAAATTCTAATGGATTAAATAAACAAATTTCACAAGCAGAACCAAAGTTTTTCATTAAACAAAAAAATTACAGCAAGAGAACATCGGATGATTACATTTGCCCCACCCTGTATATACCTAACCCATAAAACTGTCTTTGAAAGGTATTGATGCTTTCAAATTGTATAAATTCAAAATAAACATATAATTTTTTAAATATACATTTCTTAAATGCAAACATAAAAAAAATTAAAAATGGCTCACCTTACGTTTTTTGTAATAAAAATTACTGATAACAAAAAATAATAAAAACACATACATATTTTTTTAGACCAATGTAAATTATAAACTTCATTGTCACTTCACTTTTTTGACGTTCTATGTAAAAGTACGTAATAAAAAATTCCCAAAGTTTCACAATTTTTTTTTTTAATTGCGATCTGAAACTTTGGTTTCATGAAGGTGTACATTTTAATTCTTTTGTGGTTAACTTTTATAATTGAATATAAAGCGTGGATTTTTTTCTTTCTAACACCATTTATATCATATTTCTTATTATGATAGCAAGAGAGACACACATATTTCTATGAGGGGTTGACAAGAAGTTGATAATATTAAATGCGTAGATAATACTGGTACAGTTATCGTGAATATTCGCTGGTAGTTAATGTAAATATGTAGGTACTTAGTATTGTGTTTTCCGATTGACCGTGAAGCGAGTCTTGTAACACGGCGGTTCGACTTTAATTTTAAATCCTCAACTTGCTAAAAAATCCGAATTAAATCGACAGCCGGTCTCTCTCGACCCATCGTCTTGCACTGCAGGGGAAGGATGGATTTATACATCCGTCACTCCTGAACCCTCAGACCGCTAGATTCCTACCCACCCCTTGTACCTTTTTTCTTCCCGGAACTTACTCTCCTCCCTTTCCTAAAAAAAAAACTCCACACAGCATCCCCAAATATGACATAGGTTCTAAAATATTTTTCTCATGGGACTCATGTGGGGTAATGTAAAACATCATTTTTTTTAGCTCCACATGAGGCCCTAAGGAAAATGATTCCCATCAGGGCCTACGTCATCTTTTTGGGGATGCTGTGTTGATGGTCGTTTTAGAAAAGGAAGGAAATGAAGTTCTGGGAAGGAATAAGATATAAGGTGTGGGTAGGAATCCGGGGGTCAGTATGACCAGGAGTAACGGACGTATGAATCCAACCCCCCCACTGTGGTGCAAGGCGATGTTTTCGGGGAGAGTTCTGCTAAAGAAATTACAATGTTTCCCTCAACCATTTTCCCTCCCGATCCGGCCTGCCACTCAGTTAGTGGCCAAACGCACCCGCCGTGAAGACCGGACAAACTTCATCCCACGAACGCGGGCACCCATGCCAAGCCACCAAACGTAGCGAACCATTTGGGGTGACCTGTGGCAGAGGTGTTGGTTATCTAATAATTAAATAGTTGACTTATAAATTTTAGGCCTTAGTAGTTTGTCTGTTAGTTACTTCTACTTGTAAAATTTCACTAGAAATTAAGTCGTAAAATGTCGTAAATAAAGCATGTTATTGTTTTTGTGTTACAATGTTATCAATCACAGATCGAGTCACAGAGCGCTTCCGGAAATCTGAGAAAACTCTCATCTGTGCTGTATTGTGCTGTCCAGTAGCACAGCAAGCCCATATTTCATAGATGAAATGTTTCTCCCAAACCACAGAAATATAAGTTAGTGTCAAATGTACCCGTACCATTATAATATTTTTTATTTTTATTTTTAACGACTAAAGCCTCAAGCAAGGCGAAGGTCCTGGTTTCGAGTTCCACATGTAACCGTATCTTTTTTTGATTTTTCTGTTTTCAGATTTTCATTTGAGTTTCGCTAATATTGTCTTCATTTAATTAAATATTACAATTTGAGGTTTTACTCATTAAGTTAAAAATAAAAATAAAAATTCATTCTACACTTGCAAAAAAGTCAGTCAAATATTAAAAATAAAAATGGATAATAATTTATCCACGACACTATCTAGATAGCACTATGTGTTAAGAACATGAAGTTGTCAGTCGAAGTATGATACAGTTAAATACTAACTGACCCGGCCACGCGCTGCTATGGCTAACGAAATACAACGCCATCTACTGGATGGTAACCCAACCTTTATAATCACCGCCATCTGTTGATTTGCATACAAATCAAATCCACACTGCCCGCTTTCCAGCCCGCTCGTTCACCACATACACACATTATCCGTTATATATTATATATCTATTTCAACTAATTTACACAAAACCTTGACAAATTATATACCTAAACCGTCCTCGTGAATTACTCTATCTATTGTTGAAAACCGCATGAAAATCCGTTCAGTAGTTTTTGAGTTTATCGCGAACAGACAGACAGACAGGCAGACAGAATGGACAGGAGGATCTGGGTTCGAGTCTCAGATGTGACCGTATGTTTTTCTGATTTTTCTGTTTTCAGATTTTCATTTAAGTTTCGCTAATATTGTCTTCATTCAATTAAATCTAGCGTCAGTACGGTTGGAATTTTAGAACCCGATTTCGAATACATCTCTGACGCCGCGCCTTATGCAAAACCATCTTCGTACGTGAAGTTTGTTACGAAGCTACTATGTAGGTACCTACTTCAAACCCGTGGAGCAGGTTTTTAACTGCTAGTATTATACTATTACTAAATATTTCCAATTCTTTCTTTATAAGTTAATTTTACATTGTATTATTTTAGTCTATACGGAAGACAGAGTTTTGAACACACCTCTCTATTCCTATCAAAATTTAACAATGTTATTATTATTGTAAGTTATTTAGTTTGAAGTCGTTCGTTCTCAATGTTTATGAAAAAAACTAACGCAGCCTGTGAAAAATATGGAATATTGGATATTGTGTTAGTAAACCTAGTTACTTAAACCATGTAAGCTTTATAAATGGAAAATGTTCAGACCCTTGCAAAATCACGAAATTTGATTTTACTTCTCAAGATCAACCCTAAGAAATTTTAACAAAAGGAATACATATTTCAAAAATAATATTCTGGTAAAAAAATATTATTTTATTATATTTAGTCACTTTAAGTACTAAAATAGCGCTAACTAAATTTGTGTCGATTTATTGCATTATGGCAATTAATTTTTAAAAAAAGACACTTAAATTCAAAGCAAATCTGATTGAAGAGTTCATTAAACTAGAGTTACAGACACACACAACAGAAATTACAATTTTTATTGTTGGTTGTAACAGTTATGTTTCGTATTATAAAACAATTAAAAAAATGTATATTTTCACTAAAAGAGCGCCACTGAAATTATCTTTATATTTTCATAAACATATTTATTATATCAATCTAGTAAACTAGCTTCAATAAAACCTTATCGTGACAAATAAATGATTACGTGCAATTTCATAAACATAATAATTATAATTACACTCTTGGATAAATTGGCCTAAACAAAATGCATGTGTGAAATGGCTCGGAACCAATTACACAGGTCAGAAGTCAAAAGACTCATCCGGTAAAACACACAACTTACTCACAGTTCCCATTTTACACTCACTTTTAGACTTATCGTCATGTCGTCATCATATTTTTTAACACACACTTGAAACATTACATTGTCAAGTTTCAAGTACTGTAATGTGCGGATTGTAGATGATGGGAACGTAATCCACTTGAAACAAGGCCGTAGCCAGAGAAAAATTTCGGGGGGGGTTTTGTTTGGTGGAACAGTGTTTATAGAAATACGCAGTGGCGGACTAAGGGGTTGGGGAGGGGGGGGGGGGCGCCTGGGCCCCTGGTCCTGGGGGGGGGGGGGGGGGGGGGGGGGCAAAAGCCTCCATGTTCCCTTGATCAATTCCTAAAAGGAGACTTTAAGGCACCAGGACACTGTATTTTTTTTTGTCATTTATTTAATTTCTTTTACTGAAAGATTCACTTCTTAAGGATGCGCTCACCAAATATTTTAAAGAAATTTGTAGAATTAGCGGAGATACAGCGTTTTATGTTAAACCGTTTGAAACATTTAGTAGGTATGTTAAATTATCCTTCAGAAAAACTTTGAACGCGTTTTTGACGAACTTTTTAACATGTTTTTCAACCTGGTTGACAACATATAAAACTGTATATCCAATTTGAATGCACCAAGTCTTATACTGTCCGAAAATCGAGTGCCTTGGGAATTTCGATGTCCTAAAAAAAGAAAAAAATTGCGGATTAGCGAATTTTATTTTCGATTTTTTATGGAAAATTTTCATCGTTCATAAAAAAAATAGAATGGGTCCCTCTAATTGGATTTTCTAACCGTTTAAGACTTGGTGCATGCAAATCAGATGAGTATATTAGTTTTTTTCTAATATGTTGTCAACCTAGTTGATAAACGTAGTTTCGAGAAAACCGCGTTCGAAGTTTTGAAGGATAATTCAACACACAAACTGTTTAAAACAGTTTCATATAAAATGCTGCATCTCCGTCAATTTTACGAATTTACTTTTAACATCTGGTGTTAGCATTATGAACAGATGCATCTTTCAGAAAATAAAATAAAAAATTACTTTTTTTTACAGCCTTAAAGCCTTGTTTAGGAATTGATCAAGGAAACATGGAGGCGTTCAGAGGCCCCCTAGGACCAGAGGCCCATGTGAACTGAATAAAAAGCTTGTAAAATTACATCAACTTCTTAACTGTCAGAAGCTGCTTTACTGTCAGAAGCTGCAAGATGATTTGCAACGTTTGAAAACGTATTGTAATGCCCATTGTCTGGAAATAAATATATCTAAGTGACAAATGCTCAATTAATCATCAACTATTATCCATCAAATCAGAAATTAAGGACCTTGGGAATATACTTGATAGTAAACTGAATTTCAATAAACATATCGACTACATAGTCACTAACACATCTTCTATGCTTGGTTTCATAACCAGTTCCTGTAAATAATTCAAAGATCTTATTGCTTTCAAAATACTTTACTTCTCACACGTTCGTAGTATGCTTGAATACGCATCTCAAGTGTCGAACCTAGACTAAGCAATACACATAAATAGAATTGAAAGTGTTCAAAATAGATATCCCAAGGTACCTTAAGCTCTTTTTGATCTCATGTTAGTAATGAAGGCTCTGCAAAGTTCTTCAATATACAGACGTTAACTTGCCGAATAAATAAATCAGAATCGGTAATGTTATTTAAAATTACACGTAACTTAATTGATAGTCCTGATCTTCTTCAACGCCTTTTCCATTTTCCAAATCGCAACAGTAGGCAGTCGTTGAATTTTAATCTCCCTCTTTGCAAGACCAACTCCAAACAGAACTCATTTATTTACAGATCCACACACTCATTCAACTTAAATTATTACCACAATGACATTTTTAACTTGACTTTACGTGACATAAAACGGAAACTCACTAAGGAACGTGACTCAAACTAAAAAATTCAATCACTATATATTCCCGTCTCTTTGCCTCTTAATCATAATTCTATGTTCCTCCCCCCCCCCCCTCCCCTTTCATATATTGTAACAAAAAAATAAATTAATTAAGAAAACACCTTTACAATGTCACACTTTATCATTCATTCACTATGATCAGTGGAAAGTTCATAATTGGCATAATTAACTATCTTACTATTGTGTTATTGTGTAATCTCAGATTTGCAGTCAACTTTCCCTTAAATAAAAAATACATAAAAATAAAAATAATAAACTAGGGGGGAGGGGGGTTGCTCATTCAGCTTTGGCGCCCGGGGCCTTTGACGGGCTTAGTCCGCCACTGGAAATATGTTAAGTTTTAAAAAAAATGATAATGTGGAATTAAATGGAGTTATATATAAATCTTATCACATATTTTTATAATTACAAAATTAAAATTAGTATTTTCTTTGCAACGAGCAAATCAATTACCTCGTCGGTGTCAATGAATCGACCACCATAACACGGCCTAGCATGGTGGTCGAAAAATCCACAAATAATGTGACTAATATTTATGCTATGAATATAGAATTTTTTTTTTAAATTAAAAAATATGTCAATTCTGCGTTGATTTTCCTGGCCTGTGGATTTTCTTAAATCAGTTTTGAGGCGTTTCAGAGAAAAAAAGCCCTTTCAAGGGTATATGAGGAAACAGGCAGTGTCACCAAGATTTTTAAAAGTTTGTGAATGTTTGGAAATAAGGACTGGTTGAATTCTCCGAGAGCTGCAATAGCACATGTCGGTTGATTTAGTTAAGATTATTTCAGCCATTTTATCCTCCACATTTCTAATTCAGCTTTTACAGAGTCCCATTCCAAATATTTTTTATAGAGCTCAAAGTAGTATTCTTGATAATTTAGTTGGTTTTTGCAACACACAGACGGAAGTAAAATGTTGAGAGATGATAATGTGGATCTAGGATTTTGGAATCTAGAACGAAACTGATCAATCGAATCATCCAAAAGTGAAATCATGACAGTTACTCTAAAATAAGTTTCAGGATCATTTGTGTTGTAGTTTGCACTATGCTTTTGGCATGACGATATTTGCAGAATTTTGATTTCCTCTTTACAGTTATGAGCAAATTCTGAGCGTTCTTGTAAAGTTCAGCAACTTTGGAATCGGTATATTGACGAACATCTTCAATAGTTTTAAAATTAAATCGACATGTTGATGTAAAGCAGCTGCTAAATAGCATAAGGGAGATTGAAGTATTTTGCATACATACATATTTTTTTTAAATATTTTTCCCGTAAAATTTTTGATCAGCTGTATTCGGATAAAATTAAGTCCTTTTTCCATAGATATGCACCTTTAACTGTTAAGTATACCTACCACAGATAATATACAGAAATCGAAAATATTATTTATTTTTTGTAATGGCTTTTCACCCCAAAATATTCTACGTTGACTCGAATAAGTATCCCTCACGGCAGTTTCAAGTAAAAAAACACGCAGAATTCCCGCGATTATGGGCTTTAAGATTTTTTCATATATTTTTTATAAATCCTACAAATAAGAGATTAATGGTAAAATACAGGTCAATTCATTGATCATATAGCTCTATAATAAGTTTGTATGTCTCTTTGTTAGAAATCGAAGGTACCTATGATTTTTTAAATGTTAGCGAAAAATTTAAAAAATGAAATTCTGGGAAATCGCGAGCAATCGAGGAAAATTTATTTATTTCGCGTGATCGCTCCAGTGGCTAAGCAACATAAGCTCATAGCAAAATTACTTGAAATGACTGATTCATAATTCATGTCACTGTTTAAGTCTTCGAGTGTATCAACAATAACTTTATAGATTTCCTTGAATCTTATCAACCCATCATGCTTTTCAATGGGTCTCGCACATTGCCGTAAGGGTTTTCCATTGTGTTTCAGGGAAATTTTTTTCAATATTTACTTCTAAACACTTAACAGTTCGTTTTGCCGAGGACATGATAAAATTTCCAATCGATGTTTTAGTGCCAATAGAATTTCGAATAGGCTGAACTTGGCAAGAATGACGTAGAGCCAAATTCAACGAATGTGAGCTGCAATGAACGTATAAGACTTCTGGATGTGACTTACAAATTACTGCTTGCACACCTTTAAAACTTCCTTTCATCGAAGAAGCTTCATCATAAGCTTCATAAATAAATAAATCATATCCTATAATTTACACCCAAAGATTTTAATTCAGATAAAATTGCATTAGCGAAATACTTTCCTGTTGTATTCTCAACTGTTAAAAAAAGTAAAAAGTAAAATAATCTTCAAAAAATCTTCGGCGCACCGTACAGACAATTTCGGGGGGGGATCAAACCCCCTCGATCCCCCCCCTGGCTACGGCCTTGACTTGAAATAACATTCGATAATAGACTTCTGTTAAACCGCCGCTACCCGAATTTTTACCGATACCTTACATATATATCCCCCGTAAACATTTGAAATTTTTAAGCTCTTAAAAAAAATGTTATTTTTTAAGATAAATCTATACATTCCCCACGCCAAAACGCAAATTTTATGAAATTCATTCGATAGAAAAAATCGCAAAGTATGCTCCGAAAATTATTATTTTCACAACTGTTTCAGTTATTTTACAAGTTACATGAATGAAAAAAATCACAGTGTTTCTTTAAATGCTGTTTTAGACAGCCCCCTAGAGATGTTTGCTCTATTTTAAACGAGTCGTTTTTTATTAAACATTTTCACAATTTTCGCTTCAATTTTACCGTTTTAAATATTAGCGCATTCTCTCTAACATTCGTAATTACATATCTCTCCATCTTCGTCTTTTTGAGCGGGGATACGGCGCCTTAAGAGGAAGCCTAAGCCAGAGTGTGCCTTATATCGCGACGAATACAGGTAATAGGCATAAAACTCGCTTGGCAAATGGAGTCTAGAGGTCACGATTTCAAGTGCAAAATGTGTTTTTATTTATTGTGCAAATAATTTTATAAGAAAAAAAAAAATCAATGGAAACTGTCACAGATTTCAGCCATAATACCTAATAGTTGTTTCTTATATGCGTTCGTACATTTTTATTTAAAAAAAAAAATCGAGTGTAGTTCACACGTGGTAGAAATAAAACCTTCACGCACAGAATTTCAACCAATACGAGCCTTGAAAAGGGAGCTCATAATCAAAGCTGCCAATGCGGTAAAGTTTTATTCTATCTCATTCTCTCGCACGCTAAATCGATGTGTTTGTCTATTTTTAGTGTCATTTTCGTTTCATCGAGTTTCAAACCACAACAGTGCTAAAGAAGTTGAAGTGAAAATTTCTTTTGTAACTCGATGAAATTAAAAAGCGACACTAAAAAGAGACATACACATACATCTATAGGATTTAGCCTGCGAGAGAATGAGATAGAATTATCGGTCTCCTCTTTGTGCGGTGCTCGAAGGTTTCACTTTTACTGCTTGGACACTGCTCACGATTTTCTAAATTATAATTCTCCTCAATGGAAAACGGTAGGAAAATCTTCAATCTATCTAAAGCATATTTTTGTGGATTCGTAGGAAAGATTAATCGAAAATAGTGATTTAGCATCAATATTTGCCTTAAAGTCTGCCAAGGAGATCTATATTTACTAAGAACCTTTGAGGAAATTGTTATTTACGTGAAAGTTTATTAATTAAAATATAAAAATAATACTACGCAGGCAACATTCTGAAGATTGGTTCTACATTTTAGAAGGACTAGATAGATTCGATGGTCTGATGAGACACCGGGTCACTGGAGCCAGGATGCGGCTTCTTGACATCAAAAAATAATTATTTCTGCGTTAAATTCATTCAAATAGTAATCTAGTCTACTTCAACGGAAATCTTCCCAATAAGACTTCCATTGATATTCTCGGTGCAAGCCTATCGAAGTTATCCACCGATAAGTTAGGCGTAGGAACTACATTTTATGCCTTCTGTATCTGTTTTAGAAGTGTAATGGTAATGGTGCTGATTTTAACAAATTCGAATTTTATAATATATTTTACGGTGCTCCAGATTTTATGTCCGGGTTAAATCTTTCTCAAATGAAAGACTAAACCCTTCCATACACTTTTCCACAAATGATTATCTAGGAAATTCACACAATGTAAGTGCACTATATAAGTATAATAAATACAAAACAATACAAGAACAATACTTCAATCCACCAGAAACATGATGGGAAAATATTTCACCGACTCCAGATATTTTCATATCAGAGGGTTCGGCTCTGATGAAATCCTTGGTCCGATAAATCCTACTGATCCCTCAATATAAAAATTTAAAAAAATCTTTCGTAATCCTACAAGTATTTAAAATGTCTGACTTTTGCATTTTTATATATAAATTCTTTGACAAATCTAATACGCCTAAATTTTGAATGAGAGAGCTAGGTATAATGCCAGAAGCCGAAATAACAAATGGTAATATTTTTATATTCTGAGAAAGCCAAATTCTTTTAATCTCATTTCCTACACTGTATATTTTCTTATTTTTTCAGAAACAGTTTTCTGAATATTACAGGAAACCGATTTTATTAATAATTTTATATATAAGTTCATACATTAATTAACAATAAATTCTCTTTATAAATCATTAAACAATTTACAAAGTTCAATATAAAAATAATTTGTTTGAAAATCACGAATTAAAAATAAAATATTCAAGGATTCTCACCAAGGCCATTTCTGACAGTAGGTACCTATGGCACAAGTGATAATAATAGTATATACATAATAAATGTATATATATCTATATAGGGTTTTTGTGGTTATGTGGCATAGATGAGCAGAATAGAAATGTAACTTTTATTTTGCCTGCAGAGGGAGATAAACCAATCTCAGTGAGTTTGGACACGGCGTGATAACAATATTATGATTGTTTGTTTAAAATATTAAAAGACTACTTAGTTATTTTAAAACATTGTCGGCTATGAAAATAATTCCATTATCCATGCATTTAGTAAACAGCTATCTCCTTTTTGAATCAGGAAAAAAATCATTGTTTATAATGTCGAGTTATAATAAATACCTCAATGGCTTGGACACCGCCTTTCTTTTGCTAAACCATAACAGAACTCATTCAAGAAATTATTTTATGATGTGGACTTTAATTTTTTTTTTCCATATTTAAAAAAATAAAATAAATACATAATTTCGGACTTTATTAACAGCCTTACCCCGAACCCGATTTCGAATACATCTCTGACGTCACGCCTTATGCGAAACCATCTTCGTACTTAAAGTTTGTCAAAAAGCTACTTTTGTAGTAGGACCAAATTCAAGCAAGTAGCCAATAACGGCAAAAGATGGCGCCACTTACGTTAATAACTAACGTGAGGAACGTCGGCTGGCAGACAAAAGTGTTATTGGATTTGTATTTTCGTGAATCTCTCCGGGTATGGAGAGATTGACGATAGAAGACAGTTTTGAATAATAAATGCCACGCGTCTATATATTGTATATGATATATCCTGTCGCGGTTAATTTGTCCCGGTGACTAGCTGTCACTGGATCCGAGGAAACGGCTAATTTTGGAACCAGTTCTTATCGGATTTATAAAATGGTCACTCACACTTAAACTGGGCGAAGCCGAAACAAAAGCCGCCCGCAGGCCCTAGTAGCAAAAACGGAGGGGAGCGGGTTTTCAACAGCTAGTAACGATGGACATTAAATGAAGGAAAAGAGTCTAAGGAAAATATTATATGACGCGAATGTCCTAATGTGAATGGTAGAAGATATTGGGGACGCCCAAGGAAGAGATAGCACGATCAAATTCTTGATTCTGGCTAAGTCAACAGTCAGAATAACATAAAAAAATAAGTATGAATCGATGAATGAATATGAATTAAGCAAAGTGTGTGTTTTGTTTTGAAGAGTTTTAATTTTCAATGTACATTTGTTACTTAAATTTTAAATTTTTTTTTCAAAACAAAATGTCTAGAAATTGTTAATGCCCAAGAAATACAAAAAACAAAGTGTATGTACTAAGATAGAGTTGTATGGTGGTCTATCCTCTCTGCCTATCACTATAGGGGAGTGGCGAATCTAAGTATAATCAAAATAATATATTTTTTAAAATTATATCGTGTATGCCATTATTTTTTATGATATAATCGAAATACATCGCGTAATATTCCAACCAGCGGAATATTGTGCATTGAATAGGAGAAATTTGATCGCATGACTTCTCACGGACAAAGGGAGATGGGAGATGGGGTGCGGCTGTGGAACTCACTATCTAGTATTACTTTCAGTACGTGGTGCCATACATCATTAAAGGAAGGCAGATGGGGATCAAGATTACACTAATTGCTCGATTTTTCAAAATCTACATAAATCCATCCAACCTAAAAAAAAATTCTTTGTGGTTTGACGAAATAGATTATCATTATTTTTCCTTCAAAGAACTTCCTCTCAGAAATTCCTTGAAACGTAGGTATATACCTACCGTGAATTAAAACCGTAACAAATCGATGATGTTTATTGCGGACATATCTAGCTGGACGCCCTTTTTTACGCCATTTCTACGGTATAACCACTTGGGGCGGCCATCGATTGCGTTAAGTGCCTTTCAACTCGTTGTTTATGTCAATTTTATAATTTCAACGTTAGTTTGATTTGCTGTAAACTAACGGATTAAACTGAAGATTCTTCTTTTGTTATGCATTTACACAGCGACATATGTAGTAGCTAAAGCACACATATTACCTATCATATATTACGCGTTCGTGCTATCGTTTTATTGAAAAATACTGTAAAACAAATTGAAATCAAAATGATTCCCTTTAAAGATTGTGTTCAACGTATAATAACATTCTGTTTGATGTGGACATCTTCAATTGTAATGGAAATACGTTTTAAATATAAAATACAAATTGTATTTATATCCCAACTAAACTAAACTACATAAAATGTAATGATGTACTTTAATTGACCGGTCAGTGGTTGAGTAAGCATAGCGCTTGGGTCCCACCCGGGCGTCGCATGTTCGATTTCTCGGCTGGCTAAGTCCTCCATCACAATACAAGCAACATTTTCGGCTTTCTGTGGTGGTAGTAGGAGATTTTCAAACATTGTTGTGCTATTCGTAACCCGGGAATATTTGTCTTTCTTTTTAAAAAGAAAAAAAATAAGTAATGATAATATGTAATGTGTTATTTCACAATTTGATGATTAAAAATAATATCAGGTATGTATAAATAAATCGTTAACATTTTTTTTCACTAAGACCACTAGATATTAAGAATTGAAACATTGTTTGAAATGGATTTAGCCGTGTTTGGTGACCAGATCTGAATACCCAGGCACTTTCCTACCTTCCTCTTCCATCTCCTTCCCCTCTCAACTACCTTTGGCCTCACAACATAACCAAATTGAGGATGAAATAGTCTCACGTCGCACTGGCTCCAGGCGGTTGGGACTCTTGTGTGTAATTCATAAAAAGTACTGTTTTATCGTTCATATAAATACATGTAAGTGTTTAATATTGACTATTTATCTGCATAGAAAATCAAAAAATATTATTATCTTGATATAATCATTGCGGTATACTTTGCATCAGGTATCATTCTGTTGTCTGAAAGCTTTGAACAGTCGGGTTATTCGGAATAATATGTATTTATTATTTACCCAATTCACCCCTGAATATAAAAAAAAAAACATCTATAGATGTAGAGTCGTCTGCGTATCTCGGTTCAGTGACTAATACTATCCTGTTGTACCAACTACTGTTTATCATGGCGTATATTAATGATAATGTACATGGAAGAAGAAAGCCCATTATCATTTAATAGAGGTGTGTCATGTTGATTGACCTTTGATCTTCACATCGAAAAAAAAATTCTGCGTTGAATTCATTCGAATAGTAATCTACTTCAACGGAAATCTTCCCAATAAGACTTGTATTGACATCTCGGTGCAAGCCTATTTTGAAGTTAGAGTAAAGTTATCCACCGAAAAGTTAGGCGTAGGAACTACTATAAATAATGTATCTACAGTGAAGTTATTGCACATATTGCACCTACCTAGTGTGGTAGGTACCTATTTCTTCGGGAAAACCATAGATACTTGAAAATTTTAGAATCTATGCAATCTGAGAGATTTGGATTACATTCGCTGGAGCCAAATATATTATATTTAAATACATACAAGAGATATGCTATGATGGCCACCCGACCGTCGGCGGACCACCGTCTAATGGGAATAGTTTGAATACGTAAATAATTTGTTTATTTAGGTGATTTTTTTAAGGTGTGCAGTAGTATTGGTTAACAATTTAGTTTAGATACGGAAAGAATTCGTTCATTTAGTTGATTTTTTGAAGGGTGGAGTAGTATTGGTTAATATAGTTTGAATACGGAAAGGATTCGTTAATTTAGTTATTTTTTTGAAGGGTGCAGTAGAATACAGAATACGGAACGAATTCGTTTTTTAGTTGATTTTTTGAAGGTTTGCAGCAGTATTAGTTAATAATATAGGCGACACCAGGAAACACAGTCCCACCTAGTAAAAGCTGCGGATAGCACATCTATCTATCTATCTGTATAAATAAAAATGAATCGCCGAAAAATGTACGTAAGCGCATAACTTCCGAACGACTGCGCCAAATTGGATTTTTTTTTTGTGGTCGTTATTGTCAGGGCAAGGTTTGTATAAAAGTACTGGTAAGCTCTGACATTATGAAATTTGCAATAGGTTGCACGCGAGCTGTTTGAATGTACCGGGACGGAATGTATGGAATGCGGGAGAGGAACTTGGGTAGGGGGTTCGCGGGACGGAGGAAGGGGGGGAGTTGAGTGGGAAGGGGACGCGGGAGAGGAAGGGGAGGCGGTAGGGAAACGGGACGAATGGGAAAGGACTCGCAGGGAGAAACAATTTCATTATTAAAAGCGTGTCTCTTATATTTCAATATCTTTGGCTGGAACACATACCATTAATATTCCAGTATTATAATTGATGGCGCTCTCGAAGGAGCCAAAGGACAAATTAGCCAATCTATACACCGCTGAAATCAATTTAACTTGTATTACCATTAGTTAGAAGATAGGCGTAAGTGAAGTCTTTAATACGTCAACTTTACACTAAAAAAGTTGTAAACATGAAGTAATTGGGTGTGATTCTTAAAATGATATTATTGTAAAGCAACCTTGTTATAAGTGGCTTGTTTTAATTGTAGATAATACTTCGTTATCACGTAAATATTATGCCCCTTATCACTCTCCCAAAACCGCAGACCAAATATATTATGAAGTACTAAGTATGTACCTATAGATACAGATATCCTTTCTACACAATATTATGAGTTTGTCGAGTTATTCCAAAGAGAATCTACAATATTAATTTACTATTATTGTCAAATTATCCATTGAACACAAAATGCACTAGGAACCTACTTGGTAGCCTATAGTTAGTACTTACATCTGCATTATTATATATTATAGTTCCCAAGTATGTCCTCTGCGTGCGAACTGTGTCTTAATTTCTCTAAATAAACAATAACAGTGTTGATCTCTAGTGACCCTCCAGGTAAGTATGGTCTTGTATATATTTTCTGCCTGTCCAGTACATTTTTACAGCAGCATCGCGTTCATTGGTCAAATCATTGCACATATGGTTTCGTATCGGTGATCGATGAACCGGTGGATGCAATTTTTAGCCATAAGTTGTTGTAGTGGTTTGTCCAGTTTATAGTTAGAAATAAGATTGTATAAACGTATTATAAATTTTTACAGCACCCTTGAGGTGATTTTTCACAAAAACGGCGCTATACAAGTCATCCAAATATTATTTTTATTTTTATTTATTACTGTTATTAGAAGGTTACAACTACGAAAAAATTCAATCTGTGATAAGGTACGGCTTAATTGAAAAGGGCTGAGTTTCGAAAAATAGATTTCCAGCTGCTCTACAATATGCCTTTAAACAAATTTTCCGTCTCAAAATAACAAATAACGTAGATCGAAATCCGTATTACCTACTATCATAGAATAAAAAAAAACTACTAGGCAATAGGTACGAGTATGTAAACAATAATAATTTTAACAATTATTATAAGCAATAATTATCAGCCCGAAACACTCATCTACATTGAAAAAAATCTTCCGTGAAAAGATACATGCCGCCAACGGGACTTGAACACGTGTCCTTCTGATTGCCGGGCAGGTGCTCTACCACTGAGCTATGTCAGCTATCTAATACCCGCCAAATAGTTCAATATATACTAGTGTTTCATTCAACAATTACTGCTTATTACATTTTTCCACCTGAAAACAACCGACTTTATTTTTGTGAGAGGGGCATTGTTAGTGCTAAATCTCTCGCTAGGTGGCGTCGAGACAAATTATGTCTACATTTTTGGTGAAATACTTTAACTTGTCAAATATTAATTATTATTTTTAATTGAAAAACTAGCTTTTTTAATACTAGGTTTTTATGCATAGCACAAAGGGTAACAATTATTATAAGCAATAATTATCAGCCTCATCTACATTGAAAAAATCTTCCGAGAAAAGATACATGCCGCCAAGTGTTATCCTCTGCTTCAATGATAAAAAAATTACTTGCTTTAAATGTCCGATTTTATAGCCACACCTTTAACTTAAATTCTATTAACCTTAAGATAAGACATAGGAAATGTTTATTAGCATCCGAAATGTATTAAATGAATAAAATGGTAATAATAATTATTTGTACAACGGTAATAATTATATGTGTTTATTTGTATTAGAATTAGTAGCATTGGTATGAATAAAACTGCTCCGAATTGTTCAATTATTTAGAGGTTATGCAATAAGCATTTATTATATTTTCAAATAGGTACTATTTTCATGCGCTATTAAATTAAGAATCCTAAAAAAAATAATGAATAATAGCTTTGTATCGCATAGCTGTAAAATTAATGCTATTATGGAAGTAACTACGAAACTAATTTAGATATTCGTTTGTACCTATATTGAGTGGAGTTGGCAATACTTTCACGTATGTAGTAGATTTGTCAAACTGCACGGAATATAGTTATAAGTTACAATAAGCTTATAATAACAAACCTCAATAATAATAATCTATTCTTTGCATGGGTTCTACATAATTCAAATGGTGACCGGACAACTCAGAATCAACTCAACTCAACACCTCTTTTGAAAGGTCATTAAAGTGACGAAAAAATACATATTAAAAAATTGGTTTTTAAATAGGTTAGGTTATATGCTATTTTTATTTATTTTTTCATAGCTTTTAATGACTATTCAACGAGGTGTTGAGTTGAGTTGTTTCTGAGTTGCCATGGAACCAATTTAAATAGCATATTTTGCTTCATGTTTACAGTTCCACAAAATTATTACGTTCATTATATATGTTAAAGCTTTGGCTTATCTTACTAATATTATAAATGCGAATGTTTGTATGGATGGATGTGAGTTACTCTTTCACGCAATAAATATCTAATGGAATTTAAAAATTCTTTCACTAATCGAAAGCTACATTATTTGTGAGCAATATAGGCTATATATATTGGTAAGCTCTGGCGTTATGAATAAGCTGTGGCGTTATGAAATTATTTATTATACGTTTATTGTCCGAACAAAAAACAAAGCGTGTTGCTAAGTAATTGTTTGACGTGGGCTGTCATTTTGTTAGGTTACTCTGGAGATTCCTTTGCTAGCAAAAATTCAAATCTGTATAATATAGGTACTAACCTACATTTTGACCTTAGCCAACTGCTAGCGCGTATTTGATTATTACGTTTTAATAGGTGAAATCGTGAAAAATGAATGTAACGGGTATGGAGGAGGCGGAATGCGAGCGAAGCCGGGGGCAAAAGCTAGTAATTACATATAAATAAATAAATATATCGGGAAAAGTAAGTACACTGTTTATTAAATATGAATTCGTATAAATGATTGAATTCGCACCTTCTTCCACCAACCAGTGGCGTGCCGTGATATTTTTCATAATTGAAAATGGCCTGTAAATTCTCAAGGTAAGTACGCCTATGGGTATATAAATTAAATAAGTTGTAGTAAAAACACTTACTTTAGATTTTACCTGCTTGCTCACAGCGATTTATTATGCGTTTCTATACAATATTATGAATTAGTGTCACACACCGGGTCCATAAAAACAATTTTCCACATTGGAACGACGCGCAAATACACAAATTTTTAATTTATATACTTTGCGCGTAAACAAGTAAAAAAAATATTCCCCTTATCGTGGTTTCAATTAGTCATCTCAATAATATGATTGATATATTTTGGCACACTTCTGACTGCTATTAGATTACAAAGATATAAATTACAACCGCATTATTTTTATAGATAACTAAGACAACAATTAAACAAACTACCTTAAAACAACACCGCCTACGTATTACTCCCAACTGATTTATGTATCTGATAATATCAGCGCTACTGTATGACTCAGCACCCCGATTTTCTACCAATTTATAACATACTCGTACTTTCCTTGAACACTTTAAGTTTTTGAGCTCTTAAAAAAATGTTATTCCCGCAGGATTTTGCTGCTAGGCCCCGCGGGTGACTTTTGGATCGGCTTCGCCCAGTTTAAGTGTGAGTAACCATTTTATAAATACGATAGGAACTGGTTCCAAAAATGGCCGGTTCCTCGGATCCAGTGACAGCTAGTCACCGGGACAAAATAACCACTATAGGCAATGACGTCATAATTATTACTATTATTCACAACTGCCAATTACAATAATAATCAAATTATCGTCAATCTCTCCATATCCCGAGAGATTCACGAAATTACAAATCCAACAGTACTTACGCCTGCCAGTTGATTCTCCCTCAAGCTAGCTGTTAACGTAAGTGGGGCCATTTTTTGGCATTGGTTTAATTCGTTACTATTAGAAAAGTAGATTTGTATACAAAACTCCACGTACGAAACGGTTTTGCGTAAGGCGCGGCGTCAGAGTTGAATTCTCAGCCGGATTTTTAAAATTCCACCGTACAATCTCTAGGCTATTACCTAATACTGTTTGATGATGATTGATGATTCTCTCGATATAAATAAATCGCAAAGTATGTTCCGAAAAATATTAAAAACACGATTTTTTCTGTGGTTTTACAAGTTATATGTATGAAAAATTTCAAATTGTTTCTTTAAATGATATTTAAGACTTTTCCCATGAGATTTTTGCTCTATTTCAAACGAGTCGCGTTTTATCAAACATTTTCACAATTTTCACTTAGTTATTATAGTTTTCAATATTAGCGCGCTCCCTCTAACATTCGTATTTACTTATCTCCCTATCTTCTGCTTTTTTGAAACTAGTGAATCTATCTCAAATAGAGAACTACTAAAAACTTCTTTTTCCATCTGAACATTTAGATATAAAATAAAAACATGTTTTCGGCAACAAAACTTTTGGATCCGGGTCTACGCTTCTGTGCTTTAAAATACAAGTACATTTATTAAACAGTTGATATTAACTCCCTTGATTTTATTATTATTATTTAAATATTGTATCCACCTGATTCGAAAAACTCTACATACAGCCCGGGGAACGCCGGGGACTTTAACTAATCTATCTATTTTATAAAGAAGTGTGTATGTGGCGGGTAAACGAGCGGGCAGTGTGTATTTGATTTATATTCAAATCTACAATTTTATTTCGAAATTTTGCACGCTATAGGTAGAAGTGACCTTTTTCTTATTTTGAAGGTCACCGTCTAAATTAGATTTTTAAAAAACTCTGTGTAAAGCCCGGGCAACATCGGGGACTAGTAATAATTAATAAGTAAATAAGACTGAAGCATGCGGGACTCTCGGCTATGGTCCTTCCGCTGAGCGCTACGCTGAAAGCTCTCTTTCTATTACATGGTTTATTTACGAGGATGAGGGAGAGATTAGAGCGGAATTATGATCGGCACGCCTGGGTACGATTTTAGTAGGGAACAGATGATTTAACTTGTTGGGGAGAACGTGTAGATTCATAATAAACTGGGCCCTAAACACAAATTATAATTGATCAAGGGCTTGAATCACCAATTAAAGCTGAAGACTCTATACGTTATAGTATTTAGTGAGTAATAAAAATCATTATTTGATCGTAAAGATTGCAGTTTGTTGGTATGTTTAAAAATAGGGCCGGGCAAAAATAAATACAGGTAAATCATTTATAATAGGTTCTTTTTTGTTTAGCGATGTATTGGATGGATAAAAATTATTTTTATTTAATAATAATACTGTTCTTGTTAGGAAACTGAAAAACATTGTCGAATTCAATCCGAATCTAAATTTAAGAGGAAGTCTTATGACAAAAATGTATGTATTCTTAGTGTGTCTTATATCGCCACAAATATAGGTAATATGCTTAAATATTGCTTGGCAAGCGGAGTTTTAATGGAAGCTGGAGTATCTAAGTCGAATTTCGGGCGAAAAAAAGTGTTTTTAAAATTTATTTTGACGGTAATATTTTATAATAAGAAACAAAATAATCTATTGAAACTTACGAGTAAAAATATCAGTTAAATTTTATTATTTTTTAAAAGTTGTTTTTTATACGCGTTCATACATTTCTAACGAAAAAATACTTGTTTTCATGGTTTACGCTTGTATTTTTAATAAAGTAATTAATAATTTTATTTTAGTTCTACTCAGTGGAAACGCTACGAAAAGCTTCAATTTACCCAAAGCATATTTTTTGTGCTTATAATGATAAATGTAATTTATTTGCGATAAAGTGCGAGATATCTCCACGGACCTATCAGCGCGGTATGGCTACACACGAACAACAACATTCATTGCTTCCGTAATTCCGTACTACATTACAAATCTCCACACAATTAATTTCTTTTGGACCCAAACGGGCATTAGGTGCACGTATGTGGCTGTGGCTACAACATTACTGACAAGCTCATGGGGCCGGTATACCAGTTGCTTCGTTCGATAAGAGTTATGAGAGAGATTTACGTCCGTCAAGTTGCTCTCTGGTGGCTAGAAAAGCCTAGTGATACCATTATGATGTAATTTATGTACATTTGACACTGCGGCTAACGCAGCTTTGTCGTATAACTATTCACACCAAAAGCTTATGCGTCTTAAATGATTATATTATAAACGTTATATTTTTTTGAAGGCATTATATTTGGTATTTACTATGTAAAACTGAAAATTATAAAGTATTAATTAATTAGAAAAATGCTGATTGATCAGTTTTGTAAGATTCGTAAGATAAAATATTAAAAAGTTAAAACTAAATACGCACACTTAAAAAAAAAAGAATTTCACAACCCCTTTGCTGTTGGTTTTTTTCTTCTTGGAACGGACTTTAAAAAAAATTAAATAGGCACCTATTTTAAATTTGAAATGTTGTAAGGGACAAAATGTTAATTGTTCAAGAGAATGAAAAGAAGGGTTTTTATTATTTTTCAAAAAATCATATCTCTTGTTTTTATAGATCTATAATTATGATTTTTTAATTTTAAAATAAAATTGGAAAGATCTTTCAAAATACAAAATATTTTTAAATTTTTTATTTAATAACATAATTTTGAATATTTCATAATAATAAAATCCTCTTAAAACGCCCATCGTAAAAATAGTACTTATTTTTCTAGAAATATTTAAGTCACGCAAAAAGAAAGAGAAAAAAAACGGAGAAAAATGACTTATTTAACTAATTTTGGATTTATTTTCCTTTACAGCATTTCAAATTTCGCTATCGATAAAAATTGTAATGCAAAACATTTAAAAAGTTACTATATTGAGTAACCCGTAGGAAGTAATTAGGCAGGTATTTAAAATTATTTGGAGAAATTATAATAATGTGTAATTTTAATACTGGGATAAATTTTATAGCATCGTTTTGGTAAAGAATCAAGTTTTTTTGCAGTACAACACATACATATAAGTTAGCGAAAAGTGAGGGTGCTATGGTTTACGACGTTACAACAGGGTAGATGTGGTTGCTTAGTTCATGTTTACGCCACCGCCAACTTATAGTTGTATTAATTGCTTTATTCATTTTATATAAATATGATTTTGAAATTTATTTTAAATATTCAAAAAGAAAATACTTTATTCTAATTAGCGCCCTTGAGGTGATTTTTCACGAAAACGGCGCTATATAAATTAGCCAAATATTATTATTATCTTCTGAAAATTAATTTAATGATATTGAATTAAAAAAAAAT
This sequence comes from Limnephilus lunatus, assembly GCA_917563855.2. Taxonomy (NCBI): domain Eukaryota; kingdom Metazoa; phylum Arthropoda; class Insecta; order Trichoptera; family Limnephilidae; genus Limnephilus; species Limnephilus lunatus. The sequence continues at coordinate 28,341,147 of OU830598.1, read as the reverse complement.
TTAAAATTTAAAAACATTTAAGATAATGAATATTGAGAATGAAAACTTCTTAAAAAAATCATGAGTACATAATTTCACAATATTATCAGACATGATTATTAATGAAAGATATTTAAAAAAATATATAAATATATATTATATGTTACCTGAATTTTCAGAATTCTGCACCTTGCGGTAAGGTAAATCAGCTGCTGTATATCCATGAAAATGCACAAGTTTGGTTTTAGACTCAATAATCTTACTTATTTTATGGAATAGAAAAAACTGATTTTATTTTAGTTTAAGAAGCCAAATAATCAATTTTATTAATAAATTATTATTGACAGGTTCTCGCTTAGGAGGTATTTTATCGAGTAGTGTCGGCTAACGAGTCGACATTACGAATAAAAACCAATCAGATATTGTTTTCTATTTATGCTAAGATTATCTTATAATTACAATCTATAACATATTGCTTATCCAAACTTCTGAGTAATTACTCGTAAACAGGTGCGGTATGTAAAAAGATCTTATCTCATCTCCATATTATTTTCATAAATTCCAAAATTAACCTATATTTTTAATGTTCAAAATCTATAAAATTTAGATGGCGATAAAATTTTTTCACAATCTTGATGTGTTTGAATTTTACTATTACAATTATTAATACGAAGACGGTCTGTATGGTGTATTACTACGGTAAGCTTTTAAGACTTCAGAGGAAGCCACTAGCGAAAAATGAATGTATTCTTAGTGTGCCTTATATCACCACGAATATAGGAAATGGGCATAAAATCGCTTACGGGTCACGATTTCAGCCGCAACAGTGGTTTTTATTTATTAGGTAAATAATTTTATAAGAAAGAAATATCTGACTAACCTAAGAAAACCTAACCTACCAAAAAACTTTTAGTAGATATTTTGTTGGGAAATGTTTTATCCGCAGGATATTTTGTCGGAAGATATTTTGTCGGGGATATTTTGTCGCGGGATGAAAATTCGCGGAACCGAAGTTCATACCTAGACACAATCATGCCCCGTCCGAGTGGGGATTCCTAAAAATATGTTTGGTTGTTATAGATAATAATCGTAATAATATATTTATTGTTATCTCTAATATGCCAAGTTGGTTCTCTGTAAGAGGACTAGACACGATCTTCTGCCAACTCGAAGAGTATTTCCCCAAACATTGCGATATATTGTGCAATAATTGTGCAATAGGTATTGACTTAATCGATTTTTGTGATGTTAAACTATACCTATTAGTTATTAATTGTAATATGAGTCAGTATGTATTTATGTACCTAAACTGTCTTATCACAGATTAAAAAAATACTCTTTGAGTCATGTCTAAAAATGGCGAGTTACATTTTATTTTATCTAATCTAAAATAATACCGGTCACCGGTGGCTGGGTTGGAATCGCGTTTGGTCACACCCAGGCCCTCCATCACAACACAAGCAATATTTTCCGCTTACTGTGGTAGTTGTAGAAGATTTACAAATATGGTCAGGTTATTCGTAACCCGGAAATACTTGGATTCTTTAAAAAAAAACAATAGTGAAAAAATCTCATCCCCGTTTTAAGGAATGTTTGAGGCTGAGGAAAGTGTGGAAGGGATTGGGAAGGGTGGGGGGGGGGGAGATTAGGAAGAGGAACTTAATAAAATTATCTGACCGATGTAGGTAAAGCCATTTATAAGGAATTGATATCGACTACAGACTACACCAAAGATATTGAAATATAACTTGAATATCTTTGGACTACACAGATAAATGATGTTATTAATGCTCATGATGGTCAACAGGAAGTCACCGTGCACATTTTTTCCCGATGCTAAGAAAGTTGCATAGTAAGAAGGTCAACAAAGCACCTAATATAAAGGATTGAAAAAAGCACCTACCTACAGTAACTTATTGCTTATTACCTAATATACACCCGTTATGTGCACTGCCAAAAAAGCGAAATATGCTCTATTAATGTCAAGATATGCAATAAAAATTCGAAAATATTCACTATTAATGCCAAAATATATGTCTAAATCATAGGAAAAAGAAATTCTAAGGAAAATCTTTCCGTGGAGTGGCCGACAAAAATGACAGCAATCGCTACTAAAAGCACTCGATTCTTTTTTGATAAAAAAAAAAAAATCAACAACAACAACAAAAACATACAAAAAGAACCAGTTCTTCGGGAAATAACAAAAATATCGACCATTTTCAATTTGAAATTTTGAAGAATATAAGGACTGTTATCGGTATTAATGACGGACACACGTAAATATGTAATAACTACTATAAAAGGCCCAAATATGCACTTACGACCAAAAATATTAAAATGCGCATTATGCCTATTCCTATTATGAAAATGCATATATAATCCAATATTTACTTAGTACGATTACTATGCCGCTGAGCGTTGCGCTGCATCCTCTCTTTTTATCTAAATGCGACATTTGACAGAACGAGGGAGAGGTTACCGTGGAGCTATCAGCAGTGTGCTTTAATTGCGTAATATGCATGCATGTTACACATATATAATAAAACACGAAAGTTCCAGGAATTTTTAGAAATGGCACTATAAACATCATGGAACTACGAGTATAATACTCGTATAATTGGAACAGTAATCGGAATAATCTTAGGTAAACATGGAAACGTATGCTTATAAATGAAGCAAGGAGTATGAGTCAAGACAGAGTATGTCGTTACACCATCTCTGCCTACCCCTAAGCTCTCACAGACTTAGTAAACGGTGAAAGACTTTTTATACCTAGGCTCGAGCGAGGTTGCGAAACAGAAGTGAAGCGAAGAATTTGCACGACAAAAGACGCCATGAGTAAAATTAAAAAAACAGAACAGGCAGAATGAAGACCACCAAGATCGTCCGGGCGTTGATTTTCCCCATATTTCTACAATGGTGTGGAAACATGGCCACTAATACAGCGAAAGAAAGCGGTTAGATGCTCTCGAAATGTGGCGTTGGAGAAAATGCTTAGGATTCCCTGGACAACCAGACGAACAAATGTGACCCTTCTGGAAGAGATAGGCATCCACAATAGGCTTTCAACTATCTGCCTACAACTTATTTTAAGATACTTTGGTCACGTTGCTTGCCAAACTAAGGACTCCGACTTGTAAAAAATTATAGTCACTGGTAAAATAAAAGGCTGAAGAAGCAGAGAAAGTTCACCAACGCGCTGGAGTTACTAAGTCAGTGTGTTGGCTCTCCATGCAGCGCGGAATCGCGAGGAGTAGAGGAGCATTGTCCGCCATGGAAATTGGAGTAAGGGTCACGATCCTCATCAATGAGAAGAAACCTTTCCCTTTCCCAAAACGGCTAGACAATAATACATCAGTTAAATAAATTATTCATGTATCCATGATTAGTAAATTTTTTTTAAATATCAATTGTAGATAAAAAAATAATGATACATCTTATATGTGTTTCTTCGTTAATTTTATCAAATTCTAAGAAACGATGTTTGTATAACATTAAGTAGATAGTAGATAATTAAACGACAAAAAAATTGCAAATCATTTTTATTTAGATTAAAATGTATCTTTAATCTTAACTAGTTCTAATTAGTATAATTATCTAAAAATAGATACATTCCAGCTTGATTAATGAATGAATGTATAGGTTTTAGTGACTAATTTAGGGTATTTTTATATTTTTGGGATTCATCTAATTAAAAATACGTATGATTCAGTTTGGTAAGATTACACACGCTGAAATTACTAGTTCATATTAACGAAATAAATTTTTTGAGTACCTACTTTCTATACATCTTATAAATGACGACCTTACAATAGCCATGCAGTAAAGAAAAAGCCACAAGCTAAACATGTATATATGCTAGTTTGCCTAATATCGCCTTGAATATTGATAATAGGCATAAAAGTTACTTGGCAAAAGGAGTCTATAAAAGCTCGATTTCAAGCGCAAAAGCGTTTATTTTATTTTATTTTGTGAATCATTTTATAAGAAAGAAAAATTTTAATAAAGGGAAACTGTCACAAATAATCTTATCCATAATATTGTATATTTTTCAAAAGTTATTTCTTATGCATTCATACATTTTTAATGGAATTTTTTTTTGTGTAGTTTACGCTTATATTTTTTATAAAGAAATTAATTCTTTGTTATCATTCAACATAGGATTTCGTCTGCGAGAGAATGATATGGTATAATCGGCTTCCTCTTTTTGCAGTGATTCGTAGCGTCACCACTCTTGTCTACTTTAGTTTTCTGAAGGTTTCACTTCTACCACGCCGAAACGGTAATTTTATAAAATTTCCTCGATAGAAAAAAATCGCACAGTATGAACCGAAAATTATTATATTTAACAGAACGAGGGAGAGGTTACCAGGGGTTACGAGGGAGAGGTTAACAGTTTTTTTTTATTAAAAAATTCACAGAGTTTCTTTAAATGCTACGTAAGACATTACACGTGAGATTTTTGCTCTAAAAAAAAGAGTCGTGTTTTATTAAAGATTTTTCGCTTAATTATAATAGATTTTAACATTAGTGCGCTCCCTCTAACATTCGTATTTAGGTACATATTTCCCTTTCAATCCTTCTTCTGTTTCTTTTTGAATGCTTACTCGTGGACCTTGATCCTGTGTTGATCTTTTCCATAATTACTATATTATATAGGTTTTTCCCTTTTTTTATATGACTTCACCAGAGATAAACGACATAGCATCAAGATAAAATGCCTGTGTCTCTGACTAATCAATATAACTAAGGCTATATGTTATTTAAAACATAGGTACGTTGTAAATTGATTCATTTTATATATAAAAAGTGACATCTAATAAAGTTATTTTAATAACAACTTAAAATATGATAATTACGGAAACAAATATTGATTCTTATAAAATAATATTGCATTCAATATTTTGTGTTGACATGTCTCGTAGTCGCTGCACACCCAAGGAGATGACAGATTCCTAAGATTTGAACGCCACTGGAGGTCTCTTCTTCCACACAACGTGACTACCCAAATAGTTGGGTCTATGGTATCCCCAATAATTATTGTAGTATATTTATTTACGCCCTTTTTCGGGACTTTTACATATGAAATTTAAATATTTACAAAGAAATATAATAGGTATATATTTCTTTTACAAAGAAATATAAAGTATTTATTGTACATAACTGAACTGCCGTAGTAACAGTATTTTGTTTTTGTTTAAAGATAAATTGAAGATGTCCACTAACTTGGTGTAAATATTTCCCTCCTTCAGTATTCTGGGTAAAGAGGAATGCATATGGTAGTTAGTTCCAGAATCGATAATATTCCAGATAGCTAATCAATTCAAGCAACACCGGACTATCAACTAAATCATTTAGAATTTTATACAGAAATTCAAAGTCGGTGAAAATTCTTCTGTCTGACAATTTAAGCATATTCATAACATTTAAAATAGTGTTGTGGTTTAATTTGTGTTAATGTCTCGAGAGTATTGTTATCAATGTTGTAATCAAATATCACTGGATTTTTGATTAGAGAAAATCTAACTACTTGGCATTTTTAGATATTTAAGTAAAGTCTATTATCATTACACCAAATTAACCATTTGTTGATATTATCTTGAAGAATGTTGCAATGGTATATATTTTGAATAATTCTAAACATTTTGAGGTCATCAGCAAAAAGTAAGAAAAATACATCATGAAATATTTTTGTTAGATCATTTATAAACAAGATAAATAAGATTGGGCCAATGTGTGAACCCTGTGGAACTCCACTTGTTGTATTATTGTGAGGAAGTGAAGATGATCAGAAAATGGGAAGAAGAAAGTCTGGAAGCGGGTACCTGGTAATTCAGATCTGGTAAGTTTTTTTTATTTTTTATTATTTATTGAGTTAGTTTATACTACATGAGTATAAACTAATAAGCACAATGTAACATTTCATTTGATAAATTTAAATATTTTTACAGTAAGCATAACATTTCTTTTTAAATACATTCATTCTTTCTTCATTCTTCATACTTTCAGGCATTTCATCATACATCTGTAGTCCTCTGTACATTAGGCAGTTCTGTGATTTCTTCATTTGTGGCAATCGAACTCTGTTTATATTTCTTGTTTCATAATTATGTACGTCTCTATTAAAAACAATTTCATCCTTAAAGTATTTTGGCATTTGGTTTTTCATAATTTTATGCACAAAAATTAATACATTAAATAGTAGTCTTTTTTTATTGGAATCCAATTTAGCTCCTCTCTCATTTTATTAATCCTTGCGTATTTGCCTTTTCCCAGTATACATCTCATAGCTCTGTTCTGTATAACTTCTATTTTGTTTAAATTTCCTTCATTGGCCAAATATAACATTGTAGAGCAGTAATCCAAATGTGGAGCAACAATAGTTTTATAAATGAGCTCCGTAGTGTTTCTATTTAATTTATGTCTTAGTCTTCTAAGAAAATTTACCTTTTTTGACACCTTTTTAAGCACATATTCAAAGTTTGCTGTGAAAGTCAGTTTTGAATCGAGTATTACACCCAGGTATTTGATTTCATTTACTTTTCCAATTTTTTCACCATTAATTGTCAAATTTAACCCTGTGTTACGTTTTTTATTGCCTATTTCCATATATTTTGTTTTGTTTACGTTCAGTTTCAATTTGTTTAATATCAGCCATTTTGATATATTTTGTAGGTCTTCGTTTATTTTGTTAATTGCATCTATGTAATCTTCACACGAAATATAGATTAAGGTATCGTCTGCAAATAGTCTAATTTTGCAATGTTTAATAGTTTTAATAATATCATTTATGTAAATTATAAATAGAATCGGACCTAGTACCGACCCTTGCGGAACACCAAGGTTGTTTTCTATCGGTTCTGATTCTGAGCTTTCAACTTTCGTTACCTGTTTTCTTTCCTGGAGATATTCTTTGAATAGATTCAGAGCTACGTCAGAAAGACCTATGTCTTCTAGTTTTTCCAAAAGTATTTTCCTTTCTATCGTTTCAAATGCTCTTTTGAAATCTAAGAATGCTGCAATGGTGATTTTTTTTTATCTGTTTCTTTCTTCCATGTATCAATCACTATATTTATCGCCGCTTCGCAAGAGTTGTTGTTCCGGAATCCTGATTGCTCGTCACATAATATATTATGTTTTTCCAAATACTCAACGAGTTGTTTTTTTATTACAATTTCTAGTAACTGTTCGTATTTTGGTAACATATTTATTGGTCTAAATTCTTCACATTTTCTGGTATTAACAACTTTCGGAATCGGGATCACAGTAGAAGTTTTCCATGTGTTTGGAAATTTTCCAGTTCTTAATGATTCATTTATTATATCCAGTAAATGATGTCCTATCGCTGGCATTGCATCTCTCAAAACTTTAAAACTTATTCCATCTGGACTCTCTTTTGATTTGGTGCTGTTAAGAATCTGTAAAAGATATGTTTCATCAATCTCTTTAAACACGAGTTTTTCTCGGTTTAGCCGAACATTTCTCACGTAGTTGTCTTTCTTCGGTATTGGTATACTCTGATGCAATTCTATTATGCTGTTTACGAAATATTTGTTGAAACAGTTCTGTATGGTACCCTGTATCTGATGAGGAAATTCAATGTCGTACTTCATCCCTTTATCTTCGGTTTGCAGTAATCATGCACTAATGCAGCAAAAGTAAGAAAGTATAAACTCGTTTCAAGCAACTTTTCGGTTCTAAATGGTTGTATTTCACAGACGACGATACTTTAGTCAAGAGCCACATAGGACAATGTGAGATATCACCGCGGGCCGCACACTTATGATAGGGAGGGGGGGGGGGGTGGGGGGGGGGGGGGGGGTTGTACCGTTTTATTTATCAAGTTAAAAAGGCAATTCTTTTGTATTTAAGTACCAGGTTGCTACCTCCTACCTTCTTATATTTATAGTGTAATGTCAATTCTTAATAAAAATAATAATAGTACACGTAAGATTTTTTTAAGTAAAATTTTAATGTAGATCCGTAATGGAATCTTTCAGTTCAATTTTCATCCACTTCCCGAACTACCGAAATATGTGAGTTTTCGCACACGTGATACAAATGATTACAATACGCACATTAACAAAAAATAACCAATATCAAAGTTTACTTTTCTTTATGAGTACGTGATTATCGTGTTTATTTATTTACCTGCCCCCACCCCCACTGTGCGATCTCAACGCTCTCTAATTTTCTCTGGGTCTTCTACTGTCCCCTGAAAGTCTCAAACGCCCACGTTGAAAACCTATATGAAGCAGTGGCGTGCACAGAGTTTTTGATCAGGGTAGGCAGAAGGAAAACCGCGGAATTGATCCAAATAAAAAAAATTAACCTACCACAGATAACTCCCTTCGTACAAAATTTCGCTAAGTGTGCTTGCTGCTGGCTGCAGATGATGTAGGTTTGGATTATCTAAGCCACATCAAATATCCAAATAATAATAACAAATAATCGCTTCATTTATGCATATTATCACAAGCCAAATACTGGATATACGAGGTGGCCTTTATAAAGGCCGTTGGCGTTGTCTCACACTTCATACTTCAGACAACAACAGATGTCACTGTCGTCACTGATTGCCATTTGCTAATTTTGTTCCAGAAAGCACTGCCTAATACTAACAAAAAAATCTCAAAGAAGCAAATTCAAAACGACAGTTCTACTCTATGCTACGTGCATTTCGTAAACATTGAGATTATATCTTGTATGAAGTTAGCTCTAAGCAGAAATAATTTCTGCTTAGGCCGCATATGGGCCGCATTTTAGTGAGACGGTCGGAGGGCGCGTGTAGTTTCTAGTTACGGTTTATCCCACGTTTGTAGTATGCCTTTTGATGTGGCGCTCGCGTAGTTTCAGTTGTTCAGCTTTGTCGCGCTAATTTTTGAAAGTGTGTATTTATTTTTAGCAATAATTTAATAAATTATAATATTATTTGCATGCTTATGTTTTACAAATACGGTAGGGTAGGCAGTGCTTATGTGCCTATATGGAGTGCACGCCCCTGATATGAAGTATACTATGCGCGCGTTTAAAATCGGCTTGAATCAAATGTCAATCAATTAAAATCAACGTTTTCAAATCATAAGGGTATACGTACACAAAATATTTGAATAAAAGCAGTTTAATATAATTGTACATAAAAATAAATAAATATATTTAAAAAGAAAGCGGCAGATGCAGGCCGCACAAATATCTGCCGTGGGCCACGTGCTGCCAGCGGGCCGCAGTTTGACGACCACGGCTTTAGAGTATCTGCCGCTCTGGAACGTGCCGCACATATGTATATAATTTTATTACGATACTATTTATTACATAATTGTTTTTGTGTTTAATTCCTAGAACTCCATTTAATTTAAAAAATAATAATAATGTTATTATTAATTCTGCAAGTATTTTATTTTTATTTTTGTGACAGCTGTTTCGGCTTACAAGACCATTTTCAAATTGACAGTTTGAAAAGGCCTTGTATGCCGAAACAGCTGTCACAAAAAAACGGAGTGATCAATTCACACGCGGTAGAAGTGAAACATTCAGAAAACTAAAGTAGATAAGAGTGGGGGTTACTACAAAGCACCGCACAAAGAGGAGACCGATTGGCTACGAAACACTACACAAAGAGGAGACCGATTATACTATCTCAATCTCTCGAAGGCTAAATCCTATAGATGTATGCGTTTGTCTCTTTTTAGTGTCGCTATTTTTTGTTTCATCGAGTTTCAAATCGAGTGCAATTCACACTTTCTACCAAGTTATAACACACTATATTGTAAGGTAGAAATTCGGGATGCCGGTTATTAATTGGTAAATGAGTAAAAAAAATCTCCATTTTTTATCTAGGATTTAACTACTAATGGGAAGGCCACGAACCGCCACTGGTATTTAGTGACAGATTCCCATGTGCAAGCGATAATAAAGAAAAAAGAAGTCGGGGACGCTCCAATAAACAAATTACATTAGTCGGGTCATGCCAAGAATCAGAATAACAGTATAGTGTGTATAAAAATAAATTATGCAAGAAGCGATGTTAATTATTATTATCAAATCACAGATTTGTGCAACATTCCACCTCCTTGACCTACTTTTCTTTAAATACTTACCAACTGGATTATTCTGGATTTAAGGTATTTTGTTTACAAAAATCGTTAATAAGATAAATTAGTATCATTCATAAAAAATGTTATAAATAATATTCGTCCATTGATAAAGAGATTAAAAAATCACCAGTTGTTTATAATAACTAATATTTATCTACCTATTTTTGATAAACTCTAACAGCCTTACTAAAAAGCGTTGTGAATATTTTTCTCAATTGATAAACGACCGTGTAAATGAAAACCTTACTAATTAGAAACTGACAAAAAAAAATCATAAAAAGATATATATTTTTATTTTTAACTTTATGAGTGAAAACTCAAATTATAATATTTAATTAAATGAAGACAATATTAGCGAAACTCAATCAAAATCTGAAGACAGAAAAATCAGAAAAAGATATTGGTTCCACTTGGACTCGAACCCAGATACCTTAGCATTCATGGCCAACTGCTCTACCGATTGAGCTTCTATTTTATATTCTACCTATATCCTATGTATTTATTATTTATTTTTTAAGATGTCGTAAAATAAATTTTTTTTTTTAGAAAATAGATAAAACTACCTTTGAGATTTTTTTGTATTTGGAATATACTTTAGTGTTTAAAAATTGCAATGTGTAAGCTACAAACACGAAAAATGTTGTAAAGGTTATCAAATTTTTTTTTTAATTAACACGTCGAAAAATATATGAAAGTAAAAAAAAAACTTCTCTTTTATGAATGGAATAAATTACGAAACCGTAACTTCACTTTTTATCTCGTTCATACATAGGGGGCATCCATTAATTACGTGAGCACAAACGGAGGGGGGGGGTCCAGCAAAATCTCACGTCACTTGAAAAAAATATACGAATTGGCCCAAATTTATCTCACCGAGGGGGAGGGGGGGGGGGGTCTAGATTTGAAGAAAAACTGCTCACGTAATTATTGGATGCCCCCATACAACTTAAAATTATTAAAAAATGTAATAATAATAATTCCCCGACAATAACCAAAAAAATCAGACATTTTGGGTTCATTGTAGCATAGTTTAAACGTTGATTTGTCGAATTTGTATTTATTTACACATTGAGGTTGGGGAGGCTTCTTGATCTCTCAATCCGGATTGTCTCGATAAAGGGATGGATTCATACATCTCTCACTCCTGAACACGCTGACCCTCAGATTTCTACCCATCCTGTAATAAACCTTTTTCCTTCCCAGAACTTCCTCTCCTTGCTTTCCTTAAAAATATCCTCCACACAGCATCCCTTAAGATGGCGTAGGCCCTGAGCGAAATTATTTACCTCAGGATATGTGTGGAGCTAATTTAAGAAAAAAAAAACAGTGTGCAATTCACACGCGGTAGAAGTGAAATCTACAGAAAATTAAAGTGGACAAGAGTGGGTGGGCTACGAAGCACCCACAAAGAGGAGTTCGATTTTACTATCTCATTTTCTCGCAGGCTTAATCCTATAGATGTATTTCTTTGTCTCTTTTTAGTGTCGCTATTTTTGGTTTCATCGAGTTTCGAATTACTACGCCGCTAAAGATTTTTTCATTTAAAAAAAATCCACTAATTCGTCTTCAAATCTTTATCTTTAAGTTGGCGCCATTATTATGATATTATGGCATTAACTTTAAAATGTCTCAAATTCCGTAGAAAAGCATGTGATTTGACAGTTCTTGGGGTCTAATGGGACCGTCCTTCAGATGCCGCTACTTATTTTATTTATTTATTTATTTAATATAAGAATATTGTACATTGTATATTATTTTTGTGTTATTTCAACCGCCATGCTAGGGATGTCCCTGTGTTATGGCGGGTGAAGTTTTCAGATAGTAAATTATACATGTTATGGTTGTAAAGTAAAAATTTAAGTTATACAAATTAAATCAAGTTGCAAATATTATATATCATGGTTTTTAAATGTAATAATAATTATATTCTTTAATAATAAAATAATTAATAATATTAATAGTAAAATAAATAATAATATTAATAGTAAAATGTTTGGCTTTTCCGGAAACTATAGAACATATTATATCGGGATGTTCTGTATTAGCGCCGTCCGAGTATACATTTAGGCACAATCAAGTTTTAAAAATAATTCACCAAAGTTTGGTAATTAAACATAACTTGATTGACTGCCGTAATGTACCATATTATGAATATGAACCAAATTCATTTTTAGAAAATGAATTTTATAAAATTTATTATGATAAAACTATTCTGACAGACAGAACAATTAGTCATAATAGACCCGATATAGTTTTACATGACAAAATTAAGAAAATAACTTATATCATTGATGTCGCTATACCAAATTCTTGTAATATTCAGAAAACTGTTTCTGAAAAAATAAGAAAATATACAGATTTAGGAAATGAAATTAAAAGAATTTGGCATTCTCAGACTATAAAAATATTACCATTTGTTATTTCGGCTACTGGCATTATACCAAGCTCTCTCATTCAAAATTTAGGCGTATTAGATTTGTCAAAAAATTTGTACATAAAAATGCAAAAGTCGGTCATTTTAAATACATGTAGGATTACGAAAGATTTTTTAAATATTTATATTGAGGGATCAGTAGGATTTATCGGACCAGTTAGGATTTCATCAGAGCCGAACCCTCTGATATGAAAATATCTGGAGTCGGTGAAATATTTTCCCATTATGTTTCTGGTGGATTGACGTATTGTTCTTGTATTGTTTTATTCTTATATAGTGCAATTACATTGCGTTAATTTACTAGATATTCATTTGTGGAAAAGTGTGTGGAAGGGTTTAGTCTTTCATTTGGGAAAGATTCAACCCGGACATGAAATCTGGAGCACCGTAAAAAAAATTAATATTAATATATTCAGAAAACTGTTTCTGAAAAAATAAGAAAATATACAGATTTAGGTAATGAAATTAGAAGAATTTGGCATTCTCAGACTATAAAAATATTACCATTTGTTATTTCGGCTACTGGCATTATACCTAGCTCTCTCATTCAAAATTTAGGCGTATTAGATTTGTCAAAAAATTTGTACATAAAAATGCAAAAGTCGGTCATTTTAAATACATGTAGGATTGCGAAAGATTTTTTAAATATTTATATTGAGGGATCAGTAGGATTTATCGGACCAGTTAGGATTTCATCAGAGCCGAACCCTCTGATATGAAAATATCTGGAGTCGGTGAAATATTTTCCCATTATGTTTCTGGTGGATTGACGTATTGTTCTTGTATTGTTTTGTATTTATTATACTTATATAGTGCACTTACATTGCGTTAATTTACTAGATATTCATTTGTGGAAAAGTGTGTGGAAGGGTTTAGTCTTTCATTTGGGAAAGATTCAACCCGGACATAAAATCTGGAGCACCGTAAAAATAATAATTAGGTCGTTAATAAAATTCAATGTGTGTTAAAGTTATAAATTTGTTAGTTTAAAAAGTTGTTGTTAAATTATACAATTTAATTGCGAAAGAATAGTAAGAATGATATGTAATAATAATTAGGTCGATAATAAAATTCAATGTAAGTAAAAGTTACAAAATTATTTGTTAATTTAAAAAATAGATATAAGTTATACAATTTAATTGCGAAAGAATAGTTATAATAATATGTAATAATAGTTAGGTCAATAATTTTTTTTAATTTTTTTTATTGTATTTATTACTTGCTGGAGCAATCCCGATGAGTTACAGAACTAATTTTAGGACAGGAGAAAAATTCATGGGTGTGAGGAAATAGTTACAGTTTTACTTGGAAAATGGATATTAAAAATATAAGTTTCACATACAACATAGACAAAAAATAAATTTAAAAAAAAACAGGTTGAGTGAGCAAACAACAATAGAAAATAATTAAAGAAACAAAGAACAAGATTATACAAATGTGGATGATTATGATAACAAATAAATGGAAAAGAAAAGAAGAGAAAAGGAAACAAGACAAATGAGACATGATAACATTCAACGTAAGTAAAAGACATAATAACATTCAATGTAAGTAAAAGTTACAAAATTATTTGTTAATTTAAAAAATAGTTATAAGTTATACAATTTAATTGCGAAAGAATAGTAAGAATAATATGTAATAATAATTAGGTCGATAATAAAATTCAATGCAAGTAAAAGTTACAAAATTATTTGTTAATTTAAAAAATAGTTATAAGTTATACAATTTAATTGCGAAATAATAGTAATAATAAAATTAGTGTGTGGAAGGGTTTAGTCTTTCATTTGGGAAAGATTTAACCCAGACATAAAATCTGGAGCACCGTAAAAAAAAAATAATTAGATCGATAATAAAATTCAATGTAAATAAAAGTTACATAATTATTTGTTAATTTAAAAAATAGTTATAAGTTATACAATTTAGTTGCGAAAGAATAGTAATAATAATATTCACAAAATAATTTGCAAGGCAGATAGAAATATTTCGGCATTTTAATTTATACGACGAGAATGCCAGAATTCTTATAAATACCAACCAGGAATTATTAGATTCCTGGTCAAATAAAATTCTTCACGCAAAACACTTCAATTATCTCAACCAAACATATGTTGACAAATTTTCGTCAAACAAATGGTTGAGTATTGGAGAGTTAAGCGCAGAAATAGAAGGCTTTATGCTTGCCATTCAAGATAGAGTCAATAATACTAAAAATTATAGGAAGCATATCATCAAAGATGCAAATCAAATTGATGATTTATGTAGAAAATGTTTGGCTTTTTCCGGAAACTATAGAACATATTATATCGGGATGTTCTGTATTAGCGCCGTCCGAGTATACGTTTAGGCACAATCAAGTTTTAAAAATAATTCACCAAAGTTTGGTAATTAAACGTAACTTGATTGACTGCCGTAATGTACCATATTATGAATATGAACCAAATTCATTTTTAGAAAATGAATTTTATAAAATTTATTATGATAAAACTATTCTAACAGACAGAACAATTAGTCATAATAGACCCGATATAGTTTTACATGACAAAATTAAGAAAATAACTTATATCATTGATGTCGCTATTCCAAATTCTTGTAATATTCAGAAAACTGTTTCTGAAAAAATAAGAAAATATACAGATTTAGGAAATGAGATTAGAAGAATTTGGCATTCTCAGACTATAAAAATATTACCATTTGTTATTTCGGCTACTGGCATTATACCTAGCTCTCTCATTCAAAATTTAGGCGTATTAGATTTGTCAAAAAATTTGTACATAAAAATGCAAAAGTCGGTCATTTTAAATACATGTAGGATTACGAAAGATTTTTTAAATATTTATATTGAGGGATCAGTAGGATTTATCGGACCAGTTAGGATTTCATCAGAGCCGAACCCTCTGATATGAAAATATCTGGAGTCGGTGAAATATTTTCCCATTATGTTTCTGGTGGATTGATGTATTGTTCTTGTAATGTTTTGTATTTATTATACTTATATAGTGCACTTACATTGCGTTAATTTACTAGATATTCATTTGTGGAAAAGTGTGTGGAAGGGTTTAGTCTTTCATTTGGGAAAGATTCAACCCGGACATAAAATCTTGAGCACCGTTAATATTAGGTCGATAATAAAATTCAATGTAAGTAAAAGTTATAAAATTATATGTTAATTTCAAAAATTGTTGTTAAATTATACAATTTAATTTGATAATTATAGTATTAAAACTTTACAATTCAAGTAACAAGTTTTATATAATGTAATGGTTTCTAAATGTAAGGATCCATTGTGATAAAAGTTTTTTAAAGGTGTGGGGTTGGGATTCGGTTTTTAGTTTTTCAGGGAGAAGGTTAAATATTTTAGGAGCTAGGTATATGAAATGTCTTTGAGCTGACGTGGTATGTAGTGTAGGTACGTTGTAGTGTCGGTTGGTTATTGTTCTAGTGGTGTAATTATGGTGGGTTTTTTCTTATATTAAAACATGAAGTACGTTAAGGTAAATTTTAGATGGAGTTGACGTATGTTTAGGACGAATATTAGTACACATTCGGTGAATAGTCGAGTGGAGGGGTATGTTGTCGGTCGCTTTTTGATAGCACGTAATATCGTTTTTTGGGCTTTTTGTAGGGGATCAATAAATTTATGAGCACAGCCGCCCCATATTATGATGCCATATACTAATTGGGATTGGCAGAGAGCAAAGTAGACTGTTTTTAGTACTGTGGGAGTAAGGATTTTTCTAAGAGTTCTAAAAACATAAGACAGCTTGCGAATTCGGAGAGTTAGACTGGCTAAGTGCTGATCCCAACGAAGATGATGATCAATTAGGACCCCAGGTATTTTATATGTGATACTTTTTCCAAATTTGGGCAAGTACAGGAAGAGTAAGGTCTCGGACAAGAGTGAATTGTTATTTTCTGGTTGTTGGTAGGTTGGGTTGCAGCAGACAGACTAAAGGTTAAGAATTTGGTTTTACCAGCATTGAGGGTGAGGAGATTGTCATCTAACCAATTTTTTACAAGGCCTATGTCGTGTTGAGCTATGTCGAATGCTCCTTTCCAGTTTTTATGTCGAGCTATAAGCACAGTATCATCTGCAAAGGATATTAGTTTTTCCGTTATGGATAGGTTGCAGAGTTTATTGATGTATATGAGGAATAAAATTGGGCCTAGAACACTTCCTTGTGGGACTCCGAATTGGATTGGTAAAGGGTTACTTAGGGCTACGTTGTTAATTTTCACGGTTTGTGATCTACCAGTTAGGTATGAGGAGAACCAGTTAAGAGTTGAATCCCGGATGCTATTTGAGACAATCTTTCTAGAAGTATGGGGTGCGAAACGGTGTGGAATGCTTTGGCTAAGTCTAAAAATATGGCTAGGCAGGAATCGCCTTCGTTCAGGCTGTTTGTGATGTTCTCAGTCAATTCTAAGATTGCAGATTCTGTACTAATTTTTTTTTGGAAGCCAAACTGATTGTGTGAGAGAAGCTTCTGGATTTCAAGATGAGAGATAAGTCTACTTTTAACAATTTTTTCAATGATTTTTGATAAGACATTTAGCAAAGAAATGGGTCTGTAGTTTTCGATATTTGTTTTGTCGCCACTCTTATATGGGGTCCGCCAAATAACTTATTTTTTTTGAAAATGCTATAAAAAAAAAACTACTGAATATTTTCTCAAATTTCTTTTTTTATTTATAAGTACAATCCTTCCGGTTAATAATGGAAAATAATTTCATTCAAATGGCTGCCTCGGCTGGCCATGCAGTAGCCTACACGATCGGTCCAATTTTTAAGCACATTATCGATTGTGTGCAGCTGTATTTCACCAATGGCTTCACGAATATTGTCCTTTAAAGCGTCAATTGTCTCTGGCTTGTCGGCGTAACATTTATCTTTGAGGGCACCCCACAAATAATAGTCCAACGGTGTCAAATCGCAGCTCCGAGGTGGCCAAACGACATCAGCTCTGCGGCTGATAATGCGATCTTCAAAAACAGGGCGCAAAACATCGAGTGTAGCTTCGGCTGTGTGGCACGTAGCGCCGTCCTGTTGAAACCAAATGTTGCCAATATCCTCCTCTTCAATTTTTGTGAACAAAAATTCGTTCAACATGGCCCGATAACGATCGCCATTGACTGTAACGGCCACTCCTTGCTCATTTTCAAAGAAAAATGGCCCAATTATGCCTCTGGACCAAAATCCGCACCAAACAGTGACTCGTTTTGGGTGTACCGGCTTTTCAATGTATGCGTGCGGGTTTTCTGTGCCCCAAATACGACAATTTTGCTTGTTTACATACCCGCCAAGATCAAAATGAGCTTCATCCGAAAAGATGATTTTTTTGGCAAAATCGGCATCTTCTGTAAGTCGATCGCAGGCCCACTCAGCGAAGCGAAAAGGCATTGGATGGTCAGATATTCGCTCAGCGGAAGGATAAAACTAATTATCTGTCAAATCAGACATGAGCTAAGTGTTACCATTCACGAAATAAGCACTAGTTGAAAAAAAAAACTTTAGATGGCGGACCCTATATATTGGGATTAGATTTACAATATGTTTTAACGGTGTGGTAATAAAGTGAGCTATACTTTTTAGTATGTATGGTGAAATTTTGTCAATACCCGCTGCACTATTTGTTTTTATGGAAAGTATTGTGTCAAAAGTTTCTTTAGTGGATGTGGGGGCTAGGATAAGTGAGGGATGAAGAGAGTTCTGTTGTCTTACCCGTGAAGTTAGAAGGTTTTGGGTTTTATTAGTGGCTTTAAGAATTTTGTTGGCTAAGTTCGTGCCGATGTTACTAAAATAATGTGTGGCGTGATCGGCTACGGTTTTTGGGTCTTCGTGGACTTGGGTATTTTTCCCATTAATAACTAGAAATTGAATATTGAGCGAGGTTTTTTTTATTTTCTGAGATGTCATTGACTACGTTCCAGATTACTTTACTGTCATAACCTGAATCTTCATTTTTTTTTAATAATATTTTTGTTTGGTTATTATTATCAGGTTATTTCAAATGTTGCGATATTTTTTGTAGAAACGTAGGACTTGGGGGTCTGGGTTAATTAGTGCTTGTTTATGGAGTCTGTCTCTTTTACGTATGCAGAAGATAAAGCCGTTCGTAATCCAAGGTTTAAGCTTCTTTTTTTTTGTTGAAGGCTGTTTTGGTGGGGAAGACGCTTGATTAATGTCGGCAGTTAGTGATGTAGTCAACGTTTCAAGAGCTGTGTTAACGTTTTCAGAGAGCAGGGTAGACTCCCATTTTTCTCGTTCTACGGACTTTATCAGATGATCCATATTTACAATATTATGAGTAGGATAAATAGACTTAGGGGGAGGTGATTTTGAGTTGTGTTATTCTAGGATGGTAGAGTAGTGGTCTGTTACAGAAGATTCAAATACAATTGATTTGGCGGTTCGTTTTGTTCTGACCATGATGTGATCTATGCATGTCTTAGTAGTGAGTGTGACTCGGGTAGGTGTGTTGAAGTATGGTATAAGGCCATGCAGACCCATTAGGTTTAGGTATTTTGTAGTATGAGGGCTAGCTTCGTTTAGGATGTCTATGTTGATATCACCAATTATGATGAGATCCTTCGTTGTGTCATCAATATTTTTTTCAAGAGAGTAGAGAAAAGATGAACATTGTTGGACTTCGGGGAGCGATATATGGCGAAGACATTTAAGTTGTCAATTGTGATTTTGAGGCAATTTGCATGGTCAACTGTAGTTTCAGAAACTGTTGGGTTTAAGTAGGATTTGACATAAACTATGACCCCGTCGGATTGGGACCTGTGCCGAGTTGTATTATACACGGAGTAGTTGTTGATTATTTTCGGGATATAATTTGCATT
This sequence comes from Limnephilus lunatus, assembly GCA_917563855.2. NCBI lineage: Eukaryota > Metazoa > Arthropoda > Insecta > Trichoptera > Limnephilidae > Limnephilus > Limnephilus lunatus. The sequence continues at coordinate 28,321,794 of OU830598.1, read as the reverse complement.
AATCCAGTACTCTGACAGGACAATTATATCAAATTCATTTCCTAAGTCAGTTAGGAGTACAAGTAAATTGTCGAAGTTTTTATTGAAAGGTTTTAGGTGTTTTAGATAATTTCATTATATGTTTTTATATCGTTTGTCGTTTGAACCGTGATGTTCAGAAAGTTATCAATAGAGTTAGCTGGGTCCATTTTTAACGTCTGTGTATGGTGGGGGCTCGAATACAACAGAGGCATTTTAAGTTAAGTAGATGTATGAGGATAATGGAAGAACCGTAGCAATTAATATTTGAGATGTTTTTTGCAGATGTTTAGTTGCTCTAGTGCTTAGGAAAATCACAGTTATAAATGGAATAATTACACTTAGAAGAACTGAAATAGTTGGATTTAAGTTTTGAATAACATTATTTGGAGAATAGATATTTTATTTGGTGATATAATAATTTTGTTGAAGTAATAATATAATTTAAAACAATTGAAAATATCGCATGTATCAAATTTGTAAAAATATATTGATAGTTTAGAATAGTTTAAATGGGAATTATGGAGTAAGTCAGGATAAATATTTGAAATAAGTTGATGTAGTTAATATGGTTAATAATAATAGTAAATTGATATATAATATGATCAAAAGTTACTGTGAAAAAAATATAGATCAAATGTATAAGATAAGTAAGCAGATTTTGTAAAGTAATTTTTTTGTGGACCGCAAGTCACATTTTTTTAATGTCCGATTCGTAGGAGATTGATTCTAAGGATTTTGGTGTCTTCAGACTTGCGAACATAAACCTGACCATCTTTCGTCCAAGAGAACTTGTAGTTTTTAATTTTTGCCTGTTGCTTTGTTTGTGCCAGGAGAAATTTTTTTCTTGGTGTCAGGTGGTCGGATATATAGATGGGCGTGCCCATCTGAGCATGTTGTAGTCCTAGTGAAGTAGTAGTTATTCGTCCTTTGCTTTTGATATGATCTTTGAGTTTGGCCAGGAAAAGATCGCGCATCAGTTTAGAACTGAGTGTGATAATAATGTCTCTTGGTTTTTTTTAGTATAAAAAGCTTAGCATAAAAATAGTTGTACCTACTTCTATATCTTTTTCGATGTTTTGTAATGACTAGAAACTGGTAGATATGACAACGATTATATATTACTAGCTTTTATCCGGTAAGCGTTGAAATTTGCAATACCATTCAAAGAAATAAATTCTTTCTCCCTGCGTGTCCATTTCCATGCGTCCCCGCTCCCCTCCAGCATACCCTTCCCTTCCTGCGTTCCCCTTCCACCTTCCCCGCCTTCCCGCTCCCTCGTCACCCTTTCCGTGAACCCCACCTCCTTCGTTACCCTTCCCCTCCTGTCTGCTCACCCTGCCACTAAAAAATAAAATGTTTGTATACAAATTTCATAATGCCAGAGCTTATCATTATAAATAGAAACACTCTTCTGCTGAAATGCAATGCTCTGTAAAAATTTTGTGTCAATCCATCGATTAGTTTCCGAGATTTGCGGACACAAACACAGGGAACCTAATTTTTTTTTAAAATATATATATGGGAAATCCTAATCACCTAGCGGCCTAGCGGTACTAAACTACTAACTGGCCGTACTTTCGGGGTTTTTCTAGGCGGGCTAAAAAGCAAAAAAAATACCCCTGAATAATGGCCTTGCCCAAGGCTCAACGCTGGCCCCATCGCTCTTTAACATACATACTCGAGATCTTCCTCACACTGAAGGCAGAAAATTTGCTTACGCAGATGACTTCGCCATCACAGCCCAAGCTAAAACCCTCAATGCAGCAGAAGAGATCCCTAATTCTGACCTCAAGGCTATGGAAGGATTTTTCCTCAATTGGCGACTAAAGCCAAATAGGTCGAAAACAGTTGTGACAGCTTTTCATCTCAGTAATTCACAGGCAAACGCCAAACTCTGTGTTCAGTTTGATGGGAAAAATATTTACCATGACTCCCATCCCCGCTATCTTGGAGTAACTTTGGACAGGAGCCTGAATTACCGGAAACACATGGAAACTGTAGGCAAAAAAACCAGGACAGGACTAAACTTAGTCAGTAAGCTAGCTGGTACTAGCGGGGGATGCGACGCCAACACGCTCAGAACGGCATCCATTGCCCTGGGTTTCTCAGCATTGGAGGTTATCCACCACTAACCCGCCCTGGTATAAGTAACAGATGGTTACTCCTTCAAGGCTCTCGCAAGATTCTAATTTTTTTTTGTCAAACGAAGCTACATTTATTTATGTTGAACGAATCTAGACCTCCAGTGTCCCCCGCATACGTTGGTTTTCTCAGCAGCTGAATACTGTGCTCCAGTATGGGCTAGAAGCGCTTACACCTCCATGGTCGACGTTCAGCTTAATGCCACAATGCGAACCATCAGCGGAACCTTAAAATCGACTCCTCTTCCTTGGCTCCCCGTACTTACAAACATAACCCCGCCAAATATCAGGCGAGAGATTGCAACACTGAGGGAATACAAGAAGGCGCTGCAAAAAAGCGAAAAACCTTTGCACGATGATGTCGTTTTTCACCCGGCATGCCGCTTGAAGTCTCGAAAAACTTTCTGGACGGAAGGAGAAAGACTCCTTCCAACACCTCTCACCCCAGAGGTGTCCAAGCTTAAGTGGCAATCGGCCAACGTCAAAAACGCCCATCTCGTTCAAGACCCCACTGAGAGACAGCCTGGGTTCTCATTGCCTTGCAAACTCTGGACCGCCATCAATAGAATAAGGAGCTCCCATAGCCGTTGTGCTCACATGATGCATAGATGGGGCCTTAAAGAGTCGGCGATGAGTGAATGCGGTGCGGTGCAAACCACCGAACATGTGGTCAACGAATGCCCGCTCCATTCATTCCCCGGCGGAATTGATGAGGTCCACAGGGCAACACCTGAGGCCCTAGACTGGCTCGCAGACCTAGATGTCCCCCTTTGACCCTCCACCATACGAAAGAAGAAGAAGAATTAAATATAATTTACGACCTATTCTCATACCTACCAAATACACATAAAAATATCATAAAAATCGGTCTAGCCATTTCGGAGAAATGCGATCACAAACAACGTGACACGAGATTAGATAGATATATATTATTATGTTTAATTGATATATACAAATAGAAGTGTGATTGATGGGATGGGATTGTTTATGTGTAAAACATCGGATGATTTTGAAACGTTCTATCATTATATAATTTTCATGGCTTCCGATAGGATTACTAAGATACAATCTTTGTAATCTTAGTAATTCTGTCGGAAGTCATTGAACGATTTTTTAAACATTGGGAAATAATCGATTAATATTTGGAAATAATTGATGGATTTTTGTAAATAAAATGATCACATTTCAAACTGATTTCCATCTTTCGTCTCTTTATTCTAATCCCTTAGTTAAACTTAAAACTTTTTAGACAGCCGTATCCATAAAGTCAAAAACCTTTCACCTTCACCTTCACTGCCCGTGACATTGTAAATAACTAGTTGTGTAAAAATGTAAAAAAACTCTTATTTGTAAGCTTTTGTAAAGCTCATTTTATAAAAATTCTCCAGCCATAAACAGTCCTAAATTCTCTAGTCTTTCAAAACTCGAAACTCTACTTTTGACACTACTAATCTTCTCATAAATGAAATACTAACAGTGATGGGGGTAGCAAATGTAAAATCATGCAATGTCCAGTGTTTTAAATATAAAGTCCCCCGCGTGTAAATAAGCCGAATCTTCTCCAAGCATTTCTAATTAAAGTGTTTTTATCAGAAATGACCTGCCAGGTATGTATGTTTTCTGTATCTTTTTGTAAATAATTAAATTAGATAGATAAGAATTCATTTTAAATTGTACAGCGTCCTTGAGGTGATTTTTCATAAAAACGGCACTCCACAAATTATCCAATTATTGTTAATATTATTAGGACTTCGCCGAGTCGGGGAGAGTCCCATCAACAAAATGGCTTTACACAGAGGCTATTCAAAGGAATAATTTAAAAAAATATATTCTCGTAATAAATGTAAGTTGATGATCTATTAATTATTTAATACTGATTTAGTGTGGTACACCTCAGCGGAATCACTTATATAGGCTACAAGGTCGAATGATATATTAATTCGAGAGTAAAAACATTTTATTGGATTCATCTATGCATAAATGCATAATTCGTACAGCAATATTCTTATAATATTAAAATTTATTAAGGATACAAAAATTCGTTGATAGACTTGATATCTTTCTGGGACAGTGGTGTAGTGATACACTCCGAGGGCCCCGGGCAAGTGTGTTACAAATGCTAGAATTTAGATTCTGTACCTACAAGTACACATTTTTTGATGATGTGAATACATTCGTCTTTCCAACTTTACTGTTTCAACACTTAAGAACATGTAGCTAATTTAAATTAATGAAAAAAATTCCGAAGCCCTGTGAGGACAGACTGGGATTGCAAATTGCAATAGGTAGGCCACATAGTACTGTTTTGTTGAAGCAATTGGGAGATAAAATAATGAATACATTATGATTTTTGAAAATATGAATGACACATACGAAAGGTGAAAGACATGTGATAAATGTATGTAACCGTAATATTTTTTCAACAGCCTTCAAAAAGTTTAAAAGAAGCCATAAGTATTGGTACTTATCGTAGAATATGTGCTAAATATGTGAAAAATAATTTGTTTGCTTACCACAATTAATCTTAGTTAATCTTAATTTTTATTTATTTCTTAGGCTGTATTTTTGCTCATGATTCGTGTTAGTATATTGTAAAATTTTCCTACAAGATGTTCGAAAACTTTTTAGATACATCTAAATAATCGTTCAAAAACAAAAACATAATTCATTAAAATAGTTTTTTTAAAACATTGTGACAATTAAAACAAATCCCTCATAAAATGACCCTTTTTTGCCCTATTAAGAATATTCTATTATGCATGCACTGACTTGGACAAGGATAACCGTATCAGTCATTTCACGCAAATGCTATGTGAATGTCTTGGCCAGTCAGGCCTGGGCCCGTGCGGCTGCCGATATATTTATGTAGGTTATGCGAGATCTTTATATATCTAGTTGCTTCCGACACTTTGTGAAATTTATGTCGACGATATATGTATTTTTAACGATAGAGGAGGAAAAAAAATCACTCTGCAACATTATGATATTTCGTCAGTTCATTATCGCGGTATTCGAAAAAAGGAAGAAAACATAAGAATGCTACAATGCTACCAACATAAAAACGTCGGCAGAACGTTTTGAATAACGTAGATTGGTATTTTAATTATAATAAATTGATGTGGGAGGTCTTACGGTATTAGGGGTGCTATTAGGAGGGGCCTTTTAAGGAGATGAAGGAGTTAATATCACCTACATATGAATGACTAATGTTCAAAGGAAGATGACATAGCTATTGATAGCAATGCCACATTATTCAAAGGATTTTTTTACGTTAGCTTCACACAGGAGGACCTGAGGAAAACAATTTCCTTCTGGGCCTATATCATCAGGGGATGCTATATGGAGGGTCTTTTTAGGGAAAGGAAGGAGAGGAAGTTCTGGGAAGGAAAAAGGTACGATGGGTGGTAGGAATCTGGGGGTAAATGTGTCCGCAGGAGTGACGGACATATGGATCGTTCTCTCCCACTGCGGTATAAGGCGATGGGTCGAAAGTCCGTCTGGAGAAGTAAAACGTCTCCATCAACCAGTCTCTCCCGATCCGGCTCGCCACGCAATATGTAGGCAAAAGCGTGTGCCGCCAAGACCTAGACAAACCTCACCCCATGAACCTGGGCACCCGTACTAAATCACCAAATGTAGCAAGCTGCAAAGGTTACCTGGTGATTTAAATTTACGGTTATAAATTACTACACCTTTCAACATCTTTTCGGTCACCTTTCCAAATTCTTTGTAATTTGCTGATCACAAAGGGTCAAATTTTTGTATTGAATTTGTGTTGAATATGTTTAATTACGGCAGTGAGTGAGTGGATATTAATTTACGTGAAGCAGTAAATGCCCTCAAGGTTTAGAGTCACTGAACTATGGCAGGTTTTCATAATAACTGTTGTACTTGCACCCGTTAGTGATTTGATAACAAAATGCATATATTTTCAATGTTACTTTAATTGCAATTATGTCTGGTTGTCTGCACTTTGCCTTGCATTTATTCATTAATTAATGTTTATCAATGCTAGGCATGCATTTTTAAGGCTTGTCAACAATCGACGCCACTCTTGACAGATAAAGCGAGTATTTTTATTGACCAGAAATCGGTCTAAGTGGCTAGGTATATATTTCTTTCGAAAATTAAAAAAAATTATTTTAAAATGTAAATTTTTTCTTTATCTATCTACTAAAATAAGGAGATTATTCAGTAGATTTTTTTGGAGAAGTCGAGGAATTGAAATAAAGCTAAAATACCTACTTACGAATGGAGGGTACCTTCTTTAGTATATTATATTATAAAGACTTTTTAATTTATAAAGTAGCGTGGCGCGCGCCACGATGGCATTAAGTATTGGAATTGTTTTAATTATCACATAATTGCCGTAAGGATTAGAAAACATACGACAAATTATGATTATTTGCTGCGATCGCTATCCAGGCCACTGCTTAAACAAATAAGCTATCGTGGCAACCTTTACACCCATAGTGTTTTTTTCAATAAACGTTTTGAATGTGTAATTTATTGAAACATTGTGGTTTGTAATTGAGTGTGTATGACTACAGTGACTACAAAATAAATCTTTCCCGCAATCGGGATCTTCCATTCCGTCAAAAGCGAGCGGTAAACTATGTGAATTTTATAAGACGATCAAAGGATAAGTTTGAAGATTTGGCAAGGGTGTCCGGGTTCATGGGGTGAGATTTGTCTTGGCGGTGGATGCATCTGCCCACCATCTGCATGGCAGGCCGAGTCGGGAGAGAATGGTTGAGGGAGTTCCTTTGACTTCCCCAGTCACTCTCTCGGAACATCGTATTGCACCGCAGTGGGAGGTATGGATTAAACGTCCGTCACTCCTGGACACACTGACTTCCACATTGCTACCCATCCCGCATTCCCTTTTCCTTCCCATAACTTCCTTTCCTTCCTTTCCTAAAAAGATCCTACACATTGCGATGTAGAGGGTCTTTTTAGTCTTTTCTCCAAAGATGATATAGGCCCTTAGGAGAATTATTTTTGTGCGTATTATTTGAATTATTTATTATTTGAATTATTTGCCTCCAATTATTTTATTCGTATTATTTAATGTAATTTTATTTAAATAACCAAGTATCGACTTGATCCCTGATGATCCCTGTCACAAGTAGTACCCTTTTCCTTTTGTTTTTTCGAAAGCGTATAATTAGATAACAGAATTTATGTAATCAGAATAATATATTTTTACGACGTTGTAACCTAGAGTCACGTGGAATAATATAAACAATGTTTAGCTGGAAATGTTTCCAATGTTGGAAATGGAAGTGTGTGCTGAAGTAACTACTCGTAGTTCACCACATCATGTGATCACACGTCCACATCCCACCTCCGCTTTATATAAATAAATTCATTAATGATGAAATGTAATAATAATTTGTAAAAATCACGTGAACAGGAAACGTAGATAAAGCTAGATAGTCTGACCAGAGTTTCGCTTTTCCCGTTGACATCATCCTGAGAGTGAGCTCACTAAATGTCAAAGTTGAAACAAATAGTTTCTATCGGCGCAATTACTGCCCGATATGCATTCTTAACTATGACATTCCCAACATAAGGGAATATTGTGAGGCTGATGAAGTAGGGAGAGGAAGGAGATGGTGAGGAAGACGGTTGAGAAGAACCTACCACTCCTACCAGGCTTCAGTTCATCCCTTACCTTTCAAAATTTCTAAATTAAGCAATTTTTAGGATAGGTTATGTATGTTTACTAATATAAAATTTACATTACAAAAATGTGTAATTTTTTTCGTCTGCAATTTAAAAAAAGTATGTTTTCTTTCCAAAATTAAAAGTAATTTATTCATTGTGTATTTTTGTCGCTGTCTAGGCAATGACGTTATATTATAAATAGACTCGCCATAGTCTCACATACTCACAATATAATGTGGAAAGCAAGCAACACTCTTTTGTTTTCAGCGGTTTTCAATATAATTTCTAAATTCAAAAGTTCATTCCTGTGTGATAAAGACAGACAATCAAAGAATGTACGTGAGTGAATGACATAGATTCATAGTAGGGCGGCTTAATAGTTTCTTCGCCGAATACTACTGTCACATCACGGGTGTGACCTATGGGTGTGACTGAGATAACAAGATACTCTTATTCGGTTACACAATATGACAGGGAAGGGTAAAGGCGGGTAAAACGTGACACACGGGTAAATATTTTTATATTTATTATGTGAGTTTTCATTAGTAATACAATGTTGGTACTATTATAGTAGTATTGTTAAGTACATATTTTATTACACAGTACAGGTTATAGGTTCAAATGATTATACAAATCTATACAGATTAATAACACCTAGGACCGTTACTATTTACAATTTTCATCAACGACATTATTAAATTAATGAACGCGTTACCCTTTGTACGTTTTACCCCATCTTTCCCAATGGAATAAAACGAATGCGGGACGCTGTGTGAACCGACTTACTGTTAGTAGGTTGTCCCTGTTATGCTTATGTCACTTTGTGATGCAATTTTCGCTGTCTCCTTTTTGACTATTTGCCGTTTAATTGAAGCATTTTCTCATCATGCAGGAGCGCTTTGCAATACAATTTACTTACTGGTAAGACACGACCTCACTCGATACGTAGCAGTTTAGTACTAAAGTACTAGAAATAGAGACAGCTACAATCGTATTGTGTTTGGCTTCCCACTTTTAGATTTCTACCCCGCGTCCAGTATTAATGTCTTTGTGTCTAGGTACTTTCTTTCCAAGTCAATTTAATAAGTTTTCTTAGGGAATATCTCGGAAGGTTTTAAAAATATTGAGAATTTAGTAATAGACCACTTTCATCAAATTTAAAAAAAAATTTCGGTTTAGGCAAATATTCTAAGACATTCTGTATTTTACTACTAATACAAATCGTATTTTTGAAACCCGAGCGATTTTTGAAAATTTTGAATCCGAAAAATCAGACCATTTTTTATAAGCCGAAAATCATTTTTAAAAAAGATTGTTTTCCACACGAATAGCAATCAATTGTACGGGGTTCTCTTCGTAACATCTGTAAAATCACCCCCATCTTTATCAAAAAATCAAACCAAAGGATATGTTCGCATAGAACAAACAATAAATCTAGTGAACGTTAAGCGGAAATTCTAAAATTCGCCGGAAATCAAAGTGTTGCCATATTAAAAAAAATTAATCAGTGTGGAATTTTACAAAATTAAGGAAACATAATCGGAGACGGGACATTTTCATTTAGTGACGTCACGAGCTCAAAAAATGGATTTATTTATTTAAAAAAAAAAAAAAAAACTGTACATTTCTAAAAAATTTTAAAAACATTTTCGTAATCTTAGTAAAAAAATCTATCTACACGATTTTTTTCCAAGTCGTTATGAAATCCATGCAAGTGGCCTATTATCTTTGAAGCCTGATGAAAATGGAGGGAAGTAAATAAAATTGATCTTTCGGCGAGGAAAACCTGCAAACTATTTTAGTGTGAAGGAAAAAATGAACACCTTATGAATCTCAGACGTTCTTCATCATCTCTATATTAGGAATCTTATTCTTTAATGCCTGTCACAACTCAGGGCCGGATCCGCCATAAGTGCATACTGTGCTAAAACAAAGGGCGCCGCGAAAATAAAGATCTTAGGAATTTAAATTTATTGAAAATCTCTTCTAAATCAGTAATGATCCACCATTTTAGCCGGAGTACCTACCAATTTATCCATTTTCAATTGGTTCGCGGGCCGCAGGGCATAGGATACCTACAGCTTGACATTGTTGTATTCGCGAGCCTATTTGTATTTTCTGTAATAAAACAAGTAAAGGTCGCAAAAAACTCAACGACGTAGAGGAAAATTTTACACATCCATGGCCAAACCTAAAAAATTATGCTGTCGATTTTTATCGTTCCAAAACATTAAAGAACATATAAAAAATACTTCTTTCAATTTTGGGCAGTGGATGATTTTTTTCGTTGAATTTAAATAAACAATGTAATAAATAAATAGAAAGATAAACAAAATTTGGCCAAGAAAACTTTTGGTAATTTAAAAAACGGAAATGCATAAACACAGTTCAGAACTTTGAAAACAGACAACTTTTTCGCTAAACCCCTTTGCAAAGCAACAGAAACCGTTGAATATTCTTTACCGCAATTTAAAAAAAAAAAATCATTAGCTTTGTGAAAAGTACGAAAAGGAACGGGAACCACGCGAAATGGGCTCGCGGATCGCGGTTTGCTAATCACACATCTAAATCTTTTAAAAGTTACCTGCAACATGAGATAATTTCCCTTTATATTATAATTCATTCAATTTATTAGTTTTGTTTCATCATCGCCGACATTATCAAATTATTCTTAAGCTTGTTATTTAAACACGAATATCATTATTGTTAATATATGATTAGGTATCTTGTTATTTCAACACATCGCTATCGCAATCTGATCAAAAATGTTGTCTTTATTTGCATTAATTTGGCTAAGTAAACTTATGATTTGTTTTATTAGATTTATTTAATAGTCAAGAATATTTTATTTATTGGATGAGAATGATCTCAGAAACTCACCTTTTCTGACAGTCGTATCCATAAAGTCAAAAATCTTACATTCATCTTCACTGTCCGCGACATTGTAAATAACTAATTGTGTAAAAATGTAAAAAAATCTTATTTGTAAGCTTTTGTAAAGGTCATTTCATAAAAAATCTCCAGCCCTAAAGAGCCTTAAATTCTCCAGTCTGTCAAAATAAATATCAACTCTACTTTTGCTACTAATCTTCTCATAAATGTAATACTAACAGTGGTGGGGGTAGCAAATGTAAAATTATGCAATGTCCTGTGTTTTCACAGTTATAATATCCTCCGCGAGCAAAGCCATATATTCTCCAAGCATAAACTTTCTGATTAAAGTGTGTTTATCAGAAGTGTCCTGCCAGGTAAAAGTATGTTTTCTGTATCTATTTGTAAATAATAAAATTAGATAGAGCCTAAGAATTTCATAATTAAATTTACAGCGCCCCTGAGGTGATTTTTCACAAAAACGTCCCTCTACAAATTATTTATCCAATTATTATCTATTTTTATCATAAATTCTTAAAATTTCCGTACCATTGTACTAACTAACTGCACCGGGCGTTTGATTCGCGAGATGTCGTGGAATCGGCCCTGGTTACAATAGTCAAATATTTAGTGCCGGCGACAGGTTATGAACCTGCTTACTTTAGGAATGACACTAGTGGCTTAATGCTTTCATTGTTACAAAGTAATGGACCTAAGCCAGCCTATTAGCATGCCATTAAAGATTGGCCGGTGATTAGATCATTAATAATTCATGCCAAATATTCGTCCGAAGACGTAGATCCTGTCTTCTAAATAAATCTATTCACGTTATTTAAACTAACATCGTGCCGTCGGGGACTGTCGCAGGCATGTTATTGGGTTAGTTTATAATAAACATGGTAATAAACGGCATAATAACACAAAAATCTACACATAACATTCACATTGTTTGAAATGTTTATCAGAACTGCAACACGTTTTAAGAAATTTTAACCTAATGTGATAAACCATTTTTTTGGTTGCCTGGATTCTATCCTCTATGATATGGATTATATCCTCTGATACTCTATTTTTTTATGTGAATACCGCGTAGGAGTCCCAACTAATTCCGTCTGGAGCCAGTGAGACTATGGCTTCCCTAATTGGGGTGTGTTGTGAGGCTGAAGGTTGTTGTGAGGGGAAGGAGGTGGGAAGAGAGAGGTAAGCAAATACTTTGCTATTCAGATCTGCTCACCAAACACGCCTAAAGCCATTTCAAGCAACGCTTCAATTCTGAATGGTAGTCTTACACCAGGGCGATACGAGATTATCTTTCATTCTGGAACACATTTTTGATTATTTTGAATGAATTAATCGTGAAATAAAACAAATCAATCAAATCAAATTTACTTGCGCACACCGGGTACGAACCCGCAACCTTCGGATTGCGGCGAGAGCCTTACCCTTCGAGAACGGAGGCGGTCATACAAGGAAAGGCGCCACATTAATCCTTTGCAGCTCAAAATAATAAAAAACTCTGAATTTTTTTTTATCAAAATTCATATGGGTCACGTAAAGGTTAACATATTTAAAAAAAAGGAATCTAATCTAAGGATTACTGCAAATATTTAATCAGTGATTAAATATTTGCAGTAATCCTTTATGATTTTAAGTTGGTAAGTAATATGCGTGTTAAATGATATTAACACAGAGAACAATTCATAAACTTTATAGCCATAATTACTGATTCTGATTACGGTGGGCTGCCCGCGGTGTGGCGGGTCGCAAGACTCGTAAGTATATAAGTAATCTACCAGCCGAGTTTGATCACCTTTATCAATAAAACAAACGGATCTTAAGGTTTTTTTCCTTCGCCTAGGGTTTTTTTGTATTATACAATACACAGGGTGTTAAAGGACGTAATTGACTTATTTTAACCAGTGAATCCTGTCATTATTTGAAGTAAAAATGTAAAAGAAATGTTGGTCCCTGGCATAGACATATTCATATAGTCTATGGTCTCTGGTGACTTTTTGATATTTTTTTTTCTTCAGTCATAAATAAATTCTTCCGCATGTCGTCATTGGTCACTCAGCCGAGTAACCTCCCAACCTCTTACCCAGTCCTCAACCGTCCAACACCTAATATATTTTTTATATTTTAGTAGAAAAACAAATCATCAAAAATGTCACCAGAGTTAAAAATTTCATTTATATTTTTTACTACAAATAATATCAGGAATCAGTGGTTAAAGTAAGTCAAGTACGTTCCTTAATCCTCTATAAATGACGAACAAATAACATAATTTTCTGAACGGAATTACGTAGGCCCAGTTTCGCAGAAATTCACGTGTGGCGAAGTCATCAAGTAGGCCATTCAGCGCCGATTTTTTCCCGTTAAATGCCGATTCTAAATCTGTTTCAACTTTTGTGATCAAATGTGATCAGCAGAAGAGTTGTTAAGCCTGCAGCTTATTACAATTAGATGGAAAGCTGATAAGCCACTAGAATCAGCGTTTAATAGAGACCTTTAAAATGTAAAAATAAAAACAAAATCTTATAATCAATAATTATCAGCCTGAAACACTCATCTACATTGAAAAAATCTTCCGAGAAAAGATACTGGCCGCCAACGGGAATTGAACCCGTGACCATCTGATTGCCGGTCAGCAGACAATTTATTTATCTTAGCTTACCTAGTAGTTGATATGTAGAAATTGTCGCCAGACAAATCATGTCCAACTTTAAAATACTAATTTCGATTTTCTGTGCGTCCTGTGTAACTTTGGTTAAATGAACCTAAATTTGATTTGAATTTAAGCGTCATTTTAAAAATTGGAACTGATTTTGTGAAGAATTCAAATAAGCGCAAAAAAATACCCACCCACAATATGATAATTTTAACAGAAAAACATCTTTGTTATTTTCAAAATTAGAACTGATTTGTCAAGAATTCAGACTATCCCATGATTTTCTGCGTTAGTAGGTATGTATAAAACGTAATTAAAACCACGAAGGAAGTATGGATGCGCGAAGATTCTTTCTGATTTTTTCAATTTGATAAAATAATCCTATTTTAATTCCATTTTATCAACATTTTTGACAGAGCTTTAGCCATTTTTTTGTTAAACTTGAACTGATAACTTTTATTACATCACTAATTTCACAATTTTCAAATTAGTTGTGTAATTCAAAGTTATTATTTTAGTCGTGTAAAAATTTATAACTTTTTAAACAAAGTTGTACATTTTATTAGCGCCGCAGGCTAATTTTAGGCTAAATTTATTCGGTTTTCGGAACAAATCATAAATCTAACCCTTACTATAATGGTTAGAAACATGATCTAAACGGTTAAGAAAGATAAAATACCCTGCTTTATATTCGTATCTAAAAATTAACCACAAAATAATTACAATGTAGACGATTATGAATCCAAAGTTTCTCGCCGCAATTTGAAAAAATATGATGAAACTTTGGGATTTTTTTATTAATTATTTTTGCATGAAACTACAAAAAAGTGAGTTATCGATAACGTTTATAATACATTTGCCTAATAAATATGTATGCATTTGTATTTTTTTCCGTTAACAATAATTTTAGAAAAAAAACGTAAAGTGAGCCATTTTTTAAATTTTTGTAGTTTGTATTAAAAAATATATTTTTGAAAAATTGTTTATTTATTTCGAATTATAAAATTTGAAAGCGTATTTCATCAACTTTCAAAGACAATTTTTAGTTTTTAGATGCGTTCAGAAATATTCCATTTGTTTGGATTTTATTGTAAAGCCGAAATAGTTTGACCTTTGGTCAAAATAAACCTACTAAAATGCATCTACGCTCTTTGACAGTAGCCGATGTCAATCCGAGCATCAGAGAGATAGAATTTTAACTTAAGCGATCGCTTAGTTTTATCAAGGAAAACGGGCGTCAGAATAAAAAAAAACAGGAAATATCATTTGTGGCATAAAAATTAAACAAAAAATAAATCCATTAAATGAATAATCGTCAGATATTTTAGTTGGGGACACACGAAGCAGTCCCCTGGGGGATTGGCAATATTTGATCGCCTGCTCACCCTCTTCGCTGAGTCGGTAGATTCCTTCTCAGTAGGTACTTACGGTATACCTACACTACATGCTAAGTAAAACGATCACGCGATCAAACGTTAGTCATTGTTTAGTTAACATAGCGATGAATAATCAGTATAATAATGTCTGACCTGGCTTTGAAAAATAACAGAGGAAAGTAAGATTTGGAGAAGCTTTGTTATAACATTTTTATTACATACTAGCGAATTCTCGGCATGCGTTGCTGTGCGTTGCGTCGATATCAATAAAGAAATGGTTTTTCCCTACTTGTCCTTACCCATTCGTCCCGTTCCCCTTCCGCTCTCCTCTTACTCTTCCGCGTCCCATTCCCCTGACGTGTTCCCACTCCGCCTTCTCCGCCTTCCCTTTCCCCACTCCCCTCTCCCACTTCCACAGTCCCGCGAACCCCCCACCGCCCTTCCTCTCCCCCCTTCCATACATTCAGTTTTTAAACAGCTCGCGTGCCACCCATTGCAACTTTTTTGTACAAATGTCATAATACCACAGCTCACCAGTACGTATGGAAACAATCGTGGGCACACATTAAATATCCAACGTTTCATCGCAATCGGATGAATGGTTAGCAACGCATAATTTCATGACGCCAGAGCTCACCATTTTTTTTTATTATTTCATAAATGATTTTTTTTACCTACCATACTAGGCTAATGCCCGTGTTGTGGTAGTCATATCATTGTATATAGAAATAGAAACCATCGCAGGCACGCGTACATCAAATCCCCAAAGTTTCATCGCAATCGGATGAATGGTTTAGCAATGCATAAGAAATATACCTAAGTATCTGTTTTTTTTTTCTTAAAATGATGTACTCTAAGGCGAAGTTTAATTTGAAAACACTATTTTCGATTGATATTTTACTACGAAACAGTTAACATTATGAAAACCAAAAATTGAAGCTTTTCCTATCGTTTTAGTTTTAAAAATATAAAAAATTAAATGGAAAATAATAAAAAATGTTTTTTATTAATAATGTATGCGTACATAATAACCAACACCAAAAAATAAAATTGATGGCTAAGATTGACAATTTCCCTTGATTCCCTTTTTTCTTACTTATAAAATTATTTGTAAAATAAATAAAAACCACGTTTGCGCGTAAAGCGACTGTTTTTAGACTTCTTTTGCTAAGCGATTTTATATGTCTAATACCTATTTTCGTGATGATATAAGGCACACTAAGAATATACGCATTTTGGCTTGTATATCTATGTATAATCTGCAATAATTTATATAATTTGAACGACACGTTTCTGGTCGGTAGGTAACTTTAACTTTAAGTATAGGGTAGTAATCCAATTATTGTATTTTATAGTACCTTGTTGGGGAAGCTTTTTAAGTTCTATATCTAGGTTCTTTATTTAGATTATAAAATAAATCTTTGATTTTATAATAATAATAATAATAGTAATAAAATAATAATGAGGGTATATTTAGAAATTTCAAAATTGAAAGTATGAAAGGGGATGAGGTTTATAAATATTTAGGATATCCGCAATCAAATAGATTAGATCATACTAGTATTAAAAATGATATTAGGATTAAATTTAAAACTAGGATCAGAAAAATTTTGAAATGCAATCTATCTGCTAAAAATTTAGTAAAGGCGATAAATACTTGGGCAATACCTCTATTAACTTACTCATTTGGCATAATTAAATGGTCTAATACAGATTTAGATAGCTTAGAACGATTAATTAGAACTAAATTAACAAAATTTGATTCCCATCACCCAAATTCAGCTATAGAACGAATTAATTTACCGAGAAATTTAGGAGGTAGAGGTATAGTCAAAATAACATCTTTAAAACATAATCAGGTAGAAATGCTAAGAAATTTTTTCCATAGGAAAGCTGATAGTTCAGAAATGCATAAAATAATTTGCAAGGCAGATAGAAATATTTCGCCATTAAATTTATACGACGAGAATGCCAGCATTCTTATAAATACCAACCAGGAATTATTAGATTCCTGGTCAAATAAAATTCTTCACGCAAAACACTTCAATTATCTCAACCAAACATATGTTGACAAATTTTCGTCAAACAAATGGTTGAGTATTGGAGAGTTAAGCGCAGAAATAGAAGGTTTTATGCTTGCCATTCAAGATAGAGTCATTAATACTAAAAAAATATAGGAAGCATATCATCAAAGATGCAAATCAAATTGATGATTTATGTAGAAAATGTTTGGCTTTTCCGGAAACTATAGAACATATTATATCGGGATGTTCTGTATTAGCGCCGTCCGAGTATACATTTAGGCATAATCAAGTTTTAAAAATAATTCACCAAAGTTTGGTAATTAAACATAACTTGATTGACTGCCGTAATATACCATATTATGAATATGAACCAAATTCATTTTTAGAAAATGAATTTTATAAAATTTATTATGATAAAACTATTCTAACAGACAGAACAATTAGTCATAATAGACCCGATATAGTTTTACATGAAAAAATTAAGAAAATAACTTATATCATTGATGTCGCTATTCCAAATTCTTGTAATATTCAGAAAACTGTTTCTGAAAAAATAAGAAAATATACAGATTTAGGAAATGAGATTTAAAGAATTTGGCATTCTCAGACTATAAAAATATTACCATTTGTTATTTCGGCTACTGGCATTATACCTAGCTCTCTCATTCAAAATTTAGGCGTATTAGATTTGTCAAAAAATTTATTCATAAAAATGCAAAAGTCGGTTATTTTAAATACATGTAGGATTACGAAAGATTGTTTAAATATTTATATTGAGGGATCAGTAGGATTTATGGGACCAGTTAGGATTTCATCAGAGCCGAACCCTCTGATATGAAAATATCTGGAGTCGGTGAAATATTTTCCCATTATGTTTCTGGTGGATTGACATATTGTTCTTGTATTGTTTTGTATTTATTATACTTATATAGTGCACTTACATTGCGTGAATTTACTAGATATTCATTTGTGGAAAAGTGTGTGGAAGGGTTTAGTCTTTCATTTGGGAAAGATTTAACCCGGACATAAAATCTGGAGCACCGTAAAATAATATGTGCTTATAGTAAAACGGTTTTATAATATATGTAAATACTGATGTAACACCGGGTCACTGGAGCCAGGATGCGGCTAATGGCGTCCGATAATACAGTGGTGAATGTGGTGATCGCAGCCTTCCAGCACCAAGCGCCACTCCTGAGTGAGCGCTGCGCCCGAGCTCACACCAGATCACATCCTACATTATAATTAATTATTTATTTTATTTATATTGTTGCTTATCTTATTTTGTTTTCCTATTATATTCTTGATTTTTTTTTTCTACTTAAAAAATCTTTACATAACTTTATGGGACGGGTGGGATTTCATCCTCCCTACACCGTGGAATAAAACATTATTATTATTATTATTTTATTGACAGATTTGTCTTCTAGCGGATGCCCAAATAAAAAACTATATTTTTTGTAAAATTGATATTATGAACTTTCACTCACTAAGGAAGTGATTTTAGAGAAAAGAAAAACGGAAGTAAAAGGAAACTACCTAATAGGTATTATACCAAACTGGTAATATCACTGTCGCTCTTACCCCTCCGAATACCGAGCGAAAGAGATAACTGCACCTCAGGCTTATAATCTGTAATATATTATGTATAAAAATCTAAAAATGTTTGTATACATGTATGTCCGCTATGCGTTGCTATATTAAGCATATGAAATGTTTCAATCTTTCAAAATACCCTTTTTCCACCCTCGCAAAGGTTTCTGGATTATTACAACCACATAACACATCAGAAAAGTTTTTTTGAATCATTACAAAAACTCTTACAAAAATGTCACAATTTGATAATTACATTTTTAAAACATCGATTGTTCAATCAAAATTCAATATTGGAATAAAATTTTTAAATTAAAGAATTTAATCGAAGTACTCACTTATGGTACCTACTAATCAAAATCGAATACTTTGAATCTAATTGAATATTACCTATATTATTTTATTTAGGTACCTATGTTAGGTACCAGATTTGATTGATTGTTCTTATAATATACAAAAATGAATGTTTGTAACATGTAAAAAATAAAAATTTAGAAACGAAAATTGAAATAGGTGGCACGCGAGCTGTTTGAAAATCTGAATGTACCGGGACTGAATATATTGAACGCGGGAGAGGGGAGGGTATCGCGGGAGGGTGGTTTGCGGGAGAGTGGAGAGGGAAGGCGGGGAAGGTGGAGGGAGGACGCGTGAGAGGAAGGGGTCATGGGAGAGGAAAGGGAGACGGAAGAGGAACGGGACGACTGGGAAAATGCATGCAGGGAGAAATGTTTCATTTATTAGTGGCATAGCAACACATGCCGGGAACTCGCTAGTACCTACCTAAATAAAATCGTCAAAATCGAGGTTTTGTGTTCCCATTTTTCTCCACCAAAACAGGACGGATTTAAAAAAAAAATTTATTAACTGTTTTAGAAAAAAAAATTCCAATTTACGTTTTTCTTTTTTTTTAAATTACATTTTCTGGCTTTCGTATACTGAACGTCTGTTAATGGCGTTCAAACAAGACAATTTAAACGATTTTTGGAGGGTCCTAACTCCTACAAGAAGTAACTTCTAGAAAGAAAAAAAAACTTTCCAACATGCTAGTGGTCGATATCTACATATATATTGTTAAAAAATAATTGCAAGAGTATGTCAAAATCCCGAAGGGAATTGGGGAATACGTTTGTATGGACAAGACGCCGCTCGATTTCCTCTCCGATTAGATCTGGATCTTCAATGCCTCCTTTTTTATTAAAAACTTGTGCTATAAAATATTAATTGTTTCACAATAATACCAACGCAATGTATTCCTAGTTTATATAATTTAAAAAAATCTAATTTATGTAATGGTTTCCCTGAATATGGTAACAAAATATATTTAAGGATTAATACAAATATTAATTCGGCTATAAATACATTTTATCGGAATTAATTTTTTATTTTTACAACGCCCATTTTATGATTGTAATTGTAAATTTATAAGTTATACAAGTCACTTTGATTAATTATTATCGAATATAATCCATCAGTTATTTACATCGCGCCACTAATATAATAATACAAGTACAGTCCTGAAAGTTTAGATAAGATATTAGAATTGTGAAATCAATTATTGTTTTTAAATTTCTCAGAAGCTCTTGGATAATCTTGGATAACAGTACTTGGTAAATAACCAAAAAACAAGTACAAGATTATGAATAACCTTGGAAGTGTGTACACAAAAAAGACCCTCAAGTGCTCGTAGCAAGAGGGATTGATCTTGATTGATATATATTGATCGCTTCTTCAATTTATGCAGTATTTTTTTACGTTAGCTCCACAGGAGACCCTGAGGCAAACAATTTCCCTTGGAGCCTACGTCATCTTTGAGGATGCTGTGTAAAGGGTCTTTTTAGAGAAAGTAAAGAGAGCAAGTTCTGGGAAGGAAAAAAGTATGAGGGGTGGGTAGGAATCTTGGGATAAATGTGTCTAGGAGGGACGGACGTATGAATCTATCTCTCCCAGTGCGGTACAAGGCGATGGGACGAGAGAGTCCGGCTTAGAGGTAAAATATATCAATCAACCAGTCTCTCCCGATACGGTCCACCACGCAATAGGTGGGCAGACGCCATGTGCCGCCAAGACCTAGACAAATCTCATCCCATGAATCCGGGCACCCCTGCTAACTAACTCACCAAACGTAGCGAACCACTTAGGCGACTTATAGCAGGGTGTTGGTAATACAATAGATGGTTCGGTAGGGGAACTCAATACCCATACCCGCCTCCTAAATTGATGTTAGGCTGAAGGAAATGGAGACCACTTAGGTCAAGGAAGGCGAAATCTAGCTATCCAAATCTGTAAACTTAATATAGCTATAGTCATTTAGCAACCTTTCGAACCCAAAGACTTTGTCTCGTGTAGTCTATCTTAACAATCTGATTGTAATCCTTAGAGCACAGGTGTCACACGGGAATGCTGACCTTGTTCTGGGTACTGGTATTTCTATTGAATATGCTACGGTGAACTAGCGTCATTAAGCTCTCACCGGTGAATCGTTGAGAAACACGCCAAACGCGCGCCCAAAATTTATACAAAGTTGACATGTGTCACATGAGAACGGGTCGTTTGTACATATGACTCATTTTTAAGTTTAACAACTCGACTGTGGAACGATTTGCCGGACGGTCTCTTCAAGTTCTCTTTACTTCTTCCTCTCCTCAAAAAGACTCTCCACACAGCATCCTAAAAGATGACAAATGGCCCTGAGAGAAATTATTTTCTTCATAATATCCTTTATGGAGTTAATATAATAATTATATAGAAATATGTATTTTATTCTAAATTGATACAATTTCGCGTAATTATTCAATTTTATTTGACTTTGCTGGGATTTGAACAGCTATTTTTTCGGATAAGTTTTTTTATTTTTTTATTTTTTTTTATTTTATTTTTTTTATTAGCTATTTTTTCTCTCATTTTAAGTCACTAAGTCCACGACATAGCCGGCCATTGAAAAGTAAGAATTTTAATTTATTTCAAATTAACCCGTGTAATCACAGGAGATCACATTGGTCCCATAGAAATCGCTGTGTCTCCCTCCCATAAAACAACAAGCTATATGTTCAAATCTAAAAATAACCACAAAATAATGAAAATGTACCCCTTTGTGAAACCAAAGTTTTTATTTTTTCGTTATCAGTAGTTTTAGTTACAAAAATCGTAAGGTGAGCCATTTTTAAAAGTTTACATATATTTAAAAAATTACGTGGGTATTTCTAATTCTATAATTTAAAGCGTATTTCATCGCCTTTCGAAAACAGGTTTTGTTTTTCGGATAGTACCGTTTTATATTGGAGGCACTGCTGAAAATCAGCTGCATTCCAGGAGAAATCCTGAATCGTAGCTGAGCAGTGACCTTTACATCAATAGACTCAATGATAAAAGAACAAAATGTATAATACTGTAAAAAATCTATTTTTATTATTATTTTTTATTTATTTATTCAACGCCCAGAGGGCTTTTACAGTAGTACAATTTGTTTATGGCAGATGATTTTTAAACAGATAGAGAAATGATAAAAATAAAATTAGATAAAAATGCACACAAGTCACAAAAATACAAAAATACAGCGATTTCATAAGATTACAAAAATACATATATGTTTAGGAATAGTTTTGGAATAAGTTTTTTACAAGATCCACAAAAGTTGATGTTGAATATGTCAACATCACTTAAGTACTGATTTCCCATAGTGTGAAATCTTTGTATCGGAGAGTGGGCCATGTAGTTCCGCTTATGAATGCTGCAATATAATAGTGTATTTTGTCGTGTGGTTACTGTCGGTATTCGTAAGTTTATGAGTTGTAGGAGTTCGCAACAGTCGAATTTAGAGTTAAGTATTTTGAATAAATGTGTTAAGTCGTTTATTTTACGTCTGTCTTCTGGTGTGTGTATTTTTAGAATATTTAGTAATAGATTATATTTTAAGTCTTCTAGTGGGATATTTATTTTAAAATTTATAAAACGCAGAATTTTTTTTTGTATTCGCTCAATATTATTAACGTGAATTTTGTAAGATGGAGACCAAATTACCGAGTTATATTCAATTTGGATTCTAACTAGAGATACATATAATAGTTAAAATGGCTTCTATGCAATCAAAGTTTTTAGTTGTTCTTAATACGAAGCCTAGTGTTTTCATACCTTTGTTCATAATTTGGTGGATATGATTGGTGAAACTTAGTTTTCATCCAAAATAATTCCAAGATCCCTCATTTCCGTGACTCTTTCTAAAGCTGTGTTATTGATGGAATATTCGAGTAAAATTTTAAACGGATTTTTATTTCTGAAGAAAGTCAAGGTTGTACACTTTTCTACATTTAAAAATAAATTATTTTGAATGCACCATCTTTAAACTTACTAATATTTGACTGTAGTATTTGGCAATGATTTATATCAGTTATTTTCTTGTATAGCTTGATGTCATCAGCAAAGAGCAATACCTCAACATCATTGAAGCAATTGGTTATATCATTGATGAAAATGAGGAACAAAACCGGGCTAAGGTGACTGCTTTTCGGTAGGTTACTAGTAGCCCAGAAAGCTTTCGACATCCAAGATTTTATTTTGACGAACAGTTTACGATTTAATAAATAGCTAGTAAACCATTTTAGCATGTTACCCCTTATTCCTAGAGCAAATAGTTTTTGGATTAATAGTTTATGGGATACTTTGTTAAATGCCTTCGAAAAGTCTGTATATATGCAGTCGACTTGTTTATTTTATGCAAAAGATTGTATTATGAAGTTTTGAAATATTGTTAAGTTAGTTGCGGTAGATCTACCTTTGATAAAACCGTGCTGTTTTTGGTCAATTAATTTTATTAATTTGGAATAGATTTCATCAAGGACCAGTGATTTGAAAAGCTTATGTAGTACTGACTGTATACAAATGCGGCGATCATTGGCTATGTTAGTGTCGTCTCCTTTTTTGTAGATAGGTGTAATGAAGCTAGATTTCAGCTGTCTGGAAAGTGTCCAACGGTCAAGAGACAGTTGAATAATAATGTGAGTGGTTTAGATAATGTATTAGAGCATTTTTTGAGGAATATTGGTGGAATGTTGTCTGGGCCAGCGGATTTGTCAGTGTCTAAGGAAAATAATTTCTGTTCGCAACATTTTTGTGTGATATGGCAATTTGTTAAGTGTGTAGTCTTGCTAAATTTGTATTCAGGTATTTTGTCATCTGGGGTTTTTTCATCATATACATCTTTGAAGAAGTCCGAAAAAAGGTTTACAATGTCCTGTGTATTGTTTGCACTGATTCCATTCATTTGCATTATTGGAGGGTAGTCTGTGTTTTCTTGTTTAGTTTTTTAAGAAATTTCCGAAGATTTATGGATTTAAAGACAGTGTCCTCGATAGAGGTTATATACATTTTGTAACATTGTTTGGAAAGATCTTTACATTTTTTCCTGGTTTCGCTAAAGATTTTATAATCACTTATGGATTTGCTTTGTTTGAATTTTTTGCTGGAGAGAGGTAGTAAGCTCTGATGAGAACCAAACCGGGTAGGTATAGCTTATCGGTGTATAAAAAGGTACATAGGATTCAATAATATTAGAAAAGTATAAATAAAGTTGGTTTAAAGATTCATCAATGTTTTCATCGGGAAAAAAAATTTTATATTGTTGATAAATAAACGTTTTAATTATTATTAATATAGTACCCTTTGGAAAAACAAGGTTCCATCTATCGCGGTAACGTCATGCGATAAAGGGATCTATAGTGAGCCACTTTAGAGTTCATTATTACATTAGTTACCGCAACAGATGCAACCTTGTTATTCCAAAGGGTCGAAATATTCCATTTATTTGCGAATCTATTGAAAAGCGGAAATACTTTTATCTTCTGATAAAATACGCCCGATTTTTGAAGGGTTAAAAAAGAAAGAGGAGTAAAAATATTTGTTAATCTTATCCTGACGGAGAAACCTTCGGTTTCTCGAAACATGTTGATAATTTTGATTAAATAGTTGTGTTTTACAAAGTTATTTGTTTTCATTTAATTAAAAATATTTAAGGCTGCAGGCAACCTACTGGAATCTCGCGACTAAATCTACAGTGATAATATTTATAACCAATTATTTTGTGATGAATTTTGTAGGGATAAAAATTAGTGATTTTTGGACAGCCACTTTTCAAGAATTCAGTAAACATCCTGGAGCTGGTTTTTATGATTTAGTCAGTTTACTGCTGTTAACAGGCAAATGCCTTGTGTCTTGTGAATCACAGGCTTATTTCGCGCATTCTCTAATAGTAATAATATTAACGCTGAATGATGAATATTGGCGACTTTCCAATGTTTTTATTACCAGAATCCAACATCGGCATTGCGTGGGATTCAAGTTTAACGCTTGTCCAGCTCTTTTAACGAAGAAAAATAATAAACCAACATGTTTCACAAATAACATAAACACTGGAATATTTACCCCAACCAAACAGAGATCGATCCAAGAAGATTCGATATATCAAGTGGATCCTTATTAAGTGTTTGTCCCTTTATGTTATTTCGTGTGTTTGTCTATTTTTAGTGACGCTTTTTCGTTCATCAAGTTTCATATCTCAATTTCAATTAAATTAAAAATAAATAAATTTAATTTCTGGAAAATATAACAATTTTATTTGCACCATCTCTTTTATCAATTTGACGTAAATAATAAGTTATGGTAAGTATAGATCCCAAAAGAACTTTGTAATAAATTTTGCATCCGCCTTTCCTCCCTTGCCACCTTAAGGATCGACCCCCCCCCCCCTTCCTTAGGGTCGAACCGCCATTCCCCTTGAATGCTTTAGCATGGTTTACAATGTGTTCAGCACTTATCAATGAAAGATTCAAAGATTGAAGAAGACACTCTGCTAAATGCAATTACAGTGGTGACGTGCAGTGTGCAGTACATAGAGGCGGAAAATAAATTAATATAAAGTCTAATTAATTAAGATTAATTTAATCGAATTTTTACATCTTGTTTATTTTCCTAGTGTAAAGTATTACTGCGAAAACTGTAAAACCTCAACTGAACATAAAATAATATAAATAACAAGATAATTAATTTATGAACAAAGCCTAAAACCACACAAATTTAGTCAGACTGTTAGCTTTTTAGATCAATAAAGGACATTCGTGGGAAGCAAACCGCACAAAACACCGCAAAAAGCCGGAATACGATTTCCTACACCATCTAGTATAAGTTTCAAGTGATTAACATGCTCGCTTGCAATAAATTCAGGAACTGAGAAAACTAGAATTATAAATAACATTTAAAACAGAGTGGTAGATACTTTCAATATCACCCCGATAAATGACCACTATTCAGAATAAAAAGTGTCCAATCGTTCCGGGCAGTCTTTGGTGCATAAATTTTTTTTTTACAAAAAAATAAAATAATAGTGTACGTAAGTAGATGTTATTTAGCTTGTTGTCAGGTGGAAATTTCTTCCCATCAGATTTTTGGTGAAAAATCCATTAAAAATTATGGTAATGTCATAGCAATAGTTGTAAATTGTAGTGCGTCGGAATATATATGTAGTTTCAACGTCCTTCAACAGATGTCATTAGTTCAAATAGTTATATGTAGTTTTGAGGTGTCTCAAAAGATGTCGGTAAAGTAGTACTATATACTATGACCCATAACAACTTTTTCCTTATATATATATATATCTCTATCCATAGCAGAATTTTGATACTTCTTGATGAAATTTTGCACATTGGACGTTCAAAATAAGAGGAAAATTTACTGTATGTATCTGATTTCTAAAATCTCTGCGTAAAGCCCGGGCAACGCTGGGGTCGTTTTCGTGTGTGAAAATGTTTATTACATCCCAGGAAGACATGGAGCGATCAATTGAACAAACACTATTCGTAAAAAGGTGGCATATATAAATAAGAAAATATTTAAAACTTCTTTAGCACCGTTGTGATTTGAAACTCGATGAAACGAAAAATAGCGACACTAAAAAGATACAAAAACACATACACTTATAGGATTTAGCCCGTGAGAGAATGAGATAATATAATCGGTCTCCTCTTTGTGCGGTGCTTCGTAGCCAATCGGTCTCCTCTTTATGCAGTGCTTCTTAGTCTCCCCAATCTTGTCTACTTCCGTTTTCTGAAGGTTTCAATTCTACCACGTGTGAATTGTACACTGTGACTTTTTTTTTTGAAAAATAGTTTTTGATATAATTTTAGAACACCGGATCAGATTCCTGAAAGATTTACGATTAACTGAATGGAAAACAAACTACAAAGTATGTTTCATTTTCAGTAAAGGACGAATAATTTATTAGGAAACACCGATTTAGGATTTTAGACGTAAACAGTAATTTTACCTCCGCGGCGCCGCACCGCGACGCCAAGGTCTGCCTGTTTATATCTGTGAAAGAGCGTCGCTTCTCGGAGATTTCTTCGCTTTAATATTGTGCTTTGAGTCGATATAAATAAGATAAGAATATTGGCGCGAGGTAATTTTCACTATCTTGATTTAGTATGTAGTGTTGTAGTGTATTTAGTATTTAGTAGGTATTTTGTATTTAGTATTTAGTATTTCACCATGTAGGGTACACGAGAGTCATATTAACTTATTTGTTGTTATTGTGTTAACGTGGAGCTTAATTATTTTCTCATTTTAAATTTAAATTTCAATTGATATTACTATTGTGCATATCCAATCTGGGATACGGTTATAGAGTAGGTACAGCTTCCCGGGGAACGATTTATTGGATAACCAACACCTCTGTCATACGTCACTCCGTTACATTAGGTGACTTGGCAGGGGTGCCCGGCTTCAAGGGGTGGGGATTTTCCGGGTCTTAGCGGCAGTTTCGCCTGCCCACCTATTACGTGGCGGGCCGGATCGGGAGAGACTGGTTGATGGATACCTTTTTATCTCTCAAGCAGGACTCTCAAAATATCGCCTTACACCGCAATGGAAAGGTAGGATTCATACGTCCGTCACACTGACCCGTCATTCCTTTTGCCTTACTAGAACTTCCTATTAATAAAAATACCCTCCAGGCAGCAACCCTAAAGATGACAAAGGCCTTGAAGGGAATTATTAATTATTAAATACTAGCTGACCCCGCGAACTTCATACCGCCTCAGAATCAATAACTGTTGTGTTAACTTATTAGCTAAATAAAATTCAGTTTTTTATTAAGTTAAAAATGACAAAATGAAGCAATTATCGACGCGCAACTGTGCGTGTTTTGTTTTTGTCGGTATCAGATATGGCGTTGTATACGGATCTATATTTTTTGTGATTTTCTTACTTTTCCATTTACTTACGGGAATTGCGTTTCATTTTATTAGCACGTATGATGGGAGATTCATTATTATTATTGTATTTTTCCTTTGGAGGAGTGCAGACATACGTTCACCGTTTGTCCCATTTTCTACTGTTGACATTTAGTGTCTAAGAAAGAGGGGCAACATTATATGTTTAAAAACAAAACCAAAACAATCAGTGCATTGACATTTAACGTTTTTGAATTTTTGAAATTCATTCACTACTCAACATTATAGGTACTTATCACAATATTCCTACAGCTCTTTCTAGAGATGAGAACTTGTTCCTTACAAAATGTATGAGGAAAAGAATTTTCTATAAAATTTATTTTTTCGTGAATTTTTCCGATATTTTAATAGCTATTCTACTATTCGGGACGGAGACAAATCCAATAAAATCATAAAAATCGATCCAACCGTTCTCGAATTATAAATGGTGTAACTAACCCGACTTTGTTTTATATATTAAGATTTTCCTTAGATTCTCCTGTGTGGAGCTAAAGTAAACAAAAAATATTATTGTGACAGTTGTTTTGGCGTTTAAGGTCATTATCAAACTGTTAAGCCAAATTGAGAAGCCCCTCTAATTTAACCCTCTTCAATTTTTGTGTGTTCTATGTTTCAAGTGATTTATTAATATTTTCCGTAAAAAACAATTTACTTAGAAAATCGATTGCGAAAGGCAGTCACCGTTAAAAATTTGGTGTTCTCCCTTTCAATTCGGCAAGTGTGTCTTAATTGTCTTATTATGACGTGAAATCAATTCGTTATTACCTGGTCATGAAAATGAATTTAAAAAAGTTTTTCGTAGTCCAGCAATTTTCAAAATAATGTTTTTTAGCATTGGCGTTAACGAAAACTATATAGTTTTATTGCCAAATAAAAACTATTTAGTTTTTAACTACAGGTGAAATCGATAATTTACAATATCGCATCGATAGACCTAACTTTCGATGATTTCATTTCGATGTCCCTAGCATGGTTTAACCGTTGACAGCAGAACCGATATTGACATGGAATAAATAAGAAATCGATGTAGGTACTCTAGCAACACTGGCGGACAATCAATTTCGTAAAAATAATAATAGTTTGGCAATGTTAAATTGAAATATTAACATAATATTAACATTACTGCCAATTTATATTATCAAAATATAAATTGGCAGTCCGCATTTACTTTTTGATACTAAACGGGGGTTAACTAGTT
The DNA here is from genome assembly GCA_917563855.2 of Limnephilus lunatus. Taxonomy (NCBI): domain Eukaryota; kingdom Metazoa; phylum Arthropoda; class Insecta; order Trichoptera; family Limnephilidae; genus Limnephilus; species Limnephilus lunatus. Next base: position 28,292,957 of record OU830598.1, on the reverse strand, counting down.
AACCAGGTCTTCAGTAATTTTTTGAACGCTTTAGTTTTTCAAAGATCGAACGGAATAAATTGATCGCGTCTTCGTTGAATTATTTAAGTGTATAGATCGCGTATACGACTTCTTTCAATTCTAAAAGCTTCGTTAGTTTAACTCCGTTAAGTTAGGCGCGGTGTACCCGTTCAAAAATAAGATGGAGAGATATGTAAATACGAATTTTATAGAGAGCGCACTTATATTAAAAACGATAATATTTAAGCGAAAATTGTGAAACCGTTTTATAAAATACGACTCGTTTAAAATAGAGCAATACTCTCATGGGGATTGTCTACAGATTGAGTAAAAAATAGCATTTAAAGAAATAATGTGATTTTTTTCATACATGTAACTTCTAAAACAACTTAACAGTCCAAAAAATAGGCTCATGAAAAAACTTGTTAATAATAATTTTCAGAGCATACTTTGCAATTTTTTTCTATCGAGGGCATTTTATATAATTGCCGTTTTGGCGCGGGGAATATACAGATATTTTCTTCAAGAATAACACATATATATATATATATATATAAATATATATATATATATTTTTTTTAAGAGCTGTAAACCTAAGGAAAAAATATGTAATAAATCGGTAGAATGTGGGAAGCCGGGCCTTAATAAGCCAGTAATTTTGCACAGTATTATCGATATTATCCTAATAAAGCGTACCAGTTGTTGACAGTTAACAGAAACTTACCTGATACTATGCTGTCCGGAAAATGTATCAGTCGTCAGTCGGAATATATCTTTTTAATATAAATTATTTTTGACCGTGATCGCAAATATTCATAACTAACTAATTAGGCGAAATTAAAAAGACAAGCCATATTTTTTATCTAGCGAGATTATTGATAGATATCTATAGGAAAGTCCTACATATAACCTTTAGATAATAGTTGTATGCAGATTAATCAATTATATGTAAATTAGATAAATAATAAATTGTTCTCAGAAAAAAAAAAATCTAAAACCTGTGCATTAAATTTAATGAAGCCCCTCGATACGAAATTATATCTGTTATTTTCGATTTGCATTAAAGTAACAGTCTTCATACTGATTGGAATGACGTTTTACTGATCAAAAAATCAATTAACAATACCTAAGACATATGAATCTACCCAATCTTACTAATATTATAAATGCGAAAATTTGTATCGATGGTTGGTTGGATGGTTCGTACTCTTTCACGCAATAAATATCGAATGGAATTTAAAAATTCTTTCACTAATCGAAAGCTACATTATTTGCGAGTAACAACGGCTTTATATATTGGTAAGCTGTGGCGTTATGAATGAGCTGTGGCGTTATGAAATTATGTATCATACGTTTTCTGTACCTAACAAAATCGAGTTATTGCAAACGTCAAACAAATTGTTACCTTGGAAACAATGTTTTTTTTTTTAATTTTAGGATTAAAAAGAGTGCTTTGTTGTGATTAAAAAGATTACTTTTTTGGTGTCGTAGTTAATCTTACTAATATTATAAATGCGAAAGTTTGTATGGATGATTGGTTGGATGGTCCTTACTCTTTCACGCAATAAATATCGAATGGAATTTAAAAATTCTTTCACTAATCGAAAGCTACATTATTTGCGAGTAAAAACGGCTTTTTATATAATTGAGAGCTCTGGCGTTATGAATGAGCTGTGGCGTTATGAAATTATGTATCATACGTTTTCTGTCCCTAACAAAATCGAGTTATTGCAACGTCAAACAAATTGTTACCTTGGAAACCATGTTGTTTTTTTAAATTTTAAGCTTAAAAAGAGTGCTTTGTAGTGATTAAAAAGAGTACTTTTTTGGCGTCGTAGTTAATATCTACATATCTCTAAAATGTTTATTCTCCGAACAAAAAGCATAACGTTGCTATAAAGCATAGCGTTAGAAGTGGACTGTCATTTTCTTATTTTTTTAGGTAAAATAATAAAATAAATTTCTATTTCTATAATTTAAATATTTTCTAAAATAGAATTTTTATTTGCGAAATGTCATTCTCAAATTTTGAAATTTTCTATTAAACCATAATTATTTTCAGCAAGAATAATAACAATTATGCCACGAAAGCGTAAGTCGAATCTAAGCAAAAGCTCTAATAAAGCTCGAGCTATGAAAGTTGCAAGACTTTAAGAGACGTTTCCACAAGCTAAAAGACTTAAACATGCGGTAGATGCAATAGATAGAGTGATTCATGAGGAAGGTTTAGGTATATAATTTGTTAAGGTTTTGTGTAAATTGGTTGAAATATATAATATATAATGTGCTGGAATAGCGGGCTGGCAAGCTGTGCATTTGATTTGTATGCAAATCTACAGTTTAATGCCGAGGTTGATGAAATTTTGTCTACATTTGATTTCTAAAACTCTGTGTAAAGCCCGGGCATCGCCGGGGGCTTCAGCTAGTGTACAATAAATTCAAAACATCATTTCACATTAAAAAAATGTATTACTGTCTTCGAGCAATTAAAAAAATTCTTGACCACATCGATTCGTAGATGAGCTGTAAATAATTAAGAGCTATTAAGAATATTAGAAAAACAGAGTCACAGAACTTATTTTTTTTATATTAGCTCCACACACAGAAAAATAATTTCCCTCAGGGCCTATGTCATCTTTGGGTATGCTGTGTGGAAGGTCTTTTTAGGGAAAGGTAGGAAAATAATAGAAGGCCCGTGTCATCTTTGGGGATGCTGTGTGGAGGGTCTTTTTAGGGAAAGGAAGGAAAATAATTTCCCTCAGGACATATTTCCTCTGTGGGAATGTTGTGTGGAGGGTCTTTTTAGGGAAAGGAAGAGGAAAATTTAGAGGAAGTTCTGGGAATGAAAAGAGTATGAGAGGTGGGTGGGAATCTGGGAGTCAATGTACCTAGGAGTAAACGTAAAGTAAGTGAAGTGAACGGACTCATGAATCCATCCCTCCAACTGCGGTACAAGATGCGTCGAGAGAGACCGGATGGAGAGGTCTAGGTTAGGTCTCCCTCAACCAATCTCTCTCGATCCGGTCCGCCACGCAGTAGGCGGGCATTGGCCGCCAAGACCTAGACAAACCTCACTCCATGAACCTGGGCACCCCTGCTAAGTCACCAAACTCAGCGAACCACTTGGGGTGACCTATGACGTGGGTGTTAATTATCCAATAATTGATTCCCGGGCGGCGGTACCCATACTCGCCTTTCAAATTGATTAAACTGCTTGTAGAAATATTGTTTGAACTGAAATAGAATGTTGGTGAAACATAGAACAGTCTAATATAGATACGAGGGTGAAAGCTATCAAGAAAACCACAGAAAAAATTGGACCAATATGGATCAAAAGAAGAGGCCCCACTTTTTATCTGAATTTTTTTTTTTGAAATATGAATACCTCACGGGCGTCCCAGCTGCTCCTGTCTGGAGCCAGTGAGACTATAGCATCCCCAATTGGGTTATTTTGTGAGGTTGAAGGTAATGGGGAGGGAAGGAACCGGGGCCGAGGAAATGTTTTTTTTTAAATATAGGTATATTTTAATTTTTTTATTATGAATACCGCATAAGAGTCCCAACTGCTCCCGTCTGAAGCCAGTTAGACTACGGCATAAACAATTGGGGTATGTTGTGAGGCTGAGGGTAGTGGGGAGGGGAAGGAGATAGGGAAGAGGAAGGTTAGGAAGTACCTGGCTATTCAGATCTGGTCACCAAACACGGCTAATGCCATTTCAAGCAACGTTTCAATTCTGAATGGTGGTCTTACACCAGGGCGATACTGAAAGTATTTTCCACTCTGGAACATGCCGCAAATATACTATAAATTATTTAAAATGAATAAATTGTGAAATAACACTAATTAATCAAATAAAATTTATTTGCCACACCTGGATTCGAACCCGCGACCTTAGGTATGCGATTCAAGAGCCTTACCGCTGGACTACGCCGGTCGTGGGGGTAGGTGGGGAAGTACCTGTTATTACTGGCTATTCAGCTATGGTTACTAAACACGGCTAAAGCCAAGCAACGTTTCTATTCTAGATATTTCACTAGAGCGTTACTGAGAGTATCTTCCACTATAATATGTCATGTATTATTTTGAGTGAATTCATTATGAGATAATACAAATTCATTGAATATTCGAAAAAATCATTTACTTTGTGGCTTGTCGTACCGAATTACAATATAGACAATGCTTTTGAAACTATATAATATATAAAAGATTTTTTTACGGTACCTACCTCAAAATAGTGAGAAAAAAATGATAACATCCATACTGAGAGTACCCAAAAGAACGCTTTCGATTGAAATTTTCAAAAGTTTTGACCTACAAAATAAACAACAAATATATCCCAAAAACAGACATATGTGAGCTGTTTCCAAAAGCGAAAAAAATAGCCCGAGAGATTAATGCGTGTACTAGTTGAGAATCAAAGTTTGGCTGAAAAAGGCCAATGGAAAAACTCTAGAAACGACATAGAATACGTACCTAATTAGTGGAAATAAATAACTTTAGTCAGTAGGTAATAACTTTAGGACCCCTTAGCGAGGAGGACCAAAAAACCATTGTTATATTGATCTACAATTCTACACCATTATATGTTGTATGTTCTAGTCTTTTATAAAGTCTCTAATAATAATTTAAAAAAATATCAGTAAGAATCACCGATTGAGATCAAAAACAAAGGTATTATAAAAATATAAATACAATAATTTTAAGATTAAGGATAATGATAAGGAATATTAATTACGATTATGATAAAATGTTCCTGGAATATGGTTATCTCTATTTATAAATAAGCACCATATAAGGAGGCGAAGTAGGTACCCATGTACCCAATGCTACGTATTAATTTATTTAATGATAGAAATTTAATTATCATTATCATTATTTGACGTTTTATAAGGGCAATAACTAAATGGTTATACTTTTTCCTTTCACAAAACTACCATAAAATGGGCGGAAAATCTATGCCAATTCTTTTCCATCTAAGTATCGTGGTAGTACTTACACTTACTGTCGGTCTACGCGACAAAGTGGCAAGCGGTTTTGGGCTTGGTCTATTTCAGCATTGGCATGTATGGCGAGCGATGTGCTGAATTATGCCAAGCCACGTAAGAATATGGCGTACAGAGTAGTCTAACACAAGCATCATGAAAATTCAAAAGAAAATCGACTCATCTTACAATTAAAAATGCTCATGTTATACATACATTATGTTCCTATAATTAAGTATTAACCAGTGTGACTTTTAATGGATTAATTGATTGATTTTATTGATTGAAAATCTGAAGACGTTCGTCAAAGGTGAAACCGGTCAGGTCATGAATAAAAATAATAAAAAAACGAGTGTGCTTTAGACAACACGACTGAAGTAAAACTTCGCGCACTGCTCTCTCTTGCTTCTACAGTGTGATACAGACAATAGGCCTGCACTGTGTCTTAGATATACGAGACGTAACTGGCTATGAGAGAAAGACAGAAAGAAAATGTGTGCTCGCACCTTTCTCTCTTGCCCCTACAGTAATATACGAAACGTAACTCTCTCTCTCTTTCTATCTACACTAACTTATATCTCCCTCTCAACTTCTGATCGCCTCGCCCGTTCACACTTTTCGTAACGCTCTCGTCACCCATTCACTAGCTTACTCCCCAAGTAAAGCGTGCGTAAAGAAGTTTTACTTCAAAAATGTAAGAAAGTAATAAATGCGTTTTAATTCTAATAAGGTGTTCCACCATGAGTTAGAGCAGGGGTGTCAAACTGGATTTTCTTAAGGGCCATTTATAAGATTTAGCGTGCATAAGCGGGCCAGACTCAAAATTAAAACCCATACTCAATTGTTAAAATCTTTATTTAGTTAGATATGTACCTGATAATTATAAATTTTCATTCAAGCTAAAAAGGAGGGTAAAATGGTAAATTATCTTGAGCCGGACACCTAACTTCTCTGGTTTTTGATAAGCTCATTGATGTCGGATGTCATATTCGTGGTAGTTATTTTAAGAATCGATTGGAGATGTTCATCCGTAAGCCTTGAGCGATGTTTGTTCTTATTTATTTTCAAAACAGAAAACATCTGCTCGTATATGTAGGTACTACCGAACATACATAGGATATTTTCTGAATGCTTTCTTATATTTGGATATATATTAAAATATATTTAATGCAATTTTTTAGGCTAAAATTTTGGCAGGTATTAAACTTCAAACTTCCTCTAAAAAAGGTTTTTCTCCACTATGAGACGACCTATGCTTTTGAGAACGCTTTTGCTTTTGAGAACGTGAATAGTTACAGTCGGAACATGAAAATGGTTTTTATCCACTATGAGTAAACTTGTGAGTTTGTAAAGTCTCCTTTATAGCACATAAATAATTACAATCGGAACATACAAAAGGTTTTTCTCTAATGTGAGACGGCTTGTGGATTTGAAAGATGTGTGGCTTTGTCGGCTGTCACTGTGACTAGGCGCAATGAAATAGCCGAAGACATTGAGACACAAATGTTGAAGAGGTTTAATACATCATCGTGTTACGCACTCCAGGTTGACGAATCTACAGATATTGACAATAAGGCAAAACTACTTGTTTATGTGCGATATTTATATATCATGAGGATATTATGTACACTATATTTGCCAACCAATACCAAAAATGCAGAACTGTTTAAGTCACTGGATGGTTATAGGTATATCAGGAAAACTAAAATGGTCGCGGGCCATATTGATAGGGTCTGAGGGCCACATGCGGCCCGCGGGCCGTACCTTTGACACCCCTGAGTTAGAGGTTTAAAAATATAAATTTATTGTAGTTTAATATCATTGTAGATAATATATACTTGTGTATTGAATATTTGCGGTAATTTTAAATGCATTTAGTCCATGATAAATAATAAATTTATAATTATAAATTATCACCAGTTAAAGAGGACATTGAAGTATACGTAAGCACAACTTTGAAAATGCTGTGTGATGCCGGAATCATTTGCAGTCACATATTAAAAAGTTTCCATAAGTAAAAATTTCAAAATTTTAAGCAACCTCCGACACAAAAAGAGATGATGACCTTGAAACGCCTGAACAGATTTTCATGAATTGTAGCTAAGAACCATCTCGATCGCGACAGGTCCATAGGTTTAGGAGCTACGATGCCACAGACAGACACGCAGACGGCGGTCAAACTTATAACACCGCTCCTTGCGTCGGGGGTTAATAAAACCCTTCACACTGTCCATTTTCCTAGTTCACGGATACAAATAATTTATAACAGCGTGTTTTTAATAGTATGTCTACTTAACAATATGAACACCTTTAATATTTTCATCGCTAATTTTAACAGGGAAAGCGGAAAGGAACCTAAAAGAAATGTTGAAACCCCTATGGCGTCAGCCATGTTTTGTCAGAGGGTCATACTATTTCTGCTTTATAGTAAAATACAAATAAATGGAATATTTCTGAACGTATCCAAAAACTAAAAACTGCTTTTGAAAGGTGATAAAATACGCTTTCAAATATTATAATTCAAAGTGAACATTTAAAGTTTAAAATACTAAAATTTTGCATGCAAACAAAAAAAATGTTTTAACAATTGCTCACGTTTTGAAACTAAAATTTCTGTTAACGAAAAAGGTAAATAAAAACACAAACATATTTTATTAGACAAACGTATTAAAACGTTATTGTACCTCACTTTTTTTGTTGTTTTGTATAAAAAATAATTAATTAAAAATTCCTTAATTTTCAATTTTTTTTTTCAAATTGCGACCCGAAACTTTGATTTCATACATTTTGCTTATTTTTTTGTTAATTTTTAGATTAGAGTATATAGCGTGTAATTTTTTCTCTCTAACGCCGTTCAAATCATATTTCTCACTATGATAGTAAGGGAGACACAACGATTTCTATGAGACATATATGAGTTGTTGCATATAAATAGCCCGACGGGTTATGAAATAATGCACAAGTTTCTCGATTAATGATATTTTTCAAACGTCCTTTTCCTGAGCAATGATAAAGCAAAGTTCATCATCCGAAGTTATTGATTACGTTTTTGTAAATGCATATAAGGTTTACTAGGTTATTAATTTACATAAATGTAGTTAACAGCCAGACGGCTTATAATGTATTTGATGGGGCTCTCCAAAGGCGAAACAGCCACCACGAAAGAAATGACCAAAAGAAGTATTGACTTGAAACATACGAGTATTTTATTATTAATGCAAGATTCAACCAGAACTAAAAGCTATCTAGGCAGTGTCTTGGATTAATTTGTCTTTTTTATTTTAATTTTAAGTTTTTTTTTTACATGAGCTCCACACAGGAAAATAATTTCCCTCAGGGCTTATGTCATCTTTGGGGATGCTGTGTGGAGGGTTTTTTTTATGGAAAGGAAGGAGATGAGAGTTCTGGGAAGGAAAAGGGTTTAAGGGGTGGGTAGGAATCTGGGGTTCAGTGATTCGTCCCCGGTCATCCGCGTACAAGACCTAGACAAACCTCACCCCATGAACCCGGGAACCCCTGCTAAATCACCAAACATAGCGAACCACTTGGGGTGACCTATCTATGACAGAGGTGTTGGTTATCCAATAAAGGTTCCCGGGGCGGCGGTACCCATTCCCGCCTCTTAAATTGAAAGAATTGAAATTGAAAATTTAAAACTAATATGCGATATCTATTGACTTTTTTGCGAGTCTAGGATGAATACTTATTTTTATTTTTAACTTAATGAGTAAATCCTCAAATTGTAATAATTAATTAATGAAGAAAGAAAATGCATTAAGAAAATTAAGACAATATGGTTAGTTCGTGGTCGAAGGATGATACAATTAAATATGACCCAATCGGATAGGGACACATTAGCTCAGTTGGTGGGGCATTGACCCGGCAAGTTATAGGTCCTGGATTCGAGATGTGACCGTATCTCTTTCTGTTTCAGATTTTCGATTGAGTTTCGCTAATATTGTCTTCATTAAGGCGCGATGTACCCGCTCAAAAAGAAAAAGATAGAGAGATATGTAAATACGAATTTTAGAGAGAGAGCGCTAACATTAAAAACGATAATATTTAATCGAAAATTGTGAAAATGTTTAATACTACACGAGCCGTTTAAAATAGACTAAAAATCTTGTGAGGATTGTCTAAAATAGTATTTACAGAAACACTGTGAATTTTTTCATACATATAACTTGTAAAATAACTGGAAAAAAGGTGTATATACTTAATAATTTTCGGAGCCATTTTTTTCTATCAAGGGAATTTAATATAATTGCCGTTTCGGCGTGGGGAATGTATGGATTATTATCTGCAAGAATAACATGTATTTTTAAGAGCTTTAAGACTTAAAGTATTTAAAGGAAATATGTAATAAATCAGTAGAAATGCGGGAAGCCGGGCCTTAAGAAATATAGTTCTTTAAATTAAGCGCGGAACACCATAAAACCATGATAATGTTTCCAATAACAATTTCTCAACGTAGTCCAAAGAAAATTTGTAAGGGAGTGCACCACCCTCATAGGGGTTGGAGGATCGTTAGTCCAACCGCACTGAAAACTTGTTTGGCATTGCGTGTTAAAAAGCCACCCATCAATCGTGCGTGGAATAATTTCATATCAGTTGACGTGTTGTGGGCGTGTTCGTAAGGCAAGGTTTGTCTTACTTCATTTAAATAACAAAATTCTTTTTTCAATAGACAATCAATTCCATATGTCTGACTGGGGCCTTGAAATCCATAGGTCTTATGTACATTGTCAAAATCGGTTTTCTTTCAAATATGTATAATAATACATCTAGGGATTTTCTGTTCAAAGTTTTGATGCAAAAGAGTGAAGCTAGCAGTCCACAATCGAGTGCTGATACTTACCCTGATGTGTGGCAGTGAGGCATGACCAACTGGTAGAGGAACAATGAAAGTAGACTGAATGCTTTTTAAATTGAAATCCCTAAGGCGTATGTGTGGTAACACCATATTTTATATTTTCGTGTGAGAAATGTGGAGATTCGAAAAGAATGCAAGGCTGATGTAAGCGTAATGAGTATGATTAAGAAAGGAACGGTTTGATGGTTTGGGCATGTAGAGCGATTGAACGATAAAGAAGTACAATAATAATTTAGGCCGTGAATTTGAACAGTGGAAAAAATCGAGGATGCCAGGGTAAGACATGACACGATCAAGTGAATCAAGTAGGTACTTGAGTCCGGCCATGTCAAGAATCGGAATAACAGAAGAACAGTTTGTACGAGATTTTATACCCATGAACAAGGGCGGATCCAGGTTATTTTTCTGGGAGGGGCACAAGGGGCGGACGGGCAAAAAATCAACAATTACTGTTAGAAATAAACTTGAACATGAAGTATGATACAAGTTCAAGTACGTATAGGAAGGTTTATGAAAGTGTCAAAACGATAGAAAAATTAAATGTCTAATAAAGAGTTTTATTTTGTTTCCCAGTTCCACAGTACAAATAGTCCCCATGCCCTTTTCTTTGGAGGTTCATGATTTCTGCCTACTCCTGTTAGAAAACGGCGTGTTGGTTAGTTTTATTTATATTTTTCTATGAATACCGCACAAGACTCCCAACTGCTCCCTATCGCCTGGAGTCAGTAAAACTATGGCCTCCCCAATTGGGGTATGTTGTGAGGCTGAATGTAAGGGGGGAGGGAAGGAGATTGGGAAGAAGCAGGGGAGTATCTGGTTATTCAAATCTAGTCTTCAAACATAACTAAAGCCATTTCAAGTAACGTTTCAATTCTGAATGGTGGTATTACACCAGGGCGATACTGAGTGTATCTTCCACTCTGAAACGTGCAATTATATTATTTTAAATGATTAAATTGTGAAAACCCAAATCAATCACATAAAATTTATTTGATTAAAACTCGCGACCTACGGATCTCCAGTCGAGAGCCTTGCCTTGTCGACCACGGAGGCCGTAAAAATTTAGTTTTTAAAACGGCGAACTGCGGTTAGATTCAACTTTAAATAATATTTAGAAATGATTGTGATATTATTTTTACATCGTCGAGTCATAACGCGAATATATATTTTACACATATTTTTTAAGATGGTACTGAGCTTTTCGGAAATTGGAACTCCTGTTGGAAAAATAATAAAAGTCGAGCTTTTACCTTCTCTAGAAAGCTGCTGGAAGCGCTGCTAACGTACGGAAGAAGCTCAACACGTCCCCACCCAACAGCAAACACGTTTTACGTGGGAGTGTTCGGACAGCGTGACTCAGAGTCCATTCCGCTGTGTATACAGTTTTTCACAAGTCTAAAAAATATTGGCATACTGCCCGTTTAAAAAATAAATCAATCAACCATTGAACAAAATCGCCAAATCATGATTTCACAAGACGCATTTCAGAATGTATCGATTAAATATAGCCCAACTGATAGTAACGGTAGTTACAATAATAAACGTTCAAAATCTCCTGCTTATGAACTCGTTTTCTGATATGCTTTCATTGTTTAATGTGGAAAATTCAGTAATTTTTGCCTGAACTTAACAAAATATTAAAAAAATACGCATTTTTTGTATAAAGTGAAAATCTGTTACGATCGAGGGAATCAAGTTATGACAAGAATCGTAAAGAGCGCTTTTATAATTACCGTGACGATTCACGGTTACTTTGCCACTATTGCCTTTTTTGCCGTCGTGGCAAATTGCCACGACGGCAAAAAAGGCAATAAACGTACGTTCCTTATCGCTATAATACGGCAGCTCTTTCTTACATTAAATAATGGTGAGACAAAAGATGAGACACACAAAATACGAGACTGTTATCTCCAAAATACTATTTTTTCCTTGCGTTTTATTTTCTTTATGAGTGTGAAGAAGATGTATGATAATGATTTATGTTTCCTTTGGGGCGGTGCAGACGTTTTCGACTGTTGTTATTTAGTGTCCAAGAAAGAACTGAAGCATTATATGTCCAAGAACAAAAGCAAAACCATCAACGCATAGACATTTGCCTTTTTTGAATTTTTGGAATTCATTCACACTCCAATATTATCCTTGTAACTATAGATATTCCATAATTTCAAAATTACCGTCGCGGCTATTATCTAGTACGGTGCGGTGTGCGAGAGAGATGTAAGAAAATGATCACTTTTCCTTTGGAGGAAGCAGACTTGCGTACATTGTGTATCTCATCTTTTGGCATTGTAGCGATAAGAAACGTATATTTATTGCCTTTTTGCCGTCACGGTACCGTAGCCGTGAGTCGCCACGGTACTAATAAAAGCGTTCAATGTCAAGAAAAGCGGTGGACCAAAGTTATAAACTTTTTTTTAAAATTTGAATATTCTATGTAATTGTATATTTCTTTTAAAAAGTGGTTGATATACTTTCAAATAATATAGAGAGCAATAGCTCTGATTACAACATAAATAACTAATTAACCATCACGCTGTTTCCTCGCAGGGATAGGCAGAGTGGACGGGCTGTCATACAACTCGGCCTTGGCACACACTCCTTGCCTCATTCACATTCATACGTCTTCTCATACATATTACTCATTTATTATATATTCTATTCTTCTGACTCAAGTATCTGATTTACTTGATCGTGTCATGTCTTCCTCGGACGTTCCCCAATTCTTTCACCATTCACACTTGCGTCATATATTCTCCTTACACTCCTTTCTTCGTTCATTCGCTCTACGTGCCCAAACCATCTGAGCAGAATAAGGAAGAAACCTACGGAAGAATCGGGAGAAATCATGCTCACATTGCATGTTAGCGAAAAAGTTGCTGTTTTAAAGCATATTAGAAGACTAGTTAATAAGCAGAAGATTTTGCACTTCAACAGCGTTTTGATGTTAGGCCCGGTAGTTTATTTATTTCTAGGTTTATAAGCTTAAAAAGTACTCGATTGTAGCAAAGGCGATGATGTGTCCTACTCTACTGTTCAAGTATTTAATCAAAGCATTAAACTATTTGTAGGTTAACTAATTTTAAAACCAAAATCACGCCACGTTAAGCGACAATAATCTAATAAAAGTTTAATTTTGTTAAGAGTGTGTCATGGTTCAATTAAGGTAATTGAAATCTTGATAAACGAATAGCATTATTAGCGAAATGAATCACTCTTCAATACATATCTGTATACAATATTTGTATTTTTAAAATCATTGAATAGCTAACGGAAATATGTTAACAGAAACAAAAGCAAATTAGTAACAATTTAAACTATTATTATACGAAACAATTAATTAAAAATTTATATTAAAATTATTCTCAAGCCAAGCGAAACCAGTTGTTGAATAAATTTAAATAAATCAGTGGTTTAAATGAAAGTTTTTGAATCATTTAATGATATCGTGTATTTTTTCGATTACTTCTGGCTTTAACCTTTCAAGGGTGTCCTAGGCCACCATTTAAAATTACAGAGACAGTAAAGGTGAATTTATGTATTAATTTTATTTTAATGTGCAAATTTCAGAATTATACGGAAGATTGCAGTCAAGTTCAGACTTGGAAGAGATGTTGAATGGAGGGGAGCAATTTTAGATAACGCTTGATAGAAGGAAGGATATTTATTTAGAGAGAGATAACCAAAAATATGTGATCTAAAGTTCTCACATCTAGACCAAAGGTAAAGGAAGTGAATATTAAAAAGGTGAGAAGGAGCGGATCAATGTCCGATTCTCATTCGAATAAGTGAGGAAATTTATTTTTTGGAAAAATGGGGGAATTTTTGAAACCACGGTTTTGGTGGGATAGTCTTTGATAGTCCTTTGTATTGGGGCGTAGCAGGCTCCCTTGGATTGGACTAGCAATGTTCCAATACTCTGTTCAAACATTGCGGGATCTATCTTTGATGATGGAAAAAATATCAGATAAAGAATAATATTGTTAGAATAATATAACAAATTAATAAGCCACTTCTAGCGCTAGCTATATTCCTTTAAATAAACGTCAGTCCATTGCAAGCAGGCGTTTAATTAAATATCTCAAACCGAAAACTTTCTACGAAAACAGGTTATTATCAATTTAATATGTGTTTTAAAGAAAATTGAAGACTCTAAAATCCTCCATCGGGTTTTCGTGACGAATGATCCCCAAAAGTTAGCCTCACGGCACACTTGTATACAATATGTAGTCGGTTGAGGGAAAATACTGTGTAGCTACGTACAAAAAATATTACTAAGTGTCTCCGAAGGGTGTGCAAAAAAGATATACCGCCGAATAACAAAAGTATAAAACAAATTTTCTTAAAAATGTAACAAGGATAAAACTTGTTGTCTGTACCTATACTATATAGGTACCTACACCAGCACAAAAGTACAAAAAATCGACATGGTAAATAAATTCGTTTGATATTCATACTAACTTATTATGAAAGTTGTCTTTGAAAATGATTTTAGTCTTTTGTCTTTGAAATTCGTAAATACTACACAAAAAAATTATAAGTTTACTGGCTGAAGTCCCCGACGATGCCCGGGCTTTACACAGAGTTTTCGAAATCAGTGTAAAGTTCGACAGTGACATTCCTCTTGTTTTTAAGGTCACATGTGCAAAATTTTATGTATGTTTACGAAAGATGGGAAGGCTGATAGAGATATTGAAAGAAGGGTGAACGCCGGTAACTCCATTAATGGAGGACTGAATGCCGTTGGCGGTAATAAAAAACTGTCCAAAGACGCGAAACTAGCCGTCCATAATGGAGTGCTGGTACCTACCCTGATGTATGGCAGTGAGGCATGGAACTGGCAGAGGAAGGATGAAAGCAGACTGAATGCTGTAGAAATGAGATCCCTGAGGCGAATGTGTGGTAAAACCATGTACGATCGTGAGAGAAACGTGGATATCCGCAAAGAATGCATGGCTGATGTAAGCGTGATGTGTAAGATTAAGAAAGGGACTCTCCGATGGTTTGGGCATGTAGAGCGAATGAACGAGGAAAGGAGTGTAAGGATAATATACGATGCAAATGTGAATGGTAGAAGAAGTCGGGGACGCCCGAGGAAGACATGGCACGACCAAGTGAATCAGATACTTGAGTCGGGCCATGTGAAGAGTCGGAATAATAGAAGAGCATGTATGAGACGATGTATGAATGTGAACGAGGCAAAGAGTGTGTGCCAAGATCGAGTTGTGTGGCGGTCCGTCCTCTCTGCCTACCCCTGCGGGGAAACGGCGTGATGGTTAGTTAGTTATGTGCAAAATTTCATCAACCTCTTTGCATACAAATCAAATCCACACCGCCCGCTTGCTAGTTCGCTCTTTCACCACATACAGACATTCTCCTTTAAATATTATATATTTTAACCAATTTACACAAAACCTTGACAAATTATATACCTAAACCTTCCTCATGAATCACTATATCTATTGGTGAAAACCGCAATGAAAATTCGTTTAGTAGTTTTTGAGTTTGACAGACAGACGCGGCGGAGGACTTTATTTTATAATATGTAGAGAAAATAATTATAATTTTGGGGGGCCATCTGCCGAGGATTAACTGGCGGGTTACCCCTCCATCGGCATACAATCAACAGTTAATATTTTTAATGACGGATGATAAGAGACAGGATAAATTACATGTAGGTATGAGTAGTAATATTTTCGTAATCCGGGACTAGCCGTCAGAGGTATATTCAGTATGATGATAGGCATAGATTTTAGATAACGTTCAGTTTATAAATTGCAAGCTTTAAAGATGGACTTTTATTTATGAGTAAAAATAATGATATATTCCGTGATAACTTTAAACACGTAAACATTCGTGCATTGAAATATTATAAACAATAGGTACCTACCTCAAAATCCGAATCATTATTTTTATTTATTGATATAGAGTGCCACCTGTGTTTGCCGAATAAAGCCTTCATTATCATTCACTTACACATTATATATATATATACCTTAGGCGTTTTAACGAGATTTATTCTTTTGAGTTACTTATGTCTAAATATTTGATCAAATGCAAGAATTATCGTTCAAAAATTTCATTTAAAAAATCAATGAAGTCTGATATGCTTACAGACACTAAAGAGAGTTGTAAGTTGTCAAATTGTAATAATGTTATGATAACTTGACAGATTTATGAGAAATTAGATTTCAGTAAAAAAGTAAAACTTTTTCCTGGGACTACGTGACATATTCACGTCAGTCATAACATCAGTCATACGATATTCATAACAGTCAACTTTACCAATAAGTTGCTAAGAGATAGGCGCGCAATTTGAACGACTTTTTCACTAATTTTCTGGTGTTTATCTACGACATTTATTAAATTAACAATTATTCTAACATTACAATAATAAAGTTGTAGTATGTGGCTAACATTTACGACAGGATGTTACCATAATTTAATTATTGATAGTGTCGATTCAAATTGCAATATTTCAGATAAAGTTCAGCCTGCAAAAAATGCATACGTATTTATTTGAAATTTTTCCAAACGTCGAACTTATCACAACTGAAAATATGGTTTAATGTCAATAACTAACATAAAAATACTTTTACACTTTTACGAGAGAAAACAAAAAATTAGATCATCTGTTTTATAATTTTTTGGTTCTCTTTAAGCTTTTTTAAAACTGTTAAATGCTTTCCTGAAAACTTGGAGTTATGTTAACAGTGAGTGGAAACTTTATAATAGAAACAATGATGTTATTGTGAAGTATTCTTATTTAGGCGTAAATTATATTTTGCAAAACCTTAATAGAAAATTATCTTTGAAATTCAAAGCACACACCCAATATTACCTATGTACATAAAAAATAAAGAGATATCTACGTATTTTAGTAACAATTATTATTAGTACCTAAGTAATAAAATTACTAAGATTTAAATTAAAATGTTAGGTAGGTCAGGACCTTATAATATTATGGTGGTTTGAAAACAACGTAAAATTAGAATATAATTATTGTTGATATATCGTATTTGAAATACAAAATAATATATAAAAAACAATTATTTTAAATCAAAATACTTCAGTTGTCAAAAAATCAGCCTTCAAAAAAGGTAAATATTTGGGTCGCGACAAGGGTGAAAAAATGGCCAACACGTAGTCATAATAACATGTCTGGAATTTCATTAAATGGAAACTTTTAAAATGATTTTTCATATACCATTATACCGATCGAATATTTAATGATGAATAAATCATTTTTAAATGTTTTCACATGGTTTTAATGGTGAAAATTGCAAATTAGACTCACCCGATTCACGTCGATAGAGCTTTCGACCGCACCTCCTTGGATTCTGCGCAGAGGCGAGGAGAGTTTTCCACTTTCCCACTATCTTCTCTCACTCCCCTCGCGAAAACAGATGGTTGTTCACTTCCCGCGGAAGCTTCAAAACCTTGCCCCATCAAACAAAACAAGTTTTTATAGGCATTTCAAAGTGAGCTTTAGCGGTTATCTTGCAAGGCGTTTGCAATCTGGATACCAACTTTGTATTGGCCTGCATTTTAAAGCTAAATAGTTCCAAATTCAAAGCTGACTCGATATTCAAATCAAACAAATCATTGTCATCATATAATTTTAGTTGAATTTTCATTCGCCTGTGTATCGTCGTTACGAATCAGACCGGTATGCAAAAAGTCCGTGAAAATCAGATTGCGATGTGTAAGTTAGTTAAACAGCAGGTTTCACGGTATATTTAGATCGTGCAAGTATTTCGCTCGTCCGCACGGGTGACCATCGGCTCGCACGAAAATAAACTGTCGAAAGGCGCGCGCGATCACAACACCGCCATGTTCGCGTCGACGGTCGCCATGGCAACCGCGCATGCGTACCGCCATATCAATAATATAAACACGCGGGAAATGATTCAGTGATTTCAGCCTTGTACTTACATTTGTTCTTCAGTTAGTATTTTGTAAAGAGAACTACTTTATTCTAATTGTTGCTGATCCGGTAAAAGATTAGCGCTTGCTTATTTTCGCTTCATGGTTGAATTTATTTATAGCACAATTTTCGCGAAGTTTTAGTTTGGAACTAATAATACCTACTTACTATCAGTTCCAAGTATTTACTTATTATGTTTTACAACATAAACAAACTGCGTAACTAAATTCAAGCTACGATTTTTGAAGTAAAACTTCTTTACGCACGCTCGACTTGGGGGGTAAGTTGGTGAATGCGTTACGAAAAGTGGTGAAGTTACGAAAAGTGTAATGCGAACGGTAATCGATGCGGACGGTGATCGGGCGAGGCGAACGGTTTTTTAATTTTTTTAATTCGTGTTATTGTTAATGGACTATTTGTCCGTAGATAAATAAATAAGTTATATACAGTGGGTACCCGGCATGCGTTGCAAGACTACTGTAACCTCGGGATCAACTAAACTGTAATGGTTCCATCCTAAGTCCCGCGAAACTACATTACAATGCAAGCGCCTGCACTATATAACATCATATATAGCGGGCATCTGGCGGGCGTTGCAAGGTCACTCAAAGAAGGAAAGGGTTTGTGCGCTTTAATTCAGTTTATTGAAGTGCTTTTGGGTAGGTTCAAATATATTTTTGTGTTTTCGACCGACACGTCCGCAGGTCGCACAGCTGTCCGTGTGAGAAGCATGATTTTTTACAAATTTACCGTTATAAGTAAGTGAAGTTTTACTTTAGTCGTGTGGTTTAAAGCACACTCGTTTTTTTTCTATTTTCCAGAACAAAATGTTCAATTATCACAAAATGAATGTTGATTTTAAATCTTGTTATCAAATAAAGTTTCTTAGCTACCTCTTGGTTAATTATTTAACTCTAAAAAAAATTATACAATCATTTATCACAGTTCTAGTAAAATGTTGTGGTTAAATTAAAAATAACAAATAATTGAAATCTATATTTATATAAAGAACTGGCGGGCGGCCGAGTAGCGGGCATCGAGCGGGCGGGCGGCGTGGATTTGACTTTGATACAAATCTACAGTCTTATCACGAGATTGATGAAAATTTTTGCATATTTAGCCCTCAAAACAAGAGAGGTCGCTGTCTATATTAAACTTCCAAAAACTCCGTTGTCATACTTCCTGGGGCCAGGGTGATACTGAAGCCACGTAGGGTCCAGTGTTATACTTCTGGTCTCCAGAAATATGTCCCTCCCGGGGGGGGACAAGTGTTAAGCAGGCCCCCCGGGGGCCATATGCCTCGGCTTGGAAGGCTCAGCTCAGGGTCGTAGGGCTCCTCCGAGGCTGTCGATGGTTGACTCCAATGAAACAAGGTTTGGGCACAATTCAAATGTATTCAATAATGCAAGGGTGAACAGTACAGGCAACCAGGTAAGCTGTTTAAGGCCTAGCATAAGAGAGAGGGAGGCACTAGAAATACTACTGAATTTAGGCTCGGAAATACTATAAGAGGGTTTAAAATCTCACGTGGCGTCGTACGGATGCAGGCAGCTTCCTACGAAGTGGAGAGATCTAGAGCAAAGCTCATAGATCGGGTGCAGGAACGGGGCGGCTCGGGGTGCGTGGGCGGCTTCTCGGCGTCATGGTGGGCGGATTCGGTCAGCTTACCGAACCGGTGGGTGATAACGGTGAATTAAGCGGCTATCGGCAATGTAGGCGGATTAAAAACCGTGCGCGTCTGGGCGGCCATGGTAGGCGGCAGTAGGATTATACAGGCGGCTGTGGTGATAGCGCCATACTTGAATCGTAGGTGAAGGCTTAATTAGCCGCGTCGAAGGGTGGCATACTGCCCGACAGTACGTAGTAGTGCGTACGACCGCTCGCGCCGTTGTCTGAAATATGTCTCATGCTTCGGTGAACGGTGGCCGGAGTTCTCTGTCCGTGATGAGCGAGACGGAAGACTCGAACGCGTGCCCTATAAGGTAATGTCTTCTGCCATTGGCTGGATTTCGCGCCGTGTGGCCATATATGGTAATGTCTTCTGCCAGCCTGAGAGGGACAGCAATAATCACGCGAGAATGTACATGTACTGAGCACGTGACACACAGCTGCCTGCCGCTTGTATAGTCCGTTCGTAGCATTTATGGGCAACTCATAACACTACCCTCCTCCCCTGAAAAATGAAGGGAAAAGGCAGCGAGGCTGATGCAGGGGACCACGACCTTCCATACAGCATGTGATGCGATGATTGCCACAATGTGAGGTACAGAGCTACCTCTTCACCAGGATTTAAACACTCCCTACCTAAGAGCCAACAAAATTTTAACTACCTGTGAGCCAAGCTAAAAAACTAGCAATAACTGAACAAAGGTTGCCAACTCTCTCAAGAAATTAAAAAAAATGTGACGTACCTAGTGCGATACAAGACACGCTAACGAAGGTGCATGAAGAAATAAAGAAAACATGACCCTTCCGAGAAGGATTACTACCATGTAAAAATCTTAAAATTAGACAAAAAATTTCCCACACTATTCCTGTTATGGAATATTGTACGCTGACCAATGTCATGAAATGATCGAAACCAACTCATATTCGCGTCTTACAATGGAATTCTTAAAATTATACAACTTTGTTTTTATACACTTTATTCCTGTTATGGAATATTGTACGCTGACCAATGTCATGAAATGATCGAAATCACTCATATTCGCGTTTTACAATGGAATTCTTAAAATTATACAACTTTGTTTTTATACACTATGCTATTTTCACAATTCAATTCCAACCCAAATGTTAGTTTCCCGCACTCTCAGCTTGTCATGGTTTGTCTGGTTTGCATTTAATTATCAGGCATAAACGACCATCCTCTCATGTTCGCATATAATTGTAAGGTAATGCTACAAAACCTATCATGAATATTAATTTTCAGGCATAATATGAATCCTCTCATGTTTTCTCGACTCACCCTCGGTGACCCGTACAGCGCTGTACTTGGTATACTAGAAATATACCCTTGCCGCAACGACATAGACAACCGGATAGATCCCTTGGAATCCTCACGGTGAACTTGCGTTCGACGAAACCACATAGGACACCCTCTAGGTGTTCCCACCAAAATAACCAGACGAACCGTAATGACCATAAGTGCAATTACATTATTCTCTAATAAGAACAATAAGACCCGAATGACATAACTTTATGACATTACCGAGCTAATTTACTCAACTGGGTGCATACTCTTAAATCTTCTTACTACGAGAAGTACTACTCCTTATTTGAATACAGTGATATAGCAAGTTACAAAACACCGTACAATTGCGTCCTGATATGGCAAGGACTTTACACGCTGGCTTACCATATTGATACCGAAGTAATCAATTACGTGTTTACAAAATATTTATATAGTAATTTAATTAATTACATTTATCATAATTAAAACACTTGAATATACATTTGTTTACCCACCAAAAACTCTATGTGTGTGAGTACAATTTTGTTAAATAACTTTCAATTCGAGTTTGTTTCAACTCAACTTAAACTCTCAGGGTTTGACTACGTAAGGAGAGAAGAAAAAAAAAATTAAAATAAATAACAACAACGCCACGTATTTTTACCAAAAAATACGAAAATTTAATATTACCGACAATGTTATTAGAAGAGGAAAAAATTTTTCTTAATTGAGTAACGAATTTCTTCCTAACACCGGAATCATATATACTTCCCTTGTTCGGAAATTCGCGTTTCCAACAATCCTTCTGCTCTAATTCTAAGGAGTTTAGCCATCCTATCACGCTTTGGATTATAGCTAACAGCCGAATGACACGTTAGGTCGATACCCAAGTTCCATCCTATCGGACTTGTAACAGCTCTATAATACCACACAACGAGTAACCGTTGTTATATGATCGCGGAAGAAGGTTAAAATTCGATACCACCACAACCTATGTGAATCGAATAGTGTTGTCTATTGGGCCGATTCTGATAACAAAAATGTGGTAATATTATTATTACATTGCCTTTTCATCGTGAATTCACTCCAACATACGCTAGAATTGAGACATACCCCGTTAAGGAGTGGGTAACTACCCGATTGTGAACGTTTTACCGCCCCAATTTCTCCTATATCGCAACGTGTGAGATGTCCAATACTATAACGATTTAACCTACATATGAGAATAATTCGACAATGAAAGAGATTGAAAAACCCGAAAAAAAAAGGACAAAAAATAAAAAAAAATTATAATTGAAATGATATTTCCATTTATACATGACCTTATATTAATATATACACAAGGTTATTTACAACCATAAGGTTCCTAAGTTTCTTACTACCCAATGACCTACCCCAGTATGATGAGAGCTAGGTGCCTTTATACCTACCACTTGTACAAGAATTTTCTTATGCCGTCTCTTGTCAACGAAAAGAAAAGAATATGCTTGCATATTCTTTCATTGCATCTAAAATTAAGTACTTTTTAGAATGCAAATTGTTCCACGAAAATAGAAATTAGGTCTCTACTTCGGTCCCGGGCAGGATACTGAATACCTAACGCAGTTTTTTCTAATGAAAAACCTAGCCTAATTTAGGGTTCCTTGAACTACGCCCTCAATCAGTGTATCGTGTCGTGTTTCTTAGACGAATTTATATACTTATGTAACCATATTCATATATAAATTTAAAAAACATTTTTTTTTTAAAAAAAAACAACCTAAGTGGCTACGCACTAGGATGGAAAAGTAATAAATTATTACTACCAATAATAGTCATTACAATAAATGAACTAAATATCGCATCAGTAATTTCACTAGTGTAAGGTGAGTTACCTCTTTTTTTTTTATAATAATAATAACACAAGTCTTCACGTGCAGACATACCGGCGTCCCGGATTGTCAATACTTGTGATGACGATCCATTAAGAAAGGAATTGTATACTTCTCTAATAACAAAGGTTAAGTTATATGCGTTATATCCTCGTACTAACCACTAGGGTTCATGACGTCCTTGGGTTATATATAAAAGACAATACAATACATGTACCTCGTGTTTAAAATTACTGTGTCATTATAATTTGTAACCAATTTCTTTTCCTACTGATGGACTAATTTCCATACTGTGTTCTGTTTTTCTGTTTTCCTCTCCGTGTAATTCTCAGGATACGCCTCCTATAGCGTCGGTCATATTATAAGGATACCTCCTATAGCGTTTGGCATATTATAAGGATCTCTCCTATAGCGTCGTATAATTATCAGGCTATACTATAATCCTCTCGTGTTTTCAAGAGATACGTTTGCAAACGTCTATCTCCGTGTGGCCACACCGTTACGTTCAGAGAACCGTAACCTTGCCTTAGTTCACCAACACAAATGAGAAATTACCTTCCTCAAATGCCTGTGCTTCGGCAAAAAACAACACATAAAAATAACACAATATCCAAAAAAACAGAACTTCATTAATTATTTTAAAATTTATGTTACTACAATTTCTATAAAATTTCTCTTTAAAGGTTACTCTATATTTAACAAGAATCGTTTCCAAATTTTAATAACACAGATTTATAACACCGCTATACGATGCGTAATACACACTGACTAAGTCGCTCAAATACCTAAGTATTCAATTCGTGTGTTTATATTTTAACATTACATGTTATAAGCTAACAATTTATATACATATTTAAAAAATGAATCATAACTGAATTGCTAACGACGTTGCTTCTTACTATCTTCCAAAATTTTAAAACTTTAACCTGTTTGACTGATTATTTGAAAATTCCTTTTAAAAAAATTCCGTGTCTATTATTTATTTACTTCTTAATTTAACAATATTATCCGATGATAACTTTTTTTACTAATAACTTTTCACTATACGTCTCAGTTTAATCTCAACTTTTCTGTTCATAACTTTTTTATCTTTTGTTCACTTTTCTATTATTTTGTTTAAAAAAAATTCCATTGTATCAAACTATATAAGGGCGCCATGACATTTTTCTAAATTAGCTATGTCAAAACTATACGAATTTACAATTACCTAAAGCTTACTTGAGGGGTTAATTCTCTATTTCCAATTCTTTCCTATATCACAATTCCTTTTTTTTTTTGTTCAAGACTTCACATCTTAACAATCCCACTACTTCTTACCCTAATTCTGAGGAAGGCATTCCTATAACGGTTTGAAACCAGAATTGTATACGCGGGTACCTATGTATCCGTAGTACATTTCTTGAGTCTATTACTCAATATCTATATGATATAATTTCCTAACAACGATCACGTTGCCATAATTATGAATACGAGAAAAACTGAAGAAGACTATTTCATATAATTTTATAACCCTTTCCTTCATTACAAGTAAGATATTAATAATTGGATTCTATTTACTATTTATTTTTGTTACTAAATGACAATATTGAATTAACTGTCGTAGTTTACTTTTTAATTCTATGTTTTAATAATTTTCCACAGATGTTTTCAAAAAAAACTTATTTTATCTTTTCTATCCTGAAGTCCATTATACTGTTATTCATTCATGTAAATTTGTTGCCGAAATCATTCCTACATTCTTATGAAAAAAAACTTAATTGAAGCTAAACATTTAAATGTTCTTTGTTCGAGAGATTATTCTGTTAAATTTGACAAGGATTTCACTTTAAAAATTCTTCGTTATTTTTTATTTATATTGCTAATTTGAACATATGGTGCTATTCACTTGTTTCCTCTGAAGTGTCTTTCCCAACGATAGTTTATTTTATTATCCGCATACTACTATTTAGAGTGGGATAGTCCCGATTAAAAACAAAACATGTTCCAATACTGTCTCTATGGTAAATACCTATAGCATATACAAAATTTTATTATTAAACCTTCCTTAGATAATCATTCGAAAAATCAAGTATCTAGTAACATATACCTTGTAGTTTGGAATTTATTCTTTTAATGATGTTCTACTGTTTTTCACTAATTTATTTAATTTCCTACCACTTAGTACGAAAGCAATTCAGATAGATTTTAAGAACTTAAACTAACAAAAAAAACACTTATCCAATTATATACATTGATATACACGTTGCCTTGTTTATATACATTTTATATACACGTTGCCTTGTTTATATACATTTTTATATACAAGTTTGTTCCCTTCCCGAACGTTTATTACTTTAACAACACTGTGTTTTCTAATTTGTGAAATATGGAATATTAATTCAATGATGTACGATCTCTAACCGTGGGTTCATGACACTCATGATTTTCAAACGAAACAACATTAAACTTCTAAGAACTTTACTATTTTTAACCGATCTGTACCTAAACTTTGTTTCTTAAAAAAAAACTTTTGACTGAATTTGTTTATTCCTTTTTTCTTCTAAAATTTATGTTATTAATCTACATTTGTCCTGAACTGTTCATTAATCCAATACGCAGTTAGCTACTCTGCCCTAGACAATCAACAATCAAAATTACAATTCTAATTTATTATGATGCAACAACAATAAATCAAAACTTCTATGAAGAAAAATAACAATTGTGGCTTTAACTATTATTACAAGGGAAAACTTTCTATATTAACTTATTCTGTTTTGGATTTTAATTTTCGTTGCTTTAAAATTTCTGTTTTATAACATTATGTAACGTCGTTTTCCATTTTGCGTTTTAAAACTACCTATTGAGAGAAACGAAAACTAACTTTATAACTTGTACTCATTATTTATTGAACTTTTCGTTTAACGTTTATTTTATAATTCAACTTCCGGGATTCGTTAAACTCAACACATTGTTTTCGTAAAGACAACAAAGCCCTTTTGGGGACTATGCCTCTATCTGTCAACAATTTTCTTATTACCGACGCGTTTGCTTTCTCGAAATTTAATATTCTATCCATTATTGGTATGGTGGCCTCCATGATTATGCGTTATTATAATGAACAAAGCAAAAAAAAAAATTTCGGACGATTAATATAAGACGAGAGCAGTTGCTGGCAGTCGTATTTACAACTTCCTATTACAGGGGAACGGATGTGAACGAGCACAATCCGACAGTAGTTACTACCTTTTATTGGAAACAACCACTGCTCTTCAAGGAAGAAATAACGCAACTTACACAGCAGCCACTCGGAGATTTTAAAATAACGAGATTCATTACTCAATTAAAAAAAAATTCCGCGCGAATGACGAACAACTCTGACTGCCGCGATAGAACGTAATAGCGTGGGAATGAATGCTACGGTAGTAAGCGATGTTTAAAATACCTAACACTCGAATAGCACTAGCCGACGGACTCGCGACGTTTAGAATAATTCACACAGAACTACCGTTGTTGATGGGAGCACAAATATAAAATATTTATAGCTAAGATTACATAATTATGTTTCTAGGGAGACAACAATCGACAAGACTTCGGCCCAGTTGGCGCGCCAGTGTCATACTTCCTGGGGCCAGGGTGATACTGAAGCCACGTAGGGTCCAGTGTTATACTTCTGGTCTCCAGAAATATGTCCCTCCCGGGGGGGGACAAGTGTTAAGCAGGCCCCCCGGGGGCCATATGCCTCGGCTTGGAAGGCTCAGCTCAGGGTCGTAGGGCTCCTCCGAGGCTGTCGATGGTTGACTCCAATGAAACAAGGTTTGGGCACAATTCAAATGTATTCAATAATGCAAGGGTGAACAGTACAGGCAACCAGGTAAGCTGTTTAAGGCCTAGCATAAGAGAGAGGGAGGCACTAGAAATACTACTGAATTTAGGCTCGGAAATACTATAAGAGGGTTTAAAATCTCACGTGGCGTCGTACGGATGCAGGCAGCTTCCTACGAAGTGGAGAGATCTAGAGCAAAGCTCATAGATCGGGTGCAGGAACGGGGCGGCTCGGGGTGCGTGGGCGGCTTCTCGGCGTCATGGTGGGCGGATTCGGTCAGCTTACCGAACCGGTGGGTGATAACGGTGAATTAAGCGGCTATCGGCAATGTAGGCGGATTAAAAACCGTGCGCGTCTGGGCGGCCATGGTAGGCGGCAGTAGGATTATACAGGCGGCTGTGGTGATAGCGCCATACTTGAATCGTAGGTGAAGGCTTAATTAGCCGCGTCGAAGGGTGGCATACTGCCCGACAGTACGTAGTAGTGCGTACGACCGCTCGCGCCGTTGTCTGAAATATGTCTCATGCTTCGGTGAACGGTGGCCGGAGTTCTCTGTCCGTGATGAGCGAGACGGAAGACTCGAACGCGTGCCCTATAAGGTAATGTCTTCTGCCATTGGCTGGATTTCGCGCCGTGTGGCCATATATGGTAATGTCTTCTGCCAGCCTGAGAGGGACAGCAATAATCACGCGAGAATGTACATGTACTGAGCACGTGACACACAGCTGCCTGCCGCTTGTATAGTCCGTTCGTAGCATTTATGGGCAACTCATAACACCGTGTAAAGCCCTTATTAATAATCAACGAGAATAGTAAAAATTAAACACAAAATAATAATCATAAGAAGGTTTTTACAGTAGGAACACACCAACTCAAAATTCAGTTAAATGATTGCTTTGTGATTCATCGTTCGTAAGTATCTTAGAATTCGTTTTTTCACACTGGGTAAGGATGTTATACATTGTAAACCAGTGGAGGTTTGCGGGGTTGCAAGTATGGAGGCAGAAACAGTTTTTTACACTTAACTATTTTACCTAACCTAGAAAAAAAATGGAACTATTACTTACGTCAAACTATAATACTGTGTGAACACAACACCGTCAACTTCAAATTCGCCCCACTAAATTAATCTAAATAACCGTGCTCCGTAGGTACTTAATGCCGCGTACTATCACAAATAATTACAAAACCAAACAAAATTTTGTAAATAAAGCGCTAGAGCTCATTTTAGGAGGCGGGTATGGGTACCGCTGCCCCGGGAACCATTTATTGAATAACCAACACCTCTGCCATAGGTCACCCCAAGTGGTTCGCTACGTTTAGTACTTAGTAGGTTCATGGGGTGAGGTTTGTCCAGGTCTTTGCGTCTGCCATCCTGCTGTATAGCGGGCCGGATCAAGAGAGACTGGTTGAGGGAGGCCTTTTGACCTTTCCAGACGGACTCTCGACTATTGCCTGGCACCGCAATTGGAGGGATGGATTGATACGTCCGTCACTCCTGGATGCACTGACCCCCAGATTCCTATCCACTCCTAAAACCTTTTTCCTTCTCAGAACTTTCTACCTTTCCCTTCCTTAAAAATACTCTCCACACAGCATCCCCTAAGACGACATAGGCTCTGAGAGAAATTATTTTCCTGGCTTCCTGTGTGGAGCTGATATAAAAAAGCTAATCGTAAATGTACCGTTCAACTGCAGAAGTGTTCGTTTTTTGAAGCGCCTCAAACTGAACAACGCGCGACCCGCGATTTCGATTCCATGTGACTTCACCACTCTTCTCCACATGAAATCAGCGGCTCCCGGAGGCGGGCCCTATATCTGCCTCCCTTGGATTATTGTACTATTAGTGATATTGCGCGGCGAGCGGAAATCCGCATATCGCCGGACGCGTTGCACTGTTAAATGGGTTTCATATTTTAAAAACAACCAGTCCTAGTGACATTCGAAAATAATTTTAACCCCTCAGACCTATTTTGTCGGAAGGTCGAAATATTTCAGCGTTATGATAAAATCCAAATAAATGGAATATTTCTGAACACATCCGATACCTATTGGAAGGTTACGAAATACGTTTACAAATAAATAACCATACTCTTTTTAAATATATAAATTTTGAATGCAAACATAAAAAAGTTTTAAAAATGACTCACTTTCCGTTTTTTTGCTAAAATTACTGATAGCGAAAAAAATTAAAACACCCACATATTTTATTAGGCAAATTCGCAAAGTTACGTATATTTTTTTCAAATTGTGATCGGAAATTTTGATTTCATAAAGGTGTACATTTTACGTATTTTGTGGTTAGCTTTAAGATTTGAACGTATAGCGTGGTATTTTCTCTTTCTAACGCCCTTTTGATCATATTTCTATCCATGACAGTGTCATGGTTAGAAAGGAGACACAACACTGTCATTGAGACCTCTGCGAGTTGTTCCGAAAAGCGAACAAATTAGCCTGTGGGGTTAAGACTTACATATTTTATAAATTTGTTACATATAAATTAAAGTGAAGTATAAGTTAAACCCTAATAAAAGTAATACTTAAATTACCAATACTAATACCCACTTAAATCATAATATATTTGAAATATCCCAGTGCTGAAAATTCAAAAATTATATTCAAAACAAATACTCACTTTCCTTAACAAGAACTTAAACACGTTTAACACTTCACAAAATTCTCACAATATTTTTATTTTTATTTTGGCTCCTAAGAGCATTTCTTACTCTTTTCTTTTTCATATTTATAACTTTTGTGTTTTTTTTATTATTTTTAAAGATATCTTGTAGTCCAAACATTTTACATTTTACTATATTATTTCCTGCATTTAAACTTTTTATTTAAACTTTTTACTTTTACATTATACTTCAGATTTTATGCTTTATGTTATAATTTCATTTTATACATCTTACTTTATTACTACTTATTACCTTAATTCCTTTTTTTACATTTTGTTTTTAGATTTAACTCTACATTTATGTGTTACTTTCTCTGTTATTGTATTACAATATATATGTATAAAAATATAATTATGTTAATGTTACATATTGTGCCGTATGTTTTTGAAATAAATACTAGAACAAGACATGCACACCAACTACAAATACCAATAACAAACACATCCTTTGGACAAAAACACTACAGATACCAGGCTTTAAAACTATACAATTCTCTTCCAACACAATATAAAATAACTAATATTATTGAATTTAAAAAAACATAAGGAACTGGCTACAATCCTTTTAACGTAAAAAAATGGATTAAAAAAATATATATTACCAAAATTTTATAACATCTTATAGATATTATAAAGGCGAAAGTTTGTATTGATGAGTGTTATTCTTTCACGCAATAAACGCCGAATAGAATTTAAAAATTCTTTCACTAATCGAAAGCTACATTATTTGCAAGTAACATAGGCTTTATATATTGGTAAGCTCTGGCGTTATGAATAAGCTGTAGCGTTATGCAATTATTTTTCATACGTTTTCTGTCCCTAACAAAATCGAGTTATTGCAAACGTCAAACAAATTGTTACCTTAGAAAAAATATATATATATATTTTTTAATTAGGCAAATCATCCTAAAAATAGTGCTTTGTTGGCGTCATAGTTAATATCTACATATCTCTAAAAATGTTTATTGTCCGGACGAAAAGCATAGCGTTGCTATGTAATTATTTGACGTGGGCTGTAATTTTGTTATTTCTTTAGGTTACTCTGGATTCAAATATGAATAAAATACTAATTCCTACTTGAGGCGAAATCATCAGAATAAATTAGGGGAGTAGGTACTTAAAATAAATTTCTATAATTTAAATATTTTCTAAAATAGAATTTTTATTTGCGAAATGTCATTCTCAGATTTTGAAATTTTCTATTAAACAATAATTTTTTTTTATTAGACAAGAATTATAACAATTATTCCAATAATTATGCCAGTAATTTCCCACTTATACCATGCGAGCGAAGCTGCGGGTAAAAGCTAGTAAAAGAATAAAACATAGACAAGCAACACACAAAGCCAATATAAAACACGCAACATTCACAAACACACAAATTTCCAGTTGATTTATTTTATTATTATTTTTTAACTTTATTTTTTTAGTTTTTTAAAATTTTACCTTAATTTTAATCCTTATTTTTGGTTTAAATTTATCTTTATTTTAAGTGTTTTTTCGTCACCAACATAATATATGTATTTTTTTTTCATACTTTATTATTTATAAATTATTCTATTATAAAATGGGGACCTCAGCACGGGTAAACAACCCAATGAGGCCAACATTACTGGATTGTACTATGAAATGTAAAATTTTATATCAACAATAAAAAAAATTTAAAAAAATTAAATTTTTAATTTTGTCGAATTGAAGTCGATTTTATATTTTAATTTTTATTGTTTGCCTATATTTTAATTTTTATTGTTTCTCCTTTTTTATATTAACCAGTGTTTGTTTTGTTTTACTACTTACAATTTATAGGTTATAATTTACAACTGAACAATTTCCTCTATAGTACAGATGAACTCCTAGTGTGGAGGACAATATACTATACCTGTAATGCAAATCTTCTAAGAATAAATAAAAATAAAAATAAATCAAAAAGTTTTACTACATTTTAGATGTATGGATAGATAGATCCATTGGATACGTGAATCTTGTATATTTTTCTTCTTTTCTTCTCCAATAGGTAGGTTTATGATATAAATCTACCGTTTACATGGTTCATAGTGATAGCCGTGCTCACATATTGACATTTATCGTTTCGGCCCACAGGTTAATGGGTAAGAAATGTGAAGCTGTGTATTTTGTACGCGTTTTGGACGTTGTTTGTATGCAGACCTTCATTTCTAACAGGCTCTTCTATACTTTGATTGCTGAAGAATGTGTTCGTTTGTTGTGGGAATTAAGAAGATTGTTGTAAATGTATACTCATTTACTTATATGCATATTTTGCGGTAGATAGGTATGCATATTATATGTGAAGATACTACCTTTATTTCGTGACTACAAACTGAAATGTACGTAAACACATTTATTAATGTATTAACTCTTATATTATAGAACTTGGCAGATATAAAACTAATTAATTAATAGGTACAACTAAATTATTTTTAAGAGGTCGTTGCTTATGGATAAAAAACATTGAATTTAATAATATTTTTGATTTTGTTACGAAGCTGAAGAATCAATTTTCAATTTGGGAGCCGCAGGAACCACCACCCCAGGAACCATTTATTGAATAACCAAAACCCTTGCCAGGTCATCGCAAGTGATTCGCTACTTTTGGTTTGGGTCGGATTGATTTAGGGAGACCCATTGCCTTGCACCGCAGTGGGAGGGGTGGATTAATACGTCTGTCACTTCCGGACACATTGACCCACAGATTCCTACCCACCCCTCATACCTTTTTTCTTCCCCGAACTTCCTTTCTCTGAAAATACCCTGCAAACCCTAATTCCATAGCTGGCCCTGAGGGATTTGTTTGTCTCGGGACCTTCTGTGTGAAGCTTTCTAAAAAAAAATACGAAACAAAGGCATTTTCGGGGTACCAGGGGATCGCAGTCAGGTGTTCCAAACTAATTGAAAACCTTTTTTAAACATTCAATACTTTTTTAACGTTAATATCGTACAAGATTTCCAACTGCTCCCAATCGCCTGGAGCCAGTGAGAATACGGCATCCCCAATTGGATTTTGTTGTGAGGTTAAAGGTAGAAGGAAGGGGAAGGACATTGGGAAGAGAAAGGTGGAGAAGTGCCTGGCTATTCAGATCTGGTCACCAAACACACCTAAAATAACGTTTCTAAAATAACTGTCAAGAATAACGTTTCATCTTGAGTGGTGATCTTACACCAGAGCGATACTGAGAGTATCTTCCACGCTTAAACCTACCGCAGACACACTTTATAAGAAACTCGAGAGGACAACCCTCCAATAACATCCATCTTAAAATACATTCCTGTCAATCAACACACACCCCATGCGATTGTCCCCCAATTACAAAAACGGAAAATATTAAATATCTTGGTATATACTTCGACCGTTATATAAAATGGGATAGACATATAGATTCGGTAATAGGAAAAATAAACGTGTTGATTTACTTTTTAAAAAACGTGAGAAATATTCTAAATATATATGATATAAAAAATATATACCTCGCACCAGCACAATCCATAATGGAATACGGCATTATTGCCTGGGGCTGTGCCAGTAAAAAATACATAAATACACTGTTTAAAGCTCAGAAAACCCTAAAAAAAGTAATACTTAAATTACCAATACTAACATCCACACTTCAATCATATTCGAAAAATTCCCAGTACTGAAAATTCAAAAATTACATTCAAAACAAATACTAACTTTCCTTTACAAGAACTTATACACATTTAACACTTCACAAAATTCTCGCAATACTAGAACAAGACATGCGCACTAACTACAAATACTATTAAAAACAAACGCATCCTTTGGACAAAAACACCACAGATAACAGACTATAAAACTATACAATTCTCTTCCAACACAATATAAAACAACTAATATTATTGAATACAAAAAAACATAAGTCGATTTTATATTTTAATTTTTATTGTTTCTCTTTTTTTTATATTAACTCAGACCCACTCTTTGTTTTGTTTTACTACTTACAATTTATAATTTACAACTGATAAATGTCAATTTTTCGAAGAAAACTTCTTCGGAAAGGTTTTCACTTTGTGATGGCATTATTTGTTTGATCCTGATGAAGTAAACATTGTTTACGAAACATGTTGATTGTGTACCAATAAAAGTGATAAATGTCCTCTACAACACAGGTGAACTCCTAGTGTGGAGAACAATATACTATACCTTTGTAAAGTAATATACTAAGAATAAATAAAATAAAAAATGTATGATTTGAAAAGAAACATGTGAAATAACACAATTAAATCAAATAAATGAATTCGGATTGCTAGTTACCACGGAGGCCATCAAATCGTACTAACGGTACTATCGGTTTGCACGAATACATGCATTCAAAAGCGTCCCTTTTAGAATGATTTTCCTATAGGTATCTACGTACTACTTACCGAATTGTTTTTACTGCCAACGTAAATACGTTATTTGTGTATCTAAATAGGTACACAAATAACGTTAGTAGGTACTTTACCAAGAGGCATGTTTTTTCGACTATCTCTCTACTTAATCAATCACTTATCGTGTTTGTTGATTTCGAAATATGTAATCTGTAATAAGCTCTTAACTCTCTAAAATTTAAACTTTTATTACAAGTACTTACAAATTTGTTTTCACCAAAGCTTGTTTGAAGTGTCCTTTATCAGGAAGTTTATTATGCAAAGATAATTTTAATCCATAAGAAGCCATAGACGATAAAAAAAAACTTTTGTTATCTTATCAGCGACTATTACAATGACATGATACGCATTAAAATCGATTGGAAAATTGTAAATACGAGGCAGTTAAATATGTACAGTTAGTACAATAGTTAGTTAAGTTATGTAAATGTAAGTAGGAAGCAAGTATTTTTAGTTATAACAAGTTTGTCGCTAATGCAGGGTTTTTCGGTCATTGCTTCCTGCAGAACATCACTATGGGTAGGTAAGGATAGATCAGGACCGCACCTAAACCTTTTGCGCGCCCCCCGGGGCGTATTTTAAATGTCGAACCCCTATAAAAACCCATACTAATAATATTTAGCCGTTAGTCAATACAATCCATTTTAGCTTTTTTTTAATAGTAAACTTCTTTGGAAATTATATTGTGATAGTAAATATTATTATCTGAAAGACTGAATGTTTTCGATTGTTGTAATCCTGTTGCCCTCAGTTATTGTCAAAAAGACCCGTTGAACTTTATCTCAGATAAAAAAATGTCAAAAATAAAATTAGCAAAACTTTGAATTCCGTAGTTTCAAAAACTTTAATACAATTTCCCGACGCATTTCCGAGCAATTTTTTTCCCAATTTCCAAATTAACCGGTATGAATTTTTGAAATGTTTAAATTTTCCTATAAATTTTTGTAGCAAAAAAATCCGATTTTCTTTCTCTCGAAAGAATTTTTGGTAAACTGTGAAAACACTTAATTACCACAAGAACCATCGGTTTCAGTGATGATAGACGGAAAAAATTGCATTCAAAATACGATTTTCATTCAAAGTTAAAAATTGCCTATATAAAACATATCCTTTGCCGACATGTTTTTTGTATGGATTTGACATTTGCGAAGTTCCGTTTGAAACTAAATACGCATGAATTACTTAATTTACCTAAACTAAGTACCTAAGAACCTAATAACCTATTTTGTGTACGTAAATAGTTGTTTCTTGTAGTAATTGTTGAAATGAAGTGTGATTTCCGTAATCTGTGCTTAAAAGTGCGGCGGCGTTTTCACAAATTAATGATTTTTTTTTCAGAAAACATAAAAATTTCCAACGTCGCATTATCTCAAAAAAATACAATAGAAACGTCTTCAAAATTTACTACCTTTAATAATAATATTTTTCGACAAATTTTCCGATTATCTCGGAAGAAATTTTTATAAAATAAAATTTTCCAGGATCAAAAATTGCCAAGATTTAAAAAAATTAGAAACTTCACATAATATCAAAAACATAAATGTCTAAATGTTTTTACAAAAAAAAAATCTGACTCATTTTCCGACCAATTGAAATTTCCCCATTATCCAATTTTTGCAGGAAGAATTTATACAGATAAATAAAAATTTCCCTATATGGAAAATTCCCAAACAACACTTAAATAAACAAAAATTCCCACTAATTTTCCGATCATCAAATACTAGACCAGAAGAACTTATTACTCAATTTAGTTTGAACGTAAGATGAGCTACTTTGAAAACTTTTTTACGTTTGCATGAAAAAATTTTATATGTCCAAAATTATATGTTTATTTCGATTTGTAAAATTTGAAAGCATATTTTATCACCTTTCAAAAACAGTTTTTTCGTTTTCGGATATGTTCAGAGATATTCCATTTATTTAGTTTTTACTGTACAGCGGAAATATTTTGACCTTCTGACAAAATATGGTCGATATCCTAGGGCAGTGATGGGCAAAGTACGGCCCGCGGGCCAGCTCCGGCCCGCAAAGGGATTTAATCCGGCCCGCCGACGATCTTTCGAAATTATAAGGCCTATTATATACTATTAATTTCGAAGGCTCATCGGCGTCAAAATATAAATATCGCGGGCTATTATAGCCAACCGTATAAAGTAAATTATTTGAATTTGAAAAATAAGCCTTTTCTAGACTAGCCACGTAGTTAACTGTCACCGATCGAGCCCAACGTGTGGTACAGTTTTGCTTGCAAGCAAAGCTGTAGTAATAGTAAGGTAACTTTGTTTTGAAGTTGTTTGTGTTCTTGCTTGCTTGCAAGTGTAACGCACTAAAAAAAGATAACGTCGATTCTGAGTGTCGACTAATTAAAGAAGAGTGGGCTTGGAAATACTTCTTTACAGAATATAACGGTAAGCCAATATGTCTTACATGTAATCAAGGAGTGGCGGTATTTAAAGATTTTAACCTCTTTCGCCATTTTAACACCAAACATGCTAAAACCAAATATGCTTCTATGAGTGATGCAGAAAGAAATTTGAATGCGGAAAACCCAAAGAAAAGACTGTTTGAGCATCGGAATACGTCCATAAAGCAAAATACTGCACAGAAGGCTTCTCCATTGGCGGGACATGTTGTGGCTTATAAAATAGCTAAAAACAACAAACCATACTCAGAAGGAGAGTTTTTAAAAGATTGCGTGGTGAGTATAAGTAACATTTTATGCCCAGAAAAAACTTATCTAAAGCGTTTGAGTCTGTCAGCTTATCGCGAAAAATAATAACGCGAATCGATGCTATTGCATCAAACTTGTCTTCTCAACTTAGGCAACGTATAGAAAAGTTTAAATATTTTTCTGGGACTATGGATGAAAGTACGGATAGAAGTGACACTGCTCAATTATTGATCTTCATTAGGGGAGTTGACGACGAATTCAATATTACTGAAGAGTTAGCTTGCTTGCAATCACTGAAATGAAAAACGATGGGCCAAATAATTTATAACGAATTTTCCGGAAGTCTTCAAAATTTAAATACATCTATTTCAAAATAATGCAATGTAACTACAGATGGAGCCCCAAATATGGTTGAAAACTGCAACGAGAAGAATGATTTAACTCTCTTTCCGCCCTTAGAATCCGTGGCACCAGTGAGTGAGAACAAACTGAAAAAATTCAGTCAGGCGTTGAAGAAACTTCACACAGAATTTGAAACTAGGTTTCAAGATTTTAAGAATATTCGGTCATCGCTTGATGTTTTTTCAATGAAATTTAATGTGGACCCGGAGAATTTCTCTGCAGAATTGCAGTTGGAACTTGTTGAAATACAGTGCAGCCTCCATTTAAAACAATTGTTCTTAAATTCCAAAAAATTAGATTTTTATTGAACACTGCTGAAAACTGAATATCTTAAGATAATTGATCAAACCCAAAAAATAATAGCGATGTTTGCGTCATCTGTCCGCGAACAGACTTTTTCGACCATGAAATTGCGGAAAAACTCAGTCAGAAATCGATTACTGGCGAGCACATTTTCTCGCTGCTAAAGGTTATTTCATCGCAGCTCAAACCTGTATTTAAAGACATTATGGCAAACCAAAAACAATTGCACATGTCTCACATACCTACCATAGCAGGGCTTTCGAATAAAAGTTAAATAATTGTAAACTGTAACTTATATTAGCGTTTGTGTGTAAAGTTTTGTTATAAGTATAGATTTTAGAACGAAATGCATTTTGGTAATACTCCTGGCCCTCGTCTGAAATTTCTTAAAGCTTTCTGGCCCCCCATGAAAAAAGTTTGCCCACCACTGTCCTAGGGGTTAAGCCTTTACGAACTAAACGCCATATATAAAATCGAAAATATGTAAAACGTAGGGTAAAAGCCGGATAGTTGCGCCACTTTTCAAAAAAGCCTTATTATTAAAAATAATGTACTCTCTAAGAATAATTTAATTTTTTATTTTTTTTTTTATTTATTAGGTTTGTCAACAGTGATTTAGATCAAAGCTTTCACAGATACAATTACACTGAACATGGTTGATGCTATCACTAATTAAAGACAAGAACAACATTGATAACATAATACTTACATATGTATACAATCATTCACACACACACACATACCATACATTCCAAAATAATAATAAGTTTTTGCAACAAGTTTTTAGTTTATAGGTTTATAAGTTTATATAACAATATAAAAGGGAGCTTTAAATCTTGTTAAGAGATGATTTGAAGTTGGCCAATGTTGACATTGTCAAATTAATGGAATGTTTTTTAAAAGCCTCGTTAAAATTACGGCGCATTCTTGATAAAGCTGAGTCATACCCCAGCTTAGTTCAATATTTTTTAATATGTAACGGAACATAATTTATAAGTCGTGAACTAATTCTAGGGACATTGAACCTGATTTAATGAAGTAGAAAAGGGCAACATTCAACATGTATATTAAAATGTAGATCTTTAATATTTTATTGTAGCCTATTTTTGTAAACATAATTAAGGCGAGATATAACCATGTTTATCAGGAGTTTGCCCGAGGCTCACATTTTAATTAATTCGTAATTGAATTATCATTTTTATTGCCATGCCTCACGAGGGAGTCGAGTTATTTATATTTTAGATTAATAAAAACAGTACGTTACCATCATTTTTTTTATTGTACAATGCCTTTTGTAGTATGTTGTACAACTAGTTAGCACCAGATTTTATTTTTCTAGACGATGAATTAATAACTTCGGTAGGTATTCATTTAGAAACATCTTCTATATTAGTAACACGTTTTTCAGAATTAATTAAAATTAAGCCGGCGGAAAGGTCGGATCTCCAGGCCTGCTAGGCTGAATTCGACCGTACGTCCGTCCAATACGCCGTGCCGCGGGCGCATATTTGTTTACAGGCTTTCTGCACTTAGATACGTCGTTAAGATTCCCACATTATTTTTCTTCTTCTTCTTTTCTTTGATAGGGAAAATTCAACCGTAGGTCCGTTCAATTCACGGGTCGCGAGTCGTAATTTGAATACACAGCTTCTTTACTTCCGTCGTTAAGATTCTGAATATTTTGAGTAAATTCTGTTTTATTTGACCTCTAAAAAAAGCGATAGTTGCCTAACGCTAAAAATACTTCGGGAGATTGATGCCTCGTGTGTGGATAGCAGCCTCACTATGATTTTTTTAAGATAGAAAAAAAATTATATCAATTAAAGTAATTAGTCTTTATTATTTACTGAGATTTTTTATTAACTACCTACCAATCAAAATATTAATCAACATTATAAAATAGTATAAATTTTCACGTTTTAAACTATAAAAATATAACAAAAATGGTGAAAAATGACCCCAAACTTTAAGTTTCGTAAGTTATTAGTAACATATTATTTTTATAGATAGAACAATATGGCAATTAGCTTTGGTATTAGCATTAATTTATCAAAAGAAGCAAGGGTTTTCAACTTTCCACATCTCATCCAATGATTTTCGATTGTTGTACAATTTTCATGCAACCATATTGGACACCTCTCACATTGAATCCATTTCGATCCATCAATCCAGCATTCAATCCAATCTGATTTCGATTTAGTAAAATTATAATTCTCAAAACATTCAGTGCAAATACGTAAAACGTATATAAAACCGAAAATAAATCGAAGGAAAATGCGGTTCTGGGGCACCGATAAATCCCTCAGTCGTGTAGTTAGTAATAATCCCTAGCTTTTAGCACTGTGGCGGGAAGGTAGAAAGATAGAGGAAGCCATAGTTAACAAAACAGACGACAGACCTTCCTATGTCTAGTTTTGCAGACATCCCACTGCCGCCTTGCCTGACATGATGTTAAATGCTGTAAGAAGTGTATTCATTTACTGTCTGAAATATTTACATAGCGTTAACAATTATTATATTAATGAAATTGCCATTGGAATGTGCGTAGATATTAACAATACAATTAAAAAATGTTCACAGCATGCTGAGTCAAGGTTTAGTTTTTACTAGGTGGAGATGCTACTAGTGAAATAAAAGAAATAATAAAAAAAATAGAGCGTGCAATTCACAGTTTACACGTGGTAGTAGTGAAACATTTAGGAAACTAAAGTAGGCAAGAGTGGGGAGGCTACGAAGCACCACAAATAGGAGACCGATTATACTATCGCATTCTCTTGGATACATCTACAGATGTACGTGTTTTTACTGCTGCTATTTTTCGTTTCATCGAGTTTCAAATCAAAGAACTTTTCACTTCAATAAGCAAAATAAAATATAAAATATTTTAAGTAGATGTATAACACTGAAAAAGAGAAGAGAGAAAGAAAATAAATTATAATAAAGCAATTGCATAATTTTTAGATCAGATACTTTTATTTTCCATGGCGTCATATTGGCTTATACCTACCTAATAAAATTAGCACAAGTTTTTTAAAATATGCGAGTCGGTTTATAAAGATGTCTGTATCGTCACATTCGACGACATTATGCAATTTACACATTGGAGACATTGTATT
This sequence comes from Limnephilus lunatus, assembly GCA_917563855.2. NCBI lineage: Eukaryota > Metazoa > Arthropoda > Insecta > Trichoptera > Limnephilidae > Limnephilus > Limnephilus lunatus. The sequence goes on along the minus strand of OU830598.1, from coordinate 28,252,981 downwards.
GAAATAGACATTATTATTGTTAAAAATAATGTGATAATTATTTTTATCGAGAGGTTGTATTATTATTATTATAACATCCAGCCTTTTTCTGTACGCGTTTTAGCACACGACTCATAAATTGGTCCGATAGTAAACAAAAACATCCGTTTTCGCGATATTCAAAAAATATTTAAAGGCCTTTAACCAGCCAGCGGCCGAGAATCCAAATTTCGTCGAAAGATGTTCTTACGATCGTACAGGGCGGTTCCAATGAGAAAGATTAACTATTCTCCGTACCAACTTTTTAAAAATTATAACTCGATATCGATTTTATTTCACTCAAAATTTGCTTTAATTTATACCTACATACAAAAATGCTGAAAGGCGCGATGATAAAACTATTAAAATTATGTACTCTTTGTAATTATTTTTTGATCATATCTAAGTATTTATAATTTTTAAATAATGTCTAAGCAAAATAAGAATATAAAAAAAAAACTTAAATATTTGGCAGACCGTAAATAAATAGAAAAACTGAAGTATTTTCGTCATAAAACACGTGCGCGGATCTTTTTTTCAATGATTTTATTAAAACTAAAATAAAAATTCTGAAACATGCTTTCCGAGATAATTTATTGATTTATTTTACTGCACGATTGTATGATTTGAAATGTGTGTTGTATAATACAAAATTTTGTTTGAAATAATAACCTTATTATACCAAAAATAAAAATAAATTCTCAAAATTTAAAACATACCTTTTCTAGATGAAATCAATCTTTAATTTTTTGTGGAAAAGAGTCAATACGTCTAAAATTTGATTTAAAATGACACATTTCCGATTTTCTCTGGTTATTCCCACTTAATTGCATTTCAACCACCGTCACATCTATAAATATAAAACAATGAATGTACGTTTGCTTGCTTGCTTGTAGATATGTAGATATGAAGTAAGTATGTATGTATGTTGTTTATGTATTGCTATAATAAGCACAGGAAATTTTGGAATTTTCAAAATACCTTCTTTCACCCTCGCGAAGATTTCTGGATAATTACATCACATGACAATAAATCTAAGTTTTTAATCATTACAAAAACTCTTACGAAACTATCAAAAATGTCACAATTTTAGAATGACATTTTGCAAACCATCGATTGTTCAATCAAAATTTAATTTTCGAATAAACTCTTTAAATTAATGAATTTACTTGAAGTATTCACCTACGATACTAACCAAAATCGAATAGGTAGGTACTTTGAATCTATTATAGATTTATAGGTATTTTAAATAGGAACCTATTTTAGGTACCAAATTTGATTGATTGTTCTTATAATATACAAAAGCGAATGTTTGTAATATATGAAAAATGAAAATTGGTATAAAAAAATTGCAATGGGTGGCACGTAAGCTGTTTGAAAACTAAATGTACCGGGATTGAATGTATGGAACGCGGGAGAGGGGAGGGGAAAGCGTGAAGGGGGTTGGCGGGACGGGGGAGCGGGAGAGGGGATAGGGAAGGCAGGTACGGTGGAGGGGGAACGCTTGAGGGGAAGGGGACATGGGAGGGAAGGGGCGGCGGAAGGGGAACGGGACGAATGGGAAAGGATACACAGGGAGAAATTATTTCTTTATTAAGTGGCCTTGCAACGCATACCGGGAACTCGCTAGTATTATTATAATTGACAGCCATAGGTATATTCAGTCTAACTTTTAACTTTTAATATACTGGCATACAGAGCTCCGGGCCAAAATGTTAATAGTCAAATCTATGTTCAGCGCCATTTAGCATTTGTTGAAAAATTTTAAGCGCTGATTTTCGGGTTGTTCCACATTCTTATAAAACGTTAATTTTTATGTTATTATGAATCGGTAGGCTAGGAATTTGAATCTATTAGATTCCTGGAATTAAGTATTATTGTTGATTAAGAATTTAGAATAAAAACTTAAAACCGAGTGCATCGAAATATTCTGTATTCCGGTTCAAGATCACGAAAAACCATCAAAATTTTTAGTAAGAATAGCCGATCTCGCAGGAATACATTTAGCATCAACAGACGTAACAGAGGCGAAGAGAAATCCAGATAAAACATCCAACGTACGTCCCAATTTTTTTGTGAAAATAAATGATTCTTCAAATAGAAACTTATTGCTAAAAAACAGAAAAAATTTAAACTACCGCAAAATAAGTGATTTTGTGAAAGAACTAATTTTAATCGGAGAAATTATATGGCTGTTCTACAAAGAACTATTGTGGAAGACAAAAGAGATGGCAAGAAAAATGGGCTATATAAAAACTGCAAATGATAGAATTATATACTTAAGAGCTGCCTGTCTTCTGCAAGTGATAGAGGAGAGATAAAAGGCCTGATTGAAATATTCAACATGCTCCAACCCTTCTATCCACTCTTTTGGTCCTGTGATGGAATGGATGACAATGAGGTTGGGTGTTAGTTTTTTTGTTCCCAATATGAGAAGACTTAAACGAAATAGTTTGGCCTTTCTTCTACATATCGTCACCTTAAAGCAATAATGAGACATCTTCGAAAAAAACACTTTTGAGATAAATATGCAGTTCGATGTAAAATCGTGAGCTCTACATGATGCATTACTGGGATATTTTGTAAAAAAAATGGCCGTGTCACAAAACTTCGTGCAAAATTGAGATATTTCCAGATTTACGTATATTTTGTCAAAATCAATATGAAATTTTTTTTTTATCTATTATTACAATTTTGTGTTGATCTTAAATAATTTACCTCTCTAATACCATATCATTAATATGCAACACTATTTAGTTTGATTCTGCTAGAGCTCACGCAAACCTAAAAGTCCTATTATCTCAGAACAGCATTTTTTAAGATGTCTCACTATTGCTTTAAGGTGACGATATGTAAATGCAGGAAAAATTTCACAGAACCCATAGACATATGATAATATCCATATGTCTATGACAGAACCCTACAGTCTACTATGGCTTTTACAGCCACTGACATAAAGTAAAAATCACAAAGTGTAGAGCCTAATTTGTGGACATAAAAGTATTTTAAATATAATAAACCAAAATGTCCGAAGCATTGATTTCCGATCATATTAAAGCAACTTTCTACACATAGTTTTCTTCCGATCGTATATCAACGGGTAATTAATTAATTGAATTCCCTTAAGTATATAATGATGCTGCGATGTTGTAGTTCGTACCAGTAATACGGTTGTTCCACCAACATAACTAATTATTTTGCTTGTATTTAATAGTGGTTTGATATATAAGGACATAATAAACTATATATTCATAACTCACTCGCAAAACACAAGAGCAAACACACACAATCAATTACAAGTACCACATATCAAATCAAATTTTGCAAAAAAACTTGAATCTTACTTGGCACCATATATATTCAATAAGTTTGTAGCCCAAACAAAGACCTACGTCGCATCTAATAATTTGAATTGGGTTTTCAAAAGATTTTTAAACTGGTTGAATGTCAAAGAAAGAAGAGAGATAAGTAATATTCTTAATATCTAATATTATATATTTTCTTTTATTCTACTCTGTTTTTAAATTCTGATTTCCTCTTATTTTATTATTATTATTTTTACTATAGTATATATGTTTATTTTTTTATTTTTTTTTAACACTTACTTGTTTTTATGTAATTAAAAATTGTTAGTTACCAGCCTCAGAACAGACTCTGTCTAGTGAGGAGGGTAAGGAAAAAAAAACTGTTGTACATAACTAATAATAAATAAACGCCCGGGTTGCCGGCACTGAATTGAAAAAAAAAAAAAACAATCCTATTACAATCAGTAGCGTAGCTAGCATGGGTGGCACCCGGAGCGGATAGGCTCGCTACGATAATTACAATAACATAACAATATAATCGTATCTCATAACATTAGCCGATTTTTTTTCATTACTTGACTGCCTTCATGTAATTTATTTATTTCATCTTACTTTTATTTTATTATTCCAAAATGTATTTATTTTTTTTATTTAGTAAAAGATTATACATTTATATAAATTATTTAAGAAATTTTTTGACTGCCCAACTAGGAGGATTCCCGTTTTAGGACAGTCAAATTAGGATGAGTATTGACATACGGAACATGGTCTGAAAATAATATAAAAAAACAAAACAAAAATAAAAGATTAAAACAAAGTGACTGTTCTTTGTTTAGCAAAGTTTAAAAAAAATAATATTAATTACTTAGGTAGGTACTTAATTAAAGAGGATTAAAACATATAGATATAGAACAAACGTGTAAACATTGCATATCATAGTCCTACACAGATGGGTTGTATAAAATAAGAAAAAAAGAGAAGAAAAAGAATTAAAAAAAAGAATTATTGATACATATTTTCTTAAATTGTAAAATGGGCGGCCTCAGCGTAGGTACAGCACTCAGTGAGACCCACGTTATTAAATAACTCGCAGGTTTTTACTGCTAGGCTCTGCGGGCGGCTTTTGGTTCGGCTTCGCCCAGTTAGTGTTGGTGACCATTTTATAGATCCAATACGAACTGATTCCAAAAACAGCCCGTTCCTCGGATCCACTGTAGCTAGTCACCGGGACAAAGTAACCGAGACAGAGCAATGACTTCGTATGTAATATATAGCAACTTGATACATCATGTATTACCGTCAATCTTTTCATATACGGAGAGATACCTACCACATATTCCCGAATTCGTAGCAGTTATACTTATATACATTATAGACGGAAGTAGCGACATCTTGTGTCATTAAACAGAAGTGAATTATAACAGTAGCTTTGTGTGAAATTCCACGTACACAAATGTTATTTGTGACGCGGCGCGTATGGCGTGGCGTCCGATATGCACTCGTAGCTGGGTTCTGAAATTCAACCAAGCAGACGCTACGGCAAGGGCGGATCCAGGATTTTTTTCTGGGGGGGGCACAAGGGGCAGAGGGGGGGCTCGCCCCGGGTGCTACCCGATGGGGGGGGCACATTCCCCCCCCCCCCCCGTGTTTGGGGGCGTTCAAGTATTGCGTAATGCAATTTTTGAAGATTTTTGAACCCCCCTCCCCCCCATGTAACGCGCAGTAACGTTTTCTTATACACCCCCCCCCTAAACGTTACATAACGCCAAGTGACAATTTTTATCTGAAAGTCACAATTAAGTTGCGCAAAGTACCTTAAAGTCGCTTAAATACCATTTTTCTTGTTTTAATCGCGTTTGCGGTAATAAATAAATGAAGAGATTTTTAACTCGCGATACATGCGTATATTGTTTATTTTATTTATGCAAGTTGCTATTTACAAAAAAATTGGGAATTATTATTATTTTTATCCGCCTTGTATTCCTTCCGGATCTCCACAATTTAACAGTCTTTCCTCATGTCCCAAATGCAGTTTTACAAGTTCTCAAAAGGAAGATTTAAAAATCTACAGTATGATTCACAGAAGAGAAAAACCTTTTTCATGTCCTGACTGCAACTACTCATGTTCTCAAAAGAGATACCTAAGAAGTCACTTGCTGACTCGTAGTGGAGAAAATTCTCCGACTGCAACTATTTATGTACTACGAAGTAATTACAACTATTCATGTACGAAAGTAGACGAAAAGTAAACGAAAATCTTAAATTCACATGTTTAACCACAGTGGATAAAAACCTATTTCATGTCCTGACTGTAACTATTCTTTTTCTCGAAAAAAAAACTAAAACGCAATTGCTGACTCACAGCGATGAAAAACCTTTTTCATGTCTCGACGGCGACTATTCATGCGCTACAAAACGGTATCTAAAAATTCACATATCCACACTGGACAAAAACCTTTTTCATCTCCCAACTGCAAGTATTCATGTTGTACAAAGGAACTTCTTACAATTCATTTTCTGACTCACATTGACATAAAACGTTTTAAATGTTTCTACTGCGAGTATGCACGTTCTTCAAAGAGGTACCAAGAAAATCACATGTTTATACATAGTGGACAAAACCATTTTCATATCCCGAATGCAGTTATTCAAGTTCTTGACAGGGAGATTTAAAAATCCACAGCGCGATTCATAGTGAAAAAAAACCTTTTTCATGTTGTGAGTGTAACTATGCTTACACGAAGAGAAATTAAAAAAATCGCGTTTTCCCATAGTGGATAAAAACCTTTCTCGCTGCAAATATACATGTTCTACAAAATAACAAATGAAACATCACACATTTACCCACAGAGGAGAAAAATCTTTTTCATGTCCCGATTGACACTATTCATTCTATCGCAAGGGACATCTAATCACGTGTTAACCCACAGTGGACAAAAACCTTTTTCGTGTCCCGACTGCAACTAATCATGTTCTCAAAAGGGACGTACAAGAACGCACTCGCTTTCACGGTGGAGAGTAACCTTTTTCGTGTTCTGACTGCAACTATTCATGTACTACAAAGGGATATCTAAAAAATCTTATGTTTACCAACAGAGGAGAATACCCTTTATCAGAAAATTTTATTCCATCAAAATTTGAACACTGAAGAAGTTCAAAACAGTGCGAGTAAGTATGTTAGTAACAACATAAATTTGGAGGTTTAGAAAAGTGCTTTTTTGATAAATGTATCCATCTACAATATTATTTAACAGCGATAGCTTGAGATGGAGAACTGCCCCGATAAACCAAAGCGATTTTACATTTTAGGTTCTAAGACATAAATAACTTAAAACAATTTACCCAAACATTAACGTAGCCTTAAGAATGTGCATTAAGTTTCTAATTCCTATTTTTTGTTTAATTAGAAAAAACATGTTACGTAACGCGTTGTTCGACCCCCCCCCCCCCCCCCCCTCAAGTGCGTTACATAATACTTGAACGGCCCCTTTGTCAACTTTAATCGGGGGGGGGGGGACTTTTCCGACCTCGCTTTCCCCCGACCGTACCGCTCTCGCAAACGCTGATTATCATATTTCATTTGCAAGTGCATGAAAGGGATGCAACGAATGAAATTCGCAATGCCGGCCAGAAAAAGACAAGAGTTTGACTCATGTGTTTTCTGTTATTTTATTCATATTTTTTAACAACTCTGATACATAATTTGAATTGCTTCCAAGTATGTACTGTGATGGAATCTCCACAGTACACAAAAATACCGTCCTGGTAAATTTCGTTCGCAATGCCGGCCAGAAATAGACAAGAGTTTGACCAGTGTTACCGAAGCTCCCGATTTTTCGGGAGATCTCCCGATTTTTCACTTCATCTCCCGATCTACCGGAATGGCATCAAAATCTCCCGATTTTTCATGTCCCGACTGCAATTATTCATTTTGTACAAAGGAACTTCTTAAAAAGCATTTGCTGACTCACAGTGACATAAAACCGTTTACATGTTTCAACTGCGATTATTTAATAAATATAAGTGTTCTCAAAAGGGATATCTAAGAAGTCACTTGCCGACTCATGTAGAGAAAAACCTTTTTTATGTTCCGGCTGCAAATATTCTTGTACTACGTAGAGAAATCTAAAAATCACATGTTTACCCACAATGGAGAAAAAGCTTTTCATGTCCCGACTGCGACTATTCATGCGCTACAAAATGGCATCTAAAAATTCACATGTTTTTTTCATGTCCCGACTGCAAAGTGAGGCCAACATTACTGGACTATAATATGAAAAATTGTAAAAAAATGTATCAACAATAAAAAAAAAATAAAAAAAAATTATTCGTGTTGTACAAAAGAACTTCTTAGAATTCATTTGCCAACTCACAGTGACATAAAACCTTTTACATGTTTCTACTGCGACAATTTATGTATTATTATATTATTGTTTTACAAAGAGGCACCAAAAAATGTTTATCCACAGCGGACAAAACCATTTTCTTGTCCAGAATGCAGTAATTAAAGATCACGGAAGGAAGTTTTTTTGCAGTTATTAAAATCCACAGCGCGATTCATAGTGGAGAAAAGCCATTTTCATGTTCTGAGTGAAACTATGCATGTACTACAAAGATAAATCTAAAAATCGCAAGTTTTCCCATAGTGGACGAAAACCTTTTTCGTGTCCCGACTGCAACTATTCATGTTCTCAAAAGGGACGTCGAGAAAGCACTCGCTGAATCACAGTGGAGAGAAACCTTTTTCATGACTGCAAATCTTCATTTACGGTTTCCCTGTAAAACATAAACGACAAGGCTTGCCAACTTGGGCATTCCATAGTTTTTATTTAAATAAAAAAAAACATGTTACGTAACGCATTTTTCGAATCCTCCTCCCGCACCGATAACGCACAGTAACGTTAAACAAGACCTCCCCCCCTAAATTGCGTTACGTACCTAATACTTGAACGGCCCCCAAGGTCGAAGTTTCACAAAAAATTGTGCTGAGTTTCCAAACGTAAAGTAAGTCCCCGTTGAACGTTAGGGAAAATTGTGTTATTCCACGGGCAACGTCTACAATAATCGTATTGATGGCGCTGCTTATGGGTTTTTTTGATTTGTTGTTAAGGTTCTGCTTCGGAATAATAAAAGGGATTCGGAATATTGACAAGGGAAGAATTTTATTATAATAATTCTAGTAATCTCCCGATTTCTTCAAAATTCTCCCGTTTTCTCCCGATTTCTCCCGATTTTTAGGCGAAAATTCTCCCGATTTTGAAATTATGAGTTCGGGAACACTGAGTTTGACTCATGTGTTTTCTGTTATTTTATTCATATTTTTTAACAACTCTGACACATAATTTGAATTGCTTCCAAGTATGTACTGTGAAAAAAACAAAGGCTACCGTCTAACTGTGCCAGTGTCATTTCATTCCTCTTTACAAAATTATTCATTTTAAATAGATAATAGCTTTATAATAGTATTGTAAATTAGTGTATTATAGTTTTAACTTGTATATTTGTTTTCAAAGTAAGTATTTGTGTTGTGTAATTGGTTCTTCGGAGCAGTAAAGGTAAGTTTTTTTTTGTTTTGTGTCATTTAGATTTGTTGAAAAATGGTCCAAGAAAAACCACCTGATCCCCCAGATGACGGTGGTTTGCTATCTGAATCCTCGGGTGTTGGGAAAAAAATGATCGCTGTTAATATTCCGGAGGCTTCGGACTTCGTAACGATTACGTCCAAAAAAAGAAAAATGGCTAAACCAGCAGATAATAGAAATGCAACAGATTTTGAACAGATACATCGTAAAATACCCTCCACGCAAAACGACTCCCTTCAAAATAATTCTTCTGTTTTACAGGATGTAATTCCGTGCACTTCTTCCTCGATCTCAAACCCAAGTCCACCTAACCCTTCCACCACACTCACTACAGCCGCCCCACTAGTACCCTCTACTCCTTTGTCACGTTTATATAATAATCTGGATAGACCTCCTTACATAACACACGTGACTAAAATTTCAAAGGATGAAAAACAAACAAATTTATATGATGTGGACTTTGGACATTTTATGTTTAAAAATAAAATCCATCCTGTCTGGAATGGAGTTAAATCTGTTGGCCGTAACCGTCTTTCTGTTGAATTCAGGACAGCGGCTGAGGCCAATAGCTTTGTAAAATCTGATGTTGCCAAAAAAAACTCGTACAACGTTTTTATACCTACATATCAGGTTACAAGGCTAGGTGTCACAAAAGGGATCCCTCCGCACTGGTCGATAGAGGACATCCTGGAGAACATTACTGTTCCTCAAGGTTTCGGAAAAGTTTTAAAAGCGCGTCGTCTAAATTATAGGTTTAATACGGGAAACTCTGTAGAATGGAGACCCTCCCAATCCGTTGTCCTGACCTTTGACAGCAAAGACCTTCCACAAAATGTTACTATGTTTAACGTCTCTCTACCAGTAGAGCTCTATGTGTTCCCAACTGTGCAGTGCTACAAGTGCTGTAGATTTGGACACACAAAGAACCTCTGCAGATCAGAACCCCGTTGCTTCAAGTGCAGTTCATCCCATAGTGGCGATTCCTGCGATAAAACTGAGGAAAATTATAAATGTTTAAACTGCTCCGGAATTCACATGTTCATCAGCAAAACTTGCCCTGAGCTGTCAAGGCAGCGCAATATTAAACACACAATGGCCGAGAAGAGCATTTCTTATGCGGAAGCATCAAGAATGTTTAACAAATCCATTCCATCTTATTCTGAAGTAACTTCGAAAAATTCGAAAAATTCCACCCCTTCTCAACCTTCATCTTCTTCATTTAGAAAAACTGTTGAACGGGTTGTGAAACCCAGAATTCTAACAAAAAAAAATAATACTAATCACGAATCCCTTCTGTGGTTCCCTAATGGACAACTTCCTTCCAGTTCAAATTTCAATACTTACCTAAAGTCATCTAGTAAAGAACAAAATTATAATATAGACATTAACTCTACACTAATCACCTCATTTTTACATATTTTACAAACTTTAAATAAAAACAACATCCAAATACCGTCCCACGTTGCTAAACAAATTACTAATATTATCAACTCAACTAGAAATGGCTCCTCTGATGAGGATTCTTCAGTGGAATTGTCATAGTCTTAGAAATAAGTCTGACGAATTTTTAAACACATTACACTCAAACTCAATTGCAGTGGCTGCCATCTCGGAGACATGGCTGGAACCGGATTCTGATTTCAGAATCAGGGGATACCACTGTCTTCGAGACGACCGTCAAGATGGAAAGGGCGGCTCCGCTCTTTTCATTAAAAAATCATTACCATTCTCCCCAGTAGATGTAAAACCAATTGGTTGTCCTTTTCAAGTGACGGCCGCAAAGGTTTTTGACACTACAATCATTTCTTTGTATATATCACCATCTAACAAACCTTCAAAATCAATCCTGAAAGCAATGTTTTCCAAGGTCACTTCCCCTTCTCTTATTCTGGGAGATTTTAATGCCCATCACGGATTATGGGGAGCTCACAATTGTGACAGAATGGGCAGAGATATTGTTGATCTACTCGACGAACTAGATTTTTGTATCATCAATGATGGTTCTCCTACCCGTCTTCAGGTGCCTGGTCAGCGTCCCAGCATGGTTGATCTTACTATTTGCAATTCCAGCATAGCCGCATCCCTGTTATGGAAGGTTTTGGATGACCCTCATGGGAGTGATCATTACCCCATCCTCATTGAATCCTCAAATATTTATCATTCCAATAAAATTGTCAAGTTCAGTAGTCGAAAACCAAGGTTCTTAACGGCCAGGGCAAACTGGAATGATTATTCAAATCATACAAAGTTCTCCGTGCAAAGTCTACCCTCTCCAACTACAGAAAATGTTACGGAATGTTACGATTTATTGGTGTCTGCAGTCATTACGTCCGCAGAAAAATTTATCCCCATTAAAACGACACGTAACAAAGGGAAACCTCCCCCAGCTCCTTGGTGGGATATTGAATGCTCAGACGCAGTAGATAAGAGGAAAAAATATGCGAAAATTTATTCAACAAATATGAATATGGAGAACTTCCTTCAGTATAAACAGATTGAAGCTAAGACCAAACGTCTTCTAAAAAACAAAAAACGTCAAGGCTGGAAAAATTTTTGCTCATCATTATCTCCAGAAGTTCCTCTTTCAGTTGTTTGGAATTCAATTCGTCGGTTTAAGGGTTCTCACGTCCCATCGGTGACTCGACCACTCTCTTCACAGTGGGTGAAGGAATTTGCCGATAAACTAGCTCCTCAAACTGCAAGTAATTTTAATGAAACAGAATTCACATACTCATTTAAAACACGGGGTTGGATGGACACCCACTTCAATTTGACAGAGCTTAGGGAGGTCTTAAATGATCTCACAGACTCATCTCCCGGTGTAGATGGAATTCCTTATAGCCTTATTAAAAACTGCGACGTTACCACATTAAACTATTTTCTTTCAGTTATAAATTTGATCTTTGACTCCGGCAAAATTCCATCAGCATGGAAAACTCAAATAATTGTCCCCATTCTGAAACCCCAGAAAGACCCTAACTCTGGACTTTCTTACAGACCTATAGCTCTGTCATCTTCCTTAGTTAAAATAGCTGAACATATGATTAAAAGACGCCTAGACTGGTATGTAGAAAATGAGAAAATTCTTCCCAGTTCTCAGTTTGGCTTTCGAAAAAGAAAAAGTACGATCGAAAGTGTGTCCATCCTGACTTCTGATATCCAGTTGGCCCTGGCCGATAATGAATCCCTTGTCGGTGTTTGCCTTGATGTGTGCGGAGCTTTTGACAACGTTTTATTAGATGTTTTATTTAATAAATTATTAAAAATTGGCATCCCTCGTAAGCTTTCCAGTTTTATAATTAACCTCCTTCTTACCAGGAAAATTCAAATCCAGGTGCTGGATTCTTCTCCGCTGGAAAGAATAGTAAACAAGGGTTTGCCTCAGGGCTCCGTCCTTAGTCCTATCCTTTTTAATATATATACCTTTGACCTGCATCGGAGTTTGCATCCATCTTGTAAAATACTTCAGTATGCGGATGATCTTTTCATATACATTTCAGGACGAATTATTACTATTCTGGAGGAAATAATTAACATTTGCATGAAAAACCTTGACACCTGGTTAACGAATCACGGCTTAGAAATTTCTCCGTCCAAAAGCAATGTTATCGTTTTTTCCAGAAAACGTGTTCCTCCGCGTATAACAGTCCAAATAAATAATTCAATTCTCCCTTTGCAGGTACAGATAAGATTCCTTGGGGTAATTTTAGACTCTAAGTTAACATGGAACCCGTATGTTAATTTTATCATTAACAAATGTCAAGCTGGCCTCAACATTTTACGTGCCGTTTCACGGGTTTGGTGGGGAAGTCACCCATTCACCCAAAAACTTTTTTATAACGCATATGTTAGGAGTCATTTGGATTATGCATCATTCCTCATCGAACCCACTTCTAAAAAGAACCTCGCGAGGTTGGACCGTATCCAATTTCAAAGTTTAAGATTGATTATTGGTGCAATGCGTTCTTCCCCAATTAACGCTTTACAAGTGGAAGCTGTGGAGGCTCCTCTTCATTTCAGAAGACAGTTCTTGGCAGACAAGTTTTTATTTAAATGCTTAAGACTCTCTAATCACCCACTGATAGACAAAATTACTGCACTCACTGCTCAAGTGAAATCACTTCCTTATTGGAGGAACAAATCAATCCCTCTTCTTGTTAAAAGTCTCCATACGTACAGTGCGTATAAACCCCTCTTAAATCCATCTGATAGACTTCCTTTATATGCTAACTCCTTTCGTATTCATTTACGTAAACCAAATATTCTTCTTTCTCTCGGCATAATTAACAATCACGAAGCTCCAAGAAAGCTTATCGAAATTTTAAATTCTAAATACTCCAACTGGAAAATTATTTACACAGATGGTTCCAAGTCTTCCTTATCAAACCATGTGGGAGCGGCATTCCATTGCCCATCAGATCAAGTCAATAGAAAAATCAAACTTCCAAAAGAGGCTTCCGTTTTCACTGCTGAATGTATAGCCATTTTTGAATCCCTCAAATACATTGACAATGATCACATTGGAAACTTTTTAATTCTCTCAGATTCCCTGAGTGCACTTCAAAAATTGAACTCTTCCCCCTTCCATTACCCAGAAGACGATTTCTGTGTTGGAATCCGCACTTTAATTCATAAATTAACCGACTCTGGCAAAGAAATCGTGTTGGCTTGGATACCTAGTCACTGCGGTATCCCTGGAAATGAAAAGGCAGATTCATTGGCGAAAGATGCCATTATTTCGGGGGATATTTTATATAATTTTTTAAACCCGGATGACATTTTCATTAAATTGAAAGAAAACATGATTTCCACATGGCAGAATCATTGGGATGAGTCTAGTAAAACAAAAGGATATGACTTTTTCATAATTCAGCCAACGATTCCTTCAAAACCGTGGTTTTCTAGACTCTCTTTGAACAAATTCTCAACATCCTCGATTTGCCGCATGCGGATAGGTCATTGCTGCCACAATGTTCACTTGACAAATATTCATGTTAAGAATTCTGCGATGTGTGAATGTCGTCTTGGTGAAGAGGACCTCAATCATATTTTTTTCAGTTGCCCTATAAATAATTCATACATAAATTTCATCCCTCACCTTATCAGTACGGGCATAATGCCTCCCTACAACATTGCATGTCTGTTATCTTCTCAAAACAAACGCGTTTATAGAGTATTGTCTAATTTCCTGAATATTAACAGCATCAATTTGTAATTGTAAGTTTAGTTTAAAATTTTTCATTATTTAGTTTATTTTTTATGTATAATAAATTACATAAGCATATTTATTATTTTCCTGTTACTTCCACTTGTTATACATATGTAAATAATTAAAATCATCTCGTGTTGTAAGAATTTAGCGTATTATTATTATTATTTGTATAGTATTATTATATAATGTAGATATGTTCTTGATACCAAAATTGTAAATATTTACCAAAAATACACTCACAAAATTACACACAAAAATCATTCACTTGACACTGGCCAGAACACTCCTTTGGGGTGAAAAGCCATTAAAAAAAAAAAAAAAAAAAAAAAAAAAGTATGTACTGTGATGGAATCTCCACAGTACACAAAAATACCCCTAAATCCGCCCTTGCGCTACGGTATTAATACTGTTCGATGTTTTAAAAATTTAAAGTGATCTTTGTAGAGCGATTTTTTGACGTGCACTATGTATGAAATGTATGAAACTTAAATGTATTTTACATTAAACAGAACCAATATGTATAAATAAAAACTAACATATGAAATAAAAAATATCTATACCTACATGTTAATTTATTTTTATTATTATTGTTATTTTTTTCCCAAAAAGTAATCTCCAATTATTTCTATATACTTTTTTGTTTCGTTTTTATATTTTTTGTTGGGTTTTAAAAAATATATGTTTATGTAGATATGTACGTAATAATATGTGGATATAGGTGAAGATTAACAATTAAGATCAACAATTTTAAAATTGAAGTCTGAGGTATATAACGTAATATGTATGTAACGTAATATGTATATACATTAATGATATAAAAATGGGTTGAAAGAGGCAAGAAAAAGTTTTTCCTTCAGGAAAATCATGAACCGATGGTCGAAGAAAATATCTGAACAAAAGTTACGGAATGCCGCTGCTTCACGGACAAACTTTATATCTGTGCACCTACAAGAGAAAAATACGAAATAAAATACATAAAGAGTATTATTAGGGGTTTGGTCTACTAGAGTACTTACCTACTGATCTACGATCTACTTTGACTTCGAGTCAGGAGGATGCACGCCAATATATACACCAATGTTAATGTTAAAAAGGCGGAGAAACGTATTTAAATAACATTTTTATTAATTTCCATTTTAACATAATTTTTTCAGAAAGAGTAAAAAACGAGAAAAAATATAAAACAAATAATAGAAATAAAAGAGGACAGAAAAAAGGAAGAGATAAAAGAATAAGACAGAAAAAGAAAAATAGGAGAGTACGATAATTGCGATATTGGTAGATTTTTTATTGCCCTTTTGAATTTCGTATACATAATTTGTTTCAAACCGGGTAATTGGTTAAACAATTTCACTCCAATATATTTATAAAATTGTTGGGCTATGTGTTTAAAATATCTGTTTAACAATAAAATAAAAAGATTTTTAATTTATATGCATCATCGAATCCTATTTCATTGATTCATAGAATAAGATAATGTTATTATGGGTATCTTGGAGAGAGCCAGTTGAATTTTACAAACCGGACAATCCCAACACGAAACAGAATCTGGAACATTGCACCGTAAACAAAAATAAATAAATGCAGCTAAAATGTCAAATCTGAATGTGGGTCAACACGGTTTATATATAGCAGGGCCGTTTCCCTTAACTTGCAGTCGGTGGCTAAGGTAGCCACCAACTCCATCTAACTATATCTGGTGGCCACCGGAGCTGTGTTAGGCTGGAACGTCAATCTCGACACAATTTTGTGAATGCCGGACAAGAGTCCCAACTGCTCCCGTCTGGATCCAGTGACACTATGGCATCATATGGCCACATATAAGTATGTTGTGAGGCTGAATGTAGTGGAATGTGGGGAAGAACCCGGCTTCAATTTTGAATATCTAATGGTCTTACATAGGGGAGATACTGAGAGTATCTTCCATTCTGGAACGAAGTATAAACGCCCTTGAGGTAATTGACCGTTGATCAGTAAACTGCGTTATACAGGATGTTAAGGGACATACTTGACTTACTTTAACCATACATTCATGACATTATCGTGTGTAAAATATATGAAGGAAATTTTGGTCTCCGGTGACTTTTTTTTTACTTTTCAAATTTAAACCAAAAAATATTCTCTTACTTGTCGTCACTGACTCAGCCGAGTAACCGCCATCCCATTACCCCATCACTAACTGTCGAATACGAACTATTTTTTATGTTTTTAGAAAAAAACAACATCAAAAATTTCACCGGAGACCAAAATTTATTTAGATTTTTTAATCCAAATAATGTCAGGAATCACTGGTTAAATACAGTCAAATACGTTTCAACAACATGTAAAAATTTGTCCATTTATAGGTGTGTATTATTATTTCATATTTTATATTGCAAAATCAAATTGTTTTGAAAGATGAAATTGCCGGGTTACGAATAACCTAACAAAATTTGAAAATCCCTTACTCGCCATCACCATCACAGTAAATGGAAAATGTAGCTTGCGTCGTAACGGAGGACTTAACCGATCGATGAATTGAATTTACGACGCCTGGGTGGGACGCGATGCCAACACAACCACTGACCGGTCAGTTAGGACCATTATATTGCAAAATCGATAAAAAAAGTTAAAAAAAATAAAGAATACTATTATAAAAAATATTAAATTCGGTTGTAACTCCGTCAGTCTGTATAAACCAAAACCTCCTACATCACAGGTTCTTGTGTTCTAGGAGGTTTTGCTGTAACTCCGTACTCTAGAACATTTGAATATGTAAATTGCAATAATTATTATATTGAAATATCAGCTCTAAGAGGATTTATACTTTCAACACGGTATTACTTCTACATACATAAACACACTTCATAAAACAATCTACATACCTGCCCTGATGATGGACACTGAAATGTCCGAAACATTGGCTAAAGAAGGAGGAAGCGGCATAATTACCCAAAAGTTTTAATCTAGCTTGATTACCATTTTATTTTTGAAGTGAAAATTTATTTAGCACCGTTGTGATTTGAAACTCGATGAAACGAAAAATCAACACTAAAAAGGGACAAACACGTACATCTATAGGATTTATGTGGGGAGGCTACGAAGCACCGCACAAAGAGGAGACCGATAATACTATCTCATTCTCTTGCAGACTAAATTCTAATATCTAGATGTATTTATTGTCGCTATTTTCCGTTTCATCGAGTTTCAAATCACAACCGTGCTAAAGATGTTTTCACTTTTAAAAAACCCATAATTTCCATAATATAAAATTAGATGGTATTAAATATAGTACATTATCTGTATTCACAATTCAAATGTACTTTTGGAATCCCTTAGTATCAAAACTCCAATAAAAGCTTTGTCGGTCCAGCCCACGGAGAAAAGAAAGAAGTTGAAGTACAAAATAATAAGAAAAAAAAGAAGAATCATTTCTTTCCTCAGTGTTCCAACCTAACAAACATGTCTGGCTGGTGACTGGTGACTAGTGTTGTAGTAGAACTATTGGTAGGTAGGAACCTGGTATTTAGGTCACCTCTAACTCCAGCCATTAAAGTTGCAGCAGATTTGGCGGCGGCCATTTTCCAGACCGGGAAACACGGAAACGGAAAACAAACCCATTTGTCACATATTTTCTCTTTGGCGCGCTTTTGCTTTGTCGCATAGATTTTTACAAGCTTTCTTTGTAACTTCTTTTGATATTTTGTGGGCATCAATTTGGGAGGCAGGTATGGGTACTTGTGAATCATTTATTGGATAACCAAAACCACTGCCATAGAGGTTCGCTACGTTTGGTGTCTTAGAAGGGGTGCCCAGGCTCACGGGTTGAGGTTTGTGTAGGTCTTGACGGCACAGGTGTTTTCCCACCTACTGCGTGGCGGGCCGGATCTGGATAGACTGGTTGAGGGAGACCTTTTTACCTCTCCAGCTGGACTCTCTGGACCCGTCGCCTTGAACCGCAGTGGGAGGGATGGATTCACATGTTCGTAATCCTGGACGTATCGGCCTCCAGATTCCGACTCACCCCTAATTCATTTTCCTTCTCAGAACTTCCTTTCCCTCTAAAATGACCCTCCACACAGCATTCCCAAAGATGGCATAGGCCCAGAGGGGGATTATTTTCCTCAGGGCCTCCTATGTGATGCTATTCTGTAAAAATATATATGTATATGTATAAATGATTTAAAATGGTAGTGTACCCTATGACTAACACGCCGAAATTTATGCTAAAAATTGTTATTAATTATTAAACAGTTTGTCATTTAAATCATATACCATGCCGACAATAGTCGCGTAAATATCAGGAAACCATAAATGGCGGTTCAACTGTTTTTTTACACCTTATAAAAGAGTACCGGAGCCAGTGTGACTTATACTACGTCATTCCCAATTGGGGTAGGTATGTTGTGAAGCTGAAAGGAGTGGGGAGAGGAAGGGGAAGGTTGGGTAGTACCTGAATCTCCAGATCTGGTCACCAAAGGACCAAAGACGGCTAATGATATTTCAAGTAGGTTCGATTCCGGATGGTGGTCTTTCAGGAGATTTTTTGTTGCTTTGGAATATAAGTTTCTGCTTTGTAGTACGCGCTGTGAAGGCACCGTTGCCATGTAAGTACATTACACACCTAATTACAGCTTGGGTCTATAGGGAAACTGATGGTGTGAAGGTTTGTGTGTAAAGTTTATTAAATGTAGACTTGGGTACATGGTTACAGCCAGGGCCCGATTAGGGATTACAGCCGCCCGTGCTGATGCGCCCCCCCCCCCCCCCATCAACTTAACCTCTCATTAAAATATAAAAACTAAAAAAAAACAAGATATCTCCAATTAGGTGTAGGTTCAGCTGGAGTGGGCTCTTGAACTCGGGTTCTTCACGGGAAGCGGATCCTACTCCTACTCCTTTTTCAAATCGACTACTCCCAGAGAACCCAGTCCAGGACCCTGAGCCAAACCCGGAACTCGGAGTTGGAACCCGAATTCCTCCACCGACGTCCCCGTGTTCGCGGTCCGAGCCACTCGCGAGTCGTGAGGGTTCTTTTCCGGGTTCGAGTTTCCGGCTCCGGTCGAACTCGTGCGTCACGGTAGCCGCAACAGTACCCAGTTCCCAGTCCGCACCTTAAAACTTGGACCCGGGATCTGCTCCTAGAACTCGAGTAGGTACTCTTTTAAAAGTAAGGACGACTCGGAGGACTCTGGCAAAATGCAGAACTTACCTTTCTCTACTGTCTATGGGCATTGGTTTCCGTTTTCGACATAAATATCTAGACTGTATTATTTTTTAATTCTTTCGGCATTTTTTTTAAAAATTTGGACCCTCCACACATCTTATCCAGTAATTAAAAGGGAAATTGTTTTCCTCAGGGCCTCTTGTGTGGAGTTAATGTAAAAAAAATCTAACAGCAAAGACGAAAAAGTAAATCCTAGCTTGAATTAATGCAAAATTATTATACCGTGCATCTAATATAGTAGGTATAGATTTACACGCACGGTATTATAATTTTACATTCATTAAAGTTAGGTTAGGTTAGGTTCAGGTATATATTTAATATGTCAAGTCTCCAATATATCAACAATCAATATTATCAACTTCTCCTGGAGGGGAAGAGCTTCGGTTGTGGGGGGTAGGGGGGAAGGTGCGGTGGTTCTGTTAGCCCGTTACGGATGCAATATATTATAGGACTCAAATCGATGCACCGATAAATGAGAAGTTTTGAAAATATTATAAGCCTGCCTACGGCCGGTCTTCCGAGATGCGCCCCCCTAAAATCTTGCGCCCTAGGCTTCAGCCTAGTGAGCCTAAAGTTTAATCGGACCCTGGCTACAGCTTTTACTGTCGACGCAACGGGCTTTTGACATTGCGTGTTCGATTTACGAATTCCTTAGAGATTGTGAGGTGAAGGGCCAAGGCTCGTAGAAATGTATTTAACATTTTTTAAGAACCTTTAGGAAGGGCAAGATGTTCGACAAAGGCAATCTTAAAACTTCTGCATTGTTTGTCAAGTTAGGAATATTGTCAATATTAACTATAATGTAGCTAGGTACGTTCCGTACTTAGTCATCAGACCATGGGAGGTGGGAGTGAATCAACAAACGCGTGCTTTGTTCGAGACAAGGAAGCCGTGTAGGAATTATTGTGTATGATGCAGTTTGTTTGTGGCCAGGTTACTCAGGTTGTTAATTGATTTGAACTTCGGCTGATTTCGCAATCCATTGTCAATGTCAAATCTATTTAGTTGATACCTAATTAGATCTCACGTGTGATTATTTTTGTAAGTAATATTCTCATTGACTACATATTACTAAAATGACGTGTTACTTCCGATACGGTAAGACTTCGATTTAGACTAGCAATGACCAACCTTTTTAACCATAGGGCTAATTTATCTATTTTAAATTTATTCGCGGGCCGCAGGGGACAGGGTACATACAGCTTGACATGGTTAACTTTGCAGCTAACATGTTTATTATAATATTATCTAAAATCGGACTTTTGGAAGAAAACTAAAAAAAAAATATATATTTTGGGCGGCTGATTCAAAATAGACAGACAAAAGTTTGTCGCGAAACAATGTTGTATTTTGTAACACTGATTTAGAAAACGTAAAATATTCGATCATAGTACCAGTGGCGGGGGGGGGGGGGGGGTTAGGGGTGGTCCGCCCCGGGTGCCACCCGATGGGGGGTGACACCCGAATGTGAAAAAAAGCTACGGAGGATATTGTCACAACGTCTTTTTAATTTAACCCCCGATGCAATGAGCGGTTCTTAGCTACAACTCATGAAAAATTGTTCAGGCGTTTCAAGGGTCATCAAGGTACACTTTTTAGTGTCGGGGGTTGCTTAAAATTTTGGAAATTTTGTATAAGCTAAAATAGCCTACATTTATGGTGAAATTTTTATCCCTGAAATTCTCTAGACCCTAATTAAGCTCAATGCTTACTTTATTCAGGTTAGGTTTGGGTAGAGGTTATTCGTAGGTACTACGTCGTTGTGCATAATATATAATAGGTAAGTACTCAAGGTTTGTAAAAATGTATATAACACGAACCTTGTGAAACACCAAAAAACCTCTCCTGAAAAATTTGCCAAATGGTATTTTTTTACATTAGCTCCACACAGGAGGCCCTGAGAAAAATAATTTCCCTGAGGGCCTACGTCATTTAAGGGGATGCTGTGTGAAGGGTTTTTTGGAAAGGAAGAAGAGGAAGTTCTGGTATGGAAATAGGTATGAGGGGTGGGTAGGAATCTGAGGGTCAGTGTGTCAGGAGTAACGGACGTATGAATGCATCCCTTCAACTACGGCGCAAGGCGGTGGGTTGAGGGATTCTGGCGGGAGAGGTCAAAAGACCTCCTAAACCAGTCTCCCTGATCCGGCCCGCCACGCAGCATGTGGGCAGACACATCGGCCGCCAATACCTTGACAAACCTCACCCTAAGAACCCGGGCACCCCTTTTACGTCATTAACCACTAACCGCTTGGGGTGACCTATGGCAGAGGTGTTGGTCATCAAATAAATGGTACCTATACAAAATGAAAAATTGTCTTTTGAACATACTGGTACAAGCACTAGGACAGCGAATTTTAAATTGGTAAATAATGCAGAAAAAATGTTATTTAATAATGATTATAATTTCGAGGGGCCAAACGTCAAGGGATCAACTGAATGGTCACCATTTAAATAAAGGGATGGTGTCAATGAAATGTCACCTTAGATCTGTGTATCAGTATTTTTAGTAAAGATGTTCTAGATACTAGGCTTTTTTTGATCTTGCCAGTATTTTTTCATTATATCAGTATTTTTTCGTATTTATATCTATCATCAGGCTTATCTTGACAGGGCTCGTATCAGAGAGCAACTTGACGGACGTAAATTTCTTCCCTTGCGAACATAAAACAGTTACTTTTTATATTGTATTCGCCATTATAAACCAATATATAACAAACCATACTGGTCAATGGCCCTATTCGTCTCGCAAAACACTTGGCTGGGGCCTGGTTTTTACCATGTTTCGTGGTTTTTTGGGTCTTTTCTACCTTCGTGATTTTTTTTAAAACTATGTCGGATAAGACATGTTTTTTTATTGGTACCGAAACAAAAATATGTCCTTTTGAGTGGGAAACGTTTTTTAGCATGGGGAAATCCCGAAATTCCGAGTTCTTGACCTCCAGCACGGGTTTTATGTACAGGCTACGAAGCACCGCACAAAGAGGAGGCTGATTGGTCTATCTAATTTTATTGCAGGCTAAATCCTATAGATGTATGTGTTTGTATTTTTTAGTGTAAAAAGAAATTAATATACTTGTCATGTGGGTATTTTTTTTTAAATACCTACTAGCTACTGTAAAATGTAGAAAAAAATATTGGAGTTATGGAGGAATTTTTTCTACAATCTCATCGACTTGAAAAAAAATATTCGTAAAAAGTTTTTGTATTCAAAAAAGTAGGTACAACAAATTGATAACGGTAACGTAAAAACTAAAAACGATAACGTAAAAACTGTTCAATAAAAAAAAATTAAAATTAATTTTTAAGAGGGTTTTTTTTAAAATATTATTTTTTTCCTATTATGAAAAGGAAAATTAATGATTATTGTTTTAAAAAATTAGAGATTCTTTATTTAGGTACCGTTATTTTATCATTTATATTCTCAATAAAAAGCTTGCGATAAACTGTCTTTTTTTATCCGTAAAACATGGTTTCTCATTTTTGGGACACGGCAACACTATCTGAGGCAATCAACTCAGCCGAATTTTCTACCGTGTTGCATCTTCTGACGGATTTCCCGTCATCTCTGGCTGGTTGGAGTGCCTCAAAACGGGAAAATTATGTCTCTAACGGAATTAACAGGATGACGGATTTCCCGGCGGAATTGAATAAAATAACAAAGTACATCATTTTATATAGGTGGAAATAGCCTAAAGCACCTCCCACACGCACACTTCGGAGCCACAGAGTCCCGCGCCACTCAAGGCCGCTACGCAGAAAAATCTCAGTGAACTGCGCTGTAAACCTATCGGTCTTTACTTTTCTGGCGCGGCGGCCTGAAGTGGCGCGGGACTCGGTCGCTCCGAAGTGTGCGTGTGGGATGATGTGCTTATATTTCCTAGTTGCCCTAGGATACTAAAATTCATGGAGAAATTTTTATCCCTAAAATAGGGTACATGCAGTCAGTGGCGGAGTGAGGGGGGGGGCGGTCCTCCCCGGGTGCCACCCGATTGGGGGGTGCCGCCCGACCGAATGTCACCCCCAAGAGCACAATTCTTTATCCACCCCCCCCCCCTCCCCCCAGGACGGACCAAGTTTTTATGAGTTGAAATTTGCGTTCGTCAACTTTAATGGGAGGGGGGGGGGGGGGGGGTGACACCACGTTATCCGCTCCGGGCGCCACCTATGCTAGCTACGCCACTGCATGCAGTATATGTAATAAAGTGTTTTCAATGCGTTGTAAAAAAATAACTAAACTCGAATATCATACTTAAACCCCCCCCCAAAAAATTATTATATTAATTAATTCAATTTTAAAGTTGTTTGAAAATCGATATTTTGACGTCACAACGCACCCACCTAGTCCCACGTCAAATTGTATTTGTTCCAGTTGCTATGCTGGTTTGAATAAGTTTGATAGTCATAATCGTTTAGTTATGCATCTTAAACACATTCGTTTGCATAAAACATATATTTTAAATACATACTATAATGACAGACAGTGGTTTTCTACAAAGACAGTCTGATAATTTGCCAAAAATCGACACGATTGATGTACCTTTTCATCGCATGACACCGCTTTTAACACATAACAACATCATTTGGGACGTTTATAGTTTGTTTGGTGTTGAAGATGTTGTATTTGTACACTTTGGCATAATACAGTATTATAAACGATATCTACGGACATTTTCTTCGAAAAACAAATGATCAACTGAAGACTGATTACTGGTTTACGACTTGCGACCCTTGCGACTTATGACAGCAGCTGTCAAGAAGTGCGCAGTGACATCACAAGGCAAAACCGCGCGAAAAGGGCGTTGTAGCCCTAATTTTAAAATTGAATATTCAAAACGTTATTGAAGGACTATTTCCTAAAATATTTGAATATTCCAGTTCGTCATTTTTTTCTTTAATTTTTGGTAAAAAAAAGTGATTATATCCTATTCTCTAGCACCCCCCCCCCCCTGTAAATTCTAAGATGGCAATACTGATGCCGCTTATCATACCGCTATGAGTAGGTATTTCTTAATAAAGGATAAAGGATTACTAATCACTAATCAGTGTTCCGTTATCAAGGATCTGCCGCCAGGTGACAGGTGTTTTAAAAAAGCCCACGAGGTGGTTGATTGATTCCTAAATAAAAATTAAAATTAAAAAATTGTTTCGTTTCATTAAATTGTACACATCCCAAGGACAAAGATCGTCGCTCACTTTTAGGTAAAATAAGTAGGTACAATTAATTTTGGCGTCTCATAAAGTGACGGGTGACAGTCCAAGGTCGGAATTTCACAAAATTTGTCAGACGTAAAATAAGTCCCCGTTGAACGTTAGGGAAAATTTCGTTATTCCACGGGCAACATCTACAATAATCATGTGTAACGGCGCTGCTTATGGGTTTTTTCGTTTGTTGTTAAGGTTCTGCTTCGGAATAATAAAAGATAGTCGGATTATTGACAAGAGAGAAATTTCATCATAATCATTCTGGTCATCTCCCGATTTCTTCCAAATTCTCCCGATTTTAAGGCGACAATTCACCCGATTTTGAAGTTTTGGGTTCGGGAACACTGCTAATGGTCAATGGAAGAACACAGAAGTGATGTCTTGGGAAATATCCCTAGATCTAGGGGAGAAAAATATTTTTTTACGGAAAAGGGAAATCAGCATAAAATCTAAGGAAATTTCAAACTCTGGCAAAAAAAAAATTTACATGACAGTATTACTGGTATTGCTGGTCGTATTTTTTTTTGAAATCCCATGAATCTTAAATATTGTTGATGTACGAGTACTTACATTCAAGCAACGTTGTTTTAAATACACTGACAACTCAAAATGATATTATGTACCTAAAAAGATAAGTGGGACTTCGAAACAAAAATAAATAATTTAGGTGTCAAGTTACGTTTTTATCTATGTTTATTATTACAAGAAATTTTCTTCAGTTTCAGTGATTGCGTTTGATTTTTATTTTGCAAAGTGATTTTTAATAGGAATTCCATTTCTAATTCAGTGGTAGAGTACATACTTTCAAATTATGGTAAATTTTCGATCGAACTGGCCATATATGAATATTTACGATATTTATAATAATATACAAAAGAAAATTTAAAAAACATTTTTTAAATAATAAGAAAATATTTTTTAGAAAATATAAATAACATATTTTTTAGAAAATATAAAAATATATTTTTTAGAAAAAACCTTCAGATTCGCCTTAATGACTATAAAAAGGCAACTTTTTGCATTCGGGGCGATGGGAAACAAAGCAATTAAAATTTCAATTGCGAAAGTGAAATTTCTATACTGATTTCGCGGGCATTTATGGTTGCTGTCATTACATGGTATAAGCCCCCCCCCCCCCGATACAGGTTTTGATTTGCCAAGGTAGTACCCCCGAAATCTAGGGAAATTTCACCTCGAAATCTAGGGAAATAATTTTTTTGGGCATCACATCCCTGCTGCTGATGGCGCTGATCGGCTGATCGTAGGGATGGACATTTAAAATATACATCGATGTTAATACGATGTATTGAGAAATACATCGATGTTTCCAAAACATCGATTGTTTTTCGCAATGGACATGTTTAGGCCTAAAACGTGAAATATTTCCTACCCATATATGACTTTCTAACAACAAAACAATGTGGCAGTATTACCTACTAATAAACTTTCAAAACCAATAGCACTAAATAAATTATTCTATTTATTAATACACATACCTGTTCATAAATAGAATCTCTTTTCTTGTCTCAAACAAGGCGAACACTCGTATCCGAACAAACAAAGCAATATAAATTTACACAGCAGAAACTCGGTCGGCCATATTGTTGTTTTGGTTTTATTTTTTAAGTTTGAATTTGCTGGCTCCGCGGCAAAGGGAACATAACCCATTTAGCCAAAACGATAAATGGTAGGCGTGTTATATTGGCTGGATTATTACGTTCCGATTCACGAAACATGGTGAAAGTCATTGCAGTAGTCAGTCAGTTTTGGTCATACTCATAGACACTCATCTCATAGTTTGCGTATTCGATGCATCGAATAAAAAACATGGATATATATTCGATGTTGAAGTATTAACAATACATCGGTTCAATACGATGCATCGTTATTATACATCGAGTGTTTACAATACATCGATGTATATCGTCCATCCCTAGGCTCATGTCAAATTGTCAATACGTCATTTGACAAATTTGACAGCTGCCGGCGTATTTATCGAGTGTTTATTATGGATATGTACGATGATTTTGAAGTTATTGAAGCAATGGAAGTAATGGAAGTATTGGAAGTGATGGAAGATGCAGAAGCATACGAGAGGGCGGCGATAACGAGAAGACCGCGAGTTCTAAAAGCTCGTGTAAATTATTTGGAAGTATTGAATGATGTCGATTTCAAATCGAGATTTCGACTCACGAAAAATGCTGTTCGTGTAATTCATGACCAAATTAAAGACAAAATCTCTCAAAGGACCACCCGGTATGTTATATATCACGGAATTATTGTACTTAACCGGTTACTGAATTAATTAGTTCTAGTTAACATCTAACTACTTTACAATTTTTTTCAGTGTATAATAAGCGTGGCCCTATTTTGTAAACATTTACCAAAAAAAACAAATGTGACTTGCTTTGTACGTTTTTCTAATGTGATATTGTGTACCCATATAAATACCGACATTTTTCAACTTAAAATGAACATAGATATACCATAATATTATAATAAATTAAATAATCCATAAGCCGCCGCATTTTTAAGCATAGTTTTTGGAAATCACACTTTTTTTAACAATTACTACAAGAAACAACTATTTACGTACACAAAATAGGTTATTAGGTTCTTAGTTTAGCTAAATTAAGTACTTCATGCGTATTTAGTTTGAAACAAAACTTCGCAAATGTCAAATCCATACAAAAAAATGGCAGCAAAATTTTTACTTTGAATGAAAATCAAATTTTAATGCATATTTTATTATTTATATAAATAAATTTCATTGTTTTCAGGAATAATGCTGTACCAACAATCGTCCAATTATTATTGACCTTGCGGTACTTTGCAACTGGATCATACCTGATATCTGCCGGAGATATTGTTGGTGTCAGCAGATCGTCTGCTTCCAGATTTATAAAGGGATGCTCAGAGGCTATCGCAGAACTCCGTCCAAAATATGTTCGCTTCCCTGATGACCTGGCTCCCTTAAAAGAGGAATTTTATAATTTGGCTCGGTTCCCGAGGGTCATTGGGGCAATAGGTTGCACGCATGTTGCGATGTCACCAAGTAAGTACTTCTGAATATCATACTACTGTAGTACCATAGTGGACAGTTGTTACAATCAATATTAAGACTACATATTAATGAATTTGGGTAAACTTTTGATCGAACTGGACATGCTTAATATGAATATTTTATAGAGAAAACCTTTAGATTTTTTAGTTGTATGGCAAGCAGTGTTTGTCTAACGGGTATTTGTAATTATTATAATACCTTTCATTTGCTTAAAAGCATTTTATCATTTTATTTTTTTATCATTATATTTTCAGAATTTTGCCATACTAATGCTTACCTAGCGTAGGTTACGTTGTAGTAACATAACTTCTAGCTCCTCATTATGTTATCGTAGTATATCGGGAATACCAACATTACAAATAACAGAAATTATTATAAAGTGCCGCAAAATTGACGCGGTCTCATAAGCAAAAGTAAATTTTCATGTTACTCAATTGAATTTTTGAATGCTTTTTTTTCCAACGCCCCAAATGCAAAAAGTTGTCTTTTATAGTAATAAAGGTGAATCTAAAGGTTTTTTCTAAAAACTATTTGTATTAATAGGTCAGGTATGCCCCATACGTCTGGTAATGTTATATTATCGTGAAAACAAGCTCATATGGGTCCGAGTGGTTAAGCATGTCCAGTTCGATGGAAAGATTACCTGAATTTGTAGTAGACAAGGAAGGGTTCTCAT
The DNA here is from genome assembly GCA_917563855.2 of Limnephilus lunatus. Taxonomy (NCBI): domain Eukaryota; kingdom Metazoa; phylum Arthropoda; class Insecta; order Trichoptera; family Limnephilidae; genus Limnephilus; species Limnephilus lunatus. The sequence continues at coordinate 28,224,716 of OU830598.1, read as the reverse complement.
CCTCACTGCGAACCTCAAGGGCGGATTTAGGGGGGGGGCACGGGGGCACGTGCCCCCCCCCAGGATGGTATTTTTGTATACTGTGGAGATTCCATCACAGTACATACTTAGAAGCAAATCAAATTATCAGAGTTGTTAAAATAACAGAAAGAACATGAGTCAAACTTTTGTCTATTTCTGGCTGGAATTGCGAATTTTGTTCGTTGCATCCCGTTCATGCACTTGCAAATGAAAGATGATAATCAGCGTTTGCGAGAGCGGTACGGTCAGGGGAAAGCGCGGTCGGAAATGCCCCCCCCCCCCCCATTAAAGTTGACAAACTCAAATTTCGACTTCATAAAAAATTTGTTCGTCCTGGGGGGGGGGGGGTACCCCCCATTGGAGTGGCACCCGGGGCGGGCCACCCCCCCTCCGCCCCTTGTGCCCCCCCCCAGAAAAAAATCCTGGATCCGCCCTTGGCGAACCTCCAATTCCATTTCCCCAACTGAAAAATTTAAGTACTGAAATTAAATTTCCTTGTTTCAGATGGAGAAAATGTCCAAGTATACCGCAACAGAAAAGGTGTCTTGTCCGTGAATGTGCAAGTGGTCTGCGATGCCAATTTAATTATTAGAGACATTGTGGCCCGGTGGCCTGGATCCACTCACAATGGAACCGTTTTTGATAATTCATTAATAAAGGCTAGATTTGAGGCCGGACAATTCAAAAACTGTATTCTGTTGGGTGACAGTGGTTATCAAAGTACGGCTTATTTGTTCACACCTTTGGCACAAACAAACACCCCAGCAGAAAACCTGTATAATGAATCCCACATGTGCACCAGAAACCCTGTAGAAAGATGTATTGGGGTTCTAAAGAGCAGATTCCCTGTTTTGCGGAAGCGAATAACATTATCTATTCAACGCACTGCAGCTATTGTAGTGGCTTGCGCTGTGTTGCACAACGTGGCTGTGGGGATGAACGACGAACCCTTTCAATTAGAAATAGAACAGGAGCCTGACGAGATAGAGGAACAAATAATTGTAAATGATGATGACGTAGCTTATGGTCCAAGGAGACATCTCATCTTGGATTATTTCATCCCTATGTTAAAAGATGATGGTGTTCTTCGTAATAAGAAATGTAGAGCAGTGTGTAATGGTGGTGATTTACAAGTACAGATTCTACAGTGAAGAGAGGCTTTGCATTGATCGTGAAGCAGCAGAAGCTAGCTCCTTGTTCTAATGTTTTCTATAGGAGTGACGTTAGCAGGTGTTTTTTGGGAGAAGGCTGATTGTCATTGCCGCAATGAATCTCCACCAGACTCTTTATACATCTCATTTACTTTACAACTTATAATTTTATCCTGTTTACGCATATCGCTTCCTGAGGATTGGTTTGTACTACATATGTTCATTTTTGTTTTTTTTTAACTGTGAATGCAGTAATATTTTTATGTACCATCCCCACACAGAAAAAAAAACACATTTTCACTGGGAACTTCATTTTGAACATCACTTTTTATTCTAATCCCACAGTAATTACAAAAAATAGAGATTGGAGTGCACGATGACCAATAGAAATGCGTAATTTTATGGACATAGTATAAACCAAAACTTAACGCTTTCCATTATCTGCGCGCGCAACAGCTATACACATTAAAACATTTGAATTTGCATTTAACTTAGTGCTGTTCATTGTAACATTTTATATAATCTCCTTTAACAACATTGTATACCATTAATTGATATTTTAAATTGTCATTTATAAAAACTTTCATAATTGTATCTGTTTTAAAAGTGAATTCCGACATTATATTCAGTGTAGATTCATCAAAAGTTGCAGAGGCTTTTAACTATTCCGTAATTCTTTATACACATGTAAAAATGTCCACCATTCAAAAATGCATATTTTTATGTTTATTACAAAACAAAAATTTGATGATGACAAAAAGTCCGTAAGGGCCAGTTGTTTCACAGAATATGAACAATTAATCAAATTTCTAAGTTAATTTTCAGGTTGAAAGTTCTCTTAATGTTTTAGTTATGTGAAACATAAAGTCCACAATGAAATAATGACAGAACTTGAATGCAGCTTTCACAGAACTCGAAAATTATCTTTGAAATTTGATGAATTGTTAAAATTCTGTGAAATAACTGACCCTTAGCATAATAAAAACAACGAGAATATTTTATTTTTAATAGTACAAAGGAGAAAATACGATGAAAACAATGGGCATTGCCTTTTTATTGTAATTCTTATGAACTATTTTATTTTATAATTTCTAATGAAGATTTTTATTTACATGGTAAATATTCGGAACAAACGTCAACGGTTAATACGCACTTTTTTGTATAAAACCTTTAGCTTCATGTTATCATAATTTTAAAAAAACATCCCAGGTTTTTAATGGTTTGAGGGCAAGGCAGGGTTTATCCTAGCCGGTCTGTGTGATTATGATTGATTGTTATGAAATAAATATTCCGTATTAACCATTGACGTTTGTTCCCAAGAATTACCATTTACATATTAAACTTTTGATCATTCCATAGTATAAAATGAAGTCGCTAAAATATTTGTTTTGGTTTTCACCAATAGATAGAGTGAGGAAGGTTTATATGTATAATACATGCTTATTATAGTAGAGAAAAACCGAGAAATTCAAATATTCATCATTACATAGTATAAAATGAAGTCGCTCAAAATGTTTGTGCGCTTAGATCTTTTAAACTACGCAACGGATTTTCATGCGGTTTTCACCAATAGATAGAGTGATTCAAGAGGAAGGTTTATATGTATAATACATGCTTATTTTAGTAGGGAAAAGGTGAGAAATTCAAATATTCAAATGGCGTTGTGTTTCATTAGCCACAGCAACGTGTGGCCGGGTCTGCTAGTTTTATAATAATAACCAAACTGTGATATAGGATTAACTTACTGTTGGTGTGATATATCTCCACTGACAGTATAAATATAGTACAAACCAGTACCAAGTATGGACATGGTACAAACTAACAATAATTTTTTTGCGAATTTGTTGAAAAATATTGTCCTTTTACGTTTTTCATTATGTTTTTTTTTTGCAAATAAAAATTTAACCAAATATGTTGATCTTTAACTTATAGGTAGATTAACCGTTGAATTAAAAAAATATTTATAACAATTAGTTTGATATAAAGGAAACAAAAATATATATTTTTTAAATTTCAAACCTTGTTTTCTCAATACGAGTTTTTGTGGACATAGTACAAACCAATCCTCAGCAAGCGATATGTATGAATCTATTGTATCGTATCTAATTGTTTTATTTATTGCGTACATTAGTAATCTTTATAATATAAATAAATATTGTTGGAGGTCTACCTTCATTTTCCTGCAACTTAACTGGTTTTTTCACTTCCCTGTAAAAAATGATTTTTTTCCACTTTGGAGGTATTACGCGCCCAGTGATGATGTGCAGATTTTAAAACAGCATCTTGTTCATTGGTCAATTGTATTAGTGATCGATGAGCCGGCAGATGCAATCTGTTATAGCGATGTGTAGGTCCAACTGGAGTGAGCTCTTCAACTCGGGTTTTTCGCAGGAAACGGCTCCTCCTTTTTCAAATCGACTACTCCCAGAGAACCCTGTCCAGTACTCGGCAGTCCGAGCCACTCGCGAGTTGGGTGCGGCAGGGCAGCAGTTGCCGGCTCCGGTCAAACACCGAGTCGGGAGTGGCTCCCAGGATCAACTCCAAGAACTTAAGTATTTTTAAAAGGAAGCACGTCCCGGAGGCCTCCGGCAAAATACAGAACTTACCCATATCTAATCTGTTATCCATAAGCTGTTATAATAGTTTGTCTAGTCTGTAGTTAGTAATAAGATGTAGTAGCAAAGAAATTTATTTGTACAGCACCTTGAGGTGATTTTTCATAAAAACGGCGGTACACAAATCATCCAAATATTGCTTATCATTATTATTCCAAAGTGATTAATTTCCAGTCAGTGGCTGAGTTGGCATCGCATTTGGATCCCACCCAGGCATTGTGAGTTCAATTCTGGTTATGTCCTCCATCATGGCAAAAGCGCGGGACTGCGGTCGGGTTATTTCACAGAATTTGAAAAATTTCAAAGTTCTATTCAAGTTGTTATTGTTATTCATTTATTTCATCACGGGCCGGCTGTTTCACAGAACTTGGATAATAATAGAACTTTCATAAAACTTGAATTTTAACTTTGAAATTTGATGAATTGTTCAAATTTTGTGAAAAAAACCCATCCTTGATTAACTGCAGATCAGGCACATTCACAAACATTAAAACAAAATCTTTAATTAAGAATGTTTTTATTTAAAATTAAGGATAGCATATTGGATATAAGATGAGGTTAAAATTAGTAGATGGGTTCCGGCTTCTGTGTGACCAGTAATCCGAAACGTTTCTTGATTGTGATCCTTTGGCGGGAGTAGGTGTCTTGTGGGGAGAATCGAGCTGGAAAAATAAATAAAATTACTTTCAAATCTTTGCTTCACATCTAAAATTACATTGTGCACTTTCAGAGCTCTAGTATCACTATGGGGGGCTTCTTATCTTATAAGAAAAACTGTAAATTTATACAGCACAATAGGACATTTTCGCAGCTTTTTATTCTTGAAAAAAATTATTGATGGTATTTTGATTTTATTTTTATGTTTAGATTTTTTCTACAATAATTTAAAATGCGCCTTTTTGGCATTATTGATGTCACGCCAGCCAACGTTGGTGACAGCGGTTTTTTTCTACGTCATAATGACGTTTGTAGCCAGTTGGAACCATTTCAGAATGTAACTTGTGAACGAAAATAGTAAAATTGTATATTTTTAACAATGTTCACAGTTTGTGGAAATATCCCATTAAGTGATTTTCATGTCATATGAGATCAAATCAGAAACTTAAATGGCTAAAACTATAAAAATAATGCACATTTATTACGAAAATCAGTTCTTGTTTTTTTTTTTAGTTCCACACAGGAGGCACGGAGAAAAATAATTCCCCTCGGGACTTATGTCATCTTTGGGTATGCTATGTTGTGGGTATTTTTAGGAAAGGAAAGATGGAGTGTTGGATGTATGAATCCATCCCTCCCATTGCGGTGCAAGGCGATGTTCCGAGAGAGTCCTACTGGGAAGGTCAAAAGGTCTCCTTCAACCAGTCTCTCCCTATACGCAAGCCTATTTAGGCCCGGACAAAACCCCACCCCATGAACCCTGGCACCCCTGCTAAGTCACCAAAGTGGTGAACCACTCGGGGTGACCTATGGCAAAAGTGTTGGTTATCCAATAAATGGTTCCCAGGCAAAATAAGCAGGGATTAGTTTTGTGGAACATAAACATTTAAAAGTCAATATGTGAAATAAACTTATGTAGACCTGTTGTGGAGTACCCCATTATGACCAGTATGCGGATGGCGGTGGCAAAAACATTGGGAATGTATGGCGAGTGATATGCTGAAATAGGCCAAAACCAAATGATCTTTTATAGCTAAGTCTGTTGAATAACTATAATTTAATAGTTTTGCCTTTAATAATGGAACCGCCAGCCGCATACTAGTTATGACATTTCTCTCTTTTTCATTAATATATTACAACAAAGCTGTTAGCAATATGCCTAAAATGAACATATATATGCAGGAACGTGAAAACTATAGAGCTGTGCAATAACCTAATAGAAAAGAAGGAAGATACATGCCAATAAATGACTAAAAACTTTTGATTTATAGATAACAAACACATTTTCTCCATAGATTGATTGGAATAAACTATGACTCCAGATACTAATATCTACAGCCTGTATGACGGACGAATATCTACAGCTCAAACTGCTGACTAATATCTATGAGAACCAAAGTGAGTACGAATATCTACAGCTCAAACTGCTGACTAATATCTATTAGAACCAAAGTGAGAACGAATATTTATTTATTTATTTATATATAATTTGTACATATATTTATAACAAATTACAGGCAATATAGCCTAAGACGTTATAATTGTACCATTTATGCAGTGTATATGCAATGCCAAAAATCTTACAAATGCGCTATAGGACACAAAAAATAAATCTATTTTTTTATCCACTTCATTCAAAAAACACGTAGCTCTCCCCACAGGTGAGTTCATAAATAAATTAGTGCGGCTTGCTCTACCATATAGGAGGTTGTGATGACGTCCTCGAGAGTGAGACTCTGGTACAAAAAAATTTAATTGGGCCAGTATCTCATTATTAGATAAGTGACCGTTAAGTCTCATTCTCCGTTGATTCTCATTATTAGATAAGTGACAGCTCTGACTAATATCTATGGAACAGGTGATGTAGACGAATATCTACAGCACTGGCAGAGGTTGGTATATTGGCATTACGTAATATTGCGTTATATATAACCTAACCTAACATAAATTAAGTTTTTTAAACTGCATACGCAATACGCTATACATAATTGCAAATCCAACCTCTGCCAGTGTTGTAGATATTCGTCGACATCACCTGTTCCATAGATATTAGTCAGCAGTTTGAGCTGTAGATATTCATCCTCACTTTGGTTCTCATAGATATTAGTCAGCAGTTTGAGCTGTAGATATTCGTCCTCACTTTGGTTCTCATAGATATTAGTCCAATTTGTTCAGTTTTTGGAATTCCTTTAGATATTAGTAGACGCCTCTTTAACTATGCCATTTTCTTTTCTTGCTTCTTGCACAGTTTATGGCCTCCCTGAACTGCACATCCCTCATTGCCAACCCAGTACTGTATTTAAAAGTACTTAAAATTGATGCGACTGGAGAGAAAATTTAAAAGCTTGCATTACCGTCAGAAGGTAATTCCAGTAAAAATGTTAAGAATATACACTAGAACGTATAGACAAAAATAATCTACCAACTGAATAATGGTGTTTCTATCTCTACAATAAAAATACAAACACTTAAGTATGTAAAACAGCAAGAAGCATTTCTCATATTTGAGGTTATTTTATATATTTAGGACTACATTCCATGTGTAGATAAACTATGCAAAACCAAATCCAAGAAACACAAAACAACAACATACCTGGATGGGCTGATAGAGTTGGGTTATTGGTGGGATCTTCCCTCTGGAAAGACAGAAAAATCACAATAAATAAATTGATTTGGAACACGCACGTTTTCAATTAACTTTAAAACAAATAATAAATACCAGCAATGTGTAGACCCTCTCGCCTTTCTCATTAAGGTAAAATCTCAAATACATCTTTTTAAAATTTATTAAACAGCGTTTATTTGACAAAATTACACTAGAAGCTTTTAATTTACGAAAGGAAATTAACTTTTCGGCTTATGTCAAAATACAAGCGTCGAAACACAGAGAACGGAAAACGTGTTACTTATCCAAAGAGAAAATCAATGCAATAATATAGAAATGAGATCTCCATCTATTTACGACATTAAAATACTTGTCACGCGAAAATAAACCATAACTGTATTAATTGATTTGTATTATATTATTTCGAGTTTTTTCTAGCTTTGCGTTGAAAATACTTGCCATAGCGATAAAAAATTCCGCGAAATTCAACACCTTGGAAACCATTCATTGTTTGTTTTGTCAATAATATTACATTGCAAAGCTAGAATAATTAAAAAACTTGAAAATGCCAATTGAAATAAAAGATTTTACTTGGAAGCAATCAAATGATTCAATAACTATATGTGTTCCGTTGAGAGGAATTCATTACTCGCATGTAGATATTCAAGTATCACAAAATTTCATCAAGCTTCACTTTCCACCATTTATATTTGAAGTTTTTTTGAGACACGATATTGATGATTCAACTTTGAAATGTTATTACACAGATAAGGAGGCTTTTATAGAAGTAACAAAAGTTGAACACGGAGACTGGGATAAACTTGAAGCTGACATTGACAAAAAAGATAAAGTGGCATTGAAGCAAAAAATTATTGAAGGAATTCAAGTAAAAACTAGGAAAGCTCTAGATGACCAAATAAAATTGAAAGCCCAACATGGAAGATTTGCAGTTTCAGAAGCAATTGAAATGGATACTAGGAGGAGGAGTGAAGTTGATGCGAAGCGGGATCTGGAACGGAGCAATGCAATGAAAGATTTGGAAAATTGGAGACAGTCCAAAGCAATATGTTCTGATACTAATATATCTCAGTCGACTATAAAACGGAATAATTCAAGTAAAGGAAAAGGGGTTATTATCAGAGAGTTAAAGGATGGAGAAGATTCAAATGCAGAAGGTGACAATAAAAGTTCTACTTCTAGAAATACTTCAGTAATAAAGCAAGTAGAACCGAAAAAATCAAATTTTTATAAGAAGGTGATATCTGATATTGAGACTAGGAATATTCCAAAACCCCGACAGACCAGTACTCTCGGAGTTTCTTTTACCGAGAGGATATTTCCAACGCCGTGCCGGGAGTCGAGTGCTCATGATGAAGAGGTCTGGTTGAAGAATATTACAGAGGCACGAAGGGCTACGGGTCAGTAAATATTTTATTTTATTTTATTTAGAGTAGGTGCAAGGTTTTTGTGTTATTGTCATTTGTATTCAATAATGGGGAGGTTAATCTATACCATTCCTGTTGAATTTAAAATTTTGCCTCCGTTTTTTTTAAACAAATTTTTATAAGGTTCTCTTCTTTTATCTAGAAAGACTGCACATCATATCGCATCACAAAAGTATTATCGTGATTTATTCTTCGGTTATTATTCTGTGTTATACTTCCTCCTTCTTTAGCTAACTCTTCGAACAGTGTTACAAGCACCTTCTTTAGCTAACTCTTCGAACAGTGCTACAGTGCCCGACATCTGCCCTGATGATGGACACTGCAGTGCTGTCCGAAACGTTTGCTAAAGAAAGTGGAAGCAAAATATAGCATAATAACCCAAGAATATATCATGAAAAAATTAAAAACGCTTATTTTATTTTCATTTTAATCAGGGTTCGTCTCTGAAGACCTCCGCCCTGAAGAGCAAGACCCCGTGTGGTGCAAGGAGAAAGGCGACAGCTTCTTCAAGAGTGGGAACTACCTCGGGGCTATCAGCGCCTACTCCCACGGCATTAAACTGTCCAGTAAACTGCCAGCCCTTTATGCAAACAGGTCTGTCTGTCACTTTGCAGTGGGGAACTTTAATAAATGTGTAAGTTGTCAATCTAATTTCTTAAACTTAATTTTGATCTGATGATAGTAAAATTTACTTTCATTAAACCAACATCCTCCATAGCAGAGCAGTATAATTCTTGATTCCGAACCCCCGCAGTTTCAAAACCTGGCAAATAAAAGTAATTTTAATATATTTCCATAAATTCATCACATGAAATTTTTTTAAATACAACTCTTAGTCAATTTTACGTACGTATTTGGTTCCACCCTGTGAGAAACCTCTATTCAGAATCAAAGTATCCAGTGTAATGTTTAGTGACCAGATCTGAACATCCAGATACTTCCCAACCTTCACATTTATTTCTTCTCAACCATGTTCTTCAGCCTCTCAACATTCCCCAAGTCGGGTTATCATAGTTTCACTTACTTCAGTTAGAAATCTTGTGCAGTAATCACATTCAAAAGGAGTTTTTAATTTTTATAAATTTTTCTTTATTGTCTGTTTCATCCTGGAGCCATTATATTTACTTTCCTAAGAAGCTTCCCATTTTGAAAGGTATACCATTCTTCTTCTTCAATGGCGCTACGGCCCATTTCGAACCTTGGCCTCCTTGAAGATGAGCCTCCACTGCCCTCTATCCTCAGCCGTCGTCTTCCAATCTGCAACATGGAGTAGACCCCTTCCTGACATCATCCTCCCATCTCAGCCTAGGTCTGCCCGCCTTTCGTTTACCTCCCGGGTGTCCTGTTAGAACCTTCTTTGGTACTTGTGTGCCTGGCATTCGGTGCTCATGTCCGGCCCATCTTAGTCTTTGGAGCCTTAAATGGGTAGAATCTGGGAGCTTGGTAGATATCATAGGTATACTATTATCATTACCATAATCATACCATAAAGGTATTCCATTATCTTCACATTAATTACAGATTGAAGATTGCTCCTTGGCCCTGGAGCTCATGAAGCCTCTCTGCGCCGCCAACCTCCAGAGCCGGGTGCGCTGCATCGCGAGGCGCGCCGCTGCCCTGACCCGTGTCGGCATGCTCAACAAGGCCATCGGGGAGATGAAAGCCGCTATCCGCCTGCAGCCACACGACCAGGACCTCAAGACCGACCTCAACGTCATGGAGAGGGCCTGGGAACAGAACCCGGACTCTGATTAAAAATAAACAAGCAATATGATATACATATTGAGGCAGGAGTGCCAGCTTCCAATCTATGGGGGGTAGCTTTATTTTTTATAGAGCTTACTGGGAAGGAACAAAGAAGTAGTCAGAATAAACCAGAAATATTTACACAAAAGCTTATTTTATTAAAAGACAAATAACTTTGTTTACATCACTTTATTTTGTACACAATCTTCATGTTTCGTGAACAATGTTCACATCATGAGGAGTAAATGTCTACGGCAACAAAATATTCGACTATGAAAATACGCAAACCTTACTTTGCCGTTGGACTTCTCACATTAGTTCAATTTATTAGTAATCATTATTTAATTCACAAATTAAATAATGATTACAGATTTAAATAACACGGGAAGGGGTAGAAGGAAGGGGGAGGGGTGAGAGTGGGGGAAGTTTATTGGAATTAGGGATTACAATATCATTAGCATGGAAAGACCGGTTAAGTGGGAAAATATTCAAAAGAGGGTCATAAAAAGAGTAATATCCTTCGGCCTTTATTGATCGATGGTAATATCTATTAAATAACAACAATATGTTGCGACGACTAGGTGGGTATCGGAAATATAACAGGTATTACTTGTGTTCGAACAGGTAGTTGCATATAACAGGTATTATTTGTGTTCGAACATATAATAGGTAATGAATTACATTCATAACCGAAATTACTGAATGATGTCACAATTTTTTCAGCAATTTATTCCACAAAAAGGTTGTTTTGTGTTACTTAACAGGCATTACAGGCGCAATGACGAAATGCAGAACTGTTTCATCATCATTATAAATTTCTAATGGGATGGCGATTCACAATGTCAGGCAAGTGTAAGAGAGATAGAGCGCGTGCTAAATGAGCTAGAATCAAAAATTACTAAGTCAGTGCCAACATTGGTTTCCATGGAAATCTATATTAAGGAAGGAATTTCTAGTGTTGTTCTTCATTCTATGTTTTCACCATAAATATACCAAATGGTTTTCACACTAGAAAGTTGGATATGGAACAGATCATAAATAAACCACACTACACACTATACAGGTAGGTACCTGGTATTTGCCTCGGTAGGAAGGTATTTATAAAGACTACATTTTAAAAATAGATTTGTTGTATAATATGATATGTCAATGTCAATAAAAGCATTCATTTGTTAATTTATTTTAGATAAAAGTAGTTTCCAAAATTTTTGCTGTGTGTGAAATATAAGCGTATCGTTTGCTAAATTGTTAAATTTAATTCAATAAACATGACTGCTGTCTTGCGTAATCGTAAATTTGTAATAAATTACCCAAATGAATATTATCCAAAGCCCCGGAGCGAAGGCCGGATCAAGTCGTATGATTCCTGCACGGATATTAGAGCATGGTCCCTTCACGAGGAGGAGAGAAGCGATCACTTGTTTGACCTGATAAAGATTGACAATGAGCCCTGCTACGGGATGATTCCTAAGGGAGTGCTGGCCGAAATTCTGGCAGGCATCAAGGGTAATAAATCTCCAAAGGTAAGAACACATCATTGACATTTAATATTTGTTGGCAAAAGACAGACCGGGTATGGAGTTGGCTTTTTTTACATTAGCTCCACGCAGGGCTTGAAGAAAATAATTTTCCTCAAGGCCTATGGGGGCGTTCAAGTATTACGTAACGCAATTTTTGAAGATTTTTGACCCCTCCTCCCCTCCATGTAACGCGCCGTAACGTTTTCCTGTACAACCCCCCCCCCCCCCCCCCCCGCCCAAGCGTTATGTAACGCCCAAGTGAATTTTTACCTGAAAGTCATAACAGTTGCGTAAAGTACTGGAAAGTCGCTTAAATACCTTTTTTCTTGATTTAATCGCGTTTGCGGTAAAAAATCCACAGTATGATTCACAGAAGAGAAAAACCTTTTTCATGTCCCGATTGCCACTATTCATGTTATCGCAAGGGCCATCTAAAAATCACGTGTTAACCCATAGTGGACAAAAACCTTTTTCGTGTCCCGACTGCAACTAATCATTTTCTCAAAAGGGATGTCCAAGAACGCACTCGCTAATTCACAGTGGAGAGTAACCTTTTTCGTGTACCGACTGCATCTATTCATGTACTACAAAGGGCTATCTAAAAACTCATATATTTACCCACAGTGGAGAAAAACGTTTATCAGAAAATTTTTATTCCATCAAAATTTTAACACTGAAGAAGTTCAAAATAGTGCAAGTAAGTATGTTAGTAACGACATTATTTTGGAGGTTTAGAAAAGTGCTTTTTTGATGAATGTATCCATCTACAATCTTATTGAACAACGATAGCTTGAGATGGAGAACTGCCCCGAAAAAAGTGATTTTAAATTTTAGGTTCTAAGAAAAAAAAGAACTTAAAACAATTTACCCAACCATTAACATAGCCTGAAGAATGTGCATTAAGTTTCTGTTTCCCTTTTTTTATTTAAAAAAAAAAACATGTTACGTAACGCGTTGTTTGAACCTCCCCCCCCACCGTAACGCACAGTAACGTTTTACAAGACCCCCCCTCCTCCCCCAAGTTCGTTACGTAATACTTGAACGGCCCCTATGTCGTCTTAAGGGATGCTATGTGGAGGGTCTTTTTAAGAAAAGGAAGTTCTGGGAAGGAAAAATCTATGAGAGGCGGAAAGAAATCTGGGGGCAGCTTGTCCAGGAGTGACGGGTGCATGAATCCATCCCTTCCACTGCGGTACAAGGCGATGGGTCGAGAGGATCCGTCTAGAGAGGTCAAAAGGTCTCCCTCAATCAGTCCCTCTCGATCCGACCTGCCATACAGTATGTGGACAAATGCATCCGTTGTACAGATCTGGACAAACCTCACCTCATGAACCCGGGCACCCCTTCTAAGTCAACAAACGGAGCAAACCAATTTGATTGACCTACAGCAGATGTGTTGGTTACTCAATAAAGGGTTCTCGACGCGCTGACTCATACTCTCTTACTTACATCTCCCAAATGTTAAATAAGCTCATTTAATGCAGTGGTATATATATTGTGCCACTCTCTTTTTGGTCAAGATTGCTTTTATGTTTCCTAGGCTAGAATGGCCCTTCTCGAATGTAGTAGTGCTGGTTAGACATGGTGACTATCACACCTGGAGTGGCCCACCACAGTCTAATAATAGATTGTAATCACTTATCCCTTTCTTTATTTACAAAGTTTCACAACTTTCTCATTTTTGAGTTGCGATCCAGAATGAGATTATTTCCTAATTTTTTTTTATTTTGTTGAAAATGTATTATATTTATTTTTTAAAGATTTAATAACGACAGTAAAATTGACAAAAATGCCGAGGTTATGATCTTTCAAAGTCAACTTAGGTAAAATATATGAAATGTTGTCATGCACTGTCATAAGAGACACGGTTCAGTACAATTTATAATCAGAATGGCAGCGCTGCAGTATAGCCACGCATGTACCGTGGTGGCAAATAACAACATTCTTAAGGCTTTTATCTTTGGTATTACATATTCGGTATTTTCCAAAAATTCTAAAAGTTTTGTCCTCAGCGTGCTCCAATTAATATGGTACATTATTAATTTGTAAAAACAGGAATTTTCGTTGTAGGAGAAAACCTCACTCCTGCTTTTGCTTCTCACATATTTTCAGGGAATTTATTATCAATATATACAATACATTTCCAAAATTGGTGATTTTGCAAGAATAAAATACAAAACTTTTTTTTCAGGATGACGACAATGGCTTGAATTTTGCGATGGATTCAAAACCAAGCAAGAAACTAGAAAACAGACCCAGCACCTCAACAACACCAGGTAAGAAGCTATAAAAAATTGTGATATGTGGTATCATTGAATCTAAAACATATGTTTACGTACTTATAAACACCTAAATACTTTATATTTTACATTTTGGCTAAATAATGTTTAGAAACCTGTAAACTTTAAACAATTCGAATTCCTAATAGCTTCACATCTACAGCTTTATATCTGGCATTCTGTAAACCCCGATTAGCGATCAGTGATCCAGCATTGGAAGATCTGAAACTAATAAATTATATATTTTTTTTAAATCTTTGCTTAATTTAAGGTAAAGATGTTGTTGGAGATTCCAAAGAGAATGAGCTGAAACTTAAGAAAATAATAGCTGCTAAAGATAAAGAAATAGCTGGAAAAGATAAAGAGTTGGCTTCTTTGCTTAAGGAAATAGTAAGTTGTTCGACTGTTACTAATTTCTTGTAGTTATTTCGTGTAGTTCTTTAGGAGACCAGAGATTCCTCTATTCCTATAGTGTTCTGCTGTTCTTGGGGCAGAGTTCCCATTTTCTTGTTTCCGAAAATGGGAGCTTTGGGAAAATATTATCTTAGGTTTGCATTTTTCCGACTTTAAAAACAATTGAAAACTGACAAAATCAAAACGGCCCGTGGTTGGCAAATCGGATTGTGACATCACAAGCGTCGCTCAGCTTGGCCAGCATAAATAAACACTGTCAGTGTCACCGTCGTCCATGCTCATGATGTCACACAATAGCCCCGTCCCAAAATATCGTTTTAGCGGTAATTCAAAAATGGTAAACTTTGACTCGCTGTAGAAAATTTATTCGTCAACATAAAAATGCATCGTAATTTTTTTGAGCAATAAAAATAATGTGGAAATACCCAATTCAATAATTTTTTATTCTGGGCTTCTTGCAGGGGCAGTGCAATGCAATGTAATTCAAATTAGCTTTACGTTTATGGCTTCTAACCAACCGATTACAATTAAATTATATATTTTTATTTATAACTTATATTTTAAAACATTATTATTTGATAATTTAATCATTTAAATTAATGAATTTATTTGAAGTACTCACCTATGGTTCTAACCAAAATCGAATACTTTGAATCTAATCAAAAATTATATTTATTTTAAATAGGTATTTATGTTAGGTACTAAATAAATTTGATTGATTGTTCTTATAATATACAAAAATTAATGTTTGTAATAGAAAATTTGTAAAAAACAATTGCAATAGGCAGGCTGTTTGAAAATCTGAATGTACCGGGACTGAACATATTGAATGCGAGAGACGGGGGGGGATCGCAGAAGGGGAGCTTGCGGGAGAGGGGAGAGGGAAAGCTGTGAAGGTGGAGGAGGAACGCGTGAGGGGAAGGGGAAATGGGAGGGGAAGGGGAGGCGGAAGGGGAACGGGACGAATGGAAAAAGACATGCAGGGAGAAACAATTTATTTATTAGTGGCATTACAACGCATGCCGGGAACTCGCTATTTTGTTTGTAATAAAGATATACTGTAAAATAATTTTCTTCTCCACCATTCAGCTTTGGTTGCAGATCCTCTTTGAATATCTTCGGTCCTGCCATTTTTAGTCTAAATGAAAGGAAAATATGATAAGTACATACACACATATTTAATTGCTATTTATCTTTCTAGAACGATCTGAAAGCAAAATGCAAAGAAGGAGTGCAAACTTTAACAGACACCAAACACAAAAACAGCAGAGTCAGTGTGAGTGTGGCCAAGGAATCTGAAGCAACAATCAAAAAGTTAAACGAACAGATTAAGCAACTTCAAGACGAGATTAAGAAACTCAAAGAAGATATTGCAAAGTAAATATAGAATTTTTGATTTGCAATGCTTGTTGAATTTTTGAATGCCTGAAATTTTAAGGATTTTTTAAATTGTCTAAATTTTGAACAAAGGTCTTCAAGCGGAGGAGCAGAAACAGAAGCGTTACTAAAGGTGAAGGATGGGAAAATAGAAGAACTCGAGAGAATCATCAAAGAAATAACTGGAGAACGAGATGCTCTACAGAAAGTCAATGCTGATCTGGCCAAGGACTTGGAAGAATTCAAAGTAAAACAAAAATATTTATTTTTTAAATTATCTATGTAAGATTTCTACCAAATACCGCCAAGGATCTACGGTGACTGATATTTATTGTCTCCTCCGTAAAATCATTTGCCTAATATTTTTATTAGCACAAAGTAAAAAAAAAAACAGTTCAATATTTGAGATCCATTTAAGAGATGCTAAAAAATGTATAAGTTTTTAAGTGAGTTTAACAATTATTGGTTGTTCTTCCCCGTCCGAAGCTGAAGTTGAACTTAAGTGTAAGTTCACCTTATCTGTGCGGTGAACTCTGGTGACTTTCTAATTTATCGGAAGTCACGCGCTAGCACGGTAGAGTCTGTAGAATGATAATACTGTTGGCTACCTTTATCTTGCTTCTATTTTACTATTTATAATATATCCATGATTGCCAAATTAGTTTCAATTTCCTTTTTAAGAATTGATAAGATGATCACAGAAACATCGTTGCTTGAAAATTTATCCGCATTACGCCATTCAATACAGGACCGGATCTACGAAATCTGGCGCCCTGTGCAGTAGGTACCGATGGCGCCCCTCCCCCCTACATTTTTGTTTTGATTAAAAATTCGTTCACCCCATTTTTTTTTTTTTTTTTTTCACTAATTTATCAAATAAAATCAAGACATATAAAGGGTGTAACTTTTCCAAGTGACCTGGCGGTAGCTCTCACACTCGTTTTTTTTTTTGAAGAGAGAATCGCTAGGAGCCCTATACTCTCTGAATCTATTGGGTAAACATAAAATTATGGTGCTATTTTAATTATTTTAGGAAAAACTCTTTTTGCAAGTTATGCTTTAAAATAATACAATGAATTGTTGGTTTGTGCCCGTACCATAATTTAAAATATAGGTTACGAGACAATGCGGGTGGTTTCGCTGAACTAGGTCCATTAGACATTCTTGAGATTTACTGCGTTTATGTATATACCCAACGCGAATATTAATAGAAAAAGCAAATACAAATACGTTCTCATGGCAACGTACAAGCATCTACAGCTTCTGACTAGCTCTAAAATCTAATAAGAATATAACCTCAAATTTGGACCTTGCATTTCCCCTGTGTTGAGCGAACAAACACCAAATTGAGCGAACAAACACCATACAAACACTAAACACTGACATATGGTATCAACGGCTTACGAAAGACGCTTACACTGACACAGTAAAATAACAAATCCAACAAATCTAATACAAATTAATTATACATTTAACGAACTTCAAATAATATGTCAAATCAATGATAAAACCGTCAACACGTTGCAACCTGCAAATCCTGCAAACCGTGCGATGCTTTGTTAATGGAATTTACTGAAGATTTCATAAGAAAATGGTCTTTAACTACCTTCTCCTAGAGACTTAAACCGTACAAAATAAAACAATAGCGAGCGTACGGACGACACACTAACTAAAATTGTCAGCATTTTGAAAGGCGCAAGTCGGTTTGTTTGATTCACTAGAACAAAAATACCGCGCTGTGATTGGTTATTGAATTTGGATCGCACCCATTCGTCGTAAAAGATATATGGAAAAATAGATCTTACGTTTAAACTAAATATATGGAATTTGTAAAAAAATTCTGTAACTGACTATAAATTCGTAAGCCGTTGATACCAACCTGATGCGTGCGCATTCTGTTTCTTTGGAAAGTGTTGCTAGAGCGTAATAATTATTTCGTACTATGGGTAATTTTTAAACGATTCAGGGAATATTATAACTAAATTTTAATACCATATTTATTTTCTCACGGCGCCCCTTCGGAGTTGGCGCCAGGTTTTTTGCACGTTTTTGAACGTATGGCAGATCCGGCGCTGATTCAATATTTATTACCAGTCACCTTGTATCTCCCTCTTAAATACTCTTGTATTGGGAATTTTGACTGTAGAATAACAAAGGTCCAGAAAGGCAAAGCCTGTTAACATGGGTGGTTTTGTATATTTTGCAGGTCCATTTGGATAGTTTGAACAATTTGACAAAGGAGTTGAATAATTATGCAAATAAAGCACATTCTATGAAAGGAAATGGACAGAAGTATGCAGAACTTCTGGAAGCATTTAAAGTGGTAAGTTTTCAAATGAGAAAGCACGGAAATAGGACTGTTTATTTATTTACTGATACAATATTTTACATTTCATAGTACAATTCAGTAATGTTGGCCTCACTGGGTGGCTTACCCGTGCTGAAGCCCCCATTTTATAATATAAGAATTTATATATGATACATTGAAAAAAAAAAATTATGTTGGAGCAGAAAAAACACTTAAAATTAAGATAAATTTAAGTGTTTTTATCAGTATCAAGTAACAATACTGTACAAAGTTTTCCGATTTATTTTTTGCCAAAATAATTAACCTTTTGCAAATCAAAATGATGTTGGACCATTTTGTCAATGATTTTAAAATATATTTATTAACCCCCGACGCAAGGAGCGGTGTTATAAGTTTGAATTTCTGTGTGTCTGTCTGTGGCATCATAACTCCTAAACAAATGGACCGATTATGATGCATTTTTTGGTTTTTGTTTTAAAGTTGACCTGATTGGGAAGGTTCTTAGCTACAATTCAAGAAAATCTATTCAGGCGTTTCAAGGTCATCAGCTCTTTTTTGTCGGGGTTGCTTAAAATTTTGAAAATTTTACTTTTAATGCTATAATTTACTATTGTATTGAATTGTTTGAATAAACATTGCAGGCCTTGGATGAGGATGTGGCAAATGCTAAAGTGGCCGCCGGACAACTGAAGAAAGAGAGGAAACAACTCGAGGAGCAGATCAAATCACAGCTGGATGAAGCTTTGGAGATGTACATCGCTGCACTAAAGGAAATACAAAAGAAACAACTGGAGATCGATAAGCTCTCCAAAGATCTGGCAGAGATCAAAATTAAAAATGATGAACTTCTCAAGAAATGTAATCATTTTAGCGTTTTATCTTCACTTCGAATGTATAATATAAATAATATGTTAGCTTTTGGGAGCTCCCCGTTGGATCTACTATCCAATTCATGTCCCTACTTTATATTTTTCTTTTCTGTTATTTTGAATTCAAGTCAGAAAAAATATTAATTGTTTTTGTGTTTAATTCGTAGAACTCCATTTTAATTTTTAGAAATTTAATTAAATTTAAATTTGATATGTTAATATCGAGTTCTGCAAGTATTTAAGAAAGTATTTTAGATCTGACAATCGGTAGAAGTAATAATAAACATACCTTCGAAATATTTAGAAAACCAACATTTACTGATACTACAATAAATGCAAATTCAACTCATCCTTGGTCCCACAAATTATCAGCTTACCATTCAATGGTACATAGACTCATAAAAATTCCCTTAGATAATAAAGCATACGTAAAAGAAAAGGGAACTATTAAAATAATCGCGATTAATAACGGCTATGAGGCAAAAAACATTGAAAAATAATAAAAAACAAGAAATACAAAAATAAAATTAATTTAATATATCCGGTACAAAACAAAAAATTAGAAAAATTTGCATGTCTCGAATTTCTCGGCCCAATATCTTTAAAAATTGCAAAAGAAATTAAAAAATGTGGTTTAAATATAGCTTTTAGAACCAATAATAATATGGGAACAAACCTTAAACACTCAAAAAGTAAAAATCCTAAACTAAATAACGGTGGCATATATGAATTAAAATGTGACCACGCCGACTGTAATGCTACTTACATCGGACAAACGGGTAGGGCATTCTCAACTAGATTCAAAGAACATTTACGATGTTATAAAAATAAAAACACCGCTTCAAAATTCGCAGAACATCTCTTAGAAAATAATCACGTTCCACTTAAAAACAACCAGCCAAAACCATTACATATAGAACGAAAGGGTCTTAGATTAAATTTGCTTGAACAATTAGAAATCAATAAAAGAACGAATGACCCCAACATAACACTAATTAATAAAGTAAGGAAAATTATTTATTCTCCACTACTTAGTATTTTTACCAAACCTAAACAATATAATGCACTTAAATGATTCATAGAAATAACATCATTCTAAATCAATAAAGAAAACCCTTGCAATTAGTGTCTCTGCAAATTGGATTTACCGGTAATAAATCAATTTTGACACCTTCATAAATTGACATTTGAAATGTTATAAATAAGTCGTCCGTACGTGGCTTCACCACAGTTTGAAAATGACCTTACAAGTCGAAACAGCTGTAACTAAAATACTTTCTTAAATACTTGCAGAACTCGATATTAACATATCAAATTTAAATTTAATTAAATTTCTAAAAATCAGAAAAAAATAACACTACTCTTCCTGGGTAAAAAAGGAAAGCTAACCAATAAATATGTACTTAAATATATTGAACAACTGGACGCTTAGACAGTTTGGAGAAATCCATGTCAAGTGAAATATGTAGTAAGTTAAAGGAACTTAAGCAAGTAGTCAAAATCTATTGTGTTTTATTTTATTTTATGGAATATTTTACATTTCATAGTACAATCCAGTAATGTTGACCTCCCTGGCTGGCTTACCCGTGCTGAGGCCCGCATTTTACCTCAACAAAGCTCTGTTTGAAGAACTATTTTTTTTTAAAATGATTTTTTTGGTTTGAAAATAAGATTGCTTAGAAATATTACAGAATATGCTTTAATTAAATACTGCAAGTAGAACACATCTTGGCCTTAACTTGTTACTTCCGACAACTGAAAAACATTTTTTATAAATATTATGTCCGATGGAAATGTGCCTGTAGAATGTTATTAATCTATTTTTAGACATCTTTTTTTTTAAAGAATATAAATAATATAAGTGCAAATTATTATTTTAGGTAGCAGTGCCGCGCCTGTTCAAATTCCAACACCCCAAATTATTCAGACACCCGATAGCTCCAAGAGCGATAGTAAACCACCAGAAAAAACTATTGATGTAAGATTGCTAAGCATACATATTATTCAAAACATTCCTATAGCCTGACCAATTATTCAGTATTTTTTAAGTACTCTTTGTTTTGCAGGTTCCTAAACGTAAAACTACGATTGTAGAAGAAAAACACAACACAAAAAGGTAATTTCACATGATATTTTATTTTTTATTTTTAAGAAAATATAATGCAATATAAATAAAATATTGCTATTTTACAGGAATTAAGTTTATTTCCTAAATATAAAGATATATTGTGGCTGTACATATTTACATAACTGTAACGATGCGGCGGTAGTTTTATTTTTAAATTTAAGAATATTCTGTTCAGTCCCATATAGAGAAATCTTTTTCATTTCAACAGCGCTGAAAATAGTTCACCAACGACTGAAAAAACAAGGGAAGACCAAACCCCTGATCATCTAGTTGTAGTTCCAAAAGTTGAACACATTGAACACACGCTAAAGATTGGTGATAATATGTGCCAGATGAATAACTGCACGGCAAAATGCTGTCAAAAGCGCCGGGAGCTAGCTGAAAGATGTCCCAAATGTAACGCCACAAGGAGATTGTGCGTCAGCTCTATTGAAAGGAGAGCTGAATCAGAATCGGCAATCAATAATTCTCAAGGAAACGAAACCAACGCGATAACCGACGCCATCAGGAAGCATGAAGACCTTCAAACCAGCTTTTGCAAGAATTATCTGAGTCACGGGTTGAACAATAACCATATAAAGAATGCGCAATCCCGCCAAAAAAACAAAAGAAAAGAAGAACAAGAGACAACACGGACACACCGAATTATCCACGAGAACTGGGATTTCATACTCCCTCAATCAAATAATGAAGTTGGTCCCGAAATGCAAGAAGTACTGGACTGTGACATCCAATTTCCCAATTACAATTTAATGATCAGAATGAACGACCAATCTAAAAATACTAACAGTATTCTCAACATAAAATAAGTAACAATTTTTATGTACGAATACTGCAGAGTACGTGTTAAGTTTAGTTGGAACGTGGCCCGTCAAAGTGTGTCGAGTTTTACAGCAGTCAACGGTTTATTTTGAAAAAATATAAATAATGTTAATCACATTTTTTTTTAATTACACCACGTGATACCTCTAATGTAATTTTGATAAATTTATGAAGTCTTTTTAAAATTTAGATCCTCCCCTTCGTCCGAGTGTGACATGAGGATAGTTCAATCGAGAATGGCGCTGATGGTAGTGCCAAGAAGTTTCCCTCAACTCCCTATTACTTCCGGTCAACTCAAAAACTCAATGTCCAAATATCCTACAAAGAAACCTGTGAAATATCGCAACCCTTGTACTACCCCGGGATCATTTTAGTTTTGTGGCCATTTGTGTTCTTGTAAAGTTTATTAAAAGAATAGGTAGTTTATAATAAATAGCCTATTTATTGAATTTCCTTTCAGATTTTGTTGGATTATAAATGTGATTTGTTTGCAATCTAATAAAGTGTTTAACATATTTTTTCATTGTTTTTTATATTGATACTTAAGAGCAGTGATCACATTTTTAGCCGGTGGGCCAATTTATCCATTTTTAATTTTTTTGCAGGCCGCAGGGGGTTGGGTTCATGATACGGCTTGATAGTGACCCGACAGTTGACCCGCCGAAAGTTGGCCCCCGAAACGATATTTACCGTAAAATTATAGTTATACTAATTTCAAACGTAAAATCCATTTAAAAAAAACCCTTATTAATAAGTTGGTATGAATATTAAATGAATTTATACAGTGCCGATTTGTTTGTACTTATGCACTGGCATATACAGTATATAGAGAAACATATTTTTCCTTTTTGATGCATTTTAATGAAAATATGTTTTATACTTTTGTTATTCGGCGGTACATCCTCTCTGCACTTCGGGGTCACTTAGTTATATTTTGTGTAATAAATACCGTATTTTCCCTAAACTGACTGCATATAAGTACGCCGGGGGGCCAATTGTCGGCGGATCAACTGTCATGGAAATCAGATTGACATTATTATTTGCAGTCAGTGTATTGTATTTGTATTATCAAAAACGATATGACAAAAATTTTGTATATCCAAGGCCAAACATCCTGTCTGAAGCCAGTGAGACTATGGCATCCCAAATTGGGTTATATTGTGAGGCTGAAGCTAAGTGGGGAGGGGAAAGGAGATGGGGAAGAGGAAGGTGGGGACTTTTACAAAATTTAATTGAGATAACTTTTGGTATTTTATGAAATGAAAACCTTTAAAATGCATCAAACATAGATCTCAATAAAAAAGCGCTGTGAAGGTGAAATTTTTTCTACACCTAAGGTCGAAACATGAAATTTAACCATCTTAAGAATATGTGACAAAAATCTTTTTATTTAGAGTGGCTTTGAAGAAAGACTGAAGTATTCCGCTAAACCATTTTGCAAAACAGAATCAAAACCTTTAAATATTTATCTTTAGATATTTAATTAGTGAGCAGTATGAAAAGACTTGCAGGCAACACAACACGACTCGCAGGCCACAGATTTCTTATCACTGCTGAAGAGGGTGTGATATGGCACGGAGATGTCACAGTTGAGAGGTCAAATGAGAGTACGCAGTCCAGTGGCGAACTAACGGGGGGCGGAAGGGGCGGCCCGCCCCGGGCCTCTGGTCCTGGGGGGCCTCCAAAGGCCTCCATGTTCCCTTGATCAAATCCTAAACAAGGCTTTAATGCGCCAGGACACTTAAAAAAAATTGATATTTTATTTAATTTTCTGAAAGTTGCATTTGTTAAAAATGCTCTCATCAAATGTGTTTAACCTGGTTGACAACGTATTAAAAAAACAATTTCCGATTTGCATGCACACCAAGTCTTAAACTTGCTTAAACTGATCCGAAAATCCAGTGTCTAGGCACCACATAGGGGAATTTTGATATCTAAAAAAGAGAAAAAACGGCAGACCAGCAAATTTTATTTTCAATTTTTTATGTTAAATTTTCATCATCCATAGGAAAAACGGCAGACCAGCAAATTTTATTTTCAATTTTTTATGTTAAATTTTCACCATCCATCTTACAGGAGCTGAACGATACACGAATCGGTTGTCATATCTGCGGACAAGGCAGTAATAACATTAATTATGCGGATGACATGGTGCTGCTTGCACCTTCGATTAAAGCGATGAGACGACTTGTGCAAATATGCGAAGAGTACGCAAACTCTCATAACTTGTTGTACAATTCTAAAAAGTCAGTCATCGTCGCTTTCAAACACAATAAGGAGCCATTAAATATTCCTCCAATATATCTAGAAGGAAACGAACTGCTTGTGGCCGCACAGGTTAAGTACCTAGGACATATCCTAACCGAAGACATGAAGGATGTAGAAGATATGGAACGACAAAGGAGAGCAATTAACATACGGGCCGGAATGCTATCAAGGCGGTTCTACCACTGTAGCGACGACGTCAGAAAATTACTCTTCAAGACATACTGCACCGCCCTGTACACATCTGAACTGTGGACGCAATACCCAGCAGCGCAATGGGACAAACTGAGGGTGTGCTACAACAATGCATACAGGCAACTTATGCAACTACCGAGGTTCTGCAGCGCCTCCACGATGTTCACCGAAGGGAGGGTGCACTCATTCCCAGCCTTACTTCGCCACCGACTAGCCAGCTTCTGGAGCAGGACACGGAAATCAACCAACATCATTGTAGTGGCTGCATCCGAGTGGCTCAGTTCCCCACTAAATGAGCGATGGATGCAGATGATGAGGCGACCTCCCTGATGGACGATAAATAATTAATTAATTTTATTTTATTTTTAATTTTATAGTTATTTTTTTTTTGTTGTTATTTATGTTCAAATTTTATTTTCATTAGGTTCCTACCTAATAATATGATTTTTATTTACTCTGTATGTAATATGGCAGACTGGGATTGCACTACCCTCCCAGCCCTGCTGGAATAAAAACTAAAATAAATAAAAATAAAAATAAAAAAAATAGAAAGGGGCCCTTTATAAAAAAATCTGTACGCGGTGCCATAGTGACTGGATTTTCGAACAATTTATTTAAGACTTGGCGCATGCAAATCGGATGTATAGTTTTTTCTAATAATGTCAACCAGGTTGAAAAACTTAATTTCGAGAAAAACGGATTCAAAGTTTTGCTGAAGGATAATTCAATAGTCAAACTGTTTAAAATCATTTCATATAAAATGCGTAACTCCGTCGATATTTGGTGAGAGCATTATTAACAAATGCATCTTTCAGAAAATTAAATAAAATGATAACACCCTTTTTTACAGTGTCCTCCTGGTGCCTTATTGGGAAAGCCTTGTTTAAGATTTGATCAAGGGAACATGGAGGCCCCCCAGGACCAAAGGCACATGTGAACTTAATAAAAAGCTTGTAAAATTACATCAACTTCTTAAGCTAGGGCGGGGCCTCATTCAGCTTTGTCACCCTGGGCCTCTGATGGGCTTAGTCCGCCACTGACCCAATCCCAGGCCAGGGAGCTTACCGCTCTGCCACCAGTTTATGCAGGCATACAAATATTAAATTGTCCTTGTGCATTGAAATGAGCGAAATGAGCATATATATGTCAACAGATAATGCTTCAGCATAACATGTTATTATTTATTACAAATAAAAATAATAAGTAAGTAGGTAAATAATTTATTTGCACAATGGTTGATTACTAAATAAGGGACTCTTACGGTTAGTGAAAATATAACATAAAAATTGCAATAGAACATTTACTCCGTAGTTTTCGGCGCATCAATAGATTTGCCTTTCAGTCCCAAGGAATAGAGGAGGGCCTTGTAGCTGGGATCCCGGCCACGGAACCTCCTGAACACCTCGTTGGAGTGGCAGCTGCCGCCCGACGCCAGGTACGTGTCCCGATAACGCCGACCCACCTCATGCACCGCACTCATGTCGTGCTTAGCTTCATAGAACGCACTGTAGATGTCAGCCGCAATCAGCTGCGACCACACGCTGGAGTAGTAGGCCGCCCCCCAATCTCCTGAGAATATCTTGCCAAAGTTGCACGGGTGGGAATCATTCTGGTCATACGGAAGCGTGTGATACAATGGCCATAATTCCTTCACAAGATCTCTCCAAAAGGCTTTGGAAGAATGCAACTGGATATCCAACGAGGAGAGATATAATTCCTTGCACAGATCATACCCTGCCATGTGCGTCCGAACTTGCTGAATGTTTTGAATGATTTCATCAGAAAGTGGTTCTTGCGTGGTGTAATGGCTGCTAATGGCTTTGAAGGTAGAGGACTCATAGAGCCAGTGGGTCATGACATGGCCGCATACGTCTGCCACATCCCACTCCACATTGGAGATGCCGGCCACATCCGAGTAGTTAGCTTCAGTGAGTAAATGCCTGAGTGAATGTCCAAACCTGTGGAACAGGCACTGCACTTCTTTGAAAGACAGTAGCGATGGCTTTCCATACATGGGAACATCGAAATTGAAAATCAACGCTGCCAAAGGCTGGGTCTCTGTAATGGAGCTTCTATTCCTTATGGTCAGCATCCAGCCGGAGTTATCCTGAACTTTGATCTTCTCACATTCCCTCGCATAAGGATCGAGATAAAAGCCAGCAATTGGAGAACGACTATCGGCTTCAAATATTTCGAAGAACTTCACATCCTCGTGCCATGTATCCACATTTTTCCTTTCTACTATTTTGATATCGAAAAGCTTAGTACACAGATTAAACAGACCTTGCAGAACTGCGGGCAGGGGGAAGTATTCTCTGATTTCATCGGCATCAAAATTATACAAGGTTTTTCTCTGCTTTCTCTTCCAATAGGGTATGTCAGAGTGCTCGAAATTACCAGCAAACCCTCTTTCTTTGGCAAAACTGCCTAGGCTTTCCAGTTCTAGATTTTGTATGGGTCTAGCTCTCTCCAGTAGACTAGATAACATGTGTTTAACGTTATCCACCGTTCCAGCCATCTTGGTTTCCATACTCATGTCAGCATAAGTTTCATACCCTAAGCAACTGGCTAGCTGGCGCCTATAGTCTCTAATCTTTTCTAATGTGGTACTGTTTTCCAATGACTTTTCAACAGTAGTGGAACAACGTGAGATGTGTCCCTGCCAGGCGTTCCATCGCAGATTCTTGTCGGGGCAATATTCCATAAAACCTTCGTAGACGTGGGGCAAAAGAGAAACCTTCCAGGGTCCACGGTCGGGTTCGTTGACGTCGGCGGCCATGGACTTCAGCAGCTTGTCGGGGAAATCGCGCACTATGTTAGGGTCCCTGATAGTGTGGCTGAATATTTTAGTGGCTAATTCCAACTTATCCCCGAACTGTTTCCGTAAATTTCTAATTTCAAAATTGGTTGACTCCAATCTCTCTCTATTGCTGTCGCTTAGTTCCAATCCATTCAAGCGACCTTCCAGGGCATATTTGTCGAGGATTCTGGATTCTTCTTCAGATAGAGACTTGTTGTCGAGTTTGGCTTGCCGGAGAGCTTTATTAATAGGAACACTTCGGAACTTGGCGGTGTTAGCCCGGTGTGCTCTGGTGTGGATCTGCATGTATGATTTGGTGGGCATCAGGGTGCTGTTCCCCATGTACAGGGTCTTGGCCAGACCCCAGGTCAGCTCCATAGGACAATTTAAATGTTCTAAAGGGTTAATAACCTCCGTAAAAACATTCTGGACATTATCGAGAGAATTTTCTATATTCCTCACTTCGTTTTCGTAATCGATGGTATATTTGCTCATGGCGGCGATGCATTTTTCAACTGTGAATGAGTTAAACTCCGGCAACCCATCAGGTCTGAGAAGAGAGTTCTTTTCTTTCAAATCTTCTCCGATTTCTGGTACCCTAAAAATAAAATAATTTTAGAAAAATTACAAAGGCAGACAGATTTACCGGTTGAACTACGAACAACATAGCACATAATATAATTCAATGGCAAATACGAAAAAAACTGAATAATATTGGTTTTAATAAAAAAAATCTCATGTTTATCATATTGCATCATAAAGGGCCTATATTACAAACAAAACTATACAGTGTAAGAGACACATAGAGATAATTAGTTCAAACAAGAATGCCAGTAATACCTTAAGTTTAGTTTTAGTTCATCAATACATAATCATAATATTTTCAAAGGGAATGGCACATGGACTATGATTTTCCAGAAATCGAATAAGCTTATTACTAAAAACTATGGTGAAGGGTTCAGATGACAAGATAAGCTAATATTTATAGTAAGTTTATATAAGTAGGAAAACTATTTGCTTCGTTTTGTATTGATGCTAACTAAATAGAAAATATTATGTAGTTGTAGAATATTCCTTGCGGCAGAGGAAAAATAAACGATATTTACTTACAGTACGATGTATCCATTGTGTCTCTTCTGGTAAGAAAAGTTGTTCCTTCTTAATAACAGTCTTTTACCACAAAAAGACACGGCCATGTCGACGAATTTAGAAAATGTGTTGTGATTGTGATTACACCGGGCATTCGCAGGAATTTCAGTTTGACACATAAATGAACTAATACCGTTTGACATAACGTTTTATCCCCGTGGCAGCAATACGCACTAATTACCGACGCAGCAAGTCAATACTACTTTACCGGCACAAAAATTATTTTTGTTTTCGAATGAAGGCCAGAGATGGCAGTACTAGTATTATAATGCATAATACGGTTTTACAAGACAACAGGGGCGTGCAGGAATGTTGTATATACGAATATATAATAATATATATTATTTATTTATTTAACGCCCAAAGGGCTTTTACATATTTGGTTGTACAATTCATTCATGACAGATGATTTTTAAACACGAGAAATAATAAAAATAAAATTTGATACAGAATGTACACAAGTCATAAAAATACAAAAATACAGCGATTCATAGGTTTACAAAAATACAGATATGTTTAGTGTGCGAGTCAAGAGCCTTACCGCTGGATTACGCCGGCCGTCTCATTAACATCCAACTTGTAACTAACATAAACTGTTTTTGAAGTGAAAACTTCTTTAGCACTGTTGTGATTTGAAACTCGAGGAAACTACGACAAACTCGACACTAAAAAGAGACAAACACATACATTTATAGGATTTAGCCTACGAGAGATTGAGATAGCAACAAAATATTTATTTTATTCACGGGTACTCGGTTCCAATATAATACGATAAATCCACATTAGCCACCACACACCACTCCTCTAGTGTAGTGGTATAAAGCACCTGACGAACCTCAGCGGGTTCAAAACATTCAGGGTTCAAAATCAATATCCAATCTTCAAACCACTCCAAAATGAACAGCAAAGAGAAAACATAAAAGAAAGCGACAACTAGCGACCCCGAAGAATAAAACACAAATACTAATAAGATTACCAAATGTATAGGAAAAGGTGCACTGGAATTCGACGACAAAAATCATTCTTCACATTGATAAAAAAATGCTTCGTAGTCTCCCCGCTCTTGTATACTTTAGTTTTCTGAAGGTTTCCTTTCTAGCGCATGTGAATTGCACACTCTGATTAATTAAATTTTATTTGCGTATATATTTACCGTGTCCTACTTTCCTGTATATTTAGGTATCTTATTTTTTTAAAATATTAGCTCCATTCAGAGGGCCCGGAGGCACATATTTTTCCTCAGGGCCTACGTCAGCTTTGGGGGTGCTGTGTGGATGGTAATTTGGAAATGAAGGAAAAGGGTATAATCGATGGGTAGGAATCTGAGGGTCAGTTTATCCAGGAATGACGTACGAATCCATCCCCCCAACTGCGATGGGCCAAAAGAGAGTTCGTCTGGAGAGTTCGAGGGGTCTACCTCAACCATACATCGCATCCGCCGTTATGACCTGGAAAAAACTCACCCCCATGAACCCGAGCACCCCTGATATTAGAGGTATTGGTTATCCAATTAATGGTAACCACCTCCCAAAATAAGGAAATGGTGTGAGATCATAGTTTAATCAGAACATTATTTATTCATCAGATCATAGAGAATTCATCAGACCATTGTTTATTCATCCTTTCGTAGTTTGTCCATCAGATCATTCTCGTAGTTAATCCATCAGATCTTAGTTTATTCATCAGATCATAGTTTTTTCATCAGATAGTAGTCTATTCATCAGATCATAGTTTATTCTTCAGCTCGTTGTTTATTCATCAGATCATAGTTTATTCAGTCTATTCACCAGATCATAGTTTATTTATCAGATCATATTTTATTCATCAGATCATAGTTTATTAATCAGATCATAGTTTATTAATCAGATCATAGTTTATTCATCAGATCATGGTTTATGTAATCATAGTTTATTAATCAGATCATAGTTTATTAATCAGATCATGGTTTATGTAATCATAGTTTATTAATCAGATCATAGTTTATTCATCAGATCATGGTTTATGTAATCATAGTTTATTCATCATATTATGTAATCATCGTTTATTCATCAGAGGAGTCTGTCACGGTGCCGCGGTGGGGGTCGAAACCCTATGTCAAA
Organism: Limnephilus lunatus; assembly: GCA_917563855.2. Classification (NCBI taxonomy): domain Eukaryota; kingdom Metazoa; phylum Arthropoda; class Insecta; order Trichoptera; family Limnephilidae; genus Limnephilus; species Limnephilus lunatus. The sequence continues at coordinate 28,194,251 of OU830598.1, read as the reverse complement.
ACGATATTGACTAAACTCGTAATTGATTTTCAATTGGAGTTATTAGCTAGCACGGTTAGCATGTGATTCCGACAAATCGAGAAAAAGCGACAATTTTAGCGCAGCCTCCTTAGTGAATGAAACTGAACTAACAAAGCTCTTAGAATTGAAAGAATCGTGTACGCGATCCATAGACTTAATTAATTCACACGTAATTCAGTAAGACGCGATCAATTTATTCCGGTTGATCTCTGAGAAACATGTGTGTGACAGTTTTTTGTCGGTCCGTCCTCTCTGCGTACGAATCTGACTTAAGACCTCCTTAACTAATAAACTCCTGTTTAATGTTAAAAAGTAGATGGAGCCTATATTAAAATTGGTATTTCAATTCGAAATTGTTTATTTATCAGTATTTTAATTTTTTTCTTGGCGGTTTGACAGATCCGCTAGCGTTACCGGCGTTTATCGATTTCTTATCTATTTCCTGTCAACATCGACACGGTTGTCAAGAGTGAAACCATGCTCGGGTTATCGATATGAAAGTTACGCCTATCGATACGATATTTTAAAGTTATCTATTTCACCATGCTGCACCCTTCAGGGGTCATAGCTTGGGCGATCGATAAGGATTTATAGGATAACTTTCGGTAACTCTTCGTTCCCTAGCATAAATAGTTCACAATGACTGAGTGTTCTTAAATTCGACGCAAACTGTTGTTTGTACGCTAGCGACCTGCAGTTGTCCTAGAGAACGATGAGAAGTTACCGAAAGTTTTTATATTTCCCTTTTACTTTATATATTCTTCCTTTTCTTTTACACAGTAGTACCTAATAATAACAATTTTAATGAAAATAACATTCAGTTACTTACAAAATAAGTTTCGACTTTCGACCACCATAACACGGGCATCAGCCTAGCATGGTGGTCGAAAAATCCACTAATAATGTAACTATATTATGTTTGCAACGAATAAAGAAAATTAAAACAAAAAAAAATGTTATTTGATGTCATTAGAGCAGTATCAAAATAGGAGGAAAATAAATATGTAGGTAAGAACTGTTATATAGAAGTAACATAATTTATATTTTAAATTGTGCATAGCCTGCCTCTAGTGTTGGTTTGTGCTAGTTATCCTATCAATCCTTATCGATCACCCATGCTAGGGCCTAGGACCCCTGATAAGTAAGCACTAAGCAGCTACTTTTTCAGTTGGTACCTACATACTAAAACATTGAAATCAATGGATTGTATAATATGTACCTATATTACGCTTTCTCGCATGTAGCGCGTTTAATCATTTGAGCGGCATCTGTTTATCGGCAGGACGGCTTATAAAGTTGTGACAATGTCGAGTCTCCGGCCCATCTGGCCACCTGGGCCCTAGGCGCAGTACCTACCGAAGGAGCGTGGCTCTGCCTAAATCCTCAGGATTACGTGCTGGGACTTGGTCCAATCTTCCTCGCTGAATGGGATGCTGTACAGCACTGTCTATAGGCGGCGTATAAAGCCGGTAATGACGAGCTCTTTCATCGTCGCTCGCCTGTGAAATCCCAAATCAAAGGATGATCGATGTTCCTCATTGTCATTTGCGTCAACTTCCAGTCATTCTGTGACATCACTTCCCTCTGGAAACGGAAACCAGAAAATAAAATGTAAAAGGAAGTATGTAGGGTGTGTGGTATATAGAATTGACAGCGATTTGCGGCGGACTTCATCATGATAGTATCTTCTCTAGACAATCAATGTTTGGATATAATATAATGTAGTAACTAAGTAAATTCCGATTATTATAAGTAATAATAATTAGCCTGAAACACTCATCTCCACTGAAAAAATCTCCCGAGAAAAGACACATGCCGCCGACGGGACTCGAATCCGCGTCTTTCTGATTTCCGGCCAACTGCTCTATCTCTACGTCGGCTTGTCTCCTGCCCGCCAAATAATTCAATATATTTAGTGTTTCATTCAACATTTAACTGCTAATTACATTTTTCACCTGCAAACAACCAACTTTATTTTATATGAGAAGGATGATTATATCAGAAAGACGAGGGTTCGAGTCCCGTCGGCGGCATGTATCTTTTCTCGGGAGATTTTTTTCAATGTGGACGAGTGTTTCGGGCTAATAATTATTACTTATAATAATTGTTACCCTTTGTGCTAAGCATAAAAATCTTGTCTTAAACATTAGTTTATCAAGTAAAAATAATAAAATTATAAGTAAATTTCGATTACGAAGGATCCGTGTGTGTTTTACACCTAGGAGTGAAATACTCGTAATTAAATTGATTTTAACTGGGGATAGACTATGCATTTAAACTAAATAGCATTGAAATATCATTCATGCATTTCTCCCCCTTTCTTGTATTTTTACGCTCATTGATTTCGTAATTTTACATCACATACTTACCTAAAATTACTGTTGTTTATCTACTATCTCCAAGAAGGTATCATAGCTTAATTTATTTTATGTTATATATAAACCTTTTTATGAAGGAACGTTTTGTCAGGTGGTTTTTTTTATTTGAAATTTATTTTAGTAATTTGTACATTTAAGGTTACAAATTTCTAATTAATTATAATATTTCATATTGCAGCCAATTAATTATAATATTTCAAATTCACTATATTTTTTCTTGATTTATGTAGCTCTTACAATACATCTTGAACTTTTCAATTGGTGAGGACTTTAGAGTTTCTGGTAGTGTGTTATTTAACTTAATTCCTTTGTACAGCAAACTGTTTTGCGTATTCGTTTTGTCCTTTTTTGTTTAATCTTATTTCCTTGCACGTCCTTGTGTAATGTCTGTGAATGTCCTTATTGTATACGATTTTATTTGAGAAGTATTTTGGTGACATGTTGTTTAATATTTTGTGAATAAATATCAACGTTTTCAAGAACAGCATTGGTTTCACTGTTTCACCAATTAAGTTCCTTTAACATTTTAATTATTTTTGAAAGTCTATTTCTTCGGAGTATTATTCTCATTGCTCTTTTTTGGATAATTTGAAACTTATTCTGTTCTCTTTCATTACACAGGAAAAGGATACTTGAACAGTAGTTGAAGTGTGGAGCAATAATTGAATTGTAAATGGTGATGGTGGTTTTTTTGGAAATTTTAGGCCGAATTCTTCCCAAAGAAGATATCTTTTTGCCAATTTTCTTTTGGGTATATTTGGTATGTCTATTGAAGTTTAGTTTTCTAAGTATTTCATTTCAGTAACATTTTTAATAATTTCACAATCAATTTTAATCTTGCTTTCACTGAATGTCTTCTTATATCCAATCACCATACATTTTGGTTTTTTATTGTATTTAATTTAAGCTTATTTATTTTTAGCCATCTTGATACATCATCTAGTTCATTATTTAAAATATTTATTAGTTCTTCATAGTTATCTCCAATTAAGTATATAAGTGTATCATCGGCAAAGAGTCGTACTTTGCATTTTGAAAATATTTTCACCATGTCATTAATATAGAGTATGAACAATAGGGGTCCAAAGACCGATCCCTGCGGTACTCCTAATTTATTTTCCATTGGTTTTGAAAATTGATTATTTATTTTTGTCCAGTTACGTGATTCTTAATTTTCATTCAATATATTAAGCGGACTCGTTCCAAGAATGTAGACCCGATAGATTAAAAGCACGATCCGCAAGTTAGGTGCATCTAAAAATTTGGGAGACGGGTGTAGGTACCGCTGCCCTGGGAACCATTTATTGGTTAACCAATGCCTCTTCCACAGGTCACCCCAAATGTTTCGCTATGATTGGTGACTTAGCAGGGGTGCCCGGATTCGCAGGGTGAAGTTTGTCTAGGTCTTGGCGGCGGATGCGTCTATATATAGATGTGGATCGGGAGAGAATGGTTGAGGGAGATCTTTTAGCGGCACTCTCTCGGAAGACCGCCTTGCACTGCAGTGGGAGAGATGAATTAATATGTCCTTCATTCCTGTACACATTGACACCCGGATTCCTACCCACCCCTTATTCCCTTTTCCTTTCCTGAACTTCCTTTCCCCCTCCAAAAGACCCTCCACATAGCATAATTTTTGTTTTTCCTCCTTAGGGCCTCCTGTTTGGAGCTAATGTAAAAAAAAATATGTATATATAAATTTTGGCTGAGCCTAAGATACTTGGGTATCTTATAGCTATTGACAGACACCTCCTTATGCAATCACACTTATTTTATTTTTAATTTTTTTACTAATGATAGCCTCAAAATCACTGTTACCACGGCAGTTAGCTTCGGAAAGATAAATACAATTTTTTTATAATTGAATAACTTATTTCAACGCTACGTTACTAATAGACCGAGGCATTGGTATCAATAAACATACAGCCAGTATAATAACACTTTTTTGTGCTAACAAACTATTCTACGTACTGTCATAATATAATTGTGATTTGAACAATTCTACGCTTGCTAGCTAATTTCCATATTTTGGATAATTGCCATAACTAGTTCTCTACCACAGACGTGAAGTTAATTACTACTAATGTGTATCATTTCTTCTACTCTAGCATTTTGGTAACTCTAATTGTATTGGAAAAAGGAAGTCAAGTACTTACTATGTATTTGTATAATGATAGGTATACTAAAACAATGGTGACTATTATAGGTGAGATACGTAGTAGCAGGGGCGGATCTAACGGTCAGCATTTCAGCAAATGCTGACTGGGACTCCCTGCTGGAACCCTCTGGGCCCCCCTTGCAGCTCCGTCTTGACCCTATGGGCCCAGGACCAGTGGCGGACTAAGGGTGGGGCGGGGGGGGGGGGGGGGGGTGGCCCGCCCGTTTGGAGGCCCCCCAGGACTGGGGGGCCTCCAAACGTTTCCATGTTCCCTTGATCAAATTCTAAAGAAGGCATCACTGTAAAAAAATTATTTTTTTATTTCATTTTGTGATTGATGCACTTCACCAAATTAATTCGAAAAATTGACGGAGATACAAAATTTTATGTATGTGAAACAGTTTGAAGTTGAATCATCCTTCAGCAAAACTTTGAATGCGTTTTATTTTTGAATGAATTTTATTTTCGATTTTTTATGGTAAATTTTCATCGTTGATAAAAAAAAATAAAAAATAGAAGGGAACCATTTATAAAACAATCATAGTCATAGTCAGGGCAGGATTAAACATGTCGGGGCCTCTAGGCAATGCCCGTCTAGGGGCCCCTAAGTAGTGGCCTACACTGCCTTATGGACAATAGGGCCCTGTCAGGGCCGGCTTAAACATGTCAGAGCCCCTAGGCAATGCACGTCTTGGGGCCCCTTTACCCTAGGGGCCCTACCCAATGTAGGGCCCCGAGGCAGCATACGTCTTATGGATAATACGTAATATAATGAATTTTATTTACCCCTAGGTAGAGGCCTACACTGCCTTATGGACAATAGGGCCCTGCCAAGGCCGGCTTAAACACTTTGGGGCCCCTAGGCAATGCACGTCTTGGGGCCCCTAGGTAGTGACCTACACTGCCTTATGAACAATAGGGCCCTGCCAGGGCTGGCTTAAACATGTCGGGGCCCCTAGGCAATACACGTCTTGGGGTCCCATCAAATCAGATTTATAGTTTTTCTAATGTGTTGTCAACCAGTATGGAAAACGTAGTTTTGAGAAAAACGCGCTCAAAGTTTTGCTGGAGGATAATTCAACACCAAACTGTTTAAAACGGTTCCATATAAGATGCAACCTGGTTGACAACATATTTAAAAAAACTATACATCCGCCTGTATGTATTTTTATTGCATTTGCATGTACCAACTCTTAAGCTGTTCGAAAATCCATTGTCTAACAGTTTAAGCCGCCGCTACCCGAATTTCTACCGATTTCTTACATATCTCCTTTAAACATTTGAAGTTTTTAAGCTCTTAAAAAAATATATGTTATTTTTGAAGATAATATCTATACGCGTTCCACGCCGAAACGCAAATTATATGAAATTCCCTCGATAGAAAAAATTGCAAAGTTTGCTCCGAAAATTATTATAAACACGTTTGTTTCAGTTATTTTACAAGTTATAGTTGTGAAAAAAGTCAGTTCTTTAAATGATACTTAAGACGCCTCCCACGAGATTTTTGCTCTATTTTAATTGAGTCGTGTTTTATTAAACATTTTCACAATTTTCGCATCGATTTTATCTAACATTCGTAATTACATATCTCTACATCTTCTTCTTTTAGAGCGCGGATGCGGCGCCTTAAGTCATGGTGCTTGCAAATCGGACGTATAGTTTTTCTAATATGTTGTCAACCAGGTTGAAAACCGTAGTTTCGTGAAAAATGCGTTCAAAGTTTTCGGAAGGTTAATTCAACATACAAACTGTTTAAAACTTTCTTGATTTTTTTTAGAATTTCCTAATATTATTAACAAATGCGTTTTTTGGAAAATGAAATACAAAAAAATTACCATTTTTTTACAGTGAGTCCCCCCCGGGACCAGAGGCCCGTGTGAACTGAATAAAAATCTTGTAAAATTACTTCCAATTTTTATACTAGGGGGTGGGGGGCTCAATCAGCTTTGCCGCCCCGGGCCTCTGACGGGCTTAGTACGCCACTGCCCAGGACCCCCGATCTGAGGGGCTCCCGGAACTCATACCCATATACTGGGCCGCCGAGAGGCGAGTATAAAATATCGGGCCCATACCTACGTACCTAATATATATATTTTTTGAAATAGGCAATTCACCCTGAACCTGAAGAGAGCGCTTTGTGTACCTAATATTTAAAGCGCCCTTCAGATAAAAAAAAAAAAAAAACGAAACTCCAGGCAGAAGATCCCGATGGAAAATAAGTTTCTAAAGCATCTGTCATCTTCTTTGGGAATGCCGTGAAAATGGTTCACTTTGAAGATACAGGACTTGGAAATAATATATCAAATTTTCCATGGGGCCCTAACCTCGGAGGTGGCCCCGGCTAGGTGCCAAAATGATACACATTGAGGGCACAGGACTAGAAAAAAATATTTAACATTATTATATAAGCGGAGGATGTTGCTTGTGTAGTGATGAAAAACTTAGCCAGCATTAGATTGAACTCGCGACGCCTGAGTAGGAATCGGAAGCATTTGTTCATTAATCGGAAGCATTTGTATACTACATGTATCATGTATATCTAATTTAGTAACTGCTGTGTTAGTAAATTTCTTAATCAATATTTGTTATCATTCATAAGTTTATTTTCTTAATTTAAAAAAAAGATTATATGTGTAAATTATTTTTTCTTTATCTTTTTCTATAATAGCACAACTTCCCAATTCAAACACGAGAAATGTTTTCTCTTTTAAATTGGGTAGATTCATTAACAAGAAATAATAATTAAGAACTAAATATTTTCTTTCTGTAAATCTTTTATATATATATGTATATTTCAAATTAAAAAAAAAATTCGGCTACTAGCCAGTTAAGCTAATTGAAAAAAAGTTAATTTTAAATTTAAAAAATAATTTTAAAGGCCTCTGTTTCAAACAATAAATAAAAATTGAAGTTTTAATCATTTACTTTACAATAAATATAAATACACATTCTAAACTTGCAGAAAAGTCAATAGGTGTTGCATATAAAAAATTAAAAATGGATAATTTTTTTTAAAGATATTATCTAGTAAGCATTTAGTTCGGGTTTGAATCTTGCAATCATACATAAAGATAGCAGCCAACAAAATATGCGTTAAGAAATTGAAGATATGTAGTGTTGGTAGTTCTTAGTCGAAGTATGGTACAGTTAAATACCACCAAATCGGATAGGTACACATAAGCTTATCTGGTAGAGCTCTTTTTTCAGATTTTTCTGTTTTCAGTATTTCGGTCGAGTGTTGCTAATATTGTCTTTATTTAATTAAAATACTAAAAGATTTCCATTTAAGACACAAGAGACACAATAGAAACAAGAGACACGTGAGGCACAAGAGACACAGGAGACATAGGAGACACAGGAGACACAAGACACAAGAGACACAAGAGACACAAGAGACACAAGAGACACAAGAGACACAAGAGACATAAGAGATACATGAGACACAAGCGACACAAGAGAAACAAGAGACACAAGAGATACATGAGACACAAGCGACACAAGATACACAAGAGACACAAGAGATACATGAGACACAAGCGACACAAGAGACACAAGAGACACAAGAGAAACAAGAGACCTAAGAGAAACAAGAGACACAAGAGACACAAGATACACAAGATATACAAGAGACACAAGAGACACAAGAAACACAAGATACACAAGAGATACAAGAGACACAAGAGACGCAGGAGACACAAGAGACACAAGAGACACAAGAGACACAAAAGACACAAGAGACACAAGAGACACAAGAGACACAAGAGAAAGAGGGACACAATTAGAGACACAAATGCGGACGTAATTTGCGGACTTATTTGAGTGCTGAACCCTTCCGTTGCGCCACTGGCACGTGTACTGTAAAAATATAATTGTGATTGATGAAGTTATCAATTATTCTGCCCTGAACTAAAGCACACCTGTCAAGGGTCGCTTAATATGGTGAGAGTATAAAAGAGGATATTTTAGCATAGTCAATCAGTTCAATCAAATCCTTTAACTAGACTTCTATATTAAATTGAATAGAATAGGGATTTTTGGTGTTAATTTTTTCAGTACTTAAACATGGAAAATTTAAAATTAATGGAGTCCGATGTTGATCCGTATTATAGCATTGAGGTTCATAATCTCGCGTTTCTTGTTTGGTCAGGGCTTATTTGTAATTTATTTGGTAACCAAAATAATATTTTACACTTTTATACGTCAAGTGATGTAAGCGATGTGAAATTGATGGACATAATGCTGAATATATCGGAAAACGAATGCAATTTACAAGTTACGCGGACCTCTATTAGCGCAAGGTGAAAATCAATCAGTTTTTTACTATAATATATCTATTTTCACTTTTTGATCTAGTTGTGCCATCTCTTAAGCCGACTTGTAGCTGTTTCAGAAATATGCGCATGAGTACCACTGAAAGTTGACAGAATGCATTGTCTTCGACAACAAGTCTATTTGTCAAGTTTCAGCTCGATCGGATGTAGGGAAGGGGATTAAATTCCACTGCCAAGATTTGCAATCATTCATTCAAGAAAACAAATTGAAATTCAAATAGAAGTATTTAAAAATGTTTAAAATTAATTTAAAATTTGATGATTCTGTATTTTTAACAAACATTGTCAAATGCAAAAAAGTAAATGAAGCTTAGCCGTATTGATTGTCAATATTGCACATCCACTATCACCAATCAAACTGAGCGATAATAGGCCACTTGCATGGATTTCATAACGACTTAGAAAAAACGTGTGGATAGATTTTTTTTACTAAGATTGCGAAAATGTTATTAAATTTTTTTAGAAATGTATAATTTTTTTTATTTTTAAATAAATAAATCCATTATTTGAGCTCGTGACGTCACTACATGAAAATGTCCCGTCTCCGATTATGTTCTATTAATTTTGTAAAATTCCACACTGATTAATTTTTTTTATATGGCAAGACTTTGATTTTCGGAGAATTTTTAAATTTTACGTTTAAAATTCACTAGATTTATTGTTTGTTCTCTGCGAACTCATCCTTTGGTTTGAAATTTTGATAAAGATGGCGGTGTTTAGAAAGATTTTACGAAGAGAACGCCGTACAATTTTTGCATCTGTACATGTTTTAGAAATATAATGGTAATGGTGCTGATTTTAACAAAATCAAATTTTATAATATTCTTATTATTATAATTTACAAGTACAAGTATATTGGATTGGATTGGATTTAGTCATATATAGACGTTGAACATTATAATGATTAATGATCAATAGGATGGATCAAGGAAAAAAATATTTATGAGATGTAATATTTTTGGTATGCCTCGTTATTCTCCTGTGCCATTCGTGTGGAAAACGTTCTTATTTGTTAAATTATTTTCGGTTATGTAATTATCGTTTTTTCGCACCCATAAAATTATGTCCCGTCTTTCCGGTTTAAAAAAATGGTCTGATTTTTCGGATTAAAATTAAAAAAAAATCACAAGGGTAAATTTCAAAAATACGATTTAAAAAAAATACAGAATGTCTTAGAATATTTGCCTAAACCGGATTTTTTTTTCAAATGTGATGCAAGTGGCCTATTGGAATGGACATTTTGACTTGAATAATCATTTTAAAAATTTTCCACTAAGCACTTTTTTTGCATATCGTTGTGTTCGATTAGTTTTGATTGTCAGAATAATATTTAAAAAATTTCTTTACCTGACTCATTTTTCCAATAGAATTTGTAAATAAATTACTTTATTTCATCTTGAAACAAGCATTAAACTGATGTTTTAAATTTCAGGATCGCTACAAATTTATTAGACAGAAAAAGAAAAGGAAATGTTATAATTTACGCGGAGAATTTGAAAGACGCTTGGAATGTTTTAAAGATCGTTAGAACAGTCTTTCCAAATCAAGATGGAACAGATTCCTTTCTCGTTGTAACTCCACCAAACCGAGGCATTTCAGAATCCGCCTCCTTTCTACAAAAGGCTTGGAAGCAATTGTTTTACTTCAATGTATTCATAGCTGATATATCGTTAGACAATTTAGCTGTGCTCTTGTACGTTGCTGTGTATAACCCATATTTCATGTGTACCGAGCAGTTGGAATCTTCTCGTCGAACATTTTTATTTACAGAGAAAAGTTCTAAAACTAATTGGACTACATTTATTTCGTACATCCATGACAGAACTAAAGACCTACATGGATTTCCAGTTAAAATAGTGATGCAGAACTTCACAGGACTTTCAGAAGCCACCACAGACGCATCGGGAAGAATGACATTTGTAGGAAGTGAAGCAGATATTGTCAATGAATATATCAAGGTTCTCAACTTTACTCCAATTTACAGCTATCCCAGAGACGGAATCATTTACGGCGGGTTCACGGATAACGGATCTTTGACCGGCGGAATGAGAGACGTAGAAGATGGGATTGTAGAGATGTTTGGCAACCGGAGGAAGCTCACCGGGGATGCATTTAATACATCTAAATTTCTAAGAACGGTCTACCAAACTTCCCTAGTAATCCTATTACCAAAAGGTCTTCCCCAAGTCAATGTCATCGGAACTCTGTTCAGCGTTCTTGATGCAACTGTCTCAATTATATCTTTATCATTCATTGTGTTCATAATAATATCGTGGACAACTGTCAAAATAAATCGCACCCAAAAGACAACCATAACCGACGCCCTCATCCAAGTGACAATGGACTGTATTTGTCTTATGAACAACATGTCTTTCCAACTGCCGAAATGCTTTTCAGAAAATATATTTTACGTCAGTTTAAGCGTTTGGTCGATGATGATAACAAACATCTACATCGGGACGATCATGACGAGACTCGCAGTTCGCGAGAGTACGGAAATCGAAACTTTAGAACAACTCAAAGAGTCTGGAATAATGATTGGGTGTATGAAAGATTCTTGTAGAGAAATGGATGCTGGTGTTTCGGTTGGAGGAGAACTCACGGTTCGTCAAATCCTGGCACAGAGACTCTTTATTATCTACAATCCTTTGGTCCAAAATATACTTCATCGCATCGCCTATGACAGGGACACTGGTACCATCTGCCCCCTCGATGTAGCTGATTCCCTGGTCGTGGACATGGTGTCTCCAGATGGGAGGGAGCTGCTCCACGTGATGAAGGAACCAGTAAACACGATGTATTCCTCGCAGTTAGTTCGGAGCGGATGGCCATTGCTTGGTAGACTAGAAAGAATTCACGATCAACTCACGGAAGCTGGCCTACTCGAGTTCTGGGAGGAGCGCAAGAAGTATATTTTCACCTTGAAGCGGATACATAGGTCTTACCAGGAAACCTCAACGCAACCTGCTCTCATCCTGACAAACTTCAGGTTCATTTTTATGTTGTGGGGAGTCCTTTTGTTAGCATCGATCATCATTTTTATTTTTGAGCTCTTCTTCCACAGGATTCGAAACAAATCGAAAACAATCCAAAAAGTTCCTAGAGTTGTTCACTTCGAAAGATACTCTTAAGCAAAAATATATTTACTAAGTTTAATTTATCATCATCGATATACTATGAATATTCATTCATTATTTTTATGCATAACAGCGAGTTAGCACGGCCGGAGTTTGAACTTGGACTTTTGAACGACTGCTATGGTCACTGTGCCAAACTTGCATTTCTCAGCACATGATACAGTGGGAGGGATGGATTTCTACCCCTATACAATTCACATCCCACCCTGTAATGTATAGTAAATAGGTATTTAATATGGAAATAATACGATAGATGGCGGTAAGCATTTAGCTTGCGCCATAGCTCGCCAGATGGCATTAGTGTACAAGAAGTGGTACTAGAGATAGACTTTACCAGCTCCCGAGGTGGGAGCGCAGAGATTTACCTACCCCCGAATAGTAAACAGTCGTAGCTATCCAGCAAGGTTATACAAAGTAATAAACACCTTTATATTTAAAGAACCTTTTTAATAATTAATATCTGCCAAGGAAAGGGCAGATATAACACACCCCATTACCCACTTCCCGGGTAATGTCGCATATCAAATAAAATGGATAAAGATTTATCCAGACACTATACATATGTATAGAGAGCATTTAGTTCGGGTTTGAATCTTGCAATCATACATAAAGATAGCAGCCAATAATATATGGGTTAAGAAAATGAAGATAATGTGGGTGGTTCTTAGTCGAAGTATGATTTAGTTAAAAGTGACCGAATTTGATATCGACACCTTGGCGCAGTGGTTAGCGCGTTCGCCCGGAAAGCGAGAGGTCCTGGGTTCGAGTCCCAGAGGTGCCAATATCTTTTTCTGATTTTTCTGTTTCCAGATTTTCGATTGAGTTTCGCTTACATTGTCTCAATTTAATTAAATATTAGTAATTGGTCTGTTTCATTGTCATTCTACTCTGTATATTATATTATTAAAACTGATGATGTTCCTTAAGTAAATAAATACATCCGTCACTCCTGGACACACTGACCCCCAGATTCCTACTTACCCCTAATTCCCTTTTCCTTCCCAGAACTACAACATTACCCTCATATCCCTGAGATGACATACTTTATTGGAATTTATTTTATTTTAAAAATAAAACTCTTAGCACTTTATGCTTTTAAATATAGTGATGAATTGTTTGTTTGCGGTTGTACAAAATATACGTTATCTGTAAATTGTTTTTGTACCTGTGAAGACTAAGTCTCTTGAGAAAGTTAGAAAAACATCCAATTATACCGTAAAACTAACACACATAAAAAAATACTTGTGAGTGTGTTTGAATCGCGAATATTTTTACCCAACCAAAACAAATTTTAAGGTTAAAACGCGGGGACTGTTTATTTTAGTTTTTTTATTAGCTTTGTAAAAGTGTTATGAATATTTAAATCATATAATGATGAATATTTATGTCATATTATGACCAATAAAATAACGACATTCAAATTTGAGACCATATTAAAAAAAGGAAAATACACAAAAATGTATATATATATATATTTACAGTTCTGATACAATGCATCTGCTTTCTTAAAACTACTAAAAGTGTATAAAAGTGTACTAAAAGGATATAAATAAATTCTTTGAGGAAGTGATTTTATTAAAATTCAAACTGCTGGAAGCAAAAAAAGGAAATGTGATGAGCAAAAAAAGGAGAAAAAAATCTATTTATTTAGTTATTTAGGAAAGTTATTTTTTTGCTTGTGTTGTAAATTTATTGAGATTCTTGTTAAACACATAGATGTCACCGCATAATCTATTAAATGTGCTACAGTTTCTTCTTATAAATACATTTTCAAGACAATTAGTATTGCTCTTAGGAGTATAAAATGTGTCCGGAGATCGAGTAATTCTTAATGGACATCTGAAATTAATATTTTGAAATAGGTATGGCTATAAATATAATTGTGAATTATCTTATAGAGTATTACTAGGTCTCTATTATCTCGGCATATAATCAAGAGATTTAAGGTTCACGGATACATAGTTTTCATCATTTCACATGTGATCAGAAACATATTTCTTAAAAAAATTTCAACTTCATCTATATTTGTTGTATATGTAGAACAATAAGGGTTCCACATTGTTGAAGCGTACTCTAGGTGGCTTCTGACGTAGATTATATAGAGAATGTTATTCAAAGCCTTTGACGTGATAAAACATTAAAAGTAGCTTACTGTCTAATAGAACTCCTAGATCTCTTATAATTGTGAATTATCTTATAGAGTATTACTAGGTCTCTGATATCTCGGCGTATAATCAAGAGATTTAAGGTTCACGGATGCATAGTTTTCATCATTTCGCATGTGATAAGAAACATATTTCATTAAAAAAATTTCAACTCCATCTATATTTGTTTTATATGTAGAACAATAAGGGTTCCACATTGTTGAAGCGTACTCTACGTAGCTCCTGACGTAGATTATATAGAGAATCTTATTCAAAGCCTTCGACGTGATAAAAAATAAAAAAATGAGCTTACTGTCTAATAGAACTCCTAGATCTCTTATTACGTTTACCCTGTTTAAAAGATTGTTCTTAATTATGTAGGGACATAATAGAATAATAATAATATAATAATTTTCCTTTCCTTTGTTATTTTCTAAATATTAAACAAAACACCTTCTTTTATAATGCCTCTTTTAATAAACATAACTACATTTATAAGATTTTGAATGTAAATAATGAATAAGGAATCATTTTATTTTGATTTCGTTTGTTTGTTGTGTTTTATTTTTTATTTTTCGTTTTCCAAAACATACAATGAGTATTTAATTAATTAAAAATTAAAGGTTTAGTTTCTTTTAACGTTTTTGTTGCTTGCAGGTATATGAATTGTACCTACAAGCTCTCTAAAGTCATCCACGTGGAACTAGTATTAGATGTATTCCTATTTATTATTTTGAGTTTATGCTTTATTTGTATATTATTTTGTATCTTTTTTATTTGTGCTATACTGTTGTTTTAAATGAAACTTGTATTTGTTATCTTTTTTATTTGTGCTATACTGTTGTTTTAAATGAAACTTGTATTTGTTATGTAAAAGCCCAATAGGGCGTCAATAAATAAATAAATAAAATGCGTTCATAAAAACACCAACAGTGTAAGAAATATTGATTCGCGGATCTTTTAATTCCTCTCCCGCCTTGTAGAACGGTCCCTCTCCTCGGTGGGCTGGTCTTAGGCTCATTTGAATAAATCGGAAATAAATTACCGACTTAGTCGACAAAGCAATCAGTGAATGGGCGCCTTCGGAACAAATAGAGAAAAGCAAAGGCAAAAGGGGTCCGGAATTCGAAACAATATTATATCCTAATGAATAGCATCCTTTGAGCGTTTTGTTGAAGGCTAATTGAAATATTAAGATATCGGAAGATATCTTAAATCTGGGTGCGGTGATTTACTGGCGGGTTCATTTGAAGATGAGCCTTTGGTTGAAACAGGGACGATTTATTTAAATTATATTGCTATCCTTAGTAACGTAACATTTAAAAAAAAAAGTTCATTGGAGTGGTGAAGATTTCAGCACTAGTACATAGCCGGGAGACACTAAAAGCGTGCACAATATAATGTGCACGGTTGAAAAATTCCATATTAGAACGACCCATGTTTATGCTCATCATCTCGGAATAATTTAGAGTAAACTGAGGTAACTTGTAGCATACTAAGGCCCAATTGTTTCGCAGAAATTCACTTGTTTCGTCACCAAATGTCTATTCAGCGCTATTTTGTAACAAACTACATATCTAATTTCCGAACAGATATTGATTAGTTCTTATTTTGAATACTTTCGACATCGCCAAATCTAGTCTCCTTCAACTGAAGCAATCTGCCGAACAGGCCCTCCATTGATATGCTTGTTGTAACCCTAAGTGACCAGCTCAGATATGGGGGCTCCACCGAAGCCAGAGTAAAGTTAGCCTCCCAAAAACTGGGCGTACTATACAGGGCCTGCAGATACTTTAATAGTACACAACTGCTAACCCTGTACAAATCACAAGTGCGCCCCACGACTGAATTTGGCAACCACCTCTGGTCTGGAGCTCCAAAATTCTTGAAAAATACCCTCGACTCTGTGCAAAAATGGGCGGTCCGTTTGATAGATTCTCCCATCTTAACAGACGGATTGCAATCTTTAGAGCACAGGCGTCGGGTGGGAATGTTATCCTTGTTCTACCGGTATTACAATGGAAGATGCTCCGAGGAACTAGCGTCATTGATCCCTTCGGCACTGGTGCATAGTCGGGAAATACGCCAAATGCGTGCCCAACATATGTACACGGTTGACATTTGTCACATGAGAACGGGTCGTTTCTTCGACTCGTTCTTGTGTTTAACAGCTCGGCCTCTGTGTTTCCTCCTTCCTACAACATGGGTCTCTTCAAGACCAATATTCATTCCTTCATCACCTCAAAAAGACCCTCCACATGGCATCTCAAATATAGGCCCTGAGGGAAATTTTTTCCTCAGGGCCTCCTGTGTGGGGTTTATGTAAAAAAAAATCGCCTGAAATTTCAGCTAATCTAGAGTGAATATATGAACTCGTTGAAATCCTTTTGGTAAAATGTTAAACGAGTGATTAAAGGGACAATTAAGTTTTTAAGTTTCATTTGGGAGTAAACCTACAAGGTTATTGTTAAAGTTTATCACATCAAATCATGTCTTGCTATTATTGAACCGAATTTTATTTGAATCCTTCCAAATTGAATGTACTCAAAACAAAGATTAATTGTGTTTGCCACTAAAATTGTGCATTTTATTTAATTATCACGTTTCAATTTTTTTGAGAGATGAAAGATTCCCATTAAATAGTGATTCTAAATCAGTTTCAGCTTTTGAACGAATTGTGATCAGCAGAAGAGGACAACTATCGTGTTGTTAAGCTTGTCAGCTTATTACAATTTGACAGAAAGCCGAAACACACCGAGAATCAACCAAAATGGCGCTCAATGGTCATTTGACAATAATTGTATATTTGATTTCTGCGAAGCAACTGGGTCAAATTAATAATATGATTCTTTCAAAAAAAGGTACTGATTTTCAACGATTTTCCTTGCTGTAAAGGATACGTGAAGGTCAAAAAATTCTCCTTCCTATATACATGAATTGATCCGAAAATATTTATTTGGTTACTGGGTATTTTTGCAAATTAAAATGCAGGTAAAAATGAGGTTACCTGGCGATATGATGTAACTTATATTTGTTATGTGTATATGTAACGATGTAACTTACAGACTACCCGTAACTTGGTGAATGATTTTTATTGCTGGAAAGTATTAGGTAAATCAGCATATTTTATACATAGAATAATCCAATGAGCCCATGATCGAAATCCATTATCTAAAACCCATTAACGTTCTAAAAATAATAAAGTACTATGAGACATCAAAAAAGACTTTATAAAACAAAATCACAACCTCCCTAACTTGATGATACACTTATTTTACAGAAAATACACACATCAGGAAATGGGCCACTTTTTGAAGCTTCAATAGACGTTATTGTTAATGTTCATTTAATGATAATTGTCAATAAAAAAGACGAATTATTATTAAATGAATGTTAACAATAACGTCCATGGAAGCTTCAAAAAGTGGCCCATTACCTGATGTATGTGTTTTCTGTAAAATAAGTGTATCACCAAGTTAGGGAGGTAAAACTTGGTGATACACTTATTTTACAGAAAATATATACATTCTTGTACATCAGGAAATGGGCCAATTTTTGAAGTTTCCATAGATGTTATTGTCAACTTTCATTTAATGATAATTTTTCAATAAAAAATTAAAGACTTAATATATGTATAATGTTAGCAACAATAAACTACCGCATTTCTAAAGAGTTTCCCCCAAAAAATTAGGGATGGATTCCAACTGAAAAGAAACGAGGGTTGCAGTCCTAGTCAGTCTAAAATTTTATTATTGTAGAAAGCAATCACTTTGTGGTTTGACATATTTAATAAAATAAAATACTGTTTTGTTTAAAACCACGAGTTTTATTAATTTTTTGAACCGACCGGTTTCGCTTTACTCAAGCATCATCAGGGTACAAATTAATACTAAACAATAAGTCATAATGTGTGCTTATATAAAACAAAATATAGAGGGAGACAAAATATAGAGGGAGACAAAATATAGAGGGAGACAACATGATACAAATATAACAAACACATCGACGGCCATAAAATACATTAACCTAAGTTCGCAAGTAATGGAAATTAAAAAAGCTGTAAAAACCAAAAGTAATATACTTAATAATCAATTAGACATATCAAGTAGTCCAATATTAGGTCTGTTTCCAATAAACCTTTAATTTAAAAAAATCCCGGTGCTCCTTACCACTATGCCAGTTGATGCTTTGTTTCTCCAAATTTATTATTAACCCATTAGTCACATAATTATCTTTCCGTTTTTTCCATTACTTGCGAACTTAGGTTAATGTATTTTATGGCCGTCGATGTGTTTGTTATATTTGTATCATGTTGTCTCTCTCTAGATTTTGTCTCCCTCTAAATTTTGTCTCCCTCTATAAGCACACATTATGACTTATTGTTTAGTATTAATTTGTACCCTGATGATGCTTGAGTAAAGCGAAACCGGTCGGTTCAAAAAATTAATAAAACTCGTGGTTTTAAACAAAACAGTATTTTATTTTATTAAAATTTTATTGCCCCTCTCCCGTTTATAGTGTCGAATGCAAAAATAATACAGGATACTTGGATTTAGACAATAAACTAATATCACCAAGTAGGATACTAAAGTCAAGTTATCACAGTTCACTCGGTTCACTCCACTAACTTTTGTGATTCCTTTCACATTAAAAATAGGTGAGTTATTAATTAGTTCCATAGATTTAACGAAAAAAGGTATACCTGCGAATTGATTGGTAATTCACGCAAAGGTTCGCGTATAATGAAGCCATCTGCATTCAATTATCGAGTACTCAGCCTCCTGTGTAAACCCAGAAAGCTATTTCTAGGGACTGAGAGCTTAACGACCCCGAGTAGTCTGTTTGTTGCAAAGAGATCTGCATAATGGATTCGCAGGTAAATACGTTTCATTAGCGAAAGTAATATGAGGTGATTCATTACCCGCACCGAGACATGCAAATTGCGGATAAACGGGACTGTATATTATGCTACACTCTGTTCTGGTTCTGGATTTATACTTCTTACAAAGGAGGCAGGGGTGCGAAACCTAAGGAGATCTAAGAATTTGCTTGGAACATTTCTTTATCCAAATCTTATGTAAGTTCTAACAAAGATTTTTATGATTGCACTTTTCTCAATCACGCTTTATTTCTCAGTATAATAATTAAATTGCTTATACGGGATTGAATATTGTTTGTTAAAAATTGTTTTGTTTAAAAAACAAATGTATTGCTGATTATTTGTTTTGTTTTTAATACATACATTTTTCAACGGTTTACAACAATTCTCCTATCTGTACCTACTACGTAAAATAGGGAACATTTTATCCTAACGTATTATTTGGGAGGCGGGAATGAGTACCGCCGGCCGGGAACATTTATTGGATAACCAAAACCTCTGCCGTAGGTCACCCCAAGTGATTCGCTACGCTTGGTGATTTAGAAGGGGTGCCAGAGTTCACGAGGTGAGGTTTGCCTTGGAGGCGGATGACCAGGACACACTGAACCCCAGATTCCTACCCACCCCTTAAACCCTTTTCAGCATCTCCAAAGATGACATAGGCCCTGAGGGAAATTATTTTCCTCGGGGCCTCCTGTGTGGAGCTCACGTAAAAAAAATAATAACAGTTCGACGACGTTTTGAGGTGGTTTATGGATAGGTTAATAAATGTTTGTTATAAATTATAATAAATATAAGTGTTTGTTATAAAATTTTCAAATAAGGGATGCTACCGGTTTATTTCACAGAATTTGAACAATTCATCAAATTTCACAGCCAAAATTCAAGTTCGGCAAAAATTCTTTCAAGTTCTGTTGTTATTTGAACTTATGAACATGAACTTTAATTTTATCTGTGAAATTTGTTGAATTGTTAAAATTCTGTGGAACCAGCCGTCTAAGTAAGTATTGTGTTTTAATGTAAAATGTGTCACCGAAAGTTTTACTATCTATATCATTCCAAAAGAGAGATATGATTTGATATTTTCTCAAAAAGAAGAAGATGGAGAAATATTGAAATACGAATGTTAGAGGAGTGCGTTAATATTTAAAGTTATAAAATCGATGCGAAAATTGTGAAAATGTTGAGTAAAATAAGACTCGTTTAAAATAGAGCAAAAATCTCGTGAGAGGCGTCTTGAGCATCATTCAAATAAACATTGTGAATTTTTTCATAACCATAACTTGTAAAATAACTGAAACAAACGTGTTTACAATAATTTTGGATTATACTTTGCGATTTTTTTCAATCGAGGGAATTTCATATAATTTGCGTTTCGGCGTGGAACGCGTCTAGATATTATCTTCAAAAATAAATTTCAAATGTTTAAAGGAGATATGAAAGAAATCGGTAGAAATTCGGGTAGCGGCGGCTTAAGTTTTGGCTTATTATGCTGTTTTCAATACGTCACGTTGTGATGTGACGCATCGACAACCATAAACTTAACCCGTAGGAATCTTAATTTCTTGGCAGTAGGTAAAATATTAATGTTCATTAAAAATAGTGTTCACGACCCCTGCCTTGTCTCGTCTACGCCGGTAGGTATAAGCTAGGTGCTAAGCGTTCTCAGTATTTCCCCTCAGCTTAGCGAGTGTGAGTTTTACTCAAATTGAATTTTGACAAAGCTTCTGTCAATGGTCGCAGAATGTACCAGACTTGGTGATCTATTTACTTGACTGCGAGATATTGAAATTTCAGAGAAATATGGGTTCTGGATAAGTGGGTGGTGCGCTTATTTAATAATGCTTGAGAAAACTCGCCGAATAATCAATTACCAGTCGTGGGGAACGTGCAATTATCTTGACCATTGATGATTAATGATTAATTTTACCAGCGTAAGTACCTCCCTTGATGATATATTAGAAGTTAGTGTAGTTACAACACAGCTTCGCATCAGTTTTACATAGGATTTTAATAGGATCGGCGAAAGATACGGCGACCCATGTTTCTTTTTTTAAATTGTAAATTTGGAGCTCAACTGATGCGAACTCTTAATTGTGGTCAATTTAAGAGTATCTACCTACTCCACTCACTAGGCGTGAGAACCTTTTTCAATTTCACCATTCGTCTACAAATTATGAAGAAAACTCTCCAATTACATAGTTTAACAAAAAAATTTACAAAAATTATCGACATTTTTAATCTATCAATTCCGACATTTAAAACATATCTACCTAATTTTTTTTTTTATATCAACGTATTATTTCTGATAATTTATTTTTTAATTTATCAATTTGTAAACCATTGCGATTTAAGACATTATGTTTATGTATCAATGTGAAAGCTCCATGGACTTATAAAAGAGTAAATAAATTAATAAATAAACGATAATGACCCATGCAGTATTAAAATCGGTAGGTATTTCAAAGCTACGCAGCTTCAATTTGGGGGGG
This sequence comes from Limnephilus lunatus, assembly GCA_917563855.2. Classification (NCBI taxonomy): domain Eukaryota; kingdom Metazoa; phylum Arthropoda; class Insecta; order Trichoptera; family Limnephilidae; genus Limnephilus; species Limnephilus lunatus. Next base: position 28,172,711 of record OU830598.1, on the reverse strand, counting down.
GGGGGGGGGATATGGGTACCGCCGCCCTGGGAATTATTATTTATTGAATAACCAATACCTCTGCCATAGGTCATCCCAAGTGGTTCGCTACGTTCGGTGACTTAACAGGGGTGCCCGAAATCATCGGGTGTCGTGTGTCCAGGTCTTGGAAGTAGTTGCGCCCGCTCACCAGCTGCATGGTGGGCCGGATCGGGAGAGACACATTTGGGAACGCCCTTTGACCTCTCTAGATGATCTCAATCGACCCATCGTCTTGAGGGATGAATTCAAACGTTCACCATTCCTGGAAACAGGAGACCCCTAGATTCCTACCCACCTCTCATATCTTTTATCTCCCCAAAACTTCCTCTCCTTTCTTTTCTTAAAAAGCCCTCCACACAGCATCTCCAAAGGAAACATAGGCCCTGAGGGATGCTATTTTCTTCAGGGCCTCCTGTGTGGGGTTAATGTACTATACTAAAATATACTCATTTACATTCATAAGTACAAAACCCAAGAAATGACAACTTACACGTACCTACATTAGAAACACTAGATCTCATGGTCAAAAACATATCCAACAAGTAACTACTAACACAACATTTGGGCAAAAAAGCTTCTTGTATTATGGTATTAAACTTTACAATAAAATACCACTCTCACTTAAAAACCTCAACAGTATAACATTTAAATCTCAAATAAAAAGCTGGATACTAAATATAGGGAGAACAGAAATAGAAAATATACTGATATCAAATACAGACTAAAACCGAATCTACTGAACTGAATTATAAAAAAACACAATTTTATTTAATTTTTAATTGTTTAACAAAATACTACATGATACCTTGTTTATAACTAATTCATATTAATTTCTTATAATTAAATTATAATATGTAAATGAAAACCTCAGCACGAAATGATAAATTTTACAATGTACCTACGTGTCGGCGGCGCGCGCTGCGCCCATCTACTTCGTGAAGTGCATCATGATCGGCCTGATTTTACGATTTGTCTCCGATATACATACCAGAATTTTTTTAATGCATTGGTATTAAATTGCAAATAATGGTAGGACATATTATGGTTACATGATATGTATCATATTATGGTTACGTGGTACTAGCAAACAATTTTTCTTTATGCATATTTTATGCATTTATTTTTACAAACTACCGGCATGATCTATATTAGCATATTCATTACATAAATATTCTAAATCGGGCAGCTAACTAACTTATGTGTATGGCGATAAGGTTTAAATATTCACTTAACACCAGCTGCCTATTTTGATGTACCTAAGAAAAAAAAATCGTCAAGAAAAGTGTTTTATTTTATTTTGCGAAGTTCATCCACAAATATTTTAATGTTTAAAGATATTTGTCTAACGCGCTTAATTGCCCACATTATGCAATAAAACCAAAACCCCAAAGGGGTTTTTAAGTAGGAGATTTTTAAGTTCATAGCAATCTATATAGGTTTGATATTCTATTTTTATCTGGACTTATAAAAAGATTTATAAAATTATTTCAAAGGCCAAGATGTATTCAATTCACAGTATTTCATTAAATCATCCAACATGTTTCTGAGCGATCAAATTTTCAAACCAAAAACACATGATTTTGCATTACTTCGTATTGCAGCCTTAAGTTAAAAAATGTTTTTGATCGACGATTTAAATTGAAACTTACGATAATTGAATGAGGTTCTGACACCGAGCGCCATCTCTCGAGAAATCGTGGCGCCGTTAATGTTAACAAATTTGCATTTGAGAAGCGGACTTTGATTGTACGCATACATTAATTATAACGAGTATGAGATTGGCACTTTGTCATGGACATTACAGCAACAAGATCCCTCGCATCTCGCACTATGTTAGAGGGGTAGAGAAGAAAATTATAATTCGAGCGTTCGCGTTAATAATTGCGTCCGAGATTTCTGAGCGTCCGATTTAGAAATTTCCCGCCCCCCATTAAGAAAAATCATACCTTCGAATTTTAATATGGAATCATAGTCTGCTTATAGTGCTAACGAGCCATTGAATGCACCTTTATTTAACAATTTTTTACTATACTTTTAGGATTTATAAAAAAATGACTATGACTTCTGTATGTTGTCCATTGCCTTGTTGATAATAATTGTATAAATTTAAATACGAACATGCATTTTATGCGTAACGCATGATCAATGATTTGTAAGAATTTTTTTCAATACTTTCAGTTCGCAAAATGGCAATAACAAATAATTCAGAAGAGATGCGAGATATCTCTTGTTTTATATTTATGATTAATCAAAGTATGCAACACGCGGGAACTAACTGTTTAAAATATGGCCACATTTTAAACAGCGGACGTTCAAGAGCCAAAATTTGCAAGTTGGTCAAAATCGCTGAAATGACATTAATACTGTATGTATTTGAAATCTATATTCTTTTTGTTTAAATTTCTTGTGATTAATCTTGACAAGTAAATTCAGATTTCATAATTTTTAAGGGTCTGCTTTTTTCCATTTTAGAGAAAATGTTTTTATTTGCTAACTAGATTTATTAAAGGTATTCGAAAGGTTAAAAAAAACATTAAAGATAATAAAAAAAAATCCTCGTCTACTCATTATATTTATATATTGTTTTTGTCTTCAATTCGTAGACCTATATTTAATTTATTTTTTTATTTAATTTATTTGGGAGCGGGAGACGGGAGCGGGAAGGCGGGGAAGGTGGAAAGGGAACGCGGGAGGGAAACGGGGACACTCGGGAAAGGAAATGCAGGGAGAAACAATTTATTTCCTTGAATATGGCATTGCAACGCACGCCGGGAATCAGCTAGTATTTTATAAATATTGATTTTGTGTTCAATTCATAGAATTATATATATATAAATAAATTTGATAATGTTATTATCAAGTTCTGCAAGTATTTTGGTATGTATTTTTGTTAAAGCTGTTGCTGATCCTGATCTACTCCCGTATTTGTAAACAAATAATAATTATTTATGTAATAAAGAAAATTGAAAATATTTGTTTTTGATAGGCATGGATCCTAAGGCAAATCTGTATATATATAAATCAAAATATGCTTGCTTGTAGGCATGTGCGTAGACAGGTTTTGATTTAGGGTGGGGCAAAAATTAAAACTCTAGAGTAAGTACCGAAAAAAGTAGGCTTCTACGAACATTTATTTTCTATTAATAAAAATAATATTAACGGAAGAAGGAAAATCAGTCCATCAAAGTGCTATAAATTTGAATACGCGACTAGGTCGACAATCCCAGAGATCATACATCGGCCAGCCAGGGTGGGGCAAATGCCCCACCTTGCCCCACCGTACCTACGCCCATGCTTGTAGGTATATATATATATATGAGTATATGAGATGTCTATGTATTGCTATATTAAGCATAGGAAATGTTTGAAACTTTCAAAATACCCCCTTAAAGCCCCCACGAAGGTTTCTGGATTATTACAACCATATGACAGTACATCTGAAAGGTTTTTTTAATCATTACAAAAGCTCTTGCGAAACTGTCAAAAATATTTGGGAGCGGGAGAGGGTAGCGGGAAGGCGGGGAAGGTGGAAAGGGAACGCGGGAGGGAAACGGGGACACTCGGAAAAGGACATGCAGGAAGAAACAATTTATTTCCTTGAATATGGCATTGCAACGCACGCCGGGAATCAGCTAGTATTTTATAAATACTTGGACCTTCACAAATCCTACAATTATAAAATACCGTGATTTTCCACAGGTCTGCGATAGTTAAGTGCTAATTGTTTCAAGATAATCTCTTCCAATTTCTCAGCAAAATTACGATACCTCGGCCATTTGAATCCTGTATCCAGCAACTTCCGGTCCTTTATCTATATCCGGTCAGCTTCTTAATCCGGCAAGATGTATGACCTCCTGCCTCCTGCCCCCCGGACCCAAATCCGCCCGTAACCTAATCTCGATAAAACCAATAAGCGCTGAACAAATTGGTGCCGGGGGAGCTGAAGCAAAATCAGCGACAAATTACGGTGTTGTGCAATGCGATCAATTTATCCGATCTCGGCAGTCGCAGACACTGCTAAAGACAGCTGGGTAGATTATTTAAACCTTTTCCCCTTTTTGTGACGTTGTGGTCTGAAGGAAGTATGGAGCGGATGGAGAAATTAAAGATGAAGGTTGGGAAGCCTCTGGCTAATCAGGAGGTCATGTAATATGTAGAGAAATGATTTATATAAATTGTTTTTTTTTCTTTTGTTGAGGTATGCACTAGGCTTCTATGGACTGCACATCATCTACTTTTAAGGTTTTGTCAGTGTTTGTTCTGAATGGTGGTTCCCCACCATGTTAGAAAAGAGTGTATGTATTTCGTTTTGATTTTTAGTATAATTATGTGCCATGCGCGGGTCCCTATATCCCCAGCCATTACGAGTATGGCTTCCTACAAATCACTACAATTATGGAAAAATTATAAAATCAAACACATATTCTAATTTCGGATGTCTGTGATGGGTGTTAGTTATTCATGTGTGAAATCTGGTTCATTGAACTCAAATTATCTTTGGTTTTAATACTGTAATTTTCAAAATTGTCACTCTCAAGAGCCATTTTCAAAATTGGAAACGATTGTTTGAAGAATTTAGATAAGCGATAAAGAAGGTAGATACTTTTCTATAATGAAAATACTTTTATTTTAATTAATTAATAATTCCATATTTTAAATTTATTATTAACGCCCCTTTTAGGGGCTTTTACATGAGGATAGTAACTATTATACAGTATTTATAATTATACATAACCAAACTGCCTCAGTATCAAAATTTTGTATTTTTAGTTACAAATTGAAGATGTCCACTGACTTGGTTTAGGTAATTATTCCCCTTCATTAGTATTCTGGGCAACAAAAATACATATTGTATTATTGTAGTTAGTAAATGAGAACTTATTTATTTTGTTTCAGATTTCGTGATTTTTCAAGATTTATTAATTCTAAAGGAAAATTTGTGATCGTTTTTCTAATTTTTCAACAAAGAACAAACTTTAAAAAAAATTCTTGTGTTTCACAACATTATTACTTAATTTATAAAAACAGTTTGTTTTTAAACAAGTTCTGCATTGTAATGCAGATTTTTCGCCTTCTGAAGGCACTGTATATTATTTCTAGATGGGTGCTTATGACGAAAAACGTATTGTTTATTTTTTTTTAATCATATGTACCTATCTAGAAATAATAAAAATATATCATCTGTAGGTAAATAGTTTAACCACAGTTTGATAATGCCTTCAGAAGGCGAAATAGCGTCATAATAATTCCATAGCAGAACTTGTTCATAAAAAAACTATTTGTATAAATGAAATAATAATATTACTGAATATATATAAAAAAATATATTTTCTACAAATTAACCAGATAATAAAGAACATATTTATATTATAAATAAAATTATAATAACGAACATATTTATATTTTAAAGAAAATTATAATTGTAGGGCAACGATCCTGAGGTAAATATTTAAAAAAATACTTTCAGCTGTACAAATGAGATAATTATAACATCTCATGATTTTACACGAGGATAAGAAATAATTCCCCAATTGCTAACACATGCTTAACGATATCAGCAGATTGTACTGAGATATAGACTATTCAATCAAAAGACGATGAATTTGAACACCTTCGGATAAGCAGATTCCTTTCTCGATAGTATTAAATTACTGTTATTAATATAGAAATTCCTCCGAGGGAACAACCGCTCGAAAAATGCTGATTCACGCCACTCGACGCGCCCGACTGTAGTTGGTAGCTAGGACCTACCTGGCCTGGGGTGCGTTTACGCCGGTAAGGAAAGTGGTAGAAGGCAGAGAGTGGTAAGCATAAGGCTGTTAGCCTGAGGTGGCCGGGGTAGGTTGTGTTTGAGGTGCAGAGCAGGAGGCTGTAGGATGTATCTGGGAGGAGGTGGAGGTGGTAGATAGGGGTTGCCTGGAGGCCATTACTCTAGATCAGCCCTAAGGATTGGTGCATACTTCGAGGGATGCAAACGCTCAGGGTTCGCATAACTTTCTTCAAATATTGTGATTTATCGACAAATATTTTATTCATTTCGAATGAGAGTTAAACAATTCAGTTCAGTTATAAAACTCTTAGGAAAGGTTGTTTAAAAAAATTGAGCAATTCATCAAATATTTGAAGTTAATTTTCACGCTCTGTTCAAATTCTGCTATTATATCATTATAGGCCAGTGGCTTCAGAAACCTGACATAATCACAGAACTTGAATAGAACTTTTACCGAACGTGAAAATTAACTTAATATATTTAACGAATGGTTGAAATTTAAAAAAAACCTCATTCTTATTCATTTTGTGCGTCGGAAAGAAATGTGAGAGGTAAAGAAATGGAAAAGTCGTTTGTTCGACATCAGTATCTGACTATCATATGTAATAAACTGGAACGAAGTGGAAATACATTAAAATTTTGCAGAAAATTGATTTAAAATGTATGCATGAAAAGCCACATCAATTTATTGACTAAGCGTACAGAAGTCCCGTTTTAAACCATCTGTAAATTTGTTTGTATACCTACGTTCCGCTTCCGATTCAAAATGATGGTCGTTTTAATAATAATTGGATAATTTGCATAGTGCCGTTTTCATGAAAAATTATATTAAAAGCGCTAATAAATGTTCAAAAAAGATTCTCTTTTCAAATGTGATTTCGTCGTTTTTAATTGGACTTTCTTATTCGCGTTTGGTACCTACTTGTCTGAGTAAAGTTTAAAAAAATTATTGCGATTGAGACAGTGACGTTACATTAGACAAATTGAATGATTTCTTATACGAATTTTTAAAAAATGTTACCTAAATTATATATGGTTTTTAATCAATTAGATGGTTATTTACGTACCTTATTAAAAATCTCACGATTTGTCAAAAAAAAAGAAAATTAAATGCGTATTTTTTGGACGCGAGGCCTACTGTTAACAGAACTAATAGTATTAAATTGCGAGTACCTCAAACAATCAGAAGATCGAAGGATACTTTTAGCCTTTAATTATAACCAACATGTATCTATTAATCACTCAACACTTTACACCTTACAATCTAATAGGCGATGATAGTAGCGATATTATAGCCTTTGTGGCAGCGAAAGATGCAGCAGATTTTGAATCGCGGAAGCATTCCTAGGATTTAGTACCCCAAAGGTCAACAGCGATCCCTCAACATTTCCACACAGACACCGTCTTCCAGGACAAATTAAAAGAAACCATTCTGTTTCAGACTGCTGAAGAAATAACAGCTTTGTAAATCACTACTTGTTCGCTCCCACTATTCATAAACGAATACTTTATAAATATAAAATTATGGCACGAATGTAAATTGTTAAAATAAAGTTGTAAGTAGAGTGTTAGATGCTTATTTGATTTATACGCAATCCTTACACTTACCGTCCCCATGCCTTCATATCTACTCGATGGATGTTTAAAACGCGTGTGCTTGTTTAGGAATAGGAATAAATACATCCCAAAACAAGAAATCGCGTTATACTTTCATAAGACCAAAAACGTCCCAGAGCGACCTTACATTTCGCTCTCTTGCATCTCTCTTCCTCTCATGCAAACATACCTACATAAATATGTATTTTTCTTTTAACCAGAAAGAAAACGAAATACTAATATTCATATATCTATGAAAATAATGCTTCTTATTGTATTTGAAATATGAAAGCTATCTTGCATAGATATTTTACAATCTGGATCCAAAGTGACGGTTCTACTTCGGTTTGACGAAACCGAGGCTTCCGGATTGTAAGGTGCGAATATATATGGAACCAAGCAGACGAGTTAAAAATGCAGTTAAAAACAACAAACATGAAAGAATGTGTCGGAATTGTTAGTGTGGCAGTATTGGCGTCCTTGCCCCCGGGTCGGTATATCGGGATGACGGTATGATAGGGGTGTGATTTGCTTATCTCCCCCGGCCAGACGGGGCCCGGGGCTGCGGGGCGGGGGGCGCGGGGCTTCCGGCCAGCATCAGCAGGAGGATTACACTTTTATTCCGCCATCGATTTTATTACGATGTCTTCATCGAGTATCGCCGTGAATTATGAATTTTATTTATAACCCTTCCGGCTTTGGGGCTCTCCCTAAGCCGCGACTGCGGACTCTGATAAACCTGTTCATTTTATAGACGTATCTATTTTCAATTATCACAGATATTAGTAAGGACAGGTTGTCTAAAAAAAGTTCATTTTCACGTTCTGTAGAGATTCTACTAAAATTCTCTTATTATATTACTATAGGCCAGTTGCTGCATGAAACTCAAATAATCACAGAACTTGAATAGAACTTACACAGAACGTGAAAATTAACTTAAAATATTTGATGAAATCATCAATTTTTTTAAACAACCCTTCTTAAGTGATTTTCGTGGTTATATTTTTATGATGTTAAAAGGTATGCATACCTACGTTAAAAAAGCGTTGTGAAGTCTGTGGCGTTGCGGTTATGCCTTGTAATGTTGTTACTGAGGCAGTTCAGTTATGTTTAATAAAGATTGTATAATTTTTACTGTTCATTATGTAAAAGCCCCTAAAAAGGGCATTAATAAATAAATAAAGTAAATTAATGACCGTTTCCAATCAAGCCATTACACTTTTTGTATGAATTATGTTAAGACATCCCAAATTTAGGGTTCCATGCCAACTCAGAAACAAGTCAACTCGACACGAAATGTCCTTTGAAAAGTCATTAAAAGCTATGAAAAAAATAGTCCATAACCCTAACCTAACTTATTTAACCTATTTTTTATCTATTTTTTTCATCACTTTTAATGACTTTTCAAAGGACATTCTGAGTTGGTTTCATTCTGAGTTGTTCGGTCACCCAAATTAAGATATGAAGCGAGACGTAGAGGAGTGGAGAGGAGGAGATGCGAAAGAGGAAGGTTTTGAAGTAGCGGGGTATTAAGACATATATAAGGGGGGGGGGGGGGGGTTTAGGGTGTTCAAATTAAGTTCATTTTTTAACTGCATCGCAATAGCGAACGTTTGAGAAGCCCTGTTATAGGAACTTACTATTTCAGCGAAAGTTGTGTCAAATTTAAAAATCAAAACATTACCCAAAATGGAGAACGTTTGTTTTACAAGGAATTTGGTAAAGAGGTAAAGAGTAAAGAGCATCGTAAAACCCATCATTCTTATTTTACGCTGTTTGCTTTGTGTTGCCGGTTCCCAGTTCCCAGTTGCCAGTCTGAAATATTTAATTTCCAGCAGTTTTAATGTGTTTGTTTTTGTGTGTACAATGTCATGTCATGTCAGTTAAAAAATGTCGGAATATTTTTATTTTATATTTAGGCGCTACTATTTTTCTACAGTGTTGATTTTTGATGTTTGGGAATCGTTATTCTCTGGCAAGTGGGTCAAAATGACGTGTTCAGGGGGTATTATTGAGAAGGTACCTGCGCACTGTTCATTCATAAGCTTTTGTCAGTGAAATTACGATTTTATTTTCTGTTACCTACTTCGAGTCTTTTGAATTTGGGATGTGCAGAAACAGAGGTCGGCAAACGGCGAGTTTTGGGTGAAGACTGTTAGATATCTATAAATTCCTCAGAGACGAGAGATTTCACAAAAAAAACAATAGTTATAGCCTGTTTTACCTTATCAAAGAACGAACCAAAAATGTATTTTTTTGAACAAAGTATATATTGGTATGTATAAGCCTTACTAAACTAAATGCTGTGTAAGACAGGTACCAAATAAATGTTTTTTTTTTTAATAAAAAATATTTTAAAAAAATACTAAAATTAAATTAATATCAACAGATAACAGTGCATTAGAAAAAAAATGAAACACCTTCGCGACCCGGCAGGGCGGGTTTGAGTCCCTGATGTGACCATATCCTTTTCTGATATTTCTGTTTTCAGATTTTCGATTGAGTTTCGCTAATATTGTCTTCATTTAATTAAATGTAAATATGTGCTTAGTTACCGTTCTAACACGTACCAACGCTTCAAAAAAAAGAAAAAATAATTAGTGATGCAACGAATACTACTTTTACGATTAACAATACGAATACGAATATCAAACCTACTATCCGGCGAATACGAATACGAATAACCTGGCAGAGTAATAAAACATTAATTTATTTAACCCTTTTCTATTTGTTTTATTATACTAATAATTAAAATTTACAACTCTCAAATTTTTATTGAGAAAACACAACATCTGCAGATTCCCTGGTGACTGGCGATTTCTTTTTTCAGTTTGGATGTTGCCAGCCGTTGAAACGTGACGACGGCACATGGCTTGTGTGATAAATATATGCAGAGGTGCGTGACACAAGGTATAATCAAACGGAGATGCGTACAAAAGTTTTTTTTATAGTATTCGTATTCGTAAATATTTATTCGCCGAATACCTACGAATATTCGGTAAATGTCTACTATTCGGCGAATACGAATTTTCGTATTCGTATTCGCTGCATCAGTAAAAAAATATTATTACAAGAACTTATTCAGTCAAACATAGATTGATTTGTTAATATTTTAATACATTAGTTTGGCGACCTCTGGGCTAAACAAAAAATACGCCTTCTTGAATGGCGGCTTGGACTGGCAATGTTTAACTCAATGGGCAAAAGGAACTATAAGCTATAAGTACAATATATTTTTACTTTTCTTCCATTAAACCAAAGATATTGAAATACAAGAGATATGCTATTTAACAATATAGTTTGAATACGGAAAGAATTCTTTCATTTAATTGATTTTTTTTAAGGTGTGAATTAGTATTGGTTAACAACATTGGTGACGGACGCCAGGAAATACAGTACCTACCACCCAGTAAAAACTGCCGATAGCATATCACTTATATTTCAATATCTTTGATTCAAATTAATAGGCGAAATTTGTATGTAGGGAATTTAGCAGTACTGTGTTCAGAATAAGCTGGGATTGTTATGAAACCTCAAACGTGACAATGCAGCGCTATTCTCTATAAGTCTATATTATAGTGCTACAATTTCTGTAGATTTATAGTTTTAAATTAAATTTTTATGTAGAAAAATATAGTAATTATTGAAGAGTGAGTATTTGGTTAGTAGAGATAGTTATACCCGCACCTTTCCTCGTACCCACACCATACAGAATCTAAACTTGATGTTCATGGCCAGGTAGGATTTGAATGTTAAATTTTCGAAAATACACTTATTTATTTATTTTTTTTTTTTTTTTTTTACATGAAGTCCACACAGGAGGCCCTGAGGAAAATAATTTCCATCATGGCCTATGTCATCTTTGTGGAGGGTTTTTAAGGAAAGGAAGGAGAGGAGATTTCTGGGAAGGAAAAGGGTTTAAGGGGTGGGTAGGAATCTGGGGTTCAGTCACTGAACCCCAGATTCAGTGTGTTTTGGTCATCCGCCTCCAAGGCCTAGACACACCTAGCCCCAAGAACCCGGGCACCTCTGCTAAATCACCAAACGTAGCGAACCACTTGGGGAGACCTATGGTAGAGGTGTTGGTTATACAATAAAGGTTCCCGGGGCGGCGGTACACGTTCTCGCCTCCCAAATTGTGGATTATAAGGGGGTTCATAAGTATATAAGTATTATAAGGGGGTTCATTACCGAATTCAAGTATTACAGTGGCACTGACTCTTTTCGTGTATTTTTCTAATTTACTGACAAAATGCTTTTGCTGAAATTTGTTTTCTTAAAATATTTTTTCTTTTAAAAATTATAAAATGTATGGACTTTGACATTCCGACTAGGAAACTTCCGATTTAGGACGGTAAAATGTATATTATTAGTTCATAATTTACCCATACTATTAAGATATTATTAAATAAGTAGATCTATCCAAATGGTTTATGATGTACTAGACGACATAGGATTATGATATGCATTTCCATTTTTATCTAACATGCATTGTGCATAATAAAGCCCTTTTGGTCGTTAATGCATATTTAAGTATTTTTTGTAGTTGGTGCATATTTGAACGTTTCCCTGAATGAATACCTATTTTAGCCATTAAATTATTCAAAATATGAGCTGTACAAATTTAAAATGGTTGATGTCCATGTCTTTTCTTGGGAATCGGTTTTGTAGGAACTGCAAATATTTAACCAAAAAAGAAAATATTTTAAAATTGAGGAACCTGAACGTCTCCTCCAGAACGTCTGGCTATCACTCCCTTCCCCAGAAAAGGGACAAAAAAAAGTTCTGGCGCTGTTAAAAAATACTAACTAATTATATTGTGTCAATTGTCTCTTTATGCATGCCTCGCGTATTTCTTATGTCTCTGGCCACTCATTGTGATGTGTTACTTGAGTGAGCTTGTATATAATTCTGTATTTTTATTTGTGATGTTTTTGTTTTTCTGATTGTACGTATCTGTATTTAGTTGTGTGTAATTGTAGATTTTTGTAATTGTGTAATAACTGCGTTTTATAACTGGATTGTTCTCATGTACCTAAGTGCGAACATCTGTAAAACCCAGTATAAATAAATTAAATAGGATTTCATGATTTTATGCCATACTTTAGGCGTATATTTAGGCATTAATAGTGCGTAATTTGTCATTGATGATTATCATATGATGTATTCATAATAGTATTAACCATTACTTATGATAGTTTTAACAATTATTATAAGCAATAATTATTAGCCTGAAACACTCATCTACATTGAAAAAATCTCCCGAGAAAAGATACATGCCGCCGATGGGACTCGAATCCGCGTCCTTCTGATATCCGGTCAAATGCTCTACCATTGAGCATATACTAGTGTTTCATTCAACAATTACTGCTTACTACATTTTTCCACCTGCAAACAACTAACTTTATTTAACTCAATGGTATAGCATTTGACCGGATATCATAAGGACGCGGGTTCGAGTCCCGTCGGCGGCATGTATCTTTTCTCGGGAGATTTTTTCAATGTATATGAGTGTTTCAGGCTAATAATTGTTGCTTATAATATTTTTTTTCCCTTTGTGCTATGCATAAAAATCTTGTCTTAAACATTAGTTTATCAATTTAAAAAAAATAAAATAAATGATAGTTTTGTTCACTTTGCCTTGAAAAACCCTTGAACAGACACGTGGTATACGTGGACACATCTACCCTACTGAGCCATAGCTTTAAAAAATAGTTGTATATTGATTGATAATTTGTTTAAAATAAATATTTTATATACTAATGGCAGCATTATGTTTTCGTTTTAATACAATTATGATTAAGCCTTGATCAGGCACTCTCATTTTCTTTATAATTAGTGTCGTCCTCTTAGTATCAGCTTACGTATTTCCCGCCGATCAAAGGAAATTAAACAATTTATCAACAAAAGGGACATCAAAGGCGTTTTCGATCGGTGGAAATTTTACAATGCGGAGTTAAAAGGAGTTTGGAAAAGTTTATGGAAAAATGGGGCCATTTCGGTGGAGAGTTCTCTTGTTAAAAATGGATCAACATTATTATTTAGTAGCCATAATTATCCGACATTGTTTTGGAAACAGAAATTTTGCGTCGGACGCTTTGATGTCGAATAAAACAAGGAGTTGCTAAAACAGATTTTGAATCCAATTTGAGGACAGATATTCTGATTTCAAACTTGAAGGATATTATTTAGTCTTTCTTTTTACTTGATAATAATCACAAGAGATCTGATCAGAGGAGGGGTATGATTACTAAACTATGAATAATAAGTCATTAGTACTTCCCCACCTTCCTCTTCCCTTATCCTTCCCCTCCCCATTATATTCAGCCTCATAACACACCCCGATTGAGGATGCTATAGTCTTACTGGCTTCAGGCGATTGGTAGCACTTCTAACTCTTGTGAGAAAGATAGTCACATGAAAAATGGTGCTTTACCGGGATATTAGTGGAACGGAGATAAGACTGTATAATACGGCAAAAAATGTACATATTAGTACATAATGGTTAAATTTGAACAGTCAGGAAATAAATATTCCCCCTCCCATCTCTTCACCTTTCCCACTCTCTTCATATTTTATTTTCATTCATATCCTCCAATTGGGGATACCATAGTTTCATTGTCTCCAGGGAGTTGGTACCATTTGAATATGTTAGGTTAGGCTATGGTTACGGCTATTTCAAGTTAAGTTAGAATTTAATTTAAATGGTACCATAAACGTCGGCAACTGCAAAATAATTTAAATTATTGCATTTAATTTATAATCGAAACAAGGTTAAATATCGTTAGTACCGACATTTTACACAGTGTGTACAAACGTATCAATTAGTTAAACAAAGCTTACTAATGAACTTAATGAAAATCACGTGTGACCTATTTGTTCAAGCATGTAACAGCAGTTGTTATGCAGTGATTAATACTAGATAGGTGGGTAGTACCTAACCTTATTATAAATATACCCATTTTAATTTTTTTTAAAGTCTTTTCAAAATATTAAAATTAAAGTATGTAGTTTATTCACAGTCCTGTAGATTGTTGCATGGGTTGCATTAATTTCCACTTCAAATTAAATTAAGTAAAAGTAAAACCTTCAGATAACTAAAGTATAAAAGAATGGAGAGACTTTGAAGCACTTTTTTTTATCAATGTGAATGATTTTACAAATACTTTTTCGACTTTCATTTTTTTCTACGTTGGCTAAAATTGGAGGTAGCGCAACACGGCGTAATACCTCAAAATCACTTATATTTTGATAATATTTTGAGCTGTGTAAATCATAAATCTTACTATAAGAATTCGATATACATTTATTTTCTATTCGTGAAATGATCAATATGACGATCTTGTATTAAAGTGTTTTTCGATCATCACAAGTGTTCATCTTCAATCTTCAGAAGTGCTAAATCGCTGGAGGTCGATCATAAAAACATGTTTTAATTTTAAATAAATGATTGGTTCAAAACAATGACATTTTTTCAAAAACATGTTAATACTAAAAACACAGGTTTCCGTTTAAAATATATGCAACATCATTGTACCTACCTTCTTATTCTTACCCAACGATGGAATGAAAATAATGATTATATTACAAGATAGAGATATGAAAGGTATACTGATGAAAAAAAGATATACGAAAGCTGAGGATTGTTGGAGTTAAATATATAAAATAATTGATGACGGTATAAAAAATGAAAAACTGCAGCACAAGCACACACATAAGACGAGGAAAAGAAATCAAATAAGACTAAAGTCGTTGATATACGGAGCAATAAAGTATTATTATATAATACGAATTACCAGAAAAAAATTAAAATAGAAGAAAATATAAATAAACTTAAGTTTAAATAACCAAAATATATGTGATTACTTGTACATTTTTTTTTAATATGCATTTTAAAGAATTGAATTAGGACATAGGCATAAGTGAATAGGTAAACGTAGTATGTATAAACATAGGTAAAGGTTGTATGTACCTATTTAAAAACCACAAATGAAAATAAAAAAAATTTCCTCCACAAATCTGGTGGATTTCTAGTGCGGTGGATTTGTTACCGTGTGTTAATGTCCTCTCTTAAATACGTATAACGTGTACGCATATCGTCGCATGTCTAATGATTCAAAGGAAACATTACAAGATGGTCACAAAGCTAATCGTGGAATGGTGAATATAAATTAATTAAAAAAATATTCTTTTAGCATTGTGGGCGGTTGTGCTCAGACAATGGGTTTCAATTTGTTATATTATCGTTGATAAAAATCGAATTTATCTTTTTATTTTTTTTTGTGTATTATAACCACTGAGCGTGTTTCATTGCAATCCAAAAACATAAAAAAATAAGTTTCATAATATTGTAAATGGTTACTGATACCTGAAATGTGAAATGCATAAAATGTTTGCGTTTGCAGTGTTTACATACTACATGCCTAGAGTGGCAACTGCAACAAACTGACAACAACTGGCAACATGTGGTATGTGGGGCTGGGACCAGGGACATTCCTTTTATGGGTCACCCGACACAACACACAGCACACAGTGACAGCTAACAGCACACATGGCCAGTGGCCATGGCCTGTAGGGCTTCTACTAGCTAGTCTGCTTTGCCACTCCTGTCGGCTAGCCTGCAGCCCAGCACCAGACACTCAGGCGCTGAAGGGACTAGCACTTACCAGCATTAAACAACTAAACACACCGTGTGACACTCCATTATTGGTATCGCGTTTGGGAGATTGTCGGAAATTGAAGTTCATGTTTTTATTGAAATGTTTTTGTGAATGTAGATATATATATATTTTTTTAAATTGATACAATAATATTATATATTTTGATAATGTGGACCTCTCTGGTTACTTTGCCCGTGCTGCGCTCCCCATTTTACAAATGACTAAAATTCAATAAAAAATATAATGTGCGAAACTAAATAAAATAAAACGTAGATGAAATATATTAAATTACAATAATAAAGGCAGTAATAAAAAATAATTAAAAAAAAACAAATATTTTGAGGTACGGTTGTAAATCGTGGGTACTCTAGCGAAGATCGCTGTTTTGATAAAATAAGCATTTAAGTTTTGTACCATCTTCAAACTTTTTTCATCAAATTAAATTGCAGTATAAAAATATGATATCACGAGGTTTGTTAATTTAAGAATATAGTTTTCATTTGTGTGTTTGTTTTTTAATAAAGAATAGCTGGTTTTTATGTTTATTTCCGAAATGGAAGTATTTAGTATATTTTGCCAGATATTTTAGTTCTGGCAAAAAAACAATAAGCGTTTTTTGTCCGTTAGGTATTTTTTTCAAATTGATTGCTTCACTTTTATTTCAATGCACTACACATTTTCATTACACCTGCTCTTAAAAAATATATTTAACTCGCACCTTTCAAAATAGGCCAAATACACACAATTTTTTTTATTTTACAGAAGTATCTAAACGGTAAACGCCTACAGCCAGAAACAGGGCTAAAGTTTTCTGCCAGAAATGATAAGGGTATGTTACAAGTACCTACATATAAATAGACATAAAATAAGAAAATCTATTTATCGTTTTTCCCTAGTATAAAGATATACGTTTTCGACTTCAAATTATTTTTTTAAATTATCATAAATTTAAATTAAACATAACTTAATGTACCTATTCTGCCAGTCTATGTATATATATATAGAGTGTAAATAACTTCACGCAACTGCATTTTTATGTCAAAATGTCAAATTTTGCCAGTACGTCCAGAATATTTTTTTTTTACATTAACCTCACACAAGAGGCCCTGAGGAAAATAATTTCCCTCCGGGCCTATGTCATCTTTGGAAATGTTGTGTAGAGGGTTTTTTAAGGAAAATGAAGGGGAGTGTTAGAAGAAGCTGTAGCACATTTAATAGATTATGCCCAGACATCACGAAACTCACTAAATTCACATCATTCGTAAAAAAATAACATTCGATCCAAGGACCAAGGTGTCCCGAAAACATAATATCTCATTGTTTTTTTTAGCTCATCTCATTTCGACTTTTGCTTTTAGCAGTTCGATTTGAATAAAATCACTCCCTCAAAGATATTATTGATATCCACACAAATTTAAACGTAAACCTTGGAAATATTTCATAAAACACCTTTTGTAGATTTAAGTAAGAAGATGGACTTTATCAGAATAGTTTATATTTGGTATATTGTTGTGTTTTTTTTTCTATTATTCTTCAATTTCAATGTTGTTATTTTATTGGTCAATGACATAAATTAAAACTGTTGTTTATGAATTTATAAGGACTGTTCATAACGCTAATAAATAAAATAAAATAAAAATAATACCGCGGGGACCCAAATTATACCCCATTTGAAGTGCAATCTGTGCAGTTTGCTTGTATCTAGAAACTGGACAAAAGTTAACAGGCGAACATGTTGATCTATTTTTATTTATACAATACCTACCATCGAAATAAAACACTCTAGTTAATTTCAGCCGTAGATATTAACATTTACAGAAACTATAGGAGAGCAACATTCTCAACTATGCTTAATATTGTCATAAAGATACCGCAATCATTAGTTAATTTAATTTACCTTTACCTAATATTTTATTAGCAAGGCAAATAATAAATTCAAGTAATAAAAATAGACCGCACCCGTAAGGCGCTTCGACCATCATACGCATAGATACACATCATTAAAACAACTCCAATAAAAATAAATACATCTCATCTAATACAAAAAAACAACCATCAAATAAAGACACCGTTTTTTTGTTCAAAATCAGGTGTTTCGAATAACGCTTTTGGATTAGCAGCCAGGTAGGTTGGTACCTACTTTAGGATGATCAGAGATTGCGGCAGAGATTTTAAAGCCTTCCCGGGGGTCCGCGAGGTGTCGGCGCGGGCGCCCCGCTGTTCCACACAGAAAAGCAATTTAACAAATTTGAAAAAAAGTATATAAATCTAAAACCGTGCCCGCACGTAACCGGAATATTTTTTTGACCGCAACACAAATGTTGAAGGTGACTGGCATACGAATTTCGTTTTTGTCGCTACTATAATGTTGTGAGTTAGGTGTTCTTATGTTACATTGTAACACCTACCTATTTAATTATAAACAGTAACATTTTTTACCTTGTACAATTTCACCAAAGGAATGTCACGTTTCAAATGCAATTCTTTTATCAAACTTTTTTCAGACTGAGGTACCATAATATTTATTATTCCGATTTGAAAGCTTGGTAGGAATCACAATCATGCGAACTCTGGCGGCATATAAAGATAGTATCCAACACGGCCACTATCTTTAACAGGAACCTAACAAACAAATTTACAAACATATGAAATGGCAAATGGTCGAGTTACCACATGACTTCGCTACTCTCAGTCAATTATTTGTATTCTTTCACAATTAATTCGTAAATAAATAGTATACCTAGAGTATATTTGCGGCCCTTTCCAGAGTGAAAGACACTCTCAGTATCGCCCTGGTGTAAGATTACCGCTTTCAATTGAAACGTTGCTTGAAATAGCTTTAACCGTGTTTTTTTCTTCTTACACTAGCTCCACAAAGGAGGCCCCGAAGAAAATAATTCCCCTCAGGGCCAATACATCTTTGGGGATGCTGTGTGGAGGGTCTTTTTGGGAAAGGAAGTTCTGGGAAGGAGAAATGTGTGAGGAGTGGGTAGGAATCTGGGGGTCAGTGTGTCCAGGAGTGACGGACGAATCCATCCCTCCCACTACAATGCAAGGCGATGTTCCGGGAGAGTCCTGCTGGCGAGGTCAAAAGATCTTCCTTCTCCAGTCTCTCCCGATCCGGCCTACCACGCATTTGGGGGATAGACGCATCCGCCATCAAGATCCAGTTCAAGTTTATGACCAGATCTGAATAGCATGGAACTACCCCACCTTCAGCCTCACAACGTTCTCCAACTGGGGATGCAATAGTCTCACTGGCTCCATCCGGGAGCAACTGGGACTCTTATGAGGTATTCACATAAAAAATCTAATTTAAATCAAGGAGGCGAGAAAGTTTCTGTCAATTTATTGATACTTTTATATTTTTTTGATATTTCTTGTAATTTTTATTCTTGTCAACAACAAAAAAATGATAATTTTGATTTTTAATGTGCGCCTAAGTCACAATCCACTTGGAACGACCCTTATTTCATTAAGGCCTTTGTATTAAGGTTCATGAAAATATAATTGGGAATTGGGATATTTAATCCAATCTTAGAAGTAAGAAGATTGTGTTCATTATTCATGGCTTTCTCAACTAAATCAGAGAGGAAGGTGAACGACTGACAGACAGATACAATCCACTAGATTTATAATTAATCACGAATTTCTAATTATTGTTCCTAACCATTATTTGATTATTCAAAATCGTCCGCAGTGTCCTCATTTTTAATATCACAGTAAAGAAGGTAAACCATATTTACAAATACCAATAGTGAAGTAATTTATTTATTTATTTACATAGAAACAAACAGTACATTGATTACAGTGATGAGACAATGTACAGATATTATGAGGGAATAACCAGACAAAACCGGAAATGTGTCATTTTTAAATCAAATTTTAGACGTATTGACTCTTTTCCACAAAAAATATAAATTGATTTCTGAAGACTGTACAAAATTTTAATAGTTTTATCAACACACCTTTCAGCATTTTTGAATGTAGGTATAAACTAACGCTAATTTTGAATGAAATAAAATCGATATTAAGCATAGACAAATGAATATATGATATTAAGTTATTATTTAAAAAAACGAGTGTGCTTTAGACCACCTGACTGAAGTAAAACTTCACTAACTTATAAAAGAACTTATGACATTGGGGTGACGTGTGACCTACGACCATGGGGTGACCTACGACCGTGGGGTGACCTACGACCTTAGGGTTACCTGCGAACTTGGGGTGATCTCCGACCTTGGGATGACCTACGACCATGGGGTGACCTACGACCTTGGGGTGACCTACGACCTTGGGGTGACCTACGACCTTGGGTTAGTATGTACGCCTTAACTTAGTTGTTCAGTATGTACGCCTCGCCCGATCGTTCACCGTTCGCATCGATTACCGCTCGCATCACACTTTTCGTAACGCATCACACTTTTCGTAACGCATCACACTTTTCATAACGCATTCACCAGCTTACCCCCCAAGTCGAGCATGCGTAAAGATGTTTTACTTCAAAAAGCTTGTACGGAGAATAATTAACCTTTCTTGTTGGAACTACCCTGTACGGTTGTAAGAACATCTTTCGACGAAATATGAATTCTCGGCCGCTGGCTGGTTAATGGCCCTTAATTAATACATATCATGTTTTCAAATTAATTTCATTTTCATATTATGGGTACCGATGATATGTTTCTTTGTAGTGTCTTATTTGTTATACGTATATGTATTTAGTAATTACCGAGTGATGTGCGTAGTGTGTAGGTGTGTGTATGTGTGAGTATGTTTGTAGGCTTGAGAGGTGGAGATCTGTGAGTGGTTATGGATACGCATTGAATAGTTTGTGTTATTTACATGATGCTCTTTATAATTTATTTTTTATTTTTTTACAATAACTCCACACAGGAGGCTCTGAGGAAAAAATTTCAAAATTTCAAAAAATTTAGGCACATATTATTGAACGTATGAAGAGCACGGTTAATTGGCGAATTAATTTTTTGTCAAATATTTTTACTTTATTGAAAAATGTATTTTATTTAATACATATTTATAAAATATTTGTAAAGTAGTCTGTCTCGACACAGGATTTCCTAGTGAGACAGGCAAGGCCAAAAAAAAAGGTTAACTTTATTGTATAGATGCATAAATAAACAAAAAAATAATAAAAAAATAATAAAAAAAATAGCTGCATTTTTTTGTGGTTTGAAATAGAGAAATATGGAAATTCTGTATCCTTGCGGTGGATTAAATTATTATTTTAGACATCGAATACTAATATATAATATTAATTCGATCAAATAAGCCTCAGAATATCACTTCTACTATAGTCAGTCTATTTTCTACCTTCCTTGATTTTTTGAGGTGGGTAGATAAATATACATGGTATCCGGGAACTGCGAAAACCTGGGGAAATTTTCATTTGAGCTTTCGTTTTCGAGTTAATCGAGTCCGAATTTAGAATTTTTTGGGACTAATTCGTGTACAATAATACACTTAAATTTTTATTTATTACCGGACTACTCTCCAATACACATAGCACGACATCATAAAAATAGAAGTAGGTAGCTGCTTTGGAACCGTACCTATATACATGATAATAATAAATGTATGAAGCAAAGACAAAATTTATGCACGTACTAGGCCGCCCCGTAGAATGTGTATGATCAGTATGATCACTCACCAGATTTTCACAGAGACACATCATTCGTACTGATTGATCCTTGTAATAGTTTCTAAAACCTTGTAAACTGCCTACCACTCCTTTTGATTGCACTGCTTGTTTCTAAAATAATTTTTAAAAGTAGGACGTACCGATGCATTGGAGAGAATATTCAAGTCAAAGCCTGAACAAGGCTTTGGTAGAGTTTGTATTGGCTTTTATTGTATTTTAAAATGCCTCGAAACCTAGATCCGGCTACAAAGTTTTTTTTAACCCTTTAGGTACCGAAAGTTTTTTTGGCTTCTCTATGTTTTTTATTTTTTTTTAATTAATTCCACACAAGAGACCCTGAATAAAAAAATTTCCCTTAGGGCTTATGTCATATTTTAAGATGCTGTGTGGAGGGTCTTTTTGAGGAGAGTAAACGTGTTGTAGAAGGGAGCAAACACAGAGGTCGGCAAATCATTCCATACAGCCGAGCTGTTAAACTTTAAGAACAAGTCGTAGAAACGACCCGTTCTCACGTGACAACTGCCAACTATGCACCGGTGCCGAAGGGATCAACGATGCTCCTTCCTCGGAGCGTTTTACATTGAAATATCGGTAGAACAAGGACATCATATCTACTTAACGCCTGTTTTTTAAAGATTGCATCGCTTATTCATATAGGGTAATCTATCAAACGGACCGCCCGTTTCTGAGCCAAGGGTTTTTTAACAGGTGGTTTTGGGTTCAAGATCAGAGCAAATTCAACAGTGTGATGTAGATTAGCCAGTTTTCCACTTGTATCATTAATTTCCAGACATCATGTATGTAGGTATGTATTTACTAAGCATAACTTTTGTTGGAAAGGGAGGGTAGGCCGGTGAGCCGTTGTGAGCATCGAACCGTTAGTCTGTTAGTCGAGCGTCTTACCCAACAGGCTGCCAACCACCTTGAATAGTATTAGAACACAATATTGTGGACTTTTTATTTAGTTCCATATAACTGCAACCTGCAGGTTGCCCTTGAGGGGATATTTCACCATCTTCCTTATAGATTATCCATACGATAACTTACATTTTCAATTTATCAAACACGATTTATTTATTTTAAAACGTCTGAGTTTACTATTCGGTACTTGAACCTATAAATAGTGGCTATATATAGGATAAGTTAGCCAAGTTTTTTTACCTGTTGCGAGTATTTATTTGTTAATTTATTTATATTCGTTGTCGTATGGATAAGCTATCAGGAGAATGGTGAAATACTCCTTGAATATTATAAATGCTCAAAATAATGTTTAATCAATATCTTTTGCTATACCAATGGGATCGGAACACTTCTTCGCCTCTGGGCACATTCCTACCCGTCCGATATGATTATTATAATTATTTTTTGCTGCTCTAAACATGTAACCTTTTCTCACGCTTTATTATTAATTTCATTAATGGTAGTTATTTAACTCTAACGATAGTTCGTAGACCTCGGGGTTAATTCGCAGTTCGATATACCTATAGTACTCGTATAATAATTTATTCTTGTGCATGTAGAATGTAGATGCAAACAGGATATTGTTGTCAGTAATTTCCAATCGGCGATATATTCTTCTCAGGAGGTTTAGTATGGTCGATCGAAATAACTCCATATCAATAAGATATTGACCAAATCCATCTATGGTCAGTTATCAACTTGAGCACGTTAAACATACATATTCCAACCGACGATTGTTAAATTTAAGCGCGGCCACCATAGTATCAGATAAGTTTTGGTTAACTATTAATATACACATATTTTTAGAATTATTTCGTTCTTATTTAATGAACGTATTGAACTAATGAAGCTCTTAGAAATGAAAGAAATCGTATACATGATTCGTAGTAGGTTATCGGTAGAGTTCTTAATTACGAAAGTACAAATATTACATATACCAATCATTTACATTAACTACGATAATGCCTTAAATAGTAAAACAATACTTTGTCACGCTACAGCTGATGATGTTGGCTTCCACTGAACTGCAATATTTTTTCTGTTAAAAAAAAATTTATTCCAATTTCCAACGCTCTCTATTGAACTCAACCGCTGTATCAACGATCTTGAGAAATTCTTCCTTCCAGTTAATCGGTGGTCATCGGCCGTCAACCCAGCGAATTCTATAAATCAGCATATTAGTGGACATTGGCTCCTTGAGTTCGGTTAGTTCCTCATGTGGGGCGCATGATACTAGTTTATTGACTTCCTAACGCCTCTGAGGTAAATTTTCATTAGGAGGTCATTATGAAAAGTATTAAAAATATATTATTATGCAGATATGAAAGTCTGTTGTTAACATAGGATTGAGGGCAGTACCTCGTTTAGAATATCTCACGTTAATTAACGAACATTATTATCAACCTGAAGTCTTTCTTTGAAACCAGCATAAAAGGCATAATAGACAATCTGTTAGCTGCCAGGCGGGGCAAAACTGCCACTGACACAAAGTAGTGATGCACCAAAGCTTTGAACCATTTTCTAACACTGCATCCAATAATGCGGCTGACGACGAATATGTTTATCACAAAATGAAACAATTTGAATGGTAGTATACATTAATAACTTTATACATTATGTGTGCAGATTCTAGACCAGATTATCGTAGATACTCTTTTCAGGAAAACATTTCTTAATTTCTGTCAGCTTGATACTTGTGCCGAAACTAATATGCTAGATTATCTTGAGAAGCCGTGTAGAACTTCTTTAAGGATGTTCCACGCCCTAGGACAACATTGCAAATTATGTAGCAGGGAAAATGAATTTTTACAACGTGTTCCACGCCCAAATAGAAACACCTTTTTTATGAATAAAATTATTTTATTTATTTTTGTACTTAGTTCACAAAGCGGTTGAATTAGAATTATTATTTCTTCCCACTCGGTCAAGATTTGAAATGTGAGGATGGTCATTTTTGTCACTTTGTTATTCGAACACGTGCATTACTCGCAAAAGTTAAGCTACGATTGCACGAATACACTGGACAATTTTTATCACAATTTTTTTTTGGAAATTAGAATTCTTTGTTTAAAAATCGTGTTAGGATTTATTTCTTAGATTATCGTGAATATGTTTCATCCCTTGTGCACAGACTCAATTTAGTCATGCTGAGTCTGTTCTACAGGCATTTCAATGCGGAGCGCTCGTTCACAGTTGATTTTGTCTTTATGAGAACGGGTCGTTTCTTCAACTCATTTTTGTGTAAGTTTGCTCGTTAGTGGAATGAGCTACCGGTATCTGTTTTTCCTCCTTCATATAATCCGGACCTCTGCAAGACCCGCATTCAATAATCCCTTCCCACAGCCCATATCTTAACCCGTCTCACAGCGCTTCCCAGCCGGGTGGCGACATGTAAAGCCTTGTAAGGTGTAACATAAAAAAACCTTATTAATTGTTTTTGGGTTTAATTCGTAGAACTCCATTTAATTTTTAAAATTTTATTTTATAATAATAAGTTATTATCAAGTTCTGCAAGTATTTTAGTATGTAGATATTAAATTTAATTTTAATTTAATTATATAAATTAAATTAAATAAAAAAAACTTTCAGGCGAATCGAGAGTTAAAAAAAACACTTAGCTGATCGAAGACTCAGATTCATCGATTGAAATGTTGGAAACACGGGCCGTTAGAGTTATTAAAACTTACTACTAAAAGAGTACCTACAAATTACCGAATACTGTGGTGGGGTCGGTAAAAGTCTGTTTTGTGCAGATTTTTGTATTTGATGTTCGGTTTAATTACTTGGTTATTTGAAATTAATGCTATTGTAGACGTGTTGTAACTCCTCCTGGGTTGACGGAGCAGTTAACCCGACTGATTGCTCATTACGTTGCGGGCGGTCTACCTATCAACCCTTCCTAGCTGGCAGTCAGCTTGTCTGCCGTCTTTCTGCTTGTCTCTGCCCGACTTGCACCACCACCCCTTTAAAAACAAACAGTAGTTATGGTATTTATTTTACAGGCTTAAGTTGTTACTGTCAATAATACTCACTTTTCAAGATTAAAAAATTTGTGGCAGGAAACTATAATAATAGCCTCTATCACCCCCAATTTGGAGAATGTTGAATGTATGATTTAATGAAGAGGTAAGGGTGATTTTTTTAATATTAGCTCCACACAGAAGTCTCTGACGAAAATAATTTCCCTCTGGGAATAGGTATATCATCTTTGAGAATGCGGCGGGTAGGGTATTTTAAGGAAATGAAGGGGAGAAAGTTCTGAGAAGGAAAAGGGTAAGAGGGGTGGTTAGGAATCTGAGGGTTAGCGTGTCCAAGTGTTAGACGTATGAATCCATCCCTCACCAGTGGGAGTCCTTCCCCAGTCGGTGTCGGTGCAAGGCGACACGACAAGTTGAAAATGTCCGGATGGAGAGGTGAAAATTTTGTGAGATGATATATCTTTCTCAGAATCGTACAGTTCCTTGAAATTACAGATGTGTGTTTGGCGACTAAATCTCCGCAGATGCTTCCCAATCTACTTCCCACCCTTCTCTTTCCCAAGCGCACTAAATATAAGGATGCATTGTTCCACAATCTCCGGGCAGTTGGGACTTCTAAAAGTAAAACTTGGGACCCGTTGTTAGAACTTTTGCAACGTTGGGAACTTTTTTGTTATCAAGTTTATTTTGTCGAACTCCATTCTATTTTTATTCCTCTTATGTAATCAATAATACAATATATTTAATATATTATAGGAAAAAAAGTACTTTCATAAAGTTATTAAAATAAAATGGAAGCAAAAGTAAAATAAAATAATCATTTATTAGAAAAGATGGCTTTTCATTGCATAAATCACCTGTGGATCACCCCGCATGGAAATGTTATTTAATTAATAATTTTATATAGTTTAGCTAACTTTTCGCGCTGATGCTATTAGACTTATGTCGTTTGTCGGCTAACATGGCCGACATAGCTCAGTGATCAAGAGCACTCAGAAGGACACGGGTTCAAGTCCCGTTGGCGGCCAGTATTTTTTCTCGGAAGATATTTTCAATGTAGATGAGTGTTTCAGGCTGATAATTATTGCTTATAATAATTGTTACCCTTTGTGCCATGCATAAAAATCTTGTCTTAAAAAACGTTAGTTTATCAATTAAAAAATAATAATTAAAACTATGTAAAGGGGTGTTATATTATAATTCAGTTTCCCTATTGGCTTGATATACTGAAAATGGTCAACATCCAATTATAACAATTCGAATAACTTCTATAGGCAGTTAGGCATTGTGTGTAACCCAGAAGTCGTGTTTAATTAACACAGATTGCATTTCACGTACCGAATAGGTACTAACTTGGATTGTAATTACAGGTAATTTGCTGGATAGCTACATATCTGTTAGTGCTTTGTTAGATTAGTAGAGTCCCTGGGCCTGAAGCGGTTTATTGCCAAATGCCAAAAAGTACATTTTCTGGCAAATCCATTCATAGATGTTGTTATTTGTTAGAGTTATCCGATAAGATATCTTAAAAAAAACAATCGTTCCAATTAGTTACTTTGTGTATTTATATTTTCTATTTTACACATAACCTAGTTATTTTTTTAGTTATAGTTTTCCACGAAGCTTGATCTATACCAATAAAGGCATTATTTTGACGTCAGGAGAGTTCAACGCTTTTAAGTTAACAACAAAATACGCAAAATACATAACTTTTATTTTATTTTTTAACATTAAACGATTAAACCCACCTAGGAGGCCCGTGAGAAAAATAATTTTGCCTAACTCATATGTGGGGATGCTGTTTGGAGAGTATTTTTAAGGAAAGAAAGGACTTCTAGGAAGGAAAAGGGTATGAGGGGTGAGTAGGAATCTATGGGTCAGTGTGTCCAGGAGTGATAAACGTATGAATCCATCCCCCCCACTGCGGTGCAAGACGATGAGTCCAGCTAGAGAAACCAGCTGGAGAGGTCAAAAGTTCTTCCCAAATTGGCCTCTCCCGATCTAGTCGGCAGGCGTACCCACCGCCAACGTCAGCGTGAACACACTTCGCACGATGAATCCTGGTACCCCTGCTAAGTCACCAAACTTACAAAAGTAGCGAACAACTTGGGGTGACCAATGGTAGAGATGTTGCTCATCCAATAAATGATTCCAGGGGCGGTGGTACCCATACTTGCCTCCCAAATTGAATATGAAACAATAGTTCAAATTTTAATTTAAAAAACATATAATTTACAAAATAAACAGAAAGTACAAAGAGTATAATGGGTACTTCGTATTTCTTACGACTTACTAGACATGAAATTAAATATATAACTTATGTTTAGCTTTATCGGTGCACCAACATTACGCTCAACCACAAAGGTGATATATGTGATATCGTATTGCACTTCAGCAAAACTTTATCTTAGCGGTTGCTAACTAATTAAGCGACCGCAAAGATAAAGTTTTGCTGAAGTGCATTACGACCACGGACGTACAAAATATATGGACATGCCCTTACGTGTTAAAAAACGTGTTATTTCCCCCTCCCATTGGAACCATTTTTCGGAACCGGCTGGGCATGTCCGGACCAGTGTCGTGCTCTCATCGTACATTTTACGCACGGACGCTGTATGTCTATGAAACACATACTACGACATCGAGATACATAGCGACGCGAAACACAAAGCCGCTGTTTACTGGGCTAGGTAAATCATGAAACATTTGTAAAAGTGTGTACGGCAACAAAATATTCCACTATGAAAATACTCAGGACCTTACTTTGCGAATTTGGATTTTACACATCTGTTCATACCGTGGCATGCAATTCGTGTTCCCATATAAAAAGGTCTATTCATTCAAAAGCAGATTTTACTATCAAGAACTAAATAGTGATATTATAGTGCGAGGTGCCTATATACTGTTAGATCGATTTATTGCCGAATCACAAGTCTCTTTCCTCTCTTCGCCCCGCCATAGTTGGTTTTTACCCCTCATCTGTAAGTTCTCGTCTAGTTATTTGTATGTCTATGATTACGACATAACCATTGCGGTTGAGCGTAATTTTGGTAATCTTACTTACGAGTTTAGTAACCGTTTTACACCATCTCTTTTTTCAGCCCGATTCCCATACATGAACGCTATTTTCATTTCAGTTGGCATCACAGCAAACAGCATGGTTCATGTGCTGTTTGCAGTGATATCAACTGAAATCGAAGATATGAAAATAGTGATCATGTAAAGCGAAAATTTTGGTCTTTAGTCTCTATACGGGAATCGGGCTGGAAAAAGAAATGGTTTAAAATGGCTATAAGACATGCAGGTAAGATTTTTCGCGAACCGTAAAGAAAGTTAAAATTCTTACATGACGATGAAGGCCTATTTCAGAGAGGAATTATTTTAGCGTTGTGCAATTTTCGCCAATCTAATAACGGTAATGGAATATGTAGGATGATTCTGTATCTTTTGGGTCAGCGTTATGAGTACTAAAAGAGAAAATTCGTCGAATATCGGATGGCGTCCGTCGTGCGTTATCGACTGTCAAATTTCTGTGTTTTTCTATGGCTCTTTCAATAGCTTTTCTGTGCCTGTCGTGGATTTATTTACCTACGTAAAATGCCTGAATGGACTAATTACCTACGTAAAAACACGACTGACTTTTTATTAGTTATAAAAACTGCTTACATATAAGCCTAACAGGCGTTCATAAATTACTGTCCATTTGTCGTATTATTTTGGTGTGTGTACGCGATGACATTCGATTCATCAATTTTCCCGCGACTGACATCTCTTAACGAGGATTTTTCGGCAAACGCGCTGTCATCTCTGGCGTTAGGTTAGTTACCCTATAATAAGAGTTAGTATAATATCGCATTTAAGAATATACTGTCTAAATGTGACGTATACATTGATATACTATAGAGATAAACTGCGATTTTACGCGCGTTACACTGTCGCAAAAGATTCACCCTTCTGACTTACGTACATATACACAAGCGAGAGCTTTGGCCTATTGCATTGGGTTGGTTTTGTCGAGCGACTATCCCCTGGGTCCTAGGCGGCTTCTTTAAATCAGTGTAAGCTGAAATTAGTAACAGAGTATGCAGCTAACGATTCCCATTATTTAAATGACATCTTTGATCAATCGTTGAAATTTTAATGCATCTGTTCGTTGCACTCGCTGACATTGCTTTGTGAATACCATACCAAGCATGTTCTGCTGACATCTCAAACACTACGACTGTAATGTTGTAGCAGTACATAAGTAGGAAGCGATTATAAAAGATATCACCCTTTAGTAGTTGCGATGCGTATTAGGACCGGTACTTCAGTGTCTTTCTTTCAGTTGCTAGGAACCCAACAGTCTTATTTATTTATTTATTTATTTATACTGGGTTTTTACAGATTGTTCACACACATGTGAGAACAACCCAGTTATAAAAACTCAGTTAATTATACAAATAAGAATTATATAATAAAGTAAGAATTTATATACAATCAACTAGATAATACAAATAATACAATCATAAATTTTGTAACCGTTTAAATAAAATTTAGATAAAATAAAACATAAACAGTTAGAATAAGATTGTTAAAATACTAAGTTTACTCAAATAATAATTAAAGAGAGACACAATTAGAGACACAAATGATAGGTACATAATAAATTAGCACATATTTTTTAGCAATCTCAGGGCATTTTTTTTGAATCCATATAAATTATTATCGACAAAAATATCTATTTCAGCACACTCTATCTTATTATATAGTCGACACATTTGGGTCAGAGGGCTAAAATAGGCGATATTGTTTTTAAATATATTCAGGTGAAACATATTATGGCGTCTTAAACAGTGGGAATTGGGAACATTTGTATCAATATTGCTAAGACACAATGAAGTATCAAGATGGCCGTGAATTATTTTATGTAAACATGTTAGATCAGTCAATTGCCTTCTGATTTTAAGTGTATTAATTTTGAAGTATTCAAGTCGCTTGTCGTATGTTCTAAGATGTTCATGTAATTGACATTTAAAAGATAACAGTCTTAGCATTTTTTTTTGAACTGATTCTACAATGTTTTCATACTTGCAATAATGTGGATTCCAAATAGTACTTCCGTAATCAAGTTTACTTCTAATTAAGGCATTGTAAAGGGTTAGAATTGATAGAGGATTTTTGAAAGGTTTACATATTCTATGAATAAATCCCATCATTTTAAATGATTTACGCTTAATGTCGTTAATGTGTACATCAAATATGAATTTAGAATCAAGAGTAATTCCTAGGTCTCTTATGGAGGACAGTTTTTTAAGAATGGTATTGTTAATAACATAGGAAAAATCCTTTATAATTCTATTCCGAGTGAAGTTTATAGTGTAACATTTTTCAACATTTAAGTGCATATCATTGACAATACACCAGTTATTAAGTGTGTCGAGGTCATTTTGAAGAAGTTGATGATCAGAAACAGACTTAATTTTACGAAAAATTTTTAGATCATCGGCGAAAAAAGCATAATCACAGTTTAATTTTGAACCAAGGTCATTTATGAATATTAGAAAAAGAAGAGGGCCCAGATTTGACCCCTGTAGTACACCAGAAGTTACATCTATAGGGGATGATTTGTATCCATTAATAAATACTAGTTGCGTTCTGTTACATAAATATGATTTCACCCAGCGAAATAGGTCTCCATGTATTCCTATTTGATAGAGCTTTCTAAGTAATATGGAGTGGTTAACTTTATCAAAAGCTTTTTGGAAATCGGTATAAATAGTATCTACTTGTAATCTTTCATTAAAAGAGTTACACACATAATTACAAAATTCCAAAAGATTTGAGGTAATAGATCTGTGAGGAACGAACCCATGTTGCCTAGTGCAGAGAAGAGGCTTAAAGTGAGAAAACATATTTTTATATATCAGAGATTCAAAAACTTTAGCAAAACATGATAGTATACTAATTGGTCAATAATTTTTTATTAAAGATTGGTCACCCGATTTGAAAATTGGTACCACATGGGCTTCTTTCCACAAGTTAGGAAAAGTTCCAGAGGTTAAAGATTCGTTGAAAATAATGAATAGTGGTAAACATAATGAATCAGCACAGCATCTGACAAAGAAAGGTGGAATACCATCGGGTCCGGAACCCTTATTGGAATCAATTTTACTCAAAAAATATTTTATTTCAACTGCACTAATATGAATTTTACCGAGATTGCTTTGGTTGTGTTCAGAAATATTTGACATTGAATCATGATGAAAAATATTTGGAGAATATGTTTGCTATGTGTTCTCCATCGTTTGCGGAAATATCATCAAGATGCATTACTTTGGGAATACAGTTTGTTTTTCGTAATGATTTTGAGTATGACCAGAATACCCTTATATTATCTTGCGGACCATTTTCAACAGAGTTGATGTATGATTGATAACATTCAATTTGTACTATTTTGGCCTGTTTCCTCAAATTTGAGAATTCTCTATAATCTGAAACGTTGCCATGTTTTTTTGCCTTAAGTCTAATTTTATTTTTTTTCTTAAGAAGAGCAATCAATTGTTGATTAAACCAAACAGGGTATTGGTTTTTTGATTTAGAAACATATTTTTTAAAATTTTTGTCAATTATTTCCCAAATTTTCTCATAAAACAATACAACCATACTATTCACATTTTTATTTTTAAAAAGAGTTATCCAATTAACGGCTAATAGATCTTGACGACATTCATCGTAGTTTCCCTTTCTGAAGTTGTACTTTGAGTCATTTTTATTAGTTTCTAAGAAATGATTTTTATTTCGTTTTACGATGATTTCAAATGAGGGGTGATAATTATCTAATTTTGTTAAGCCTGGGGCTACATGTAGATCTACGTTAATTTTATCAGATAAGACAAGGTCTAATACATTTTCATTTTTATTTAATAAATAATTGAGACTCAAATTACAAATTGAAGAAAGGTTGACAAGACTGTGCGCCTTCTGACTTTAATAATCAGAAGGTGAAAGTACATTTTTTTTAAATGAAGTGTCAGGTAACCATTTAATTTCAGGTAAATTGAAATCGCCGATAAAAATAAACTGTGAATTAGATTTTGAATTCTTTAAATACAGGTCTTGTAATTTTTCAATCTGATTCCAATACTTTTCAACAGTTACACAAGGAGGAATATAAAGGACGCAAATATAAATGAGCGAGTTGGAATGAGAATTGGACTTGATCATAATCCACAAATCTTCATTTTCGCTCTCCCACTCAGTTTTTCTAGACACACGGAGTTTTTTAGACACGGCGATTAAAACACCGCCGCCTTCCTTAGATACAGATTTGGTGGACTCACGATCTCTCCTAAATATTACATATCTGTCATCAAACAGTTCTTCACTAAACACTGTTGAGTTCAGCCATGTTTCAGAAAAACAAATAATGTCATAATTATTGATTAGAATCTCATTGCGTACACTTGTGGTCTTTGTACGAATACCCCTTACATTTTGATAAAATATGCGCAATGTTTCAACACTATTAAAAGAAGGTACCTCACAATCTCTTGCGGTATGATCAGACGCCATAATCGATGGTGGAGAGGTCCTTTAATAACGCAGCCTTGTAGGCCGGGCAATCCTTGTCACCGGTGGGATGGGCGCGGGAAGCTGCAGGTTTTCCAAAACGTGCGCATGTGGCACAACTGGGTGCTGCAGCAGCAGTAGGGCAGCCGTCGTGCGCGTGACCTTCTACACCGCAGTGGGAACATCTTATTTTTTCTTTGCAGAACTTGTGTGAATGACCTACCATTTGGCAATTCAGACAAACGGTAAGTCCCACAAAGTCTCGTACACCGCAAACAGTCCAGTCCACGAATACTCGTCCTTGTTGTATCAGTGCATGACGAATGTTAGCGGGTACCAGGTATACTCTGTGGCAAGACGGTCCAGTTCGAGCTCCAGCCATATGACTGAGTTTGCACTTGGAAATATACTCTTTGAAATCATTATCTCCAGAGATTCCGGAAAATGCCTTCTCAAGAAAGTTCACATCTGATAGCTCTCGGGGTACGTTAAAGAATATAATTCTTGGGTGCCTCTTTGCTGGAAGTCGGGCACTCAACAAGTCGGAGCTGGTTACAATAGGAGCATTTAAAAGCCGCTCTTGTTCCTGGCTGTTGGCAGTGTGGATGATTACTCCTTTATTTTTTATATTTTTTACTCCCGTTACTCGAACTCCCAATTGCGAAGGCTTCACGATGTCGCGTAAGATCTTTTTCGTGCCATCGCTATCATCAACCTCCGGTAGTTTGGGGAAAAAGCAGACCGATGGTCTTGGTTTTCCTATCTGGATGGTGGAATGAGTGTGTGGTGGAGGCAGAGGAAGTTTTTTCTTTGTAACTTCAGCAAAAGAGAGGCTGGCTTCAGTCGCATCGGCTACTCGACGCATCACTGGTCCCAAGTCTAACTCAAGTTGCTGAATTTTGTCCAGCAACTGTTTTGTGTAGTTATCCGCCATGGTTTTCTCGGCCTTCAAGACCTTGATGTCAGCAAGGGCCGAGTTGAGTTTGCCTCTGATTTCTTCTTTTTCCAGTAGAAGCTGGGCAACGGATCCGAGAACATTTGTCACATTCATGGACACTTTGAGCTGTTGCTCTTTTGACACTTTTGATGGCTTTTCGGCCAACGCATCCTGCAATGCTTTTAATGCATCTTGTGTCCCGGAGAGAATCGTACGTCCTGATATACTACTAATGGGGCCAGGGTCAATTTCAGCCTCAATATCCTCGGCGTCGGAATCGGATACATCAGAGTGGGAGGTATACGGGGAGGCTACATTAGGGCGACATTTCTTATTTTTACCCATGGTTAGTGATTAAATATCACAAAATACGGTTTTACTAGAGTTTTAACAAAAAAAATAATATTTTCAATATGTTAACAGAGATATCACAAGTTCACAACACAATATCAGCCAATAGGAGCCTAGAGAAGTGAGCTCATTATTAAAACGGCCAATCAGCGCGCTAGCTCGCTGTACACAACGCTTCGGTTAACTATCGTACACGAAGAGCGAAATGAATAGTTTTTAACACTCAAAAACAATGTCAAAATGCTAAAAAAATCACTGGATAACACTGTCACTTGCATAACTTTCAATGCTTATCCCGACGATTATCTTTTGTCTTCCGGCGAATTCGTTAAAACGTTGTTTATCCGTATTTAAAGACAGCTTGACAGAGCGCGACAGGCAACAATAGTATGGAATATATATATGACTGATAACATTCCTGAGTAACTAAAATTCAAAAGTACCGGCCTTCAGACCGATTTCTTTGCATGTACGTTAAACGTTAAACGTGGTAATAACTAATAACATCACACAACTATTTTTCTATGAAGCAAAATTCGAAACACAAAAATAAAATATTTTCAGGTGATAATAGACGACTTCTGCATTTAGTTTTTAAAGCCGCTATAGACGTGAAACATTTTCGCACAAGAAGTGGCAAAAGTGGCACGCGCCAAACTTTAAGACCGGCCTAACGTTGATAAAAAATCGTCGCAATAGGTGACTTACCCCGCCCATGCCTTTCTGTGTCGCGTGTATTTTAAGCATCTTTCTCTTTCACTTATGCTCATTGTGAAGTCAGTAACAGCGCGAGAATGAATCTTACCTTTAAAGATTGGCGTAGGTATACTATATTTAAGCTTCCGTATTCATGTTGTCATTCAAGCCAAAACTTCTCTGAATCTTGAGACAAAATACCTATGTATTTGTATCGTTTTGTCAGTCGACATTTCAATTGGTGTGTTGAAAGTCTTTTACATTCAACAATTTTGAGGGAGCGGGGCAGCGATCGGCAGAGACGGGGGACGAGTGAATGAAAAGACGTCAGTCGATGTGTGAGTCAGTCTTTATTGCTGCTACGTAGCGATGGTAAATTTAGCGTAAAGTAACAGTGTAGACAGGAGCGATGATGATTATGAGGCTCGTAGGTGTTGAAGTGATGAAAGGTCGGTGATGCAGTGGTGGAGCAGACCTCGGGTCTGCATGTCGCCAGCATGTTGTTCCGCACCGTGGTGGTGGAGAAGACCTTGACGTCCAGGATGGATGCTCGACGCGGTGTCGCGGAGATGGCTGCGGTGAACCTGAGGAGAGTGAAATCTCAGTGGCTGAGAAGTTGCTGCCTGCGTGACAAGAAGGTGCGGCGGGCCTTATGTCGCGGGCAATTGTGTCGCTTGTTGCGTCCTCTAAGGTTGATGATATGATGATGCACCGCCACAGGTCCGGCACGTCGCCGTGGACCTGGCGGTTACCGCACTGGATGTTATCACTCGATGCACTGTCTATGTATTGGTGATGTTACTGATGCTAGCGACTGGAACTGACTGACTGACTAGCGCGGTGTCGCTGCGCTTTATATAGCCGACCGTGTGAGTACCCGGAACGTCAAGTAATGTTGAGCCACCGCGCAAAGCGGAGAAGCCTCTGGAACATTCCGCGGCCGTAAGAATGTGACGGCTGTTAGTCGAGGCCTTTCGCTGCGCTTCCCGAAAGGTTTAGCCGTGTGCGGCGTGGAAACACTACAACTGTAGGTAGGTTGTTCCTTTCGAGAATGTGTTTGCTATATCAGTGGCGGCGCAAGGATTGTGGCAAAAGGGGGCGACCGTTCTGGTCGCCACAATTTCTTTTCACGTTAGTAACGTAAAGAATATGTATTTTATAAATAATAAACATTAGTAAATTAATAAGGAAACATTCATTTGTTAACCACATTACAGAAATCTCTAATAAGGGCTTAAAAATGATGGGATTTATTACTAGGTTAACTAGAAATTTTAACAATACAAAGTTTATTAAACTGTTATATTTTGCATATGTTAGAAGTCAACTTGAGTACAATTCTCCCATCTGGAACCCATATTATAATATACATGTACAAGCTGTTGAAAGAATACAAAGCAAATTTTTACGTTTTCTAAATTTTAAAATGGGTATTCCAGCAATTATGTTTAACTACGACACTATTTTAAATGATATGAATATGCTTAAATTGTCAGACAGAAGAATTTTCACTGACTTGGTATTTCTGTATCAAATTCAAAATAATTTAGTTGATAATCCGGCATTGCTTGAATGATAAGCTTCCGGATTCCACTACGTAATACTAGAAGTCAGGATTTATTTCAGTGCAGAAATTCTGGAACTAACTCCCGTATGTATTCCTCTTTACCCAGAATACTAATGGAGGGAAATAATTATACCAAGTCAGTGGACATCTTCAATTTATCTTTAAACAAATACAAACATACACATTTCAGAACACCTTCGTAACCTTCACTGGCTCAAGTGCCCTGAAAGAATCCAGTACAAATTGTGCTGGATGGTGTTTAAATCAATCAACGAAATGGCCCCACCTTACATCTCTGAATTATGCGTCCCGGAAAATACATGTCCGAGGCAATTAACCCTTAGATCGGCAACTTTATCTGCTATAGGCAGACTAATAGAACCCAAACGAAAGCCAAATACTAAGTTCGGAGATCGTGCTTTCGGAGTATCTGGGCCTAAGGCTTGGAATAGACTCCCTCCGGAATTAAGATGCATAAAAAGCCCAACAGAGTTTAGGTCCAAACTAAAAACCTACCTTTTCGGGCTCTCGTACCCTTAACTTAATTTAAATATACCTATCTGAGAGTATCATACTTGTATTGCCTATGATATGTCTTAATCACACTTTTCTTACTGAATTAAAATTACTCGAATCCTTACACATCAATCTGTCTCTCGGAAGATCAAATCCTTGTACTACTGTACCGCCCACCATTAAATGTTGCTTTTACTTTCCAAAATACACTCATTAAAGAATATATTACATTTTAATATTAAAATATTTTCAGGATTAAACAACATGTGTTCACAATTATGTCCTCTGCGTGCGAACTCTATCTAAATTTCTTTAAATATACAATAAACAGTGTTAATTTCAAGCGACCTCCCAGGTAAGTATGGTCCTGTATTAATTCATTTTTAGGCAGCATCGTGTTCATTGGTCAAAATATTGTACATATATTTTCGTATCGGTGATCAATGAACCGGTGTATGCAATTTTTAGCCATAAGTTGTTTTTAATTGTTTGTCTAGCTTGTAGTCTTTCTAGATTTTAGGCATGTATGGTAAGTTTGTACAGCCCCCTTGAGGTGATTTTTCACAAAAACGGTGCTATATAAATCGTCCAAACATTATTATTATTTATTATTAAAATACTGTTTTGAGGCAGTTCACTTATGTACAATAAATACTTATTATTTCTTTGTAAAAGAAATATATTCCTATTATATTTTTTGTAAAAGAAATATAAAGTATTTATATTTTATTCAATTTGTAAATTTGTTAATTTTTTTATGCAAAAGCCCTGAAAAAGGGCGTAAATAAATAAATTTATCAAAATTTTTATAATACTTCAAGGGTTTACAATTCGAAGTGTAAAATTAATTTAATTCATTCTAAAACAAAAGAAAAATTCAAAACTTTGATACTTAAATGTTAAATTATGTACTGAGATGGTATTAGGTTTTAACTTTGTTTTTTGGCTTTTAAAGGGGTCGCGTTACTAAAAATATTGAGAAACGATATTCTATGTATAGCTTCGACCAAGAATACCTACCCTGGTCGAAGACGTATAGACGTGTGACGTTGATGGCAATGTCAAAATGCGAATTCCTTTTATTTTATTTTTTTTATTTAATTTATTAAAGAAAATCAACAGATATTTTACATTTATAATAATAACATTAATAATACACATAATATCCAACAAAAGATTTTCAAATAAATATAAGACAATTTGTCTATTTGTTGTAATTTTTATTAATAATGTGACATACAAATATCATGAGTTGCTTTGCTGACAAAGAAACTACAATTAAAGTTATTTGTCCGTCTTCAAAATATTATATCACTTTGTAATTATAAACTTATTTTTCAATCCTCTTATTACTTCTATCTGTGCTACCCAGCTGGACAACAAAACAACAATCATCTGTCATTTTCTGTCTCCATGACAACACCTTATTAAAATTCGAACATAAAGGAATCCTATGCATTTCTAGGTAGGTATTCCTTTACACAAATAAAAAAAAATATAATTAAAAAGTAAGCCTGTACCCGTAAGATGTTAACAAAAATATAACCTTGAAAAAAGTGTAAAAAAGAAGATAAAAAAACAGAATATAAACTATAATATAAACTA
This sequence comes from Limnephilus lunatus, assembly GCA_917563855.2. NCBI lineage: Eukaryota > Metazoa > Arthropoda > Insecta > Trichoptera > Limnephilidae > Limnephilus > Limnephilus lunatus. The sequence goes on along the minus strand of OU830598.1, from coordinate 28,133,844 downwards.
ATAATCTGCTTACTAAATTTCAAAACATAAAGTAGTCAGAATCAGAAATCTATTATCACTACACAACAGCAATAATAATATGTATATACCTACAAATCAGAGTGAACACAATAGTAAGTCGAATGGCAAGTAACTGGAAAGGATCCACAGCAATAATATGATAACTTGCAAAATGATCAAAAAATTATTCAATGGTAGCTATAACATATTTTTTAAGGTACTTAAATTACATGAGAATACGTCTATATTATTAAAATTCTTATCAAATACATTACAAGCTCTGAATATAAAAGCATTTTGTCTGAGATTAGTAGAATATTTTTGAAGAAGAAAAAATGATTTTTCTCTGGTTCTAACGCCTGGGACTCTAAAATTAATCTCAGCCAAAAAGGGCTGTGTGCTGTGAAGTTTAGTATTCCTTCCTTAAAAAGTTCAGGAGATGAGATCGCCTCCGCGGTCCCGAGGTAACACTCTCGACTCACAATCCGAAGGTCGAGGGTTCGAACCCGGCGTGCGCAAATTTTATTTAATTAATTGATGGTATTTCACAATTAATTCATTTAAAAAATAATATATGTTATATTTGCGGCACGTTCCAGAGTGTAAGATACCCTCAGTATGCCTTAGTTGAAACTTTGCTTGAAATGGATGTAGTCGTGTTTGGTGACCAGATCTGAATAGCCAGGTACTTCCCCACCTTCCTCTTCCCATCTCCCTCCCCTTCCCACTACCTTCAACTTCACAACATACCCCCTTTTGGGGATGCCATAGTCTCACTGGCTCCAGGCGGGAGCAGTTGGTGACTCTAGTGCGGTATTCATATAAAAAATGTGCTAATTTTCTTTTAAAAATCTAAACTGTGAAAGCCCAGCGTTTGAATGTGTAAAGCGAACATTTGTCTATGTTTGAGTTCAGCCTCTTTAGTAGGTTCTTTTATGTTGTATTCCACCCCCATCCACCCTTAACCAAGTTCAGTCAGTGTAGTGTCGCCGCGTTGCATTATTTATTTGGGTTAATTAGGGTTTTTTTTAACTGTATTCCCATTCTGGGAATCGGCGGGCTGGGAGCAATAATTTATAGCGTCGTATTTACAAACTTCTTCGTTTATTAGAGCCGTAAATCTGAAGAAATCCCGGTCTGCTTGAGCATTGTGTTTAGCTATTTGGCAGGAAGAAAAGGTCATAAAAAGAGATTACAAGCGATTTTATCTCGGGTACCAAATGCCTTTGAGTGCAGATCGTAAATTACTCCGAAAATACCTAGCCTAACCTAATTTACATACCTTTGCGATTATAATAATTCTTGTAAAATCTAGATAATAGAATCTAATCTTAGTAATTATACCAGTTATAGTGAAAAAAATGTCACTAGCGGATAAAATGGTAACAATTTTTTTTACTGCAAATTAGCGCAGGAATCGCTGTCTTTTTTTTCTAAGTGTGTTCATTCAGTTTATTCAGTCTAGCATGTCTTGTTACAACCTGTAGGTATATTATAAGACAATACATCCTTCAATATCGCAAATTTCTTGTGACATAATAAATCAATTTCGGCCGGGGTTTCCGCTAACGTAAAAAATATGCCGAAACCGAAACCAAAACCTGCATTCGTGACGTGCGGATCATGTTGTTGGCACATGTTTTTTGCCTCTAACTCTAGAATAACTTCAATATTATTTTTATAGAAGCTGTTATAGTTGTCTGAAAGCTCTTGGCTAGAAAGAGCTTGTTATTTTAAAATAAAATTTATTTTCATTAAAATTTATCGTTTAAAATTTTTAAAATATAACATAGATATTGTTTTGCTTTTGTGAAATATAAAGTCTGTTAAATACTAGACTGATTTGTTCACTGTGGTTAGCAATTTTTTTACAATTTTAAATACGAGTACGTATTCAGAGAACACTTTTTTAAGAACTTTTAATAATAATGAACCGAAAATAACTAATTAAATATGTGTCGTTTATTTCATAAAGCATTTTAATAAACTAACAAGTTTAGTAATGTAAGGAACTAATTTTGGGCCATAGAGTATTTTTTAAACTTATTTAAATAAGTTTCGGTTTCGGCTGCCAATCTAGTTTCGGTCGGTCAATATAATTTTTGTCTCCTTGTGTCTGTTTAGGCATCCATCGCTTCCTAGCCTTCAGGCGTTCCTGTCTTGTGTTACTTACTACTTCAACGGCCTCAGTAGGTGCATTGCAGATTCAGTATTTATTAGAGTCTGAAGTTTCTTTAATGGGGCGACAAACTCGAAGACTTTGCTCTAGAATATCTAGAATACAGCCAATATTTTGTTAGGTATATAATATGATTATTTTTGTCGATATTTACCATTATTTTAGTGTTTTGACATGCAGATTCCATAAATAGTAAAATATTATTACTCAATATTCAAAACCCAAGACGGCTTTCATGGTGGTTTCCGTCTACGAATGCGGAAATCCAAAGATCAAAACCCAGCGTGCCTAATTAAATTTTATTAAGTGAATTTAAATTTGTGGTATTTAAAATCAAATAATATTTGCGACCCGTTCTAGGGTGGAGTTTAAGCATTGTCTTATTGAAAGACCACCATTCAGAATTCCTCTTCTCCATCTCCTTCCCCTCCCTTGTCCCTTCTACCTTCCGCCTCGTAATGTCCTTAAATTAGGGATCCCGTAGTCTAACTGGTTCCAGGCGGATGGGAACAGTTAGGACTCTTATGAGGTGTTCATATTAAAAAAAAATACATGGTTTTAGCTGATTTTAGCTACTTGATTTTCATGATTCTTCATCTTCTCCTTCCCAACTTGTGGATTCCTCATTTCCACTGGCTCCGTTCAGTTAGGACCATGGTGTGGAGTCACACAGTGACATTTTCTTCCCCGTGGCGTGTTTTATTGCATTTCGGCCAAACATTCGGTTCTCTCCGGACATCCCTTGTTCTCCCGACCCATAAATCACCCTCCCACCCTTTGCGTGTCTGGAATTTGTCTCTTCGTTAATATACAGGACGGTTTGCTTTAAACACTTTTCTTTGCGCAACAGCTGACGGGGTAAATAAATGTTTGTTTCTTACATTATTTATAAACACGTATTATGTTACGTGTTTTACGCATTATTATGGGAATTAGGTTATTAAACTTTTCGATCAAGAACCTTTACCACGGTGACTTTATATTATATTTTATAACTATTTTATATTTTATTATTACTATGGTGATTTTATATTATTCAGTATTAACTTTTTTTTAACAATTTAAATATTAACATTTTATATACGTACATCTCATTCCAACTATAGTTTCATTCCCAAATACAACGTTTAAGTAGTCTTGGTAACAAATAGGTACTTAAACAATATGGATGTTTTTGACAACAATTTGAAATTTCTACGTATCTCATAAACTAATGTGAAAAACACTGTCAAAAATTTGTATTTATATTATTTTTATTTGGAGGATATGGCAGATTATCTATTTTTACTTAACTTACAATCTATGTCACCTGCATTGTGTCAACTCTTATAATTTATGTAACCTATATTTCTTACATTTTATGTTACCTGTATTTGATCAACTCGTATATTTTGTTTAACCTATATTTTGTTTCTTAAAT